>CM035444.1:78662154-79404654 GCA_020310875.1 Ceratopteris richardii
TTTACAGTCCCAAATTCATTGATTCATTGGCTGAATTGAATAGACCAGGTGAATGAGTATTTCAAGCTACTTGTGGCTTTGGCTTTGCATAAGTTCCTCAAATTTCATGAGGCCCAAAATTACCCTCTATATTTGAAAATTAATAAAAGAAAAAAAGAAAGGTGGGGGGAGGGGGGGGGGTGTGTGAAGGGATGTGTTTCAGCCATACTCTTTAGCCCAATAGTTTGGCCTAGAAAATCCTCATCTTTTATTACAAGAAGGGCTAAAATCTATATGGTTATTTAAAACCTTGTAAAACACCTTCACCCATAGAGGCTCCCAGACATTTCTTCCCAATAGCAAAAGGCCAATCCTTACGTCTTTGCGAAGTGTACATGTTCACATGGAAAGTTGAAAATGCTCATACAAAGTGCCGAACTGAATCCAGGATGACATATATGCTGACCCAAATACAAACCTATTCTTGGTTGCTAGAAATGAGAGCCATGTACACTGGGTGCCATAACAGTGATACAAAGAAGTAATCCATTGTTCTTGAGAAACAGCAGATGTATCAAGAAGCATATACAGACAGGGATTCTCGTTCCTTAGAAATCCCTGATATAATCCCATGTGCTACATGCATATCAACAAGCAGAGAACAAAAAGTAGGTTCTAGTCCCATAGAATTCCCCATCAGCCATTGCCCACCATTCTTCAAAATGTGTTAGTGCTTTTTGCTAGGGTGAAGTGTGTTAGTGGCTGCCTTAAAATGCAATTCCCGAGGAGCATGAAACATGATCTTCATCCAAGTGTCAATCTCTTATGTATCTTTGAAGTGCACCATCTCTTCACCAACAAAATTTTGCATAAAAATCCACTAGCTGTGCTTTCCATAAAGTTGTCAACAAGGTGTAATGGAGAGCATGCATATGGACAATAAGGTCATTCAGCCAAAACCACCATGATACACACTTACATGGTATGTGTGTTTCTGCAGATAATTGTTCTATCTAAACCATACACCTTGTCATTCAAGGCTATCAACATATGAGATTATCACCACCTTGCAGAGAAAAAAATACTAAGCATACAACATGGAAAATGAGAGACATGACAGGTAATTATCATGTATGCATACTGTAAACATGAACAGCATTCACAACCAAAGAAATCAAACTCATTTAACTGACAATAATTCTAAACTGTGAAGCATTACCTCGTCAAAATCAAGGGCGAAATTGACTTGGGTTCCATCATCACCAAACCTCTCTAGACATGCATAAAATGAACAAAATTACAAACTGGTAAACAGCATAAAGTATCTTTATTTTGTTAGACTTTGGATGAGAAGGCTCATGAATCCAACATAGGTGAATGAATGAAAGCAAGTTGAACATAGCTCGGATCAAACTGACCATCAAGCCCAAATTGAGATGATCCAAGGTACGGAGTATGATCTACAGTGTCCTGTAGAGTGATTTGCTCTCGCGTTGTCACATGCTGATCTACATAATTCCTGGAAGTGATAGTAAGCATAAGAATCCATAGGGAAAAATCAGTATCTGTCTGTAGGAACACATACATCGACATGCATTTTAAGGGCATATATCAGAAGGACCATTAATGACACAAAGAACATGCAAATTTTAAGCCAGAAATGTGGAATACTTATCGAATGCATTACCCATTCGCATGAAGATAGGAATTGTCAGATTCTGCATTTAGTTCTAATTCATCAAAGTCAAATGTCTCTGGTAATGTAATAGCATGAAATGGAGCAGTGGTTGCCTCAGGTGGAAGATCAACTGCTGCTGCATGAAATGCTTGCTTGATTTTGCCAAGAGTTTCACTACAGTCATTGAAAAGATAATTGACCTGCCGAGAATAGATTCGCACAACTCCCAGCAGAAGGTGTCCAGAGAGTCGAAGAGCGATAGGGGCTTCCGGAAACAGAATGGAATCTTCATCAAACAGATGGTCTCTGTTAGAACAACCTGACAATCTACATGTTCCCAAGTAAAAGATAAAAGCTTGTTGAATAGCAATCAGATCATCTTGATAAACAGGTACAGTTGAGTCCTTTGAAAGTTCATTCACTAGTATAAAATTTGCTAATTACCAGCCATACATCATATGCTTCTATAATCTCATAGCTTTTTTAGTATTTCATATAATTATGTTTGCTTTGGCGTTTGCAGATATCTGCTGGTGACCAGAAGCAATTCGTGACTTGATGAAAGCCTTGTTTTGATTGCACTAGCAGCTTATTAACACTTCAAATTAAAAAGGACGAGTGTGTTCAAATGGCTCAATATTTATGCTACTACATACCCACAGTCACTCCGATGTCTGTCTCCGCCACTTGATTCTTGCGGAGCTTCCTCTCTAAGTGCGCTGCAATCCAAATAGTACCCAATGGCCCCTTCTTTGCTAAAATGAATTGAGAGTAGAACATTGTTGAGGAACTTGTCACGATCGAAAGCGCATACTCCAGAAAAACAATTGTAGCCCTTCTTGCATGAGGCTCAATGTCAAATTGCTGAAATGGAGATCGTATGTAGAGGACTCGTACAAAGCTAAAGAATGGATTACTATCTTAGTCGCCTTTGAGCTCCTGCTGTACTGAATTAGGAATGTCTGTAGATGAATGGACGACAGAGAAAAGAACAATTGAAATTCCCCATTTGCACTTAAGAACCCGAGAAAATGCGTTTGGCAGTCATCACGGTCTGCTTTACATTCCCCTGAAGAGTGCGAACTAGGTGCAGATCAGGCTCAATTTTCATGCCGATCTCGTTACAATTGGCCCCGACAGAGTTGGGAACAGGGCTTCAACCGTATCCGCAGAATACAGGGGCTTAGATTCGTCTAAAGGAAGCGCAGAAGTACAGCAAGTTTCTTCGGACACGCGAAAAGGGAGCGCGAGACTCAGAAGTTAAAATAGGGAGCGGAAAAAAGCTGAGATAGTCTGGGAGGTGAAGATCGAGCAGTCTGGGGTCCTGATGAGGAAAGGCAGTGACTCTGTTTGTGCGTATCACAGTATGCGTGCATGCGGACGCTCTACTGCGTGCGTGTGTACGTGTGTGTTTATGTATGTGCCTGCGGATGTGTGAGGGCTGCAAGGAGAGAAAGGGGAAAGAAAGAGGGAGGTAGACAGGTACTTACACAGGCAAATGAGGAGCGTGAAATTTGCTCAGGGGCGTATCGGGAAGCTTTGAAATGGGAGGTATGCAAAGGTGCAGACAGCATTTGATACCTTCCAGCTCCATGATATGCACACAACCAGGATGTCCTTGACTTCTCTTTCCCATACACGTATATATATGATGACCATAGATTTTGCATCTTCGGTGCATTAGACGATCCTATGATGCGTATGATTCGTCTCTGCTTATGCACGTGTGTTGTTCGTCTGTGCGTGTGTGCATACAGTAACTTGTAAGTAGTGCTATGAAATGGTTTGACCAGATCAATATACACTTTCTGCTTTTGCCTCTTCATGCTTTTCCAAATTGAAGTGGCAGCCACAAGGTACTCCGCTCGCACACGTTTTGTCTCATTGAGATCGCCCTCGATCAGGCCCCTGTCCTCTCACCTCGCATCTCTCTTACCCAATACCCACACACCGATTGCCCTGCCCCGCTACGCTGTTCTATGATTGATGGAGCCCATCAGTGATCACCCTATCCTCACCGCTTCATTAGAACTCTGCTCTCCATGAAAGAAATTTTGTTATAATATGAGATCTAACTAACGAGATTAACGAATAAGTGATGTAGTCAACAAGATTACCGAACAAATCTATTTTCACTTGGAGATCCTCCAGCTGAACAGGACTCGAGTGTAGAAGAACGACTTTACAAAGAACACGAGCTGTATGAGTGAATCTATTTTTCTAAGTCACTCATGAACTCATGAGTTAAGGGAAACTAGAGTATAGGCAAAAGAATGAGTCTACGGGATTAGGGATTTGGGTTATTTGGACCTAAAATGTTCGTGGATGTACCATATATCAAGTAGTGATCACCCTATTCTCAACCCTTGGTGAATTAACAAACCTTATAGGAAAGTTGTAGAAATATGAGTCAAATTGATACTGCTTTCTAGATCAAGTATAATTGTTACCACTAGTTCCTTATAAGAGATCATGACCATACTTTTCTGGGTGCTTTTAATTTATCTTCTTATCTTATTGGATCATATTCTGGTGCTTTTGGATCCAACCTCATGTGTCGAATTCCATATAGAACAGACACTATAGTCTCCTAGAGTCCTTTGGTAATTATTCTCTTCTCTCTTATTCTGATTGAAAGATTTTCGGCCTTATTCATAACCTTTATAATTTTGTCAGCATTATCCAGATGGAGGTGAATTCGTAGTACCCCCAACTCCTATATTATCACCAACTTCCATAGGATGGACAATATTTACATATGGTTGCTAGTACCAAAGACAAGACTGTGACGTGTTAGGTTGTACCTGATTGACTAAAACAACTCTATTACGAGCCTTAAACATACAATGCTCTATACCATGATCCATTACATTAGAAATAGCACAATACAATTGATTTAGAGCACAATTTGCTACAATATGCCTTACCTTTTGATATTTAGTATGATAAATTTTCTTAAAAGAATCTATTACCCTGGTAGGTGGTATCGACATAAGAGGTCCAACATCCAAAGTCCACTGCATAAATGGATTTGCATCTTTAAGTTCAGCTCGAGTTTTGTAGCATGAATAATCTGATCCAACGCACATGCCGTCTAAAGCATCAAGGAATCTATCTCAAAGTGCTTTGAAACAAACATACATGTTCAATGATAGTTTGCTTGGGTTGTTGAACCAATGAATAGTTGTCTTGTATTCTTAGTCTTACAAAATCTACACAAAAAAGCAGTGTGCAAGGCATCATAAGTGGCAAAATTATTCGGAGTGAACTCCATCAACCATTTGACAACTTCACCACTCAATGCAGCCTAAAGGCCTTGACATTTTTGTCCTACTCTCCTTACAATAGAGCATAGTGGGTTTCAACAAATCTTGGTTACCTTTGCCTAAAATTGGATGAACATGATCCAAAATTAGTTTATACTCCCCTTTCTATACTTCCAACTCTACCTTGAATTGATCCGCCCAAATGAAGTCAAGAAGACACAATGCCACTCCAAAATCCCAAGCTTTCATATCTCGCACCCTCTCCAATTCTCTACTTGGTTGTTTGTCTCCTAGCACTTTGTGGTAGCTTTGGAGCCTCAAATGCCACATGTATCTCTAAGTGTTTCATAATCAATGGGTAGAGAAATAATCCTTTCTCCATGGGCAAAAGTAACTTTCTCCATGGGCAAAAGTAACTACTCCAAGGTATGCACACTGCCTGAAATCACACTTCCAAATCCTTCCCTAGACTCAACCATAGAGGTTTCCACTTTGACTAACTTTTCATGCTCTTCATTAAAAAAAGAAAATCAAGTACCATAATGCATTGGCATGGCATCCCTCCATTGCATGGATCAACCTTTTTTTTTAATATGAACTCAATATCGGAGCCCCATCCCATCATGGTTGCCAATGTTTGTTGTGATTTTATCTTATGTGCAAACTAAGGTTTGGGGAATGGGGATTCTAACTACAAATAGTCTAAATATAGGTTTCTATGCTCTACCAAGAATATCAAATTGCATTCGATCTAACTTGCTTCAACCATATCATAATATGTTTACTCCAGATTCATACAAACAATTATCAGTAAAGATTATAGACAAAAGAACAATAGTATTGGACATTGAAAGTAACGATAATTATATTACTTGTAGAGATTACAGTTGCTGCAATCTATAGTATGCTTATACAACAATATGATACACCATTGTCTTCTTCTTTTGAGCTACGAGAAATGTAATAATTAACAAGTTATAGCAAGTGTTTGAATCATTAAGGCTTCAAGAGATTACATTTTAATTGGAACTTCAATCGTCACTGCACTAGTAATTACAAAGAATTACATTTTTTTGGAAACTACATATAAATTACAAAATGATTTGTATAAAAATGGAGTTCGCACTGGATGCCTCCTAATAGTGACTTAGGCTTGATTAAAGCAAAAACTCATCAAAATCATCATGGATGCCTCCTAATTGTGACGTAGGATTGCTTAAAGCAAAATTTCATCAAAATCATCAAAGAGAGGACAAAGAGTAATATGTTTAAATAGATGGTAAAAAAATCCACGAACTTTGTATCTACGAGTGAATTTCTTTGGATTGAGGCCTTTTTTAGCTATCTATGAAAATTGTATGATTGGAAACTTTCTTCATCATGTTTATTATGATTCCAAATATTTACATATATATTTTAGAGTAAAAATTGCTTGGTTCCACAACTTACTACATGTCTAAGCTTGTGGTTGTTAGGTATGCCTAATACCTTGGTGAGACCACTAATGATCCATGGTACTCTAAGTTATACCACCTCCATTATGGGGGGGAGCCACTTGAAGAATACAAATATTTGTGTAACCCTAACTTCCAAGTTAGATGCGGTTTATGTGTGATTATGGATTGTTGTAAATGATCTTAGTAAGTATAGTTGTTAGGATTGATAGGGCATAATCTTCAAACCTATTATCTACTCGAGGTGAAAATAAAGGCATTGTGGCACTACACAATTCGCCAAAATTGAGAACCCTAACAAGAAGGAGTGTAAAGAGTGGATTGGCCCCTTCCATGAGATCCAAGGGGATCTCCTCGACCCAAAGGGACAATATGTCAAGGGAGCACTAGATTATGCCCTTTGATTGGTGATCACGACTCCTTGAGCTCCCAAGACTGACATTAGCAAGATTGAGTATGAATGTGCCCAACCCCTCTTTATATAGGTTTTCAAGGGTGGTTCGCCAATGAAGATTATGAATTGATGATGTCATCAATTCAAAACACGACCTATGGATATCAGAATTAAGCAAGAAGATAATAGATCTTAGGGTTTTGGCACGTTTTGCATGCAATGGAAGCATTATTTTTTCCAAATTTGAATCAATCATGAGATATAGAAGTCATATGGAATCTTAGGTTCAGGATGGTTTCCTTTGTCCATGACATCACCTCCCCCTCAAGTGACGATTTCCACAAGGAGTGGTTGTGTGACTGTGAGATCTTCTAGGACTTGAATTTTCATAGCTCTTGATCTTTGTAGAGTTCTTGATATGTGGTACTCGAACATGATGATGATGGATATCCATGATGAAACTGAAAAGGTTTTGTAGTATATCTAATTATAGAATCAAGATTATGATTCTCGTGATGGACTATGTTCCTCTTTTGACTCTGATAATGATCCTTTTAATGTGGGATGGTGATTGTGGAAGTCCTAATTCCAACTTCTTTGTTCTTCTTAGGACACTTGAATACCATGTGATCATGATCTTCACAATAAAAGCATAATCCATTATCCTTCCAATGTTTTCTTTCCTTTGGTGTAAGTCATCAGACCCTGATGTTATCCAACTGCATGGGTTCTGGTTGAGTTTCATCCAATATATGTTGTTGTGGAACAGAGGTAAAATTGTATTCTCGATCTCTAATAGAAGTTTTATTCTCTTGCTTTCTCTCGAACAACCTATTAAAGTCAATTACTTGATCCATGAATTCATCCAAAGAGTTTACCTTGGGCATAGTTAGCATGAGTTCCTTAACATCATCACGTTGTGGAGGTGATCGCAATCCGGGTGGATCGGGTCCGGTCGTGGCACACATAGGGTGTATGAAGCTAATGAATGTTGGAAGGTTTAAGGACATGAAAGTGAAATTAATGTTGAGTATGGAGAAGAGAGAGATGTTGAAATGATTATGGGAATGGGATTGTAGGAGTGCAAGTTAGATTTATGAACATGACTGATAAGAATGAAAGAGAACTATACACACGAATCAAATTTGGACGGAGGAATGGTCCATTAAAGGAGCTTCTTAAACACTTCTTAATTCTAATCCATATGCATAGTCTTCTTTGGATGATATGTATGCATGACAACAATAGATGGAATCCTTACACATAAATCAGTTTCGAAAGGAAGAATGGTCCAATATTGGAGCTTCTTATACACTTTCAAAAACTAATCAATATGTATGGGTATGTATGGATTATATGCATGCAAGTGTATTATGATGATAGAGTTTACTCACAAGCTCAATGAAACATCCTCACTGGTTCAACGCAATGCTGTAGAGCCTTCTCACACATAGAAGAAAATAGAAGACATGTAAAAATACTTAAGAGACTGAAAGACAAGAGAGAAGAGACAAGTGACAAGTGACAAGTAACATGAATTAAAAGGATTTGAATTAAGATACATGATAAGATCGTCGTGGTACGTCAAGCTAGGCAGTCTACTGATCAAAGGTGGTTCCGACCCTCAAACCATGACAGTTCAACCGAATGTCACACGTAAGAAGGTGAGTTCCACTTCAGTGACCCTATGTATGTCTAGGCTCGTAACGTCTAACTAAAGAAGTCTAAGACTCATTAAAACCAGCTCTAACTCACTCACACGCTCCACCGAAGGTGAGTCAAGATAGAGATGCTGGTTTCAAGAGTCTATCCTAGATTGGAGTTCTAACTTAAATTTGAAACTAGGTACTATACTCATACTAGCCCACCTTGGATCCTCACTCGCTCAACCGAGGGTGATCGTCTCAAGGAAACCGTAAGCTAGCATGAGCCCTATGGATGCCTAACAATGATGCTCTAGGAGTTTGGAGGGGGGTTTATATAGTTTTTTGAATGAATTTGGGCCCTTGGATCTAGAGAAATCAACTCTCAACTCTAGGATCACTACTTTCGATTACAACCTTTTGATTAATCAAATCAATGGCTTGGAATTGTTCTTTCTATCAAATCTAGTGTAAAGGAGTGAAATTTAGGCGCCTTCATTCTCCACCATTGGATCTGGGGATGATCTGGACCATCGGATCAGTGCTGACATCAGTTTGGATAAGATAAGCCACTATTTTTGGAGAAAAGCTGCATTATTGATCTTTTATTGTCAAAAAAATCTTCTTTTATGGAAAAACTCGTGGATCCTCCTTGCTTTAAGCATAAGTGCATCTCCACCCTTGAATATGAGCTCATCTTGATCGTACAACATGGCTCAATCAGCTTTCGCCATGTGGTGGTCCTTCAACCCTTCAATTTGCTTAAACTAGAAAACTGCGGTGATCCTGAAAAGTGGACTTTGTACTCTTTGACCCTCCAAATAGGCTTTGATGAAGATGAAACTTTGTAGGACTATGTTTCCAAAGATCTCCTTCAGGAATATGCAGAAAAACTCCCATCTGAATCTCCCTTGTACAAGTTTGACTACATTTGGAAGCTTGCAAGGTGGCATTAAGGTGTCTAGGAAGCTATGATAGCCTTGAAAATTTGTACAAATATGTAGCCACATATGATCTTTATACATGCCAAACCATATGGCTAACATAAATTTCTATACAAGAATTTGTAGGGTCAAACTAGAAAAATTACATTTTTACAAAATGAACATAGCATATCAATGTGCTACAAAATCCATTTTCTTCTGAATTTTCATCTAATTTGGTGACAATGAAATTTTTGCCCTAATTTCCCAACTTTGACGAGCTTTGACCGCTACCATGGACTTTCTTGATTTCTTTAAAACTTTGTATGCGAGCTTCCTTTGACATCAAGGGACATCCTTGATGCATCCTGGACTTCTCGGGGAATTCCGGCTACCTTCACCAAATATTTTTTTTGTAGGCCTTCACAAGTGAGAGAGGAGAGAAAATCTCGACGACATTCGCCCCCACTAAACCTGCGATTCCTCCGGAAGCGCCACTCTAGCATCTGTGAAAAACAAAATGTTCCAGACATCATATTCTTTTATAGGCAACATAAGAAACATGGAAGGAAAATTGATTATATGCATGAATAAGTAGGTAACGTGACATGAAGCAAAATTTGCATGAAAGAAAGAATTGAAACATGCAACATGAATATACATGAACAAATAGGCAACATGTATGCAAATGAACAAGCAACATTGGCAACAAGAAAGAAAAAAAATAAGCATCAATATGAAGTGGAAGTGGATGCATTGAGTCATTTTAAGCATCAGTTCCTCTCATCTTGAAGAAAATTTTGTACCTTTTTCATAAAGCAATCTACCTTAAATATGATTATAAACAAAGATTTAGGATTTTCAAGAGACATCTTTCATCTTTAGCTTATTTTAGATCAACTCCTTTCCTACATAAATATGAATATGCTCTTTCTCTAATAACATGCAAGGAAATCTAACTAAACTCCACTAATGCATAAATCTGCCTATATAGCCCGTGATTTATTCTACTATGCCTCTTTATCCTCCTTTGGCTTGCTCTTTTTTTTTTTTTGATGATGATGATGATTCGGCAACTTTATGGTTACAATCACTTTTTTGGGGTGGAAGAAAGTGTAAACTTCTTGGTAACATGTAGCATTTTTATTTTTTTTTTGACGAGGAAAAATTAAACCCCGATACAAGGTACAACCATTTTTTATGATGGAGAACAGTCCTTTAAACTCCGATACAAGTGCTGTGAGGTGGACTAAAGATGTAGAAACATGCAATAGCAGGAGCTAGGATTTCAACAATTATGCTTTCGATACAGGATACATATGCATGTTTATATATGAAAGTCATGTCACCAGAATAAACCTCCAAATCTACATGCCCTATATTTCCACAATCCTAGATTATAACCAATTTCTTAGTAGATAAGTTACTACTTAAGATACAATTTTACACAAGTAGAGAAATCATCATTTGCCCTTTTTGACTCAAGTGATGTGGATATGCAATGCAATGCAAAGACTGAAAAAAAACATGCATGAAACAAGCATGGAAAAAAAAAATAGAATGAACTTGAAAAAAAACAAAGCAACATGAACTTGAAAAATTAATGATATTTTTATATGTTTTTTTTTATTTTTTTTCCTTTTTTTATTTATATTTTTATTTTTTATAACATGGATACTCCTGTTTATGAATCGGCCTCATTGTTGTCATCTTCTTCAATGTCCTCATCCAAAATGTACTCATCATTATCACGCTTCTTGAATAACTTTATCCTTTTACCTGCAATCAAAGTTTTTAGTGCAATACCATTTAATTCACAAAGAGCATACGTACCATTGTTGTTGACTTTTGATACAATGTATGGCCCAAACCACCGTTGAGTGAGCTTTTTGCGTGCATCATATTGAGAGTCAAATGTACTATCATAAATGAGCACCCAATCTCCTACTTCAATTGGCTTAGGACGTAATCGATGCGTTTTATCAAAATAATGCTTGTTCTTGATTCTAGATTCTCTTAATTTTTCAACGGCATCATCAAGTCTTAATTTACCTTGTTCTAACTATTTAATGCGCAAACTAAAAAAATCATCAATAGACATGTTTTCAGACCAAGGCAAATTTGACCATGCAGAAATATGAGACTGAATTGGAAACAATGGTTTTCGACAGTGCATGAGTTCAGCGGGCATATATCCAGTAGTACGTGTGCATGTCATTCTATATGCCCAAAGTGCACAAGGTAAGAATCTAGGCCATTGTTTGATGTCACCGTTACATGCTTTAGATATGGCTTTCACAATAGGTGGATGCCCTCTCTCTATTTTACCATTGGCCTCTGGATTATATGTAGTAGTAAGAGACAAACGAATACCGTGATGATCAAAGAACTCTTTAGCTTCTCTCGCATTTAACTCTCCACGATCGGCAACTACTTTCTCTATGTACCCAAAGCGACTTATGACATCTTCAAGCAAGAATTTGCAAACATTGTAAGTGGTCTTAGATCGTAGTGCACGTCCCTCTACATGATTAGTTAAATCTTCTCTTGCAAGTACAATGTAACGCATTTTGTCAATACCTTTAGGCATAGTTACAAGATCTACTACCCACTTGTAGTGAATACAAGGTGGATAAGTAGGATGCAACGGATCTCTATGTTTGACTGATGAATGAAGTTGACAAGTAGAACATGTAGAAACATAGCTACTAATGTCAACATACATCCTAGGCCAATAATAGGTACTCCTAATTTTTTCATATGTTCCAAAAAATCCTTTATGACCGGCCCATAATGTCTCATGCATTTCCTTCATTACTTGCAATTGAAGACCTCATTTTCCTAGGACTCATTGTGGATTCTTAACCTTACCCTTAGCATGTCTCCAAAGATAACCATTACATAGGAAAAAGTTATAAGCTCGTTTCTTAATGTTACGGAATCTATTCGTAGTCCAGTTAGGTAATGGTTGTAGTGTACTTAGATACTTTCCTATGTATCTCCATTCATTTTCATACTCAGACTCATGAAATTGCTCATACTCATATATATGTGGAACATAGTCAATTAAGTTCACATTCTTTATTAGATCACTTTCAAGATCATCATCAAATCTAGCTCTCGATAACATATCAGCAACTAAGTTTGACTTACCTGAAATATGAACTAACTCAAGATTTATGAACTTAATATATGAGATCCATCTAAGCATGGCTATATCAGGAGATGAACAATTGGCTATCATTCCAATGAGAGGCAAACAATCAATCTCAACTTTGACATTTGCACCAATGAAATATTCTTTGTCTGTTTTCAAAGCTGTCACCATACCCCATAGTTCTCATTTGATCTGTGGATATTTTCATTGTGTTTCATGTAGAATTTTGGCACCAAACCTAATTGCATATCTATTCCCTTCACTATCATCTTGACTTATGACCCAAACCTATACCAATAGGACTAGTATCAACAGTCAATATAATAGGTTTGTTAGCAGAATAGTCTACACGCTTAAGGATGGGAGCTTCAAGCAATAATTTCTTCAATTTATGCATAGTTTGAGTGTGTTTGTCAGTCCAAATAAATTTTCTTTTCTTCCTCAACAAGTCATAAAGACAATCAACAACATGAGCAAAGTGTGGGATCCAAATAACATAAAAGATGCAAGCACCAAGAAATCTACGTACCTCACTCACGTTGTTACATGTTTCAGAAATCTTGCTAATGGCATCAACTTTTTGTGGGTATGGCTTTCGACCATAATGGCCACATAAATGTCCAACAATAAGCACCTCATTGACACCAAAAACAGATTTCTCTATGGAAAATGTGAGACCTACCTCTTCAAATCGTTGAAATATTCTTTCACAATCAGAGATATGGTCAAGAACAAATTTACGACATCCAGATGAATCTAAAGTAATGTCCTTTACACGTTCCTCACTCCCTTTAATTGGAATATCATCAATGAATGGCATAGTTACATGGGGGATAAAATCATGTAAGACCATATTCATAGCACTCATCATATGAGCCACAGAATTGGTCGCTCCTTGAGGTAAAGTACACATTCGCACTAAGCCTAAAGGAGTTTTCATTGTGGTTATGTCACGACTATCAATTGCTAATTGGAATTGGTCATATCTCAAATATAAATCACCCATTGAATAGATAGAATGTCCTGAAAATGATTCAGCAAACTCATCTACAATGGGTCCTGTTCCTACATTCCTTATGGTGACTTTATTGACAGGTTGGAGATCTTGAATAAAACGTAGTTTCCCATTCTTTTTAGGCACAGTGAACCATCTGTTTGAGTAAGGTGCAAAAGATGGCTCTAAAATTCTCATGTTTATCTTCTCCTTAAGTAGTTTCATTAGCTCAGGTAAGTGAGCCTTTGGAACAAGTATAGGACGAAGGTTCCATGGAATATGTGGAATAGTAAAGATTATCATGGGTGCAACTAGCTTAGGATCTACACAACCAGTCTCATGAGGATACATAGTAAAGGCTTTTCCATGGCTACGTATGACTCTCTCAAATTTATCTCTCTCTACTGGCAAAAGAAAGTCATCATCTCTACCAATTTTCACCTGTTTGATTGTCTCATCCGTGAATGTATGTCCTATGTTTTTCTTATCCCGAAGATTTGGATCATTTTTCACATCAATAATTTTTTCATTACTTCCTTGAGGTAATGGTTGAGCTATGGGTTTGATTTTTTTGTCTACAGTTTTGTACTTTGTTTCAACTAAGGCATCATGTGCTTGGTTAAATTTTGAGCACTTGTCAACATTGAGAGCATACTCTTGGATTAGAGCATACTCATCAAGGGAAGAAATAAGAATAATATGGGAATTAGAATTTTGTTGAAGACATAACTCTAACTCCTCAAGAGTAGAGAAACAATGAGATGTCTCAATCACATGCTCAATGTTCTCATCATGTTCCATGATTTTGTTGTTTTTATAATTTTTTTGGCTTTTTTGGATAAAGGACTTGGACAATTGACTCTTATGAAGAAAATCTAATCTAGAATGTGAAAAACAAAGTGACAAACTATTGTACATGTTGGTTGGATGCTAGATGTCAAACCAATATCCACTGTTCTCCCGCTCAACAATGGATTCTATCCGAAATTTTGATCATATGTAGCTCCAAACATGAATCGAGGTGCACAATCACTACAAGCATGCTCATGACTCTAAGTAATAATAGGTTTCTTTCTAATTGACAATCGATTCCTTGGATGATTCACTCCTACTGTCATGACTTGAAGTGATTGCATTCCATCCTTAGACTTAAATCTAGCATAGGTAGACCCATCATCCATGGCTTTAGTTTCCATACGACTCTCACAAATAAAGGGTTGACCTAAGAGAACTTCATAGGAGCAATTATCTTGAATAAAAAAGTGAAACTCTTCTATGATTCCTCCTATGGATATGGGCACACTAGCACAAGCTCCATATAGGGTACCTACACCATTATTTGCAGTTCTCATACGCCATCCACAATCTTTATCTATGGGCCATCGAAACTTATCATAGACTTCTCTTGAAATCACATTGATTTCAGAGCCGAAATCTACTAATGCATTTACAGTGATAGTGTTCTTATCATTTCCTATTTTAACATGCATCTCTGATGTACCTCTAGACCAAAATGTTCTTTTAAAGTGGCTTTCAAGATTGTTTTCATGATTTTCATGGTCAGGTTGAATAGGTCCTAAGAATTTTTTATTAACATTTACTTCGTCATCATCAAAGTCCTCTCCATCAGATTCATCAAAGTTTAAGGCTTCATTCATAGCTTGATCTTGATCTAGAGAATCTTGCATCTCAGTATCTAGATCAAGTGGAAACCTCTTCCTTTTAATTAGGCCGATAAAGTTATCTTTAAAAACAGGCTTTGCAATAGAGAAAACTTGTTCTAAAGACATAGTCACTTGACTCTTAAGCAAATGTCATCTAAAATCTCCATAGGATCTATTTTTCTCTCAATTTCTGAAATCAAGATGGCTTTAGGTTTTCTCTTTGGTTTCTTTTGTTTTTGCTCAGGATCTTGTTTTTGTTCATGTTCTCGTGTTTGGTCTTCAGTTTGTTTTGATTGTTCTGGTTTATCTAAAGGCTTTGGTTCTGTTTTTCTTTGCTTTGTCTTCTTCCCTTTTTGTTTCTCCTCTTGTTTTTGTTCATTGGGTTCTGATTCTTGTTTTTTATCTTTAGATTGTGATGTTTCTCCTTGCTCTATGATTGTTTCTATTCCCTCTGAGGTTGTTTTCGAGTCACTCTTCTTTCACTAGGCTCAGCTTCATCTCTTTTTTGTTTTTCTTCTACTTTTGATATGTGAGAAATAAGAGATTGATCTTCTATCGGTGACTCCCAAGCCGTTATTCTCCTAATCTCATCTCGTGCTCTTACTAAAGCCTCTATGAAAAAGTCAACTTCCTTTGTGGGTTTACTTGATTCTACTTGTTGTTCATCAAGAGCTTCTAGTTTCACTCCTCTAGTTCCTACATCCATTATGGTTATATTTTCATAGTGTTTTTTCATTCCTCCCTTACCATAATTTCCTTGTAAAGGTAGCCTAGATCGATAGTCACATATTTTCTTGTCTATGTCTATTACTAGTCGTTGCTCTTTAGCAGCCTTCAATAGTTCACAATCTCTCAAAAAGTGCTCTAACGAATCACACCAAGGACACCTACGAGGGCCACGCACAAAACCATTTTGATTTTGAGGATTTTGATTAACTTGTGGTGGAAAATTTTGAAATTGAGGATTTTGTTGATAAGGTATTGCTTGAACAGGATAATTAGGATTTTGAAAAGGCAATTGATGTATTTGAGGAGCTTGGGGAGCAACATGTGGTACTTGAGGTGCAAGAGGAGCTTCCATATTATACAATTGATGATTTTGAAAATTTTGATTTTGAGGATTTTGAAAAGCTATTTGAGAAGCTTGAGGATACATGTTTTGATACATTTGAGGATTTTGCACATGAGGATGAGGATTTTGCAGTGAAGGATTATGCATTGGGATTATGCATTGGAGGAACTTGATATGCTTGAGTAGGAGCTACTTGTGGATTTTGATTGGTAGCTATAACATGTTGATTAGGCTCTTGAAAAGTCATTGGGTTCATTTGATTTTGGAAAGTTTTGGTGTAATTAGATTGTAAAGCATCTATAGTCTTGGCCAAATTGGATTGTGTAGCAATAAGACTTTCCATTTGCTTAGTGAGAATTTCCACTTGAGATTGTTCAACTACACTTTTATTTGGCTCTACTTTAAAACCTTGAGTAGGCTCCATCATTTGAGGAATATGAGTAGAGTCAAAAAGCATAGCATGGGATTGTTCTCTAACTTGCTCCTTAGTTTGTGGAAGGCTAGCTTGAGGAAGAGTAGTTTGCTCATAAAGCATGGATTGCCTTTGATGTCTATGGGCTACAACCTCTACTACTTTATGCACTTTTTGCCAATTGTCAGTAAGACCATAGCGCTTATCCGGCTCTTCCAACCGTCATTCAATTTCCCTACGAGTTTCAGGATGAAGAAACTTAAGAAAATTGATCACAAGATCAGGTTCCAAAGTTATCTTATCCTCATCAGGAAGTTGCTCATAGCGTCTAATATACTCATTTTGTAAGTGAGTAATAGAGCTACTAGGCTTTGGAGAATTGACCCATCGTAAGAATCCATCTCGATTATGTTGGCTATAATTTTCAAGATAGAATTCTTTGAGCATCTCCTTTCTAAAATCACTCCAAGGAAGACTATCATATTGAGTGACACGGTTTATGATAGAGCTATCAACAATTCGTTCAAAGAATGATATCAAAAGATCTTCGGGAAGACCAAAAATCATAGCTTGCTCTTCAAACAAATCTAAGTAGCTTGTTATGTTGATGCCATTGAATTTTCCCTTCTCTCTCAACATAGAAGAGACTATTCTTTGGCCTTGTTTCTCAACAATAAGGGATTTGAATCCTTCCTCCATATTATGTGAATAAGCAAGTGATGCACGATGCTCTAGATCTCTCACAAATGCATTTACTTCATGACGAAGATGTGCACGATATTGTGAGAAATCCAGTGCAACACTCAAGACTCATGATGATGAAATGATGAGGATAAAAAATATGAAACAAAGGATATGGATCACAACCTCCCAACAGGATCAGAAGCAAATGCCACGAAGCGTTTCACGTCGGGTTCAAATGTGGAGGTGATCGCAATCCGGGTGGATCGGGTCCGGTCGTGGCACACACAGGGTGTATGAAGCTAATGAATGTTGGATGGTTTAAGGGCATGAAAGTGAAATTAATGTTGAGTATGGAGAAGAGAGAGATGTTGAAATGATTATGGGAATGGGAAAGTAGGAGTGCAAGTTAGATTTATGAACATGAATGATAAGAATGAAAGAGAACCATACACACAAATCAAATTTGGAAGGAAGAATGGTCCATTGAAGGAGCTTCTTAAACACTTCCTAATTCTAATCCATATGCATAGTCTTCTTTGGATGATATGTATGCATGACGTGAATAGATGGAATCCTTACACATAAACCAGTTTCGAAAGAAAGAATGGTCCAATATTGGAGCTTCTTATACACTTTCAGAAACTAATCAATATGTATGGGTATGTATGGATTATATGCATGTAAGTGAATTATGATGATAGAGTTTACTCACAAGCTCAAAGAAACATCCTCACTGGTTCAACGCAATACTGCAGAGCCTTCTCACACATAGAAGAAATAGAAGACATGTAAAAATACTTAAGAGACTGAGAGAGGAGACAAGAGACAAGTGACAAGTGACAAGTGACATGAATTAAAAGGATTGGAATTAAGATACATGTATAAGATCGTCGTGGTACGTCAAGCTAAGCAGTCTACTGATCAAAGGTGGTTCTGACCCTCAAACCATGACAGTTCAACCGAATGTCACATGTAAGAAGGTGAGTTCCACTTCAGTGACCCTATGTATGTCTAGGCTCGTAACGTCTAACTAAAGAAGTCTAAGACTCATTAAAACCAGCTCTAACTCACTCACACGCTCCACCGAGGGTGAGTCAAGATATAGATGCTGGTTTCAAGAGCCTATCCTAGATTGGAGTTCTAACTTAAATTTGAAACTAGGTACTATACTCATACTAGCTCACCTTGGATCCTCACTCGCTCAACCGAGGGTGATCGTCTCAAGGAAATCGTAAGCTAGCATGAGCCCTATGGATGCCTAACAATGATTCTCTAGGAGTTTGGAGGGGGGTTTATATAGTTTTTTGAATGAATTTGGGCCCTTGGATCTAGAGAAATCAACTCTCAACTCTAGGATCACTACTTTCGATTACAACCACTTGATTAATCAAATCAATGGCTTGGAATTGTTCTTTCTATCAAATCTAGTGTAAAGGAGTGAAATTTAGGCGCCTTCATTCTCCACCATTGGATCTGGGGATGATCTGGACCGTCGGATCAGTGCTGACATCAGTTTGGATAAGATAAGCCACTATTTTTGGAGAAAAGCTGCATTATTGATCTTTGATTGTCAAAAAAATCTTCTTTTATGGAAAAACTCGTGGATCCTCCTTGCTTTAAGCATAAGTGCATCTCCACCCTTGAATATGAGCTCATCTTGATCGTACAACATGGCTCAATCAGCTTTCGCTATGTGGTGGCCCTTCAACCCTTCAATTTGCTTAAACTAGAAAACTACGGTGATCCTGAAAACTGGACTTTGTACTCTTTGACCCTCCAAATAGGCTTTGATGAAGATGAAACTTTGTAGGACTATGTTTCCAAAGATCTCCTTCAGGAATATGCAGAAAAACTCCCATCTGAATCTCCCTTGTACAAGTTTGACTACATTTGGAAGCTTGCAAGGTGGCATTAAGGTGTCTAGGAAGCTCTGATAGCCTTGAAAATTTGTACAAATATGTAGCCACATATGATCTTTATACATGCCAAACCATATGGCTAACATAAATTTCTATACAAGAATTTGTAGGGTCAAACTAGAAAAATTACATTTTTATAAAATGAACATAGCATATCAATGTGCTACAAAATCCATTTTCTGTTGAAATTTGAGCTATGGACTGCCTTTGACAATCTTTACAAGTATATGAATTTTCATCTAATTTGGTGACAATGAAATTTTTGCCCTAATTTCCCAACTTTGACGAGCTTTGACCGCTACCATGGACTTTCTTGATTTCTTTAAAACTTTGTATGTGAGCTTCCTTTGACATCCTTGATGCATCCTGGACTTCTCGGGGAATTCCGGCTACCTTCACCAAATATGTTTTTTGTAGGCCTTCACAAGTGAGAGAGGAGAGAAAATCTCGACGACAACGTAAGCCCCATCAAAATTGATTGATAGATGCATAGGTAGATGCAGACCTATTTCCTTTATGTAGCTTCCTTAGCTTTGTTTCGGCAACATGTAAACAATTGGTATCCCCAAACGAAGATGTGAACTCTCAAACAAAGGCCTTGAAATCATACAAAATATTCCTTCTCAAGGATAGGTGCAAACCATGAAAGAACTGGACCACATAATAGAGTTCCTATGAGTCCTACTTGAGAAGCATCATTTGGGTACCTGTCTGGTTGCATCCTTATGAATAGTTTTACTTGTTGCAAAAATCCTCGAACATTTGATCTTGTCCCGTCAAATTTCTTAGGTATGCTCACTTTTGGACTTTCTTTGTGTTAGTTGTCACGAGGGTACTTGAGAAAGATTGATTTAGAATGATCTACAACTCTTGGATTCGCCTTTGAAGTCCAGTGATTAGATCTTGAATATTCTATTGTTGAATCCTTTGTTGGTTTTCTCGTATCTCTTGGAGTTGTTGTTGAATAATTTTAAGTGTAGAAAATATTTCTTCACGAATAATCTCCATGGTTCTCGGTCTTGATGAAGGCAGTCTTGCCAAAATGTCAGGGGAGCGCTAGATTGTGCCCTCTGATTGGTGATCATGACTCCGTGAGCTCCCAATATTGGCATTGGAAAGAGTGAGTATGAATGTGGCCAACCCCTCTTTATACAGGTTTTCAAGGGCAGTTCATCAATGGTGATTATGAATTGATGATGTCATTAATTTGAAACATGACCTCTGGATATCAGAATCAAGCAAGAAGACTACGGATCTTAGGGTTTTAAGCATGTTTCGGATGCAATGCAAGAATTGGTTCTCCAAATTGTGAACCAATCATGAGTTATAGAGTCACATGGAATCTGAGGTTTAGGATGGTTTCCTTTGTCCATGACACAATATACTAGGACATAGAGCTATAAATTTGTTATTAGAAAATATAGTTTATGAATAATTTTACACCCTCAAGAATTCCATCAATAGCTATATAAGCATGACCTTCATGCAAATTTGCATTGATTGAACACCATTGAGCCCTTGCTTTAGAGTTTCTCTAGATCCTTGTCTAAGTTCCACATTGGGAGCCATGGGTGGATACCATCATCTTTGTAGATGCATTTTTGGAAAATTGAAAATCCAAGTTCTCTATCTTGATGCTTACGTTCTTATCATCTCTCTCTACTAATGTTTTCGACTACATTGCATTCATTATTGCAATTGCAACTCGGATATTGGTACTAAAGCAAGAGGGACTTCTGATATTTAGAGGTATTAACCAAGACTTCACCTACAAAAAAACTCATTCTTTAGACCTCATGGATTAACAAAAAAGTGCAGCTTTGCAATTTGATATTTTACTTGAATCATCTATTTAACATTTACACAAAGAGGTAGTCCACAAATTTTACTTACAAGATGAGAGAGGTACATAATTCCATTGAGAGGATAGAGAAAAGGAATTGTTTCACCCAAATGTGGTATAGGGATCAACAATATAAACTTTTAATGTGATGAGAAGAAACCAATGGGTTGTAGCCGAATGCATGAGGTAGATATGATGGAGGCTCAAGGAAAATCATTAGCATTAATTATTTATCTAATGAATTCATATCTAGGTGACTTGTAGGTAGAAAAATGCCCACAAGTTTGAGCTCATAACTCCAAACATAGTCATTTTTGGTATCACTATGAAGCTTTCACTGATAAGTACAAAGAAAAAGGATTTTCAAATTCATTTGATTTGTTATTGAAATATATTTGAATGACTCTCCAACAATCATGCACATAAAATACAAGAATTTATACATGAAAATACACTAACTTTTCATGAAAACAAGTAATATATGTTGAGATATTATCCATGCTCCACCTTTTTATCCAAATACTCTCTCATTATCATGCATTCTCCATTATCCCACATAGGTGGTATTTTTGGCCTCTACTCCATATAAGGAGGGCCTCAATTTACTCCCCTGAAGCTCATTCACTCTAGCACATTGCCAAGAGTGTCAACTCCCTCCCTGTGGAGTCTCCATGCTCTTATGTAATTTCTTTCATTTATTTAATTCATCGTGTTCTTTTATCTTTTGTTTCTTGCTCCATGGTAGAGTAGGAGTAGTCTCTTTTCATTTCAACATGGTATCAGAGAGGTTGTTTTCATTTACATTATGAGAGCTTAGCCATTATTATTTTGATTTTAATTTCTATAAGCATATACCTTTCTCTTAATTATCTCTTAATCCCTCTCATCCTCCCATTAGATCTTAATCATGAATTTCCATTTCTTTACTTTGTATACATTTAATCATAAGTTATTTTTTTGTTTCTACTTTCATCCTTATTACTCTTATGTAATGCTTCTAAGAATAAATGCCTTCGAGTACTATAGTTTGCAATATACAATGCTTACAAGCACTCATACATGGTGAACAAGAGTTTTTTTTAGCATTACACTTCCGATGAATAAATTATGCACAACAACATAGTATGAACTTAGTTGCAATTGCATATATTCAATTCAATGAAATCATTGAAGCTGCCATAGAACTCCAATGTGTCCATCCTAGAGCATTTGAGTAGTTAATTTATGGAGTGATTCATCACCACAACATGCAAATATGTTTTTGGGAGCTTGTGCAAATATATATAGTTGCTTGTAGACAAGTAAATGATCAAAATGATGGATGTGGAAAGACATTGTGGTTATGAAATAAAGAAAGCGCAATAGAGCTATGGAAGAGGAGAAGAAGAAGTATGCTAGAACTATTTCATATACAATTGAGCATATCAATCACTCCCACCAATAGGTGGTACACATATCACTGATATTAGCTCATGAGAGAGAAGCACACCAACCTCCTCAATGGACAACGATGTGGAGAGAAAAGAAAGTGAGAGAGCAATAGAGAGGCGCCTTCATTTCCCATGTTGAAGATTCTTAAAGAAAGCAAGTGAGGAGCGAGAGAAAAGAAGATTAATGGACCTCTTCTATATGCTTGGTGATTCATTTAACTCACACATGTATAATGTTGGCAAATCAACATTCTAGCATAGTGTTGGCTATCAATGCTCCCTGAAAAGAAAGAGTTACACAACATACCACAAGGCTCCATATGACACCATTTATAGTGAAAGCAAGTAAAGAATAGTAATACCTTCATCTTCCCATATGCTCACCTTTGGTTTTGGCTGAAAATCTATCAGCATGTAAAATGGGCACCCTCCGTTCTGATCGAGGGGGGGAATATATGTCTTCTGATTTTAATGCATTTCTGGTTGAACGTGGGATAAAACACCAGTGTACAGTGCCGTATACACCTCAAGAGAATGGAGTTGTTGAATGAAAGAACAAGTCACTCATGGAGATGGCGAGGTGTATGGTCAAGAGTGAAGCTTTACCACATAGTTTCTGGCTTGAGGCTGTCATGTGTGCAGCATATGTACTGAACAGGTGTCCCACTAAAGCGCTGCAGTCTATCACTCCATATGAGGCTTGGCATGATCGCAAGCCATCTGTTGCTCATCTGCGTGTTTTTGGTTGTTTGGCATATGCATTAGTGCCCGAACAACATCGTAGAAAATTGGATGATAAAGCAGTAAAATGTATTTTGGTTGGGTACAGTTCTGAAAGTAAAGGCTATCGTCTGTATCATCCACAGACTAAACGCATTCTGGTTAGCCGTGATGTTGTTTTTGTGGAAGATGCTATCCAGCCATTGCTTTCATGTACTAAGGAGACATCTGTTAGCTCCAAAGACATGTATGATACTTTGCTGCCTCTTTTTACAGGTGGATAGCCTAATGCTGGTCCTAATGAGGCAACTTCTCAGCCTTTGTAGGTTTCATGTTATGATGCAGATCATTCCATTTTTTATGCAGATTTACATAATGCACTAGTTGATGAGATAGCTGATATTGAGAAGGCAAAAACTGTGCCAAAGTGGCTAGTGCAGACTTTGCGTGATAGCAAATTAGATGCACCGGAAGCCTTACGGCCCGGTTCAAGGAAGTATGGAATCCCGGAACTGGAGAACCCTTAACCTAAAATATGTATATTTCTGTATGCATGTGTATCTACATGTATATATGTATTGTATACTTAAACACCTATAAAAATCTAAACCCCTAATCCTAAAACCCTAATCCTATTTTATATATATGTTTATTTATATATTAAGATTTTTTTCTTATTTTTTTCTATATTTTTTCTTGATATAAATGTAATTGAGTTATATGTATGCCTAAACCCTAAAACCCTAATCTTAAATATCTAGACCTAAAACATGTATATTTCTGTATGCAAGTGTATATACATGTATATATGTATTATATGTGTATGTGTATGTATGTGTAAATAGCCTGAAAACCCTAATCCTATTTTTATATATTTGATGTAAAAAAAACTCCAAAATCAAAAATTTATATATTTAATTATATAGATTTAATTAAAACAATAACTTTGTGTGTGTATATATGTGCATGTGTGTATGTATGTGTGTGTGAATGTATGCATGTGTGTATATGTGTATGTGTATCTGTGTATGCATGTGAGTATATGTGTATGTGTGTGTATGTATGCATGTGTGTGTATGCATTCATGTGTGTCTGTGTGTGAAGCATGTGTGTATGTATGTGTGTGTGTGCGTGTGAGTGTATGCATGCATGTGTGTATATGTGTGTGTATGTATGCATGCATGTGTGTATATGTGTGTATGTATGCATGTGTGTACATATGTGTGTGTACGTATGCATGTGTGTACATGTGTGTGTATGTATGCATGTGTGTATATGTGTATGTTTGTGTGTATATGTGTATGTGTGTATATGTATGCATGCATATGTGTATGTGTGTATGTATGTGTATGCATATGTGTATATGTGTGTGTGTATGTATACATGTGTGTACATATGTGTGTGTATATATGCATGTGTGTACATGTGTGTGTGTGTATGGATGCATGCATGTGTGTATATGTGTGTATGTATGTGTGTGTGTATGTATGTGTATATGTGTGTGTATGTGTATGTATGCATATGTGTATATATGTGTGTGTATGTGTGTGTATGTATGCATGTGTGTACATGTGTGTGTATGTATACATGTGTGTATATGTGTATGTGTGTGTATGTATGCATGCATGTGTGTATATGTGTATGTGTGTGTATGTATGCATGCATGTGTGTATATGTGTGTATGTATGTGTGTATGCATATGTGTATATGTGTGTGTGTATGTATGTGTGTATGCATGTGTGTGTATGTATGCATGTGTGTATATGTGTATATGTGTGTATGCATGCATGTGTGTATATGTGTGTGTATGTAGGCATGCATGTGTGTATGTATGTGTGTATATGTATGTGTGTATATGTGTGTGTATGTGTATGTATGCATATGTGTATATATGTGTGTGTATGTATGTGTGTATGCATGTGTGTATATTTGTATGTGTGTGTATGCATGCATGTGTGTATATGTGTGTGTATGTAAGCATGCATGTGTGTATATGTGTGTGTATGTAAGCATGCATGTGTGTACATGTATGTGTGTATGTATGCATGTGTAAATGTGTAGATGTGTGTGTGTGTGTATGTATGGTTTATTTTCCTATCTCTATCTTCCTTTCTTTCATCATTCTTTATCTCTGTCTCTCTCTCTTTATCTCTCTCTCTCTCTCTATCTATCTCTCTATCTCTCTCTCATCTCTCTCTCTTTCTCTCTCTATCAATAGAGATCGTTGTCGTCAAAGCGTAATGTATGTCTTCTATCGTCGAATTCCAAACAATCGACGCCAAAGAACTTCTGCAAAATCAAAGAGAAAAGAAATTATAAGACCTAAAGCATAGAGAAAGACAAAGGCTAACAGTACACGCACCACTTACCAAGATGTGAGATCTAAACCAAGAGAGAGAGTGTGTGTGTAGAGAGAGAGATCTATGTGTGTGTGCACAAGACAATGAAGGTCGCAATTCGGTTCACGCGCTGTCGCGGAGTTGAGGCTAAGGAGGGTGAAAGCGAGTATAAAGATTCCAATACTAGAAGGTCAATTTCGAGATGCATGATTGGATTCATGAGGAGTGAGTGAGTGTCCAAATATTCTTGGTAATTTTAAACGGCAAGTGTTATATCATGTTTGAAGGTTCATATTAATCTAGATTTAAGTTTGTCCCTTGAGTTTCTTAGAGGTTTCAACAACAATTCATTTGCCGTAATATGTGAAACCTTCAACTGGGAAACAATTACATACAATTGAAGAACATTTAAGATTCGCAAATGGATGCAGACAAAAGAAAATCGTGTCTCAGCCAAGGGATAATTTTCTTCACTTAGATACTTAAAGTCATGGAACATGCAGACTTCAGATTTGTGTAATTTAAGATATACTTGTGATCCTATTTCGAACCTCTCACAATTCTCGTAAATATGACGAAGTTAAATATTGTTTTGGTATAAAATTACTTCTTTTAGAGTAAAGTAGTCAACAACTTATCAAAGTTTTTAGCTGAATCATGGCTTAATCAAACAACTGCGCATGATAGCAAGCAAGCCAGAAGCAAAAATGTACGCAGATAGATGAACCTCTCTAACAGCCAGAACAATGCAATGTCTCCATATATTTATAATTTTCAGTTCATCAGAAACATGCACTACAAACCATAAGTTTAGCTTTGAATGCCACAGAGAAGATCAAGCAAAAGAAATGGGTTACTTCACATGATTTCCAATGCATGCATGTGTTTCCGTCAAGGCTCTAAGCACTGATACGTAAATTTATATTAATATTTATATTACGAAGTATATTATTATTTATACTCTTAAACTACCTTGAATGTAAAGCGCACATGTTCCTGAAACATCGAAGCACTTAAAGCGGAAAACACTACAGTGCACGTTCCATTTGATGATCAGGTAAAGCATTGAAAATGTCGTTCAACTGTTGAATATGGTCTTAATCAGAACTACTGAGCGCAAGTCATCAGCAAGCCACAGTAAAAAGACATATCTAGAATCACCAATTAGCAGCAGCATAAAAAGTAAACATACTCAGATTTGAATCCTTTCATCAGATCAAACATGGATATCAAAACATGGATCAGATAACTAACCATATTGCGTGCATATCAATTATATATGCAAGCGTTCTTGGTACTCGTAATGAACATCATTTGTTTGTAAGGAAAAAAAAACAAATCACGTTTTGGCCTCCTTACGCGCACATTCTAGAAGACTTTCTGGATTCTCTTCCAACACAACGAACAATTTGATTACAACGGTTATGCAAGTCTCTAACTGTTAATTGGAAACCAATATAAATTTTATCTTAACATGCGCGTAGAAAAGTTTCATTCCAGATTATTACCAATATCAAATGGAGATT
This sequence comes from Ceratopteris richardii, assembly GCA_020310875.1. NCBI lineage: Eukaryota > Viridiplantae > Streptophyta > Polypodiopsida > Polypodiales > Pteridaceae > Ceratopteris > Ceratopteris richardii. The sequence goes on from CM035444.1 coordinate 78,689,252, forward strand.
TCATCATATCCAAATCGATGGGATTTTGGTGCTATTTACGTAGTAAATCTAAAATCAAACAATCATTCATAGCACAGGCGAACAGAACGCAGATAAAAGGTTGGCTGAAGAAGATTCAAAGCTTTGGTGAAGCGATGTGAGGGTCGATGGCTTTCTAAGTAGTCGGACCATTATGCAAAATTCATCAGACAGACACGAATACCAGTATTTGATAAGATATTGTCTCTGATAAAAAAAAAACAATAATAAAGCCATATCTTCTGCGTTGAATTCAGAAGTATTGAAAGAGTAAAACAAATCTTCTTACAAACTGATCGCAAACATATAAAAAAAATAGTTCTCCTTGTCCCTTCAACCCTGAATTCTCTACATGCTTGACTCATGTTCCCCGTGCAGAGAAAGCTTCAAGACATTCATCAAAGAGCAAGCCCATCCAAATGCTTGTTTTACAAAAGAACTTATCAATGATATATGTCATAACAAAACTATGTGTTGCTGATGATGGCTACGCTTCGGATGACGTTCTTTATTCATCAGAAGATAACAAAATATAGTATAACCAAACGATGACAGATGTCATTGTTACAAAAACAATTCTCAGAAGATGGAACGTAGATTTGACTAATTAATACCTGTATTTGCTTTGTGGAACTTCAATATACGTCAGAACTCACCGAAAACTTGATTGATTGCAGCATCAGTATCACATCATCAACAGTACATTAGAAACGTCAGAAAGGAGCACCATCGCCTCCTCCTCCTTTGCGAGGCATGCAGATTCCAAAAAGAACTCTGCAACTCCCACTTGTCCTCCTCTCTGTAAGTATGTCCTGTCCCAAAAAAATGCGAGAGAGCCCTTCCGATGATAATCCTCCTCTAACAGCACCTCTCTAGATCTGTTCACGTAATCCTTTCGATTCTTCAGAAACAAAAGCTCAGACCTCTCTGTATTCAGCGCCCTGTCCTCTTATACACTTCCTGATGCTCTTCTTTTTTTTTTTTTTTCGCCCTCTACTGGCCTCCTTCTGTTTTTTCTATCTTCCTGCCGCGTCCAGAAGACCTCGATAGCCTTTTTTACTCCGAGCGGCTACCCCCAATGTTCCTTCACATGCTTTTCCTCCAATGAAAAACCCGTCACCTCCACGTCTATGAGTTTCTATATTAAAAATGAAAAAAAAGAAAAATACCCACGAGTCCTCCTAGTTCATATTGTTCGTATTAACGCTCATTATGAATACATCAATATATACACATACACAAAAGCACTCATGTACACACATATTCTCAAGCAAACACACACAAAATGCATATTTTTACGTTCATCAATACACACACTAACCAAAATACATACATAAATACATGATTAAATGCAGACACACACATGTTCTCATTCACATACAAAGTGCACATATACATTAAAGTTTGCACACCTTTATATAAATGCTTATGCACAAATGATCACACAAATGCATGTGTTCATGACATGCTTACACTCCTAATAACACAACCGCACACAATATTTGTCAAGTCTTTTTAGCCATGCATGAGAATGATATGAGCAAGTACCACATGACCTATATCATCAATAATTCATTATCTCAAGCAAATTATGCAAGTTATCAAAACATGGTGAAGAAGTTAATGAGGGATAGAGATCACCAATCTGCATTCATGCTACTAGTTTTTTTGAGTTGAATGTTACGTTCCAAATCTTCAAGCTTGTTGTCGTATCACGACCACAGCGCGCAAGTTCGACAGAAGACAAACAGTACTCAAACATGCGCAAAAATGTGAAGTTTTTCTCTCGGGTTCGCGATATGTTTAAAACACGACCTCGATATGGGTGCCGGTATGGGCGTCGGTAACTTTTAGTAAATTACCGACGCTTATACCGACGGCTGCAAGACACACCGACGATCCGTTTAAAACGATCATACTGACGGTCACTTGACCATCGATATCTTTAAGTGACCTTTTCCAACGTTTATACCGAAGCCAAGATTGACCGTCGGTATAGGCACCATCGGTATGCCCTTCATATGTTGTAGTGTGAGGATCATTGTCTCTACACAAAGAGATGCTCAGATGGAAGCCTAATATGCTTGATACTTTATGTTGATAATATGTTGATTGCAGGGAAGTCCTCTTATGACTTGTCGATTCTCAAAAAGAAGTTGAGTCAAAGATTTGATATGAAGGATTTGGTGGATGCCAAAAATATTCTTGGCATGCACATTACTCGTGATAATATTAAAAGATGCATATGCGTGTCTCAAAGTAAGTACATATCCAAAGTACTTCATAGGTTCAATATGCAAGGTGGAAAGGCATTAAGTACAACTTTACCCACATATGTGAAATTGAGAAAGGATGATTGCCCCAAATCAAATCATCCCAAATCAAATGAGGAAAAGGCATTCATGACCAAAGTTCCTTATCAGTCTACTATTGGTAGTCTCATGTATGCTATGATAGCCATGAGACTAGACACTGCATTTGTAGTGGGAGTTGTGAGAAGATATATGTCTAATCCTGGCAAGAAGCATTGGGAAGCAGTCAATATGATTTTGAGATATTTGAGTGGCACTAAGTACAAGTGTCTATGCTTAGGTAGAGGGAGAGCATCCATTATTGGCTACACAAATTTTGACTATGCTGGTTGTGTAGGCGATCATAAGTCTACATCAGGGTACATTTTTCATTTTGCTAGAGGTACTATCTCTTGGAGATCTCATCTTCAAGAATGTATAGTTGTTTCCACCACAAAAGCAAAGTATGTTGCAGCAAGTGAGGCATTTAAGGAAGCATTGTGGCTTTCTCATCTTGCTTGTGATATGGGTTTACCTCAGCATGTACCTTGTTTGCTTAGTGATAATCAGAGTTCCATTGCATTGGCTAAGAATCCGATCAATCATGCAAAGACTAAGCACATTGAGCTTCTCTATCACTTCATTAGAGACTACTTAGCCATTAAGCACATTATTCTTGAGAAGTTTCATACTCAAGATAATTCTACACATGCTTTGACTAAAGCTCTATGATAGGATGGATTTTGACACTATTGTCACTTGATGGGGGTTACCTGATTCATGATCTTACACAATTACTTGTATACTATGTAACATGCCCATCAAGTGGGAGGTATAGTTCGTATACTTACACTCATATATTCTTTATTTTTCTCTCATAGACACTTTGGCCATATTTGCCTTTAGTGGGAGGTTGTTACTGCTACTGTCCATGTGAAAGACCAAATGGCCATTGGATACTTTTGTATATGTTCTTTAATAAAACATATAGTGGTCTAGTCAGCCATAAACTCTAAGTTTGATCGCATTTGTACAACCTAAGAAATCTATGTTCATGGTCTGCGTATTGTGTGTTTTCTATGTATTTGCACCCCCTTTGTAGAGTATTGTGTGTAGCATTGGAGTTTGGGTTTCTACAACAAGGCTATCATTGCAGAGCTCTTGAGAAGGAGATTCTACCATCGTGCATCTCCAAAGAAATACTTCATACCATGGCAATATGTCATCCATGTAGGTTTGGGACATATGGCATTCATGCAATGTTGGGACATATGGCATACATGCGATGTTGGGACATATGACATCCTTGATGGTATAGGGACATATGGGTTCCCTAGACATATGGAACGATTTACATCATGGCATAGGTAGCATTTTGCATCCATTTGCCTCCTTTGATGATGTAGTCTTCCTTGATATCCATTGATGAGATCCTTTGAACCTTAGATCACTTCTCTTCCAGGTGCTCTTTTATTATGGAAGCATTAATCTCCTTGCTTGTACCACATAGTGCATGTGTTTTGATGTCGACAGAATATATCTTTGTGATGTACATGAGGCAAAGAATGTGAATTTAGGGAAGTTCTTACCACTCCTTCAAGGTGATAGTTTCTAATCCCTTTATAAGTGGCCACTATTGTGCTTCAATGCTAAAAAAGATGTAAGTTATGTATAAAAATATAAATTATACACCAAATTCTTCTTAGGCTTGATTTATGTGAGTAGTGAATTTGAAATTTCTCATGCCATGTAGCATGCAAAATATCTCCATGCTATATTGACGCTCCTTGGGTTTGAGTTGCACTCCATTTTTAGTGAGTTACCTTAAGAGAGAAAGCCACCTAATATGCACTATCTTTGTTGCACATAGAAATTCTTTTTCAAATTTGATCCACTTTTTCTCTCTTTGGAGTGGATTTTCAAAATTCATCACTAGTTGAGGGTCTACATAGTGCATTCGTCAATGCTTATTTTGTCCCCAACATGATTGAATCTCCACCCTTGTTTCTCCCTTTGATCAAGGTAACACATGTGAGGTTGAAAAAGTATCTATTTCCCTCAAGATTCTTTGCATCAAGGCATCCATGTTCATGTTGTTTCCACTTTGCTGTCAACTCTTCTTTCAACTATGAGTTCATAAAAAAAGTTTCCATAGCCTGCACAAGCACTGCGATAGTGCGTTCGGAGGCCGAAACGAGCTTAGATCGTGATTTCGGCACCACACTTGATCTCGAAAACATGCTGAGTATGCTCACCAAAATTCGTGCGATTCTGAGACTGCAAACGGAGGAGTGTTGATGGCACCCTAGATGAAGCGACGACCTGCTCTGATACCAATTGTTGGAGTTAGACGTCTGCGGAAGCACGCGAACAGCACAAGGAAGAAGAAGAAGCTTGGAGCACAACACACAATACTGAATGTATTACTAGAGAATGTACAAAGATAAGTAGCCCATTAGGGCAATAGGCGTATATACAAGCCGGGGGAAAAAAACCTCCTAAAGAGGGAAAAAAGTACCCCGGCGGTCCTCTCGAATGTTCACAAACATCACTACCTAAATATATCAACAGAGACTTCATAAGAACATCAAAATTTTGGTACCATTCTCTAGGGGATTGTTTAAGTCCATATAAGCTCTTCTTCAACTTACAAACAAGACTTTCCTTGCTAGGAACTACATAACTCTCATGTTGTTCCATATAGATCTCATTTGTAAGATCTCCATGCAAGGAAGTAGTTTTCACATCCATTTGGACTAGCTCTAAGTCCTCCATTACAACAAATCCAATTATACTTTGGAGAAGCACTATCTAATGTGAAGTTCAATTTATATACCCATGTACATGGTAAAGCTTTCTTGCCCTTTGGCAAAGGTACTAAATCCCAAGTACCGTTCTTGTGAATAGAATCCAACTCAGTCTTCATGGCATGCTCCCACTTGACATGATCCTTTTGTCTACATAGCCTCTTTGTAGCAAGAAGGCTCACCAACATGTGTTAGCATAACAAAATCCAAACCTGGAACATATCTATCAGGTGGATGTGAGACACATGTGGTGTCTTAATGGTTGATGAACAGGAACATTTGCAGATTGATATGATAGGACATTCTCTTGAACATCCTTGTGTGCAACATTTTTATGCATGCTAACTGGAGGACAGGTATCCTCAAACACCACTTTTCTCACATCAACCTCCTTAATGGGTTGTTTATGCATCTTAGATTCATTCAAAATGACATCACTACTTCTGATCACTAACTATGTTTCAAGATCCCCTAAACGATATCCAAATTATCCTTCTCAACCATATCCAAGAAATATGCATTTTTTTGGCTTATGGTATAGCTTTTATCTAAGATTCTTGGGTATATGAACATATGCTTTAGACTCTCCAAGGTGATCAGAATATGGTGGCTTCCTTGTCCATAACTCTTATGCCATTTTCAGACCTTTGGCAATACTAGGTGAAAGGTTAGTCATGTGAAATGCAGTCAATATTGCTTCTACCCTAAAGCCTTGTGAAAGGTTTGCATGATGTAGCATAAGAACTACTCTATCTTGAATAGTTCTATTCATCCTTTCAGCTTGAATTCCTCTAGAACGACAGAAAAGGCTGACTTCATGTGAAGTATACTCACCCCCATTATTTGAATGTAATGCCTTGAGCTTAGTTCCTTTTTCAATCTCAACTGAAGCAAGCCATTTTTTGAAAATAGGGAATACCTCATCCTCTAGGATATACCCAGACATTTCTAGAGGCATCATCTATGAAAGTGACAAAGTAAAGAGACACCTAATGACCTTGTGGGCATAAGACCACACACATATGTGTGAAGAAGATCTAAAGGCTGAATTGAAGATTCAATTTGAATTTTATGCACATTCCTAGTTTGCTTTCCATATTGATAGTGCTCACACAATGAAAAACTAGAGAAAGATAACATAAGTAAGTAGCCAGAACGAGAAAGGATTTCCATTGCACTACGGTAAAGTGTTCTTTATGTGATGGAAATAAAGGATAAAGTGAGCCAACTTTGCTTCCCTTTGCAATAACCATATTTCCCTTTGATATGCGAAAGGACGGAGCATAGAAACCACCTTATAACCAAGGTCATCAAGTTGACCAACTAACATCAAACTACGTGATAACTAAGGTACATGGCGTACATTATGCATCATAAATTTTGAACCATCAATGAATTGCACAACCACATCTCCAATCCCCACAACATCACAATCATAAGAGTCACCAAGTCTCATGGTACCAAGAGACTTTTTTGCATAATTACAGAGCAATTCTCTATGTGGTGTCACATGGAAAGAAGCACTAGAATCTAATAGCCATATGTGGGAAAGAGAATGAGCCATAAGATCCTAAATGGGCACAGTACTATCAAGTTTCAATACATCAACATCATCAGAAATAGCATTTATTTCTTCAATCTTCATAGTCAAAGAAGATGGTGCAAGAAGTTGTTTAGCATGCCCATCAATGTTATGTCCTTTAGCTTTAGCATTCTTTAATGCATAACAATCTTTCTTCATGTGTCCTTTCTTATGACAATAATGGCATCCGATATCCCTCTTCCTTGATTTACTTCTACTATTATTCTATTGACCATTCTTTTCCTTCTTCTTGCTCCTACCACATTATTGGTTCTTTCCTTGGTAAGAATTACAAACATTATATGCATCTCCACTCTGAGTGACAAGGAATCTCCTCACTCAAGAGCCATAGATTTTCTACAAATCTCCTCACTCAAGAGTGCTCCACATATGTCATCATAGACCAGTTTACAACCAGGTGCACTATTACTAATAGCTATGCAAAACGTATCCCATGATGATTGCAAGGTGCATAACAACAAGACTCCTTTCATTTCATTATCCATATCCATTTTCTGAGCCTGTAACTAGGAGTTACCCGAAAGAAGCCAACTAGGATTATCAAGCACTTATGAACATTTAGCATGCATCTCCTATGGCAAAGCTGGGTAAGTCTTCCATCTACATTGTTGATATATTTAGGTAGTGATGTGTGTGAACACTCTAGGACCGCCAGGGCACTTTTTTCCCTCTTTAGGAGGTTTTTTTCCCCCGGCTTGTATATACGCCTATTGCCCTAATGGGCTACTTATCTTTGTACATTCTCTAGTAATACATTCAATCTTGTGTGTTGTGCTCCAAGCTTCTTCTTCTTCCTTGTGCTGTTCGCGTGCTTCCGCAGACGTCTAACTCCAACAATTGGTATCAGAGCAGGTCGTTGCTTCTTCTAGGGCGCCGTCGACACTCCTCCGTTTGTAGTCTCAGATTCGCACAAAATTTGGTGAGCATACTCAGGGTGTTTCCGAGATCAAAACAGCTTCGCACTGTGGTGCCGAAATCGCGATCTGAGCTCGTTTTGGCCTCCGAACGCACTATCACAGTGCTTGTGCAGGCTATTTCGTCCTTTTGTGCCAAAGGTATATACCAGTTTCTGTTCGCCAGTTTAAGCGTCTCGAAGTCTGCTACAGGTCTAGCAGAACTCGTCTGGGCAGTTCTGTTCAACTTTTTGAGATACAGTCAATTTTCTGCATCAAGGTATTTTAGTCACCGGCCATGGCTGAAAGCAGTGATGTATTCCGTATGTTGGCTGTTGAGGATAAGTTGGATGGTACCAACTACCCATTATGGGCTTATATGATGCGACATGTACTGGTTGCAAAAGGATTGTGGAACATAGTGCAGGGTGTTGAAAGACGTCCTGTTACACCTGTAACGACAGGTACTGCAAATACAGGTGTTGGAGCTGATGAAGATGGTGTCGAAGATGATATTCCGCAGATTCCTGTTCGTGCTGCTGTTTTTGTTGCACCTACTGCAGAGCAGATTCGTTGGGATGGCAGAGATGCCCAGGCACATGCATTGATAGCTTTGTCTGTCAAACGTGCCATTATTCCTCACATTCGCTCTTGCAGAACAGCAAAGGATGCTTGGGATACACTTACCACTTTGTACCAGGCTAGGAATGAGGCTCCTGTTGCTTACCTCCGAAAACAGTTGGAGAGTGAGCACATGAATGAAGGTGATTCGATGGACAATTTTCTTACAAAGATCAAAGACCTGAAGGAACAATTGATTTCTGCTGATGAGGTTATACCAGATAGCTCACTTGTGCAGACCGTTCTGAATGGCCTTCCTGATTCATATCAGAGTTTTGCCTCTACTCTTCGATTGATGATGAAAGGCAATCCGAATGCCTTGTCATTTGAGGAATTAGTCTCTGTTCTATTGCAGGAAGATCAGTCCAGGTAGAACAGGTCCATTATGCGTGTTGCAGATCAAGCTTTCCTGGCTAGTCAGAAGGGCAAAGGAAAATGGAGCTCTTCTACTAGTAAGCAGAAATCTGCAAATGCTGCACAATCGAAGAACCAGGATAAAGATGAGAAGAAATCAGAAAAGCAGAAATTGTTCTGCAAGTACTGTAAAGGAAATGATCATATTATAAAGAACTGTCCAAAACTGGCTGCTAAAGAGGCAAAGAAGAAAGAGGCTGGAATGGTTGTTGCAGAGGCCTCTACACCAAAAACAGAGTCTGCAAATCTTGTGCAGGAAGAAGAATGGGCGTTTACTACTGTCTGCAGTTTTGACCGTTCTTCTCATGATCAGTGCATGTCTGCAGTAGACTCAGATGTTTGGTACTTTGACAGTGGGGCAACCAAACATATTACCTCACAGCGCAGTTTCTTCTGTTCACTCGAGCCTGCCCCTACAGGGAATACTGTCACATGCGCCAATAACTCCTCTTATCCTGTTAAGGGAGTTGGTAAGATCATTCTGACTACTGCTGATGGTAGTTCTTTCACTTTGTCAGATGCTTTATTTGTGCCAGGGATCAAAAAGAACCTGTTATCAGTTTCTGCATTAGCCAAGATTGGCTTGGTTGTGAAATTCGTTGATGACAGGTGTACAGTCCATGATCTCTCAAATGGCGATGTGATTATTGCTTCTGGCATTTTATGTCGTGGGCTGTATAAGCTCATAGACTATGAAAAATCTGTGAATGATTCGGCATGTGCAGTTCATGATTCTCAGGCTATGTCAGATGCAAAGCTTTGGCATGCACGCTTTGGTCATCTGAATTTTGCTAGTTTGTTACGCCTGCAGAAATCTGAAATGGTGTCCTCTTTGCCCAAACTTGATGCACCTGGAAAACATGTTTGTGAAGGCTGTATTTTGGGCAAAATGCAGCGTTCTTCCTTTCCAAAAGATGGTTCAGTTCGGGCTATGCAGAAATTGCAGCTTGTACATAGTGATGTCTGTGGTCCTATGCAGACACCCTCTTTTGGAAATTACCTTTACTTCGTGACTTTCATTGATGATTTTTCCAGGCATGCATGGGTATATCCACTCAAAGCAAAGTCCGAAGTGTTCACGTGCTTCAAACAGTTTTTGGTTTTGGCTGAAAATCTGTCAGCATGTAAAATGGGCACCCTCCGTTCTGATCGAGGGGGGGAATATATGTCTTCAGATTTTAATGCATTTCTGGCTGAACGTGGGATAAAACACCAGTGTACAGTGCCGTATACACCTCAACAGAATGGAGTTGCTGAACGAAAGAACAGGTCACTCATGGAGATGGCAAGGTGCATGGTCAAAAGTCAGGCTTTACCACATAGTTTCTGGCTTGAGGCTGTCATGTGTGCAGCATATGTACTGAACAGGTGTCCCACGAAAGCGTTGCAGTCTATCACTCCATATGAGGCTTGGCATGACCGCAAGCCATCTGTTGCTCATGTGCGTGTTTTTGGTTGTTTGGCATATGCATTAGTGCCTGAACAACATCGCAGAAAATTGGATGATAAGGGAGTAAAATGTATTTTTGTTGGGTACAGTTCTGAAAGTAAAGGCTATTGTCTGTATCATCCACAGACTAAACGCATTCTGGTTAGCCGTGATGTTGTCTTTGTGGAAGATGCTATTCAGCCATTGCTTTCATGTACTAAGGAGACATCTGTTAGCTCCAAAGACATGTATGATACTTTGATGCCTCTTTTTACAGGTGGACAGGCTAGCGCTGGTCCTAATCAGGCAACTTCTCAGCCTTTGCAGGTTTCATATGATGATGCAGATCATTCCATTTCTGATGCAGATTTACATGATGCACTTGTTGATGAGAGAGCTGATATTGAACAGGCAAAAACTATGCCAAAATGGCTGGTGCAGACTTTGCGTGACAGCAAATTAGATGCACCTTTGTCATATCGTACTCGTTCAGGCTCTCATAGTACCTCCTTTGCATCAGATTGCTATGCTATGGCTGCATCTAGTCTCTGTGATGAGAATGAGCCTGTTTCTTTTGATGAAGCACAAAATTCAGAAAATTGGATGGCTGCTATGCAATCTGAATATGATGCTATAATGAAGAATGGTACATGGTCTTTATGTGACTTGCCTCCTGGCAAGAAGGCCATTGGCACTAAGTGGGTATACAAGCTGAAGCGTAAACCTGATGGTACAGTTGATAGGTATAAGGCTAGGCTTGTTGCAAAGGGTTATGCGCAGGAAAGAGGCATTGATTTTGATGAGACCTTTGCACCTACATGCCGTATGACTACTGTTCGGAGCATTTGTGCACTTGCAGCACATCATGGTTGGAATGTACATCAGTTGGACATTAAAACAACATTTCTGAATGGTGACTTGCATGAAGAAGTGTATGTTTTTCAGCCCCGTGGCTTTGTGCAGAAAGGGCATGAAAACCAGGTGTGCAGGTTAAAGAAGGCGTTATATGGTTTAAAGCAAGCACCACGTGCTTGGTATGAGAAAATACCTGCCTATCTGATTGCACATGGTTTTGAGAACAGTCCAACTGAAAGCACCTTATATGTTAAGCGTCTGATCATTGTTGTCTATGTAGACGACATGCTGCTCACTGGTCCTCTTGAGAAGCATATTGCTGATTTCAAGGCTGATTTGCATGCCTCATTTGAGATGTCTGATTTGGGGCATTTGCATCACTATTTGGGCATTCAGTTTATGCAAGTTGATGGTGGAATGGCTTTGTGTCAAACGAAATATATTGACACATTATTGGAGCGTTTTGGCCTTGAAGACTGTAAGCCTATTGCCACTCCTATGGAGACAGGTTTACGATTGAGTCTTCATGATGCTGGAGATGCATTTGATGCTGTTCTCTATCAGCAGGCTGTTGGATGCTTGATTTACTTATGCATTACTCGGCCAGATATTCAGTTTGCTGTCTCACAGATGAGCAGGTTTATGCATTGCCCAGGAGTCACGCATTGGAAAGCGGTTAAGCGCATCTTTCGCTACTTGAGTGGTACTCGGCTACTTGGGTTGTTTTATCCCAAGGGGGGATCACTACCGCCAGATTTGCATGCTTTTTCTGACTCAGATTGGGCTGGTTGCTATGACACTCGTGTGTCCACCAGTGGTTTTTGCTTCATGCTTGGTAGCTCATGTATATCTTGGTTGAGCAAGAAGCAGCCTACTGTGGCCACTTCCAGTTGTGAGGCTGAGTATAGGGCAGCTTTCAGAGCGACTGTTGAGTGTGTGTGGCTCAGACGCCTTATGGCTGATTTGGGTGTTGGCCAGTCTTCTGCCACCACCATCTTCACTGACAGTCAGAGCGCATTGGCAGTTGCGAGGAATCCTGTGTTCCATGCTCGCACTAAGCACATTGAGGTGCATTATCACTATGTCAGGGAGAGGTTCTCTGCTGGGGAGATCAGCTTGGCATATGTGCCCACGCAGGAAAACATTGCAGACCTTTTCACGAAGGCTCTGCCTAGGGAGAAGTTTGAAGCTTTCCGCAAAGCTTTGGGCTTACTTCCTTTTGTGGAGTGATTTCCACATAGCTCGGCACTTCCTTATACATGAGTGCCAGCTCCTTGTTCACCGCATCACTCCCAGGGGGGATTTGTTGATATATTTAGGTAGTGATGTGTGTGAACACTCTAGGACCGCCGGGGCACTTTTTTCCCTCTTTAGGAGGTTTTTTTCCCCCGGCTTGTATATACGCCTATTGCCCTAATGGGCTACTTATCTTTGTACATTCTCTAGTAATACATTCAGTCTTGTGTGTTGTGCTCCAAGCTTCTTCTTCTTCCTTGTGCTGTTCGCGTGCTTCCGCAGACGTCTAACTCCAACATACATCACCAAAGAGACCTCTACATCTGGGTGTCTCCTAGTTAAGAAAACCTCACCACGATCCTCTTTATCAAATGTAAAAGGTTTCATGCAAAAAACATAACCGCTATATCAATGACCACATGGATGTACATAAGGAGTATCCAAAGAAGCATACATAGTGTGTATGTGATCAATATATGCAGTAAAATGGCACTTCAAGGTTGAATTCACAACCCAAACATTGGCCAACAACACCTGCAAGTGTCTATCAACTTTGTTCTTTAGGCTCAAAAACCTACATAGACTTGTGGTGGCTGCTCCCACCATAACTAAGACCTGTCAAGAAACCTATAGATTTACTAATGTGGCTGAAAACAAAGCCCCAAAAGGTGAACATTCATTGTTGAAGAAGTACAAAGAGCACTCTTCTTGATGTTCTTGAACCATGCATGAAAGTACTCCGAAATTGCTCCAAGAATCATCCCCAAAATACTTCAAAATAGGCTTTGAAAGCAAAGAATGAAGCTTTGTGGGCCCAAAACATGCTCAAGGTAATGTTAACCATAGTATTTCCCTTTCTTGAAACACCACAAGAGTGTAGCTTAGTGGTAAGAGATTATCAGTTGAGTGAGCTCTAGGGGGGAACAATACTGGGATGGGTGACCTCCCGAGAAGTACAAGGAACCTCTGTCTTCCTTGATCGTTGAGGTCCTCCCTTGCACATAGCCAATGGTGCTAATGGTGATTTTTGTGACTTGGATGACAAGGTATGCCAAAGTCTATGCTTTGTTTGCCACCTTGACTCCACAATGATACCATTGATGTAGAAACCTGAACTCTTGTGCTGCACATAGTACTCTGTAATGGGGTGCAAAATACACAAAAAACACATGGTATAGAGACCACAAGAATATATTTCTTAGGTCATATAAATGCGGTCGAACTTAGAGTATGTGGCTGACCAGACCACTATATGTTTTATTAAAGAACATATACAAAAGTGTCTGTGGCCATTTGACCTTTCACATGGACACTAACAATAACATGGTATACTAAGAGATGTCATATATCCCAAGACTTCGATGCCATATGTCCAAGCTCATTTCTAGGATCCTTTATGTCCTTGGATCTAGAACCTAATGGACTAGATGACATCATATGTCACTGATTCCCTACATTTTTTACAACAAAAGGTTCATCACATGAGATTCTTGAGATTTCCATGCTCCACCCTTTTCTTCAAAGCCCTTTTTGTTCTCATGCATTCTCCATTATCCCACATAGGTTGTATTTTTCCCTCTACTCCATATAAGGAGGTCCTCGCTTCAGCTCACCGTGAAGTTCATTCACTCTAGCACATTTCCAAGCGTGTCCACTCTTTCCCCATGGAGTCTCCATGGTCATACAACATCTTATGTAAGTTCTTTAATTTATTTAATTGATCATGCTCTATAATATTTTGTTTCTTCCTCCATATTTAGCTTTCTTTGTGATTGATAGTAGAGTAGAAGTACTCTCTCTTCATTTTAACAATACAATGGTAGACACGAGGTTAATAATTCTATTTCCCCAATCATAAGCCTTGAATTCACTCTAGAAGCATGAGAAGGGTGCCAAGAACATGATGAAGTATGAATTTCATAAAAAGAAATTTCTAAATTCATTAAAAAAACAATCTCCAAAAAGTCTCTGTTAGTGGGCCGCCGGATTGGCAATTGTAAAGACTGAATCTTTTCATATTCCGCACGAACGAAAGGTTGTTACAAAGATGTTTGTAATCTTAAATCAAGAAAAAGAGACGCTTCGGTGATGCTCAGTGGGATCACCAGACTGTCTGTCTGGGTGATTGATCTGACGTTACTGTGGTGTGCATTGGGTAATACTGAGTATTTTGTGTCGTCTATGTCTTGTTTTGTTTATTGATACCTGTTCGGTTTGTGATTTACATAGACGCCCAGAAGATCGCCGGACTGTTTGTCTGGGCGAGTCGTTCTGCGTAGTTCCGTTGTGATTGTTCTGATAATTGTGCGTATTGTGGTGTCTCTCTGTTTGTTGATGTTCTGTAAGTTGTTTGATGAAGCCCATACTCTAGTAATGACAGTTTCAGTACTGTGTGTTTGAGAACTCTGAATCGTTCTGCGTCTTCTGTTTTGTTTGATTATCTGTACCTGTTCGGTAAAGATTGAGTCACTGTTATTGTCTCTATTGTTACAGTAGTTTGTGTTCGGGACAGTTCTTGAGTTAATCAAGTAATTCTGTATTACGGTACGGAATAGTAATTGCGCTGTACGCTGAGAGAGCCTTAACTGGAGTGTGTTCGGTAAGCTTGGAAGAGTCCGATTACAGATCAAGCATAGGGCCTCTGTTTAACAGACCCCTTCCACTCTCAAGAACCCGAATAGGTGTTTAAACGCGCTTCTGACGGCAAGTGACGTTTAACACTGGCGCCGTCTATGGGAATGTGGCATCAAGAGTGTTGCCAGCTAATTGTGGGAAAGTGGCAACCAGAGTGTTCGTTGATTGATTGTGAAAGTGGTCATAGATTGTGAATCAACCGTAAGGAAGAATAGTACGCAAAGTATTGCAAACGTAGTATATGCCGGTTACTCGTTCCGGTGAATCATACCCGAAGTATAGAAGAAACCAACAGTCCTGGGCGATACCTAATTTGCTAAGGATGCCTCCAGGAGGAAGAAGCACAGATAACTTTAACCCAGTTATCAAGAAAGTGAAGAACGCTAGTAGCGATTCCGGTAAAATTCCGGTGAAACGTACTGCAATTTCGGCAGATTCTGGTGCGATTGTGGCACAGTGTATCGAAGATATAGTCACTCCAGAATCTACCAAGATGTAGTATGCAGTTGACCTAACACCATCTGGTCAAGATTCGAATTTGTCTAAGGATAGAAGCGTGTTGGCCAACGAAATCAGTGAAGGTGAAACATTACCTTGTTCTGGTGAAAATACGACAAATTTCGGTGATACTTCGGTACCCGTTGCCGAGAGTTCACAATTTTTCGGTGACGGTTTACCATTTCCTGGTGAATCTTCATTCCAGTCACCACTGTTCGGAGTAAGTTTCCCTACATTTGATATCAAGGAGGAAGGTAGCTTATTCGAAACTGAAATAAGAAAGATACTGAATGATATTATCAAGCCGAAAAGTGCACAGGCTGATGATACAGATTCTGACAGTTCAGATATTCAACCTCGGGACTCAGAAGATAGTAACAATACAACCGCCAGCACGATGAGTGGGCAACCACAACCACAACAATAACAACAGCAGCAGCAACAACAACATCCATTTCCACCCCGACCGGCTCCAACAGGAGTGACATACACCAAATTTGGTGGGTTTCCAGGTGATGATCTTGATGCCCACGTACGTACTTTTGAAATTAGTTATGCAGTATTAAATCATCCCCCTGATCCGGCATACAAAGCTATTGTATTACAGTCTACATTGGTTAATGAGGCAGCCAGATGGCTTACAGAATATGATTTTAATCATTTTGTGACTTATGAAGCAGTAAGGGATGCATTTTTGCAGAGATTCCGGTTAAAGAAAAATCCGGTAGAAAATTTTTTATTATAACAGAAACTGCACCAGACCGTGCAAGAATATGCCACCCTGTTCCGAACGCATTTGAGGCAACTACCGCCGGTCCATGCAAACCTGCCGGATGATGTCATCACTCAATGGTTTATCAATGGGTTAACTCCGCAGCTCAGATAGATTATGATCATCCGCTGTGTGGGAGCTATGACATTAGATGCGGTTATTGCAATGGCTTTGCAACTCGAGAATAAGGTAGGAGGATTTACAAAAGACCTGGAATGGTTAAAAGAAAGTAAGAATGTTGCCGAAGATCCGACCAGACAGATGTACTGCACCACGTGCAAGAATTCAGGGCATACCAGTGCCACTTGTGCCCTCAATCAGTTGTTTTGTGCTATCTGCAATATGACCGAACATTCCACCGAAAACTGTGCATACAATGCCAAAGTGCAGGGAACAGCAACATTAAATGCAATTATACAAGAACCAGGGCAGCCTGCCAATCACTATGTACCTCCTCAAATGAGAAACAACCAGCAGCAAGGCTACCGGAATTATCGAGGACAGAGAAATAATAACTACAATGCAAACCGCTAGCAGACAGGTCCACCACAAGAAGGTAATGCTTTGCCACCTCCTCGTTGTCATTTCTGTGGTGAATTAGGACACATTCAAAGATTTTGTAAAGATGCGGCCGAATATGATCAAAGGAAGAAGGAGCACCAGAACCCAATGACAAATATGGTTCATATCACACCCATAGAAATACAAGCTGCAGTAGTTCATACCTGATCAAGCAAGCCACTACAACCAGAAGCTGAGATATTTGAACCAGGCATCCGTGAACAACAAAGAATGTATGACAAAGCAAGTAATTGGACCACCCAGGAACCTACAGTGTTCTCAGACCCGATTTCGGTGACCCAAGTTCCGCTGTCAAAAGAAACTGCACAAGAGCAAGAGTCAATCCCAATATCCGACGCATCGTCTTCAAAATCGATGAAAAGTACAAATCAAGCATGGGAAATTTTATCTAAAGCATCCATTACTCTCCCTCTTGGCCAGTTACTTGCATTAGTACCAGGAGTTTGGCAACAGTTCCAGCAACAGTTCAGTCCTGAGTCTGCCTGCATTCTAGCAACGGCAACAGTACAACCAGAAACTGACTCTACGGTGGATCACTCGGTTCCTTTAATTACGGTATGGTACAAAAATCATAAAATTTCTCAAGTATTAATTGATGGTGGGTCCGGTGTAAACATAGCTATTGCAGCACTTTGTAAAAAGTTAGGATGGACCGAAATTGAGCTTGTGCAGTTTTTTGTTAGAATGGCCGATCAATCCAGAGTCCATCCAGTAGGACTCGTACGGAATGTGCCAATCACTTTGCATGGAACCGCTTTTAAGATGACTTTCGTAGTTCT
The DNA here is from genome assembly GCA_020310875.1 of Ceratopteris richardii. Lineage (NCBI taxonomy): Eukaryota > Viridiplantae > Streptophyta > Polypodiopsida > Polypodiales > Pteridaceae > Ceratopteris > Ceratopteris richardii. The sequence goes on from CM035444.1 coordinate 78,706,684, forward strand.
AGAACTACCGGAGTCTAGTCTCGATTATAACCTTCTTTTCGGTCGTCCTTGGCTGAAACAAGCTAAGGTTATACAGGATTGGTCCGCACAGGAACTCACTTTCAAAGACAATAATCGTAAATATGTTGTCAAGTTAGATGCTATCCAGCCTTGTGAATTACATGATAGACCTTATGTGGCAGAACCAGTTCATATGTTATATGGTTTGTCAGATAATGAAGAAGAAGAGTTTTTGAAGAATAATATTGATTTGATCTCCCTAGGAACTGTTGATCTACAATCTGTTGTAGATAATTGGAATCTGGTAGTTTGTACGGTGATGCCTGTGACTAAAGAAGACAAGACAGAAGATACTGCTGCTATAGATGACGCTGATCTACAACAACTTTTAAAACCAGCTGATGATACAAAAAAGTCCCAACAATTCTATGTTCCAGAAGATCAGTTGATGACCTATAATTTAGGAGATGAAGAAAATTTGCATCCTGTCAAGATAAAGGAAAGCTTACCTGAAGTGTTTCAAGCAGATTTAATCCAGCTACTTCGAGAGTTCTCTGATGTTTTTGCATGGGATTACAAAGATATGAAAGGTTTGGACCCTCGCATTTATCAACATAGGGTCATGCTGAAGCCGGAAGCAAAACCAATCAAACAACCCAGCTACCGGATGAATCCAAACTATGCAGCAAAGGTAAAGGTAGAGCTTGATAGGTTACTAAAAGTCGGATTCATTGTACCAGTAGAGCACGCTGAATGGATCTCACCAATTATTATTGTTCCTAAAAAGAATAAGCAACTGTGAATATGTGTGGATTACCGAAAACTGAATGCAGCTACGGTGCCTGATCCGTTTCCTCTTCCATTTCTTGACATCATGCTTGACAGAGTAGCAGGACATGAAATGTACTCATTCTTAGATGGATACAGTGGTTACAACCAGGTCAGAATGGCTGAACAAGATATACCAAAAACAGTGTTCATTACCAATTGGGGTGTTTTTGCTTGTATTGTTATGTGGTTTGGATTAAGAAATGCCCCCAGCACTTTCCAGAGGTGTCTGCAGGAAATATTCTCCCCTTATCTTACCTCTTTTATGCAAGTATATCTTGATGATTTCTCTTTATTCGGTAAGATGGAAGCACACTTGTTCCATTTATGGTGTTGCTTTGAGAAATGCAAAGAATACAGACTCTGCCCGAACCCAAACAAATCTGTGTTTGCGGTTTCATGTGGTAAGTTACTTGGCCATATTGTATCTGCACAAGGCATACAAGTCGACCCAGATAAGGTTGCAGCTGTGTTAGAAGCACCTGTACCTACTACACCAAAGGAGGTAATGCGTTTCATGGGTCAAGTGAGATGGCATGGTCGTCATTTACGGTGGCTCACTCATTTAGCCATTCCACTCAATCGTTTAATCACGAGTACTCCTAAACAATTTGATTGGACTCAGGAATGTCAAACATCGTTTGATCGTCTAAAATGTTTATTAACGCAGGTCCCAATTTTACAACCACCTGATTGGGAACGTCCATTTCATGTTTTCGTAGATGCATCAGATATATGTTGATATATTTAGGTAGTGATGTGTGTGAACACTCTAGGACCGCCGGGGCACTTTTTTCCCTCTTTAGGAGGTTTTTTTCCCCCGGCTTGTATATACGCCTATTGCCCTAATGGGCTACTTATCTTTGTACATTCTCTAGTAATACATTCAGTCTTGTGTGTTGTGCTCCAAGCTTCTTCTTCTTCCTTGTGATGTTCGCGTGCTTCCGCAGACGTCTAACTCCAACAATTGGTATCAGAGCAGGTCGTTGCTTCTTCTAGGGCGCCGTCGACACTCCTCCGTTTGCAGTCTCAGATTCGCACAAAATTTGGTGAGCATACTCAGGGTGTTTCCGAGATCAAAACATCTTCGCTTTGTGGTGCCGAAATCGCGATCTGAGCTCGTTTCGGCCTCCGAACGCACTATCGCAGTGCTTGTGCAGGCTATTTTGTCCTTTTGTGCCAAAGGTATATACCAGTTTCTGTTCGCCAGTTTAAGCGTCTCGAAGTCTGCTACAGGTCTAGCAGAACTCGTGTGGGCAGTTCTGTTCAACTTTTTGAGATACAGTCAATTTTCTGCATCAAGGTACTTTAGTCACCGGCCATGGCTGAAAGCAGTGATGTATTCCGTATGTTGGCTGTTGAGGATAAGTTGGATGGTACCAACTACCCATTATGGGCTTATATGATGCGACATGTACTGGTTGCAAAAGGATTGTGGAACATTGTGCAGGGTGTTGAAAGACGTCCTGTTACACCTGTAACGACAGGTACTGCAAATACAGGTGTTGGAGCTGATGAAGATGGTGTCGAAGATGATATTCCGCAGATTCCTGTTCGTGCTGCTGTTTCTGTTGCACCTACTGCAGAGCAGATTCGTTGGGATGGCAGAGATGCCCAGGCACATGCATTGATAGCTTTGTCTGTCAAACGTGCCATTATTCCTCATATTCGCTCTTGCAGAACAGCAAAGGATGCTTGGGATACACTTACCACTTTGTACCAGGCTAGGAATGAGGCTCCTGTTGCTTACCTCCGAAAACAGTTGGAGAGTGAGCACATGAATGAAGGTGATTCGATGGACAGTTTTCTTACAAAGATCAAAGACCTGAAGGAACAATTGATTTCTGCTGATGAGGTTATACCAGATAGCTCACTTGTGCAGACCGTTCTGAATGGCCTTCCTGATTCATATCAGAGTTTTGCCTCTACTCTTTGATTGATGATGAAAGGCAATCCGAATGCCTTGTCATTTGAGGAATTAGTCTCTGTTCTGTTGCAGGAAGATCAGTCCAGGCAGAACAGGTCCATTATGCGTGTTGCAGATCAAGCTTTCCTGGCTAGTCAGAAGGGCAAAGGAAAATGGAGCTCTTCTACTAGTAAGCACAAATCTGCAAATGCTACACAATCGAAGAACCAGGATAAAGATGAGAAGAAATCAGAAAAGCAGAAATTGTTCTGCAAGTACTGTAAAGGAAATGATCATATTATAAAGAACTGTCCAAAACTGGCTGCTAAAGAGGCAAAGAAGAAAGAGGCTGGAATGGTTGTTGCAGAGGCCTCTACACCAAAAACAGAGTCTGCAAATCTTGTGCAGGAAGAAGAATGGGCGTTTACTACTGTCTGCAGTTTTGACCCATCTTCTCATGATCAGTGCATGTCTGCAGTAGACTCAGATGTTTGGTACTTTGACAGTGGGGCGACCAAACATATTACCTCGCAGCGCAGTTTCTTCTCTTCACTCGAGCCTGCCCCTACAGAGAATACTGTCACATGCGCCAATAACTCCTCTTATCCTGTTATGGGAGTTGGTAAGATCATTCTGACTACTGCTGATGGTAGTTCTTTCACTTTGTCAGATGCTTTATTTGTGCCAGGGATCAAAAAGAACCTATTATCAGTTTCTGCATTAGCCAAGATTGGCTTGGTTGTGAAATTCGTTGATGACAGGTGTACAGTCCATGATCTCTCAAATGGCGATGTGATTATTGCTTCTGGCATTTTATGTCGTGGGCTGTATAAGCTCATAGACTATGAAAGATCTGTGAATGATTCGGCATGTGCAGTTCATGATTCTCAGGCTATGTCAGATGCAAAGCTTTGGCATGTACGCTTTGGTCATCTGAATTTTGCTAGCTTGTTACGCCTGCAGAAATCTGAAATGGTGTCCTCTTTGCCCAAACTTGAGGCACCTGGAAAACATGTTTGTGAAGGCTGTATTTTGGGCAAAATGCAGCGTTCTTCCTTTCCAAAAGATGGTTCAGTTCGGGCTATGCAAAAATTGCAGCTTGTACATAGTGATGTCTGTGGTCCTATGCAGACACCCTCTTTTGGAAATTACCTTTACTTCGTGACTTTCATTGATGATTTTTCCAGGCATGCATGGGTATATCCACTCAAAGCAAAGTCCGAAGTGTTCATGTGCTTCAAACAGTTTTTGGTTTTGGCTGAAAATCTATCAGCATGTAAAATGGGCACCCTCCGTTCTGATCGAGGGGGGGAATATATGTCTTCAGATTTTAATGCATTTCTGGCTGAACGTGGGATAAAACACCAGTGTACAGTGCCATATACACCTCAACAGAATGGAGTTGCTGAACGAAAGAACAGGTCACTCATGGAGATGGCGAGGTGCATGGTCAAAAGTCAGGCTTTACCACATAGTTTCTGGCTTGAGGCTGTCATGTGTGCAGCATATGTACTGAACAGGTGTCCCACCAAAGCGTTGCAGTCTATCACTCCATATGAGGCTTGGCATGACTGCAAGCCATCTGTTGCTCATCTGCGTGTTTTTGGTTGTTTGGCATATGCATTAGTGCCTGAACAACATCGCAGAAAATTGGATGATAAGGTAGTAAAATGTATTTTTGTTGGGTACAGTTCTGAAAGTAAAGGCTATCGTCTGTATCATCCACAGACTAAACGCATTCTGGTTAGCCGTGATGTTGTCTTTGTGGAAGATGCTATTCAGCCATTGCTTTCATGTACTAAGGAGACATCTGTTAGCTCCAAAGACATGTATGATACTTTGATGCCTCTTTTTACAGGTGGACAGGCTAGCGCTGGTCCCAATGAGGCAACTTCTCAGCCTTTGCAGGTTTCATATGATGATGCAGATCATTCCATTTCTGATGCAGATTTACATGATGCACTTGTTGATGAGAGAGCTGATATTGAACAGGCAAAAACTATGCCAAAATGGCTGGTGCAGACTTTGCGTGACAGCAAATTAGATGCACCTTTGTCATATCGTACTCGTTCAAGCTCTCATAGTACCTCCTTTGCATCAGATTGCTATGCTATGGCTGTATCTAGTCTCTGTGATGAGAATGAGCCTGTTTCTTTTGATGAAGCACAAAATTCAGAAAATTGGAAGGCTCCTATGCAATCTGAATATGATGCTATAATGAAGAATGGTACATGGTCTTTATGTGACTTGCCTCCTGGCAAGAAGGCCATTGGCACTAAGTGGGTATACAAGCTGAAGCGTAAACCTGATGGTACAGTTGACAGGTATAAGGCTAGGCTTGTTGCAAAGGGTTATGCACAGGAAAGAGGCATTGATTTTGATGAGACCTTTGCACCTACATGCCGTATGACTACTGTTCGGAGCATTTGTGCACTTGCAGCACATCATGGTGGGAATGTACATCAGTTGGACATTAAAACAGCATTTCTGAATGGTGACTTGCATGAAGAAGTGTATGTTTTTCAGCCCCGTGGCTTTGTGCAGAAAGGGCATGAAAACCAGGTGTGCAGGTTAAAGAAGGCGTTATATGGTTTAAAGCAAGCACCACGTGCTTGGTATGAGAAAATACCTGCCTATCTGATTGCACATGGTTTTGAGAACAGTCCAACTGAAAGCACCTTATATGTTAAGCGTCTGATCATTGTTGTCTATGTAGACGACATGCTGCTCACTGGTCCTCTTGAGAAGCATATTGCTGATTTCAAGGCTGATTTGCATGCCTCATTTGAGATGTCTGATTTGGGGCATTTGCATCACTATTTGGGCATTCAGTTTATGCAAGTTGATGGTGGAATGGCTTTGTGTCAAACGAAATATATTGACACATTATTGGAGCGTTTTGGCCTTGAAGACTGTAAGCCTATTGCCACTCCTATGGAGACAGGTTTACGATTGAGTCTTCATGATGCTGGAGATGCATTTGATGCTGTTCTCTATCAGCAGGCTGTTGGATGCTTGATTTACTTATGCATTACTCGGCCAGATATTCAGTTTGCTGTCTCACAGATGAGCAGGTTTATGCATTGCCCAGGAGTCACGCATTGGAAAGCGGTTAAGCGCATCTTTCGCTACTTGAGTGGTACTCGGCTACTTGGGTTGTTTTATCCCAAGGGGGGATCACTACCGCCAGATTTGCATGCTTTTTCTGACTCAGATTGGGCTGGTTGCTATGACACTCGTGTGTCCACCAGTGGTTTTTGCTTCATGCTTGGTAGCTCATGTATATCTTGGTTGAGCAAGAAGCAGCCTACTGTGGCCACTTCCAGTTGTGAGGCTGAGTATAGGGCAGCTTTCACAGCGACTGTTGAGTGTGTGTGGCTCAGACGCCTTATGGCTGATTTGGGTGTTGGCCAGTCTTCTGCCACCACCATCTTCACTGACAGTCAGAGCGCATTGGCAGTTGCGAGGAACCCTGTATTCCATGCTCGCACTAAGCACATTGAGGTGCATTATCACTATGTCAGGGAGAGGTTCTCTGCTGGGGAGATCAGCTTGGCATATGTGCCCACGCAGGAGAACATTGCAGACCTTTTCACGAAGGCTCTGCCTAGGGAGAAGTTTGAAGCTTTCCGCAAAGCTTTGGGCTTACTTCCTTTTGTGGAGTGATTTCCACATAGCTCGGCACTTCCTTATACATGAGTGCCAGCTCCTTGTTCACCGCATCACTCCCAGGGGGGATTTGTTGATATATTTAGGTAGTGATGTGTGTGAACACTCTAGGACCGCCGGGGCACTTTTTTCCCTCTTTAGGAGGTTTTTTTCCCCCGGCTTGTATATACGCCTATTGCCCTAATGGGCTACTTATCTTTGTACATTCTCTAGTAATACATTCAGTCTTGTGTGTTGTGCTCCAAGCTTCTTCTTCTTCCTTGTGCTGTTCGCGTGCTTCCGCAAACGTCTAACTCCAACAATATAGCCATTGGAAGTGTGTTAATGCAACAAACTAATAAGTGGTTCAGACCTGTTTACTATGCAAGTCGAAGACTTGCTCCTACAGAAAAGAATTACTCTGTAACTGAAAGAGAATGTCTGGGTTTAGTGTATTCTGTAAAGAAATTCAGGCACTATTTACTTGGCTGCAAATTTACTTTTCATGTAGATCATGCTGCACTTGTCTATCTGGTACGGCAACAGCATTTAGGTGGTCGATTAGCGCGTTGGGTTCTACTTTCACAAGAGTTTGATTATGAAGTAATTCATCGGCCCGACAGTTCACATGCATTAGCAGATTTCCTTTCTCGCTTAGATTCCGGTGAAGCTCCGGTCGGTGTAGATGACACCACATCAGCGATTTATGTTACTGAACCAACTAATGATGAATCTGCAGAACCACCTAGGTATAAAAAGAAAAGTTACTTGCAGGTATTCTCCTCAAAAACAAAATGGTGTAGCAGAAAGGAGAAATAGAACTCTTGTTGAGTTTGCAAGGTCAATTGTCACTCTAGCACAATGGCAAGTACCAACGTGAGGAGATTCATCTCATAAATGTCAATCCGCGGAGACGTGAGGACCGGTATGGAGAGCGTGAGCAAGTGATGGCACAAGTGCATGAGTAAAAGCAAACAAGCATGCACACACATACACACACGCGTGCACAAGGTAAGAGCAAAGAGAGGCACAATGGAGGATCTTTGATTACACAAGAACTCTCTTACAAAGCTGAAATCTACAACAAGCTAGCCTCAAAAATGAGCTCTCCAACCAAAATGTCTTCCTGCAAGTCGCACTATTTCTTGGGGTGTCTACTTGAAGCTGTGGATCAAGGATGATGTTGTTGGAAAATTCTACAATGAATGCTTCTAGCACTTTGGCCTATGTTTCGATAGTTGTGACTATTTAGGGGTTGAAACCAATCTAAGGCAGTACCCTTAAGAGTCAAACCAAATGCCTCGAACTGAGTGAACAAGTCCTCGACCTGTTCAGCTCGTAACACTTGTTTGAACTCAGCCACATGATCATAAGAATCTCCTGAACCATCAAAGTAGTTCTTCATTGTCTTAACCACTTGAGAGGGTCTAAGGGTTCTTGAGTGCTCTCCTGGTCTAGGCAATGGAAAATCATGTTCATCTCTTTGATGCCTATGTACTCTATGTCTCTCCCTTTCAGGTCTTTCACCTTCATGTCCTGATCTGTCTCTGCCCATAGTGTTTGCAAAGCTTACCTCAGGTCTCTCTCTAGTTCTTTCCCTCTGGGTTTCATGAGCCTTGGATGATTCTGCTCCTTGGAGGCCATGCGAAACATTAGATCTTGGTGGAGGGAAAATTGATTCACCTTGCCAAGTGTATGCATGCCTATCTTGCTCTGTTACCAATAACATTTTCTCAGATGTGTTATCCAGATATACAACTTTGCCTGGTGTCTCCGGATCCTTGAACTCATAGATGGTGACAACGAGGCTAGGTTGATCTGGCCTGAATCTCCAAAAGGCTTCCTATGTTTCTCTATTCAAGAATGGTTTTGTGCTTTTGTTATCTTGAGGGGTCTAATTTGGAGTGATTACCCTAGTCAAGACTGACTCACCTCTCGGAGTCTTGGGTTCTTGTCCTAGGTCTCCTATCTCATTCTTAGGAATGATATTTCCACACTCATCCGTCCTATCTGGTAAGTTGGTAACCACATACGTGGCTCCTTATCAATGTATGAACCCTCTTCGAACTTGACCACTGGGTGTTCAAGTCCAAAGAGTTGATTGGGATTTTTGAGTTGGACCACTGATCGTCTCAGGCCATCCTCATAGATGCGTGCACCTAATTGATTGGTCCTAATATATTCCAATTGTGTCTTATAGGAACCTTCTGGTGTCTGTAAATAGGAAGAACCTGAGCTACGCGTGGGTCCTTCCATGTTGAAGGACATTTCTGAGTCACTTGTGTCGGAACTTAGCACGTAGGGATAACCACTTAGTTGTTGTGCCCAAGACTTAGTTGTATGGTTGACACTAGCCTCAGATGATCTAATGTTTTGCCTATCTTTGCCTAAGTGTCTGCGACATCTTAGGTTCATAAGCTTTGTCTAGAAGTCCAAAATTTCCCCTTGTATTGCTCAAAATCCTTTGGAACTCCTTGGTTTCCTAGTCCACCTGAGGGTCCTTGGTTGGAACTCCTTGGTTTCCTAGTCCACCTGAGGGTCCTTGGTTGGAACTCCTTGGTTTCCAACAAACCCAAAATCACTGCAAACGGATTTCCTATGAGAAAGTTATGCCAGTTCAGGGTTCTGGGGTTTAAAACAGGGAAACAAGACCTCTCAAGAAGTGCTTCAAAACAGGCGACGCATGACACTTAGTAAATATCGGCGATACTTGGAAGTAGACGACACACAATACTTGGAATTCCATGACACACCATACGTGCTTAGATGTCACGACACTTGATGTCCACGACACGACCACCTGATGGTCACGACGCTTGGCACTTGTCAGATGTTGCGACACTTGATTTCCACGACACCTGAGATCACGACACACAACACTTGCGAGGTATCGCGACACTTGATCTCCACGATATTCGACACGTTGAATGTCGCGATGCAACCATGATACTCGACACTTGTCGAATGTCACGAGACAAACATGATATTCGACACTTGTTGAATGTCATGATGCAACCACGATACTTGACACTTGTCAAATGTCACGAGAAAAACACGATATTCCACACTTGTTGAATGTCATGATGCAACCACGATACTCGACATTTGTCAAATGTCGCGAGACAAACACGATATTCGACACTTGTCAAATGTCGCGAGACAATCACGATATTCAAAAAGGGTAAATATCGCGACACTCAACCACAGAAATCACGACACCTAAATGTCGTGACACTCAACCACGGGAAATCACGACACCTGGATTTTTTGGAGTCCAAATTCAAAATTTTTTGCAAATATGAGTACCTTGTGTCCTCCTTGTCACTCCTATGTGCCTGTAGATGCAAAATATATCTTCAAACCCGCAATACCACACTCACGACACTTGGCATAGGTCTTGTCATGTCAGGGACGGTTCACTCAATTTTCGGGTATATTGAGGTGTATTTCTTCAACGTTTCAGTTCTGCACCCTCTGTAAGGTTCTTTCTCATAACCACAAGTGAAAACGATGTGAATGTACGGGCGAAAACTGAAAAAATCAAAGAAGATGAAGGTGGGAGAAGATGATGATGATGATGAAGATGAAGGAGAAGAAAAACTCAGAAATTGAATTGAAAATGGTGATTTTTTTTACCTTCCAATGTCGCTACTCTACGTCTTACCGTCACATGCTCGTCCTCCAAGCTCTCTCCTCGGCAACGGCGCCAAATTTGGTGTCACTCTAGCACAATGGCAAGTACCAATGTGAGGAGATTCATCTCATAAATGTCAATCCACGGAGACGTGAGGACCAATATGGAGACCGTGAGCAAGTGATGGCACAAGTGCGTGAGTGAAAGCAAACAAGCATGCACACACATGTGCACAAGGTAAGAGCAAAGAGAGGAACAATGGAGGATCTTTGATTACACAAGAACTCTCTTACAAAGCTGAAATCTACAACAAGCTAGCCTCAAAAATGAGCTCTCCTTCCCTTTTTATAGTTTTTGGAGTGGTTTTGGCCCTGTCCAGACTTAGTGTCTGGCCTAATTAAAAATTAGGTTCCAGGGCTTATTTGGGGCTCAAATGGAGTCTAAAAAATATGAAAATTGGCAGGATGATAATTCTAATACTCCTCAAGCTCGACCACTCCTTGGCTTGAATAAAATGGAGTTGCAAAAATGGAAAATGGTATTTACAATGGTTTTTAGTGATAAAAATCACTAATTTTATAGGGATTTCTTCTGAAAATTTGACAGGTGCTTCTTGGAGCTCCCTATTTGCTCCTTCTTCTTGTGTGTCCACTTCCTTGAAGCGCTTCCATGCTTTTTCCTTGCTTTGTCCTTGACCTTGAGCTTCAACATCAATGATGAAAGAAAAGAATTGCCCCAATTATTTGTGGGCTGAGGCTGTAAATACAACCACATACTTGGTTAATAGGTTACCATATAAATCTTTGCAGGGTATGATACCGTATGAAGCTTGGTGGGGTAAGAGACCTACCTTAGATCATTGCAAAGTGTTTGGATGTTTGGCTTATGCATATGTGCCATCACAGTTGAGTCATAAATTGGAACCTAAAGCTGAAAAGTATGTGTTCATTGGTTATGATGATAAGCAGATGGGTTATAGGTTGTGGAGTCCATCCACAAAGCAATTCCTTGTGTCAAAGGATGTTACATGTGAATTTTTTGTGTGTGTAGATAATTAGATTATTAATATCAAATACCGTTATTTGTAGATTCTGATCAATCAGATGGAACTCCACCACCGTCTCCTCATCGTGCAAGGACTTTATACTGTAAGTATATCAAACATTTTATTTTAAATATATTTGATGGATACATAACTTATATTTTTTTTTTGTTTCTTATTATGTGCAGATTCTGATCAATCAGAGGGTACTCCACCACCTCCTACCCATGCAACGACTTCACATGTGTTCTCTGATAGGAACTATGATGAATTTTACTATCAAGAGCATATTATATGTTGTTGTAACTCTTGTTATGGCACGTATCGAAGACCACGATTGGAATGTATTGAACATGAGGCAGAGTATGGTACTTTTGAGCGTGCACCATCACCTGGTCAATGTGATAATGCTTGGGTATGTATTTTTTATATATATTAATGTCATTATTTTATTTAAAAACCATATACAAAATCAAATTACTATTGATATACAGAAATACTTGCTCGATGATGATGATGATGATAATTTTTCTCATAATGTTAATGTACCTCGTACACGTCATGGACTTGCTGTTCATCAATTACAAGCAGAGGTTTCTAGAAATCCTCTACCTCCTGGTTTAGAGATTGAAACGGCTGGAGATTATCCATTGCTAGCTCGTGATCGTTCTTTAGTACAAACATATGATAGAAGAAGATATGGAGGATGGAATAGAGGACCACTTCCTTTATATGGAGAGGTTTTCAACTTTTGGGGTCATCACTATATGATTGCTCCATCCACTATTACTAATGCTAGTCGTGGTCTCTTTATTGTAGAGGATTTGTATGTGCCTCCGAACTCTGAAGTCACTATTATGTCATTTTGTGGTCCTATATATGGATGGGGAGATTGGCATCGACTTTCACGTTATGTTCAAAGCATGAGTACTTATGGAATATGCTTGAACGCAACATCCCTTACTAGTAGAAGGATTTTACATGCAAAAAATGAAAGATTATATATTGATGGAAGACCTTACACACATGAAAATATAGCAGGTTTAATAAATAGTAGTTGAGGGTTACATAATAGTTCAAGGACTACTTGCACATTTGAGGAGCGTGAAAATATTCATGAATCACCATACATTAGTAGAGATGTATCAAGATACATAGTTGTCAATGCTATTACTACATTACATGTCGGTGATGAACTATTAGTGATGGCATAGACCTCCAAGAGCACCTTTTAGCTAGAGAGAATAAAAAATTTCTATCCATATTTAATAAGTTATATACTTAATTTTATATTTAAAGTTTACTTTTTATTCATTTATGGAATACTAATGAATTTTATTTATATGTGTAGATTCCAACATATGATGTTGATGATATTCCTCCACAACATTCACAATTATCAGTAAGATCTCATTTATCAGAAGCTTTCATGAGGAGGCTACGCAAAAGTAATCCTGTGCAATATGCAAAGTTGAAAGATCTATATTCAAAAGACGATAAAGTACAAGATTTGTGTGACAATGATGAAGATGATGGCATGGCAGATTTTGTTGAGGATTGGTATCAAAATGACAGTGAGAGCATTGATATGTCTAAAAATGAGAAATATCTTCGAGAGGAATGTCTAAAGCATGTATATGAAGGAAGTCATTTGACAGACTAAGTGCGAGCTTACTTATTCTCAATCTTCAAAATTCTATCTATTTATATGTATATGCATCTTTAAAACTATTAATGCATCTTTTAAAATATTCGCAAAAAATTTGATTGTTTGGATGGCAGGATACGATTGTTTGTTTTGGAGGATATGAAGTATGTACCTTCATTGAATGATTTGTCGATTCTATCATATGTTCAGTTTGAAAGTGTGAGAAGTGGATTTATAATTGCTATTCAAAGAATTTGGCATTGTTTATAGGCCATACAATGGTGACCTGGATGAATCACATGCACAGAGGTTACTCAAGATAGAGCAATCTGATTATAATGGACTAGTGCCAGCAGGATTCCTGGGGTATGCAGTAAACCTCTTGCATGTCAATGATGAGCATCTGAACTTTAGGATACAAAGTGGAAATCATGGTGACTTGAGAGGATCACTTTTATACAGCTTGTTCAAAAAACTTCAGTGTAATAAACATAAAGTTCTTTGAACAAGCTGTATAAAAGTGATCATCTCAAGCGACCATGATTTCCACTTTGTATCCTAAAGTTCAGATGCTCATCATTGACATGCAAGAGGTTTACTGCATACCCCAAGAATCCTGCTGGCACTAGTCCCTTATAATCAAGCTGCTCTATCTTGAGTAACCTCTGTGCATGTGATTCATCCAGGTCACCATCATATGTCCTATAAATAGTGCCAAATTCTTTGAATAGCAATTATAAACTCGCGTCTCACACTTTCAAACTAAACATATGATAGAATCGACAAATCATTCAATGAAGGTACATACTTCATATCCTCCAAAACAAACAATCGTATCCTGCCATCCAAAACAATCAATTTTTTCGTGAATATTTTGAAAGATGCACATAAGCATACACATATATAAAATTATATATATATATATATATATGTGTGTGTGTGTGTGTATGTATGTATATTTATTTATTTACTTTTTTTAATATAACTTTTTTTGATAAACTTACAGGTTATTATCTGAAACGTTTTTACCAAGTTAGAATATTCTTCCTACCTCACATGATGAAATGAAGAAGATAATCAACAATCTTGGTATAGATTATCAATGTATACATGCATGTCCTAACGATTGTATTTTATATAGAGGTGAATATGCAAACTCTTTGGCATTTCCCAAATGTCAATCTCCTCGATATAAGGGCGAAGAAGGTAAAATCCCAAAAAAGGTATTGAGACATTTTCCATTGGCTCCATGGATTAGTCATATGTTTCAAAGCCCGGAATTATCAAAGCTTTTGACTTGGGGACATGAACACAAAAGTGCTGATGGAATAATCAGAATTCCTCATGATAGTGTTGCTTTTCAGCATATTGATTCTACATGGCCTCAATTTGCACAAAATCCACAGAATCTAAATTTAGGAGTTGCATTAGATGGGGTTAATCCATTCTCCATGAAATCCAATAAATGGTCAACATGGCTAGTGGTAGTCATAAACTACAATCTTCCGTCATATCTTAGCATTAAAAAAGGAACATTTAATGCTTTCACTTTTAATCTTAGGCAAAAGACAAGTTAAAGATATGAATATATATCTTGCTCCTCTCATTGACGATCTTCAAGAGTTATGGAGAGGTATTAATGTCATTGATGTATCGAAAAGCATCAATGAAAGACATATTACGGTTTGTGGTATTGTGGCTTGGACTATTCACGATTTTCCAGGATATGGTGTTTGTTCAGGTATTGATGCAATTTTTTTATTCAATATGCATGTAAATAAATATGATTTAATCTAATTATATTTTTATCATTTTCATGATGCAGGAATATCTACTAAGGGTTATAAAGCTTTTCCATATTGTGGTGATTGATTGAGATCAATCTATAGTAAGAATCTCAACAAAAATATTTATCTTCGACATCAATTCTTGCGGGATGATCATCCATTAAGATCTAAAAGAGAAGCGATACATTTTAATGGAAGGCTTGAAACAGGTCCGTGTCCAAAACCTATGACGCCTATGGATTGGTATAAAAAATGAACAAATGGACCTCTGATAAATCTAGAATCAGAAATCTTCAGTGATGATTCAGATAATGAGTATGTGAAGAGAGGTAAAGGAAAATTGGCACTCGTAGAGAACATATCAATATGGTATTCGTTGGAGTATTGGAAAGAGTTAAAAGTATGTCATCTTCTTGATCCTATGCATATATTCAAAAATATTGGTTATTCACTATGGCATCATCTTGTTGGACTAAAAGATACCACAACATCAACGAATGATTTGAAAGATCAAAAATCCAAACCAAAGTTATGGCCAGTTTTTGATAGACATCGACAAGAAACGACTTATGCACCTGCTCCTTGGGTACTTACAACAAAAGAGATACAGACTATCAACAATAGAATTCAATTGATTAAGACTCCTACAGGATATGGAACATCTTTTCAAAACATGTTTACTATGGATGATAAGAGCTTATCTGGATTAAAGACCCATGACTGGCATAACTTTTTGAAACATATTTTACCTTTGGTTATCGATGGATGTACAACGAAAGGAGTACGAGATGTGATCTATCGTCTTGGATCACTTATAAGGTAATTATGATACTTTTATATTTAATATGTATGAACATTGGATATCTTTTATTTTTTAATTAACTTCTTTATAATTGTTTTTATGATATGTATAGGTGGATTACATCCAAAGAGATTGACAAAAACTCGACCCCACAAAAAAAACGTGAATGGAAAGAGCTACTGTGTTTGATGGAGAAAGAACTTCCTACTTCATTGTTTGATATTCAGGTTCATTTATTAGTTCATCTTGTAGATGAAATAGAGATTGCAGGTGTTGTCAACCCTTGATGGATGTTTTGGGTCGAGCTATTTATGGGAATATTAAAAGGTTATGTGCGACAAAGAGCGAAACCAGAAGGATCCATGGCAAAGGGTTGGATGCTTGAAGAGTGCATGTATTATGTTAGTGAGTACCTTGAAAGAGTTCACGAAGAAGCTCCACGTGCATGGACCAACGAGTCTTCTTCAAAAATAACAGATGAGGTATTATCAGGTAAGGGAGTTCCATTCTTATTTACATTTCAAGAAAAAAATGATGTTTCTACTTTTGTAGCATATAATAGTGAATGCATGCAAGCATTCCTTAGCGAGTACGAGGAACTTCAAAATCTCCGAAGTAAAAGGCGAAAAAACAAAAGATATAGACGTAATCTCAATAATAACGAGATTACATATATATCTTCTTTCACAGATTGGCTATATAGTCGTTTGCAACGCGCCAACGCAAATAATGAAGAAATCTCAGATGAGCAAAGAGAGTTAATGATAGGTTGTGAAAGAAAGGTAATTTTATTAAGATAATATTTTATTTTTTTCATATATGTATGTTAGTTTCTATTTACTAATTGAATTTATTTTGCAGGCTCGAATGTTCACTAATATGTGGGCTTTTGGACAGCATATTAGAATCAAAGCCATTGATTCTTTACGTAAAACAGAGGATTCTAGTATTGTTGCTTCTTTCAAGAAACTATCACGAGCTAGCTCAAAAGACACGAACCTTATAGATAGCGAACTTGGTTACGTAGCAGCTATTGTTGGTATCTACGAAATTTCATTTCGTACATTCAAACAGGTAGAAAAAAGTTAATATATTTTATGATAGAGTTAGTTATTTTTTTAAGCACCTAATAATGGGTTTTGGTTGTTATATATTTTTGATAGGTCATTTTGAAGGTTGACTGGTTTCGAGCCGAGTATAAAGGTAGTAATTCCACATTAAGAAAGGAATTATCTGGGTTTTGGGCAATTGATTCTTCCAAGGTAATGCGATCTACTAAAGAACCATATATTCTTCCTAGGCATATTGAACAAGCATTTTTTATAAAAACTCAGATGCTCATCCTTGGTGGCAAGTCATTCATCTGCAACCTAGAGATAGGTCATTGTTTGAACAGTTTATTGTTAGAGAGATCGAAGAAAGTCCTCTTGATAATTCAACATCAGATACTGATACATCAACATCTAAAATAGAAATTAGAATCATTATATGTGATAATGATACTAATCTTTTTTATGAAGAGGATAATTCTCTACATGCTGATTCTACTAATGATGAAGAGGAATTACCAGAAATAGATATTAATCCATCAATAGATGATGTGATTCATGAGAACATAGATTTAACAATAGAAGAAATAAATGAAACCAATAAGGAGAATGAAGATGAGACTATATTGATGTCTTACCAAAATGATGGCAATAATGAAAACATATGAGCAGATTAGATAGTAAATTCTACTCTAGTTATCGATCAATAACTTGAAGCTTCTGAATGGATATCAGATAATAGATTTTTTTATTAACTTGAATAATGATGAATCCTACTAGAGAGATGAAATCATGTTCTTTTATGTTAGAATATGAAGCTTGGGGGTATGCCTAATTATTTTATATATAGCTTTATCTTCGAGGAGCAAATTTTTTTCATGTATGTATGCATATGTGTGTGTATTCATGTGTATTATATGTATACATATGTTAGTATGCATATATATGTATTTCATGTATATGTATGTGTTTGCATGTGTGTGATATAACACATGTGTTAAATATGCATATGTGTATATATGCATATGCATTTATGTAAAATATTCATGTATTCATGTAATATATGCAAGTGTTTATAATTGTGTACATGTATATATGTATATGTGTCTATGTGTAAATATGTACATGTAAATATGTATGCATGTATATATATATGTTTATGTGTGCATGTAGGCATGTATATGTGATGTGTACATGTATATATGTATATATGTCTATGTATAAATGTGTACATGTAAATATGTATGCATGTATATATATATTTATGTGTGCATTTAGGCATGTATGTGTGATGCATAATATATCTACTCCATTTTATATTTATGTATGTGTATCTACATGATGTGTATATATCTTTATATATATTATGATCCTCGTTGATTCGAGTAGCTATATATAGAGGCATAAGGTTGGGAGGAGAGACATCTCTCTAGTAGGACGTCGGAGGAATAGATGCAATGTGTACATATACTTCAAACATATGGCTAAAAGGTTGAATTAGATTTTTTAAATTAGGGGTGTTTTCAATTTAGGATTTTTGAAATAGGATTTATTTATTTATTTATTTATTTATGTGTATGCATGTGTTGTGTATGTATGTGTATCTATATGTGCATATGCATGTGTTGTGTGTGTGTATATATGCATGTAAATATGATTATATGAGTCTATGTGTGTGTACATATGATTATGCATGTGTATGTGTATGTGAGTATGTGTATGTGTATGTGAGTATGTGTATGTGTCTATGTGTATTCATTATATGTGTGTAACTGCATGCATGTGTATGTGTGTGTGTGTGTAAAAATGTGCATGTATGTGTGTGTATGTATAAATGTGCATGTATGTGTATATGTGTGTAAATGTGCATGTATGATGTATATGTGTGTGTATGTGTGTATTTGTACCTCTAGTCTCACTCCTCTCTCTCTCTCTCATATACATACATACATGCATAAACACACATACTCATATCCACATATATATACATAAAAGCAGTGCATACCGTGCATTATCGCGACGATGAGCCATAAGTGTCCGCATCTCTTTTAGACACCACTTAAGCGACCATCCTGTCCCAAACTCTATCTCAAGTGAACTAAGTATGTATTTTTTATCCCTCTCATCATGCTCACTACAAAAATAAAAAAAATAATGTAAATAAAACATAAGATATTTATTTCAATTTATATGTAAAATTTTTACTTACTTCCACGGTAAGTGGATAAAGCGCAGGTAAGAGTCGCATAGTGCCTGCATTGTTCTCTTGAACTCCAAACCATTCCCTATGTACACAATGTTACCCTCTGACTCTATATCACACTCTAGTCCTAAGGTGCCTATGCATGTCCTCATTGGCAACTCTGCTCTGCTATCACGATTTGGAGGTGGTATAGGTGTCTTGAAAATAGATAGATAAAAATAAATAAAAATATGTGTTATAATATCATTTAAAAAGTTTATGAAAAAAAAACATACCTATGAGCAGATAGCTCTCTTCTTGCATTTGGATCCGCAGAAGAGCCCTCCTCTGATCACTGGGTAAGCATCTGGATTGTATAGTCCAGCTCCTCAGCAGACATCTCTGAGTAATCATGCATGATGCCCCATAGAGTATCAGACAGAACTCTTGCTCTCATAAGACTTTTTATGAGAGTGAGTTTTGCCTTTCTCTCTCTACTAGGATCCATAATACCTAACATATAAAACAAAATGGTTAGAAATCAATATATATACGTGTACATATGTATGTTTGTATGCATTAAGTATGTGTATGTATGCATGTGTGTGTGTATGTATGTGCGTGTATGTGTGTGTATGTGTGTATGCATGTGTATGTGTGTGTATGCATCATTATGTGTGAATGTGTCTATGTGTGTGTATATGTGTGTGTGTATGTGTGTGTGTCTATGATTATGTGTGTGCATCTATGAGTGTGTATGTGTTTATGTGTGTGTATGTGTCTATGTGTGTATGTGTATGCATGTATGTATGCATATGTGTGTGTATGTGTGTGTATGCATTATGTATGGATATGTGTGTGTATGCATTATGTATGTGTATGTATGCATGTATGTATGTATGTATGCATATGCATTATGTATGTATATGTATGCATGTATGTGTATGTGTGAGTATGTCTATCTATGTGTGTGTATGCATATATGTGTGTGTATATGTGTTTGTATGTGTGTGTATGCATCATTATGTGTGTATGTGTGTGTGTATGTGTGTGTGTATATGTGTGTGTGTGTCTATGTGTATGTGTGTGTGTCTATGAGTGTGTATGTGTTTATGTGTATGTATGTATCTATGTGTGTGTATGTATCTATGTGTGTATGTGTATGCATGTATGTATGCATATGTGTGTGTATGCATGTGTATGTGTGTGTATGCATCATTATGTGTGTATGTGTCTATGTGTGTATGTTTGTGTGTGTGTATATGTGTGTGTGTATGTGTATGTGTCTATGTGTATGTGTCGCTATGCGTCTATGAGTGTGTATGTGTTTATGTGTGTGTATGTGTCTATGTGTGTGTATGTGTATGCATGTATGTATGCATATGTGTGTATGTGTGTGTATGCATTATGTATGCATATGTGTGTGTATGCATTATGTATGTGTATGTATGCGTATGCATATGCATTATGTATGCATGTATGTGTATGTGTGTGTATGTCTCTCTATGTGTGTGTATGCATATATGTGTGTGTATGTGTGTGTATATGTGTGTGTATGTGTATGTGTGTATGCATCATTATGTGTGTATGTGTCTATGTGTGTGTATATATGTGTGTGTGTGTGTCTATGTGTATGTGTGTGTATCTATGAGTGTGTATGTGTTTATGTGTGTGTACGTGTCTATGTGTGTATGTGTCTATGTGTGTGTATGTGTCTATGCATGTGCATTATGTATGCATGTAAGTATGTATGTATGCATATGCATATGCATTATGTATGCATATGTATGCATGTATGTGTATATGTGTGTATGTCTCTCTCTATGTGTGTGTATGCATATATGTGTGTGTATGTGGGTATGTGTGTGTATATGTGTCTGTATGTGTGTATGCATGTGTATGTGTGTGTATGCATCATTATGTGTGTATGTGTCTATGTGTGTATGTGTCTATGTGTGTATGTGTGTGTGTATATGTGTGTGTATGTGTGTGTATTTGTGTGTGTGTGTCTATGTGTATGTGTGTGTATCTATGAGTGTGTGTGTGTGTATGTGTGTGTGTATGTGTGTGTGTATGTGTATGTGTCGCTACGCGTCTATGAGTGTGTATGTGTTTATGTGTGTGTATGTGTCTATGTGTGTGTATGTGTCTATGTGTGTATGTGTATGCATGTATGTATGCATAGGTGTGTGTATGTGTGTGTATGCATTATGTATGCATATATGTGTGTATGCATTATGTATGTGTATATATGCATGTAAGTATGTATGTATGCATATGCATATGCATTATGTATACTTATGTATGCATGTATGTGTATGTGTGTGTATGTCTCTCTATGTGTGTGTGTATGCATATATGTGTGTGTATGTGTGTGTATATGTGTGTGTATGTGTGTATGCATGTGTATGTGTGAAAATGCATCATTATGTGTGTATGAGTATATGTGTGTATGTGTGTGCGCGTCTATGTGTATGTGTGTGTGTCTATGAGTGTGTATGTGTTTATGTGTGTGTATGTATCTATGTGTGTGTATGTGTCTATGTGTGTATGTGTATGCATGTATGTATGCATATGTGTGTGTATGTGTGTGTATGCATTATGTATGTGTATGTATGCATGTGCATTATGTATGCATATGCATTATGTATGTGTATGTATGCATGTGCATTATGTATGCATATGTGTGTGTATGCATGTAAGTATGTATGTATGTACGCATATGCATATGCATTATGTATGCATGTATGTGTATGTGTGTGCATGTCTCTCTATGTGTGTGTATGCATATATGTGTGTATGTGTGTGTGTATGTGTGTGTGTATGTGTGTGTGTATGTGTGTGTATGTGTGTATGTGTGTGTACACTGTATATGTATGTGTATATGTGTGTGCATGTGTATGCATTATGTGTGCATGTGTGTATGCAACATTATGTGTGTATGTGTGTATATGTATGTGTGTAAATCTGTGTGTATGTGTGTGTATATGTGTGTGTGTATGTGTGTGTATGCGTGTATATGTGTGTGTGTGCGCATACCTTGCTTCAACGAGATGCATCTCTCTCTCTCTCGTGCTCTCTCTCTCTCTCTAGGTCTCTTCTTGCTCTTGCATCCAAATCCCGGCACAAATGTGCCGGGAGAAATCGATTTTTTTT
Organism: Ceratopteris richardii; assembly: GCA_020310875.1. Taxonomy (NCBI): domain Eukaryota; kingdom Viridiplantae; phylum Streptophyta; class Polypodiopsida; order Polypodiales; family Pteridaceae; genus Ceratopteris; species Ceratopteris richardii. The sequence goes on from CM035444.1 coordinate 78,728,366, forward strand.
TACATTCCAGAGCGTCGCATATGCGACGCTCTCCAGTTTGCCAACATCACAAATAACGTTGCTAGTTAGCGTCGGTATTTGCTACACACTAATTTAGCGTTGCATAAGCGACGCAGGCATCACTTATGTGACGAATGCCTGTAAAAAAAAAAAAAATAGCACCGTCGCTTATGCGACGCTAGCGTCGCATAAGCGACGGTGCTCGTTTTTTTTTCAATTTGACGGAGTCGCTACACCCCCCTATTTTTTGTAGTGTTTTGATGCCACTTGGTATTTTTTTGTAAAATCAACTTGATGCTTGAAAATAAAACACAATGAAATTAGTCTCACCCCATATCGTGATCTCTCATCCTAGGTTAAATGGAATCATGCCAAATGAGGAAGAGATAATTCCAACATTTCAAAGAACTCTAGGAACATCAAGAGAGACATCGGCAGTAGAATTTGTCAAGGACTAAAAACTTTAGAAGGGGATAAGAAATAATATGAAAAATCAAGAAAAAAATCTATGAGAGGATACAATACAAAGAATGAAGTAAATCTATGAGAGGATACGATGCAAAGAATGAAGTTTGAAATGAAGAGACAAGGGAGATACAAAGATGCTAGACACACTCACCAAAAAAATAAATCCTTTTTCTTTTTTTTCATAGTGTATGAAATTTCATGGAACCATGATCTTTGTAATCCTTGAGAATAGAAGGAACCATTTTGTAGCATATACCATATATCTACATTAGATCTATGTACATAAGTAGTTAGAATAGCGTAAACAATCTCTACTACTATTTTAAACTAATTCAGCCAAAATAATATGAACATGATCACAAAAGTTATATACACTCAATGAAGCTCAATTTTTTAAGATATTTCACTTAATTGAATAGATCTCCTTTCATCTCTATTTTTCTCTTTTTTTTTCTCTTCATTTTAGCTATTTCTTGTTGAATTCCATTGTCATAAGGAGATATGTATGCATGAGGGCCTCTTTACAACCTAAGTGAAGAATTTGAAGTGTGAGCTAATATTTTTAGTTGCACCATGGTCAAATTACCAAACATTTGAGTACATTACAGACATATAGTGCTCATGAGAAGATGGACGATAACTGAAATGAGTGGTAAAGTCCCTTTGTTTTAAACAATATTATCAAACTCAATTTTAAAAGTAAAGGCCTTTGCAACAACTATTCCAACCTCTTTCTTCTTTGCCCATTTTGTAGCTGATTTAAGAAAACTCTTGATGAAATTATCATTTGCCTTACAATACTTGCAATAACTATTTTTTTCTTATAAGGGAAGTTTGGTTGTGGCCTACTCTCCCAAACTTTAATTAAAAGAAAAGAACAAGTTACAAGTGAATGGGACTAGTGCCTTTGGGACCCCTCGAATCCCATACATCAGGGGCAAAACTTGTGAATCTAGAGAGTATTGCAACGGAGGTTAATAACTCTCTCATCCCCCTCATGCAGGGCCCACTTGGGTTTAAGTTTGTTCTTCTTGATAAGAAACACTTTATGATGCCTAGAGGGTGGGGACCTCTTGCAGTTGGAGATTCTCTTTTCGAGGAGGAATAGAGACTTCTAGATCGACCACTCTTTAGGAGGGTGTCCAAAATTGTAGGCACACCGCTCCCTCCAAATCTTATAGAGGGTTTCCACTCTTATAGCATTCCATAGTGGCATGGAGAAACCAATTTCTTATAGCATTCCATAGTGGCATGGAGAAACCAATCCGTTCACCTAGAAGCACTTGCTTCTAGGTGATTTGGTCCTGCATCCTCAAAATATTCCCAAGGGTCTGCCTGAGCAGGAGAGACTTGGGGAATGCAAAGAATATGTGATCGAGATCCTCAATGTTGTGATGGCAATGCTTGCACCACAGCAGAGCACCACACATTTTGCTAGCCTTTAGGTTGATCCAGATATCCTGGTGGAGAATTTGCCACATGAGAACCGACTTTTTGATCTCGATGAGGAGATGCCAGATAGACATGAACTTCAAATCCCAATGCAGCTTGGTCCAAGTCAGGCACCACTTCTTGTTAAGTGTGATATGATAGTCCATGTTCACCTTGATTCTAGGAATTTTGGACAAGCAATTGCCGGTGTCAAATAAAACCCTCATGGCAAGGTGGATCCCATCCAATGAGGAGGCAAGTTTTTTATCGTTCACATGCGAGGTACGTACTTTGAAGGAGAGTCCATTCTTTGTAGTTCATACTTATTTTAGGGTCTATGTCCTCAAAGCCTATCCAATTGCTAGTTTCCTATTTCCAGAGGTGTTTCAAATGTTTAAAACTATTGTTCCAAAGCCCCTTAGCATTATGGAGGTTCCAAGAAGCCATACCCCCTAGTGCCTATGATCAAAAAATAGATGGATTCATTTTGTCTGATATCGGCTGCCCATTTCCAGTCTTCTCTGATTCTGACAAATTTTTTAAAATTGCTCCAACTCTTCCATAGGGAGCACACTAGATTTGAGCCTTTAGTGGAAACCAGAATTGGGGAGAATAAAAGGGTAAGGAGGTCCAAGTCCTTCTAGCCAAGGAGGCCCACCAACATAATCACATTCTTGTTCTTGAAAATGAGCTTGGCCCAAGAGGTCTCAGGGCTACACCAAGCCTTGGTGATCCATTTTGTCGCCAACTTGTCAGTCATGCCTTCAATATCCATAATGCCCAGACCCCCACAATGCTTTTGGCTGATAGAGGTAGACCATTTAATTTTAGGAACCCCCCTTCTGTGATCCTCTGTCCAAAGAAAGTTTCTGCAAATTCTTTTCAATATTCTAAGCTCTTGATCCTTCGCTCTCTAGCAAGAGAGAAAGTCTATGGTCGATGAGATGAGAAAGGTATTAATTACCATGGCATGCCCCACGAGGTTGATTTGCATGGCCTTCCAATATGCCAACTTGTTGTCTAATTTGGAGAGAACCCAGTTCCAGTGTTGCTCCATCACGACACCAAAGCCGATAGGAATACCAAGTAGGCAAAAGACCTAACCCTTGGGGATAGTTTGGCAACCATGGTCAACCAACAGTTGGGGTGGGGGTCCATGATTGCACTGAAAGCAATTTTTGAGTGGTGTATTTTGGAGCCAGATGCCTCACACAATGTGTCAATGCATCCCCAAAAGGTTTCAATGTTGATCAAATAATTGTGCACAAATGCATTCATGTCATCTACAAAGAGCCTCATGATCATCTGGCCATGGTTGAGAGGAAGAGAGAGCCCTTTAATATGGCTCAATTCCATGTGATGTTTCACAAGATGGTTGAGCCCCTCCGTGGAAATGGCAAAAAGCAAAGGAGCCAAAGGACACCCTTGTCTTATAAAGCATTTTAACCTGATAGCCATAAATAAATGGTCGTTGATATTTATTTGTGTCCATGCATTTTCCAATAGTGTAGCAATCATCTTAGTGAATTTCTGACTCTAGTCAAGATCTTTAAGAGATTCAAGAAGAAAGTCCCATTCAAGTAAGTCGTAGGCTTTGTCAAAGTCAATTTTAAGGAATACCACATCTTGTTGGAACTCCTCAACAAAATTGAGACCTTCCCAAATGTCTATAATAGCTTCCAATATTGATCTACCCTTGATGGATCTTTTTTGGTCCTCGCTAAGCCACCTCTTCAAGTGGTAAGAAATTCTGTTGGCAATTACTTTTGCAAGAATTTTGTACCCAGTTTGAAGCATCATGATCCGGTGCTAGTTTTCAATCCTATTCTTGTTACCTTTCTTATGGATAAGCTTGATGACACCATTGTGTAGGCATTCAAGAAGAGCACTAAAAGCCAATGACTCTTGCCAAACCAAGCACAACGGAGTGGCCACCACTTGTCTGAAAGACTTGAAAAACTCATTTGTGAGGCTGCTAGACCCATGCTTTGCCCATTGGGAAGCATATCAATAACTTTGAGAATCTCATTATCTGAAATGGGTGCATCAAGGAGAGGCTTCAGATTATGTAGAATTCTTGAGGGAGAGACACTCAAGATGGTCGCCATGCAATCCTTCCTGTGGAGAGAAAGAGGTTTCAAAACCCCTATGAGTTGAGTGAAGTGGTCGAAAATAAGAGCACTATTCTCTTCTTCCATTTTACATGCCCCGTTACAACCAATCAAGAGGGGAATAGAGTCTCTTGTTTGCTTCCTCTTGAGGATGCCACACATCTCTTTAGTTGGTTTGTCGGCCTTACCATCCCACCAATCTTTAAAGTATACTTGGAGGTTTTTCCTTTGAATTTCTTCCTCGTATCTCATCATGCCCCTAATTTTTCGTATTCCCATATGCTATTGGTAATTTCCTTTGGTCACTTCCTCCTCAAGACACCAGATCCTTCGATAGAGCTTCTTTTTCTACCTCCACCGAACATTGCGAATCATCTTGTGAGTCTTGACCAGAATTTGGTGAGTCTTCTCAACCACAACCCTCTAACTTTTTTTGGGGGAGGTGCCATTGGCGAACACTGAGTTCCAAACCAAGGTAATTTCCTGATGGACAGAGGGAAGGGAGAAAGATGTTGAGCAAGCATGAAACCAAGGCACTTTCCTGAGTTTGTTGAGCGGTTTGAAAGTGAGCATAAAAGGGTAGTGGTCTGATATGGCAATGTCAGTGTGTTGGGAGATGTCAGGTTGGCCACTGATGGATAATGTTCTACGCAATGTAGCTTCTATCAAGTCTTGATTTCCTCAAGTTATCTCTAGATTGGAGGTTAAACCAAAAGAATCCATTCGTATCTTTAATCTGCACTAGGTTTAGGTGGAGCTTGATTTTGTCCCAGATATCTTTCTCTTGACCATCAATGGTACACCCCCTGTTGTCTCACATGTCCGAAGGATCTTCCACCACGTTGAAGTCCCCACAAAGCATCACATTGTGGGGAAGCAAGTCCAAAGATACCTAGGTGTCCATCCTCTTTGACTCCTTGTTCGGGGCATACATGGAGACCACAGTGAACTGGAGGGGTCCCCCAAAGGAGGCAACAATCCAATGATGTTTCTGATCCTCACAGGAGTTGACTAAGCTGGCAAACCAAAAGTTATTTATTCCAATAGTTGTGCCACGAGCCCCTCTGGGGTGAGAAGTGATAATCGAGACATGCATCAAAGAGATGCATTTGAGTCGTTTCTGAAGGTCCTCTCCATCAATTTTAACCTCTTGAATGCAGATGAAATCCGGGTTTAGGCTATTGTCCCGAAACCACTGGCCAATAATAGCCGCTCATGAGGGGTCATTCAACCCCCTCACATTCAATGATATGATAATCATTATGGATGGTTACCCTCTTTGCGGAGAGGGGCCTTGTCTTTCTTCTTCTTGGGTTTGTCTTTTTTCCTTAGAAACGAGTGGTCCTGCCCACATATCTTGCCCTTGAGGGGGCTCTTCCATGACATCTCCACTGGCTGATTCCCCTTATGAGTCACCTTCTGCGGGAGTGAATTTACCACTTTTTCGAGGAGAGTCGATCCAATGATGGAGCTCTCACTATCTGAGTTGTCTTTGTTGTCTCATGAATGAGCAGGTTTATACATTGCCCAGGAGTCAAGCATTGGTAGGCACTTAACCGCATCTTTTGCTCCTTGAGTGGTTCGCGGCTACTTGGATTGTTTTATCCCAAGGGGGGATCCCTAGTGCCATATTTACATGCTTTTTTTTACTCTAACTCGGTTGGTTGCTATGACACTCATGTGTCCACTAATGGTTTTTGCTTCATGCGATAGCTCATGCATATCTTGGCTGAGCAAGAAGCAACCTACTGTGGCTACTCCCAATTGTGAGGTATAGGGTAGCTTTCACAGTGGCTGTTGTGTGTGTGTGTGGCTCGGATGCCTTATGGTTGATTTGGGTGTTGGTCAGTCTTCTGCCACCACCATCTTCAATTACAGTGAGAGCGCATTGGCAGTTGCGAGGAACCAAGTGTTCCATGCTCGCACTAAGCACATTGAGGTGCATTATCATTATGTCAGGGAGAGGCTCTCTGCTAGAGAGATGAGCTTGGCATATGTGCCCACGTAGGAGAACATTGCAAACCTTTTCATGAAGGCTCTACCTAGGGGGAATTTTGAAGCTTTTCGCAAAGCTTTGGTCTTACTTCCTTTTGTGGATTGATTCCACATAGCTAGACACTTTCTTATACATGAGTGCCAGCTCCTTGTTCACTGCATCACTCCTAGGGGGGGATTTGTTGATATATTGAGGTAGTGATGTGTGTGAACACACTAGGAATGCCGAGGCACTTTTTTCCCTCTTTAGGAGGTTTTTTTCCCCGGCTTGTATATACACCTTTAGCTCTAACGGGTTACTTATCTTTGTACATTCTAGTGGTAATACATTCAGTATTGTGTGTCATGCTCCAAGCTTCTTCTTCTTCCTTGTGTTGTTCGTGTGCTTTCGCAGATGCCTAACTCCAACAAGATGTAATCTTTCTTGTTGTTCTCTTATAAGAAAAAAAAAAGCATAGAGATTCATAAGAGAATGTTCAGTCGATGTTATAATGAATAGAGATAAACATCACTTATAGATATGTATATATGTATGTATAGTAAGGCACCTATATGATGATAAGCCCTAATGAACATCACTTATATATGTATGTATGCATAGTAAGGCGCCTATATGATGATAAGCCCTAATGAACGTCCACTTCCATTTGTGTGTATGTATATACATATGTAGCTACGCATTAACCTATGTATATTTGTATGTACATACATACATACTTCTAAATGTGTGTATGTATGTACATATGTAGGTACGTACTAACCTATGTATGTATATCAACAAACAAGCTCAAGTCATGTGATCTAGTGCACCATCACACATGCATACTAGAGCCCCAACTATTATACCTCTCATTTATATGACGATCCCAAGGTTGGGCTAAAGATCCCCTTTCCTTTTGGTAACTATGCCAAGACGTTCTCATTTGCAGAACACAACAATAATGGCAAACGAAAAACATCTTTCTTGAAGAAGAATTCGATAAACTTACGCATATGACGGCTTGTGTGCAATGTGCATGTTCACTTGGGTAGTGACAACTGAATGACGACAAATACAAAAGAACCACAAAATCACGAAAGCTCACGGATGCGTGATGCAATGGGAAAAGAAAAAAGGAGAAAAAAAAAAAAGAAAGAAAAGCTTTTCTCCGAATTGATTAGCTCAAAAGCTGCTGCTTGCTTTTTGCTTTTATTTTTATAGCTTGAATTTGAAAGTATGCACGTGTTTGAGAATATTCCGGAATCTTTCAAGGATTCAAAAATCGAAGAAAGCTTTTTTATATGTTATATAAACGTTGTGATCCTTCAGATTCCTTCTGTGTAAAAGCGCCGACTCCCGAGCGGGCCAAGCGGTGCCTCCAATCGTACGGAACAGCAGTCAATCGTACAGAGAAAGCCCGTATACTTATAAGCTACTTTGCAAAAACTCATATACATACACAGATTGACAATTTGACACACACACACACACACACATATATATATACATATATATATATATATATATATATATATATATATATATATATATATATATATATATATAAAATATGTGTGTTCGTATATGTCACACACAGTCTCTCTCACATACACACATATTTTATTTTTTAGTATGTTTTATGTATTTTAAGATTTTTTATTTTTAAGAAAGGCGTTTTTTTTTTCTATTCATAAAAAAACGAAAGACACACACATGCCTCTTGTCCTTAAAGAAAAGGGAGGATCACTCCATCATATAATACATGTATATGGAGAGGATACATAAATCTTGGTGTGAGATTTTAATCGAAATCAAGTGCCCATGCATTCAAGGTGGACACTACTATAGGACATCCACTTGATTTTTTTGGGAAAAAGTGTAACTACATGTTGAGTAAACAATGTAACCAAAATATAATAATGGAAAGGTCTACTAAGTCTTTTGGAGGGTATGGCTAAGGAGTGTACTTCATATAGCTCTAGCAATTGACATGCTTTTCCATGGGGAATGGATATGGTGAGCACTAGGACAAGTGGGTCATGTGCACCATTTAAAGTGGATCTTTTTGCTAGGTTGGTATATCAGAGCTCAAGAGCTCACTGTGTTCAAGTGTGATATGAAGATAAGATCATTAGAAATTCTAGGCTCATCTTGCCTCATCCATTATGAGGCATTCACATGAAGCTTTCGAAATTCAAGAATATCAACAACCTCAAACAAAGACACCACCTAAATATGAGATGCATTTCTCTATAGATTATGGGAAAACTTATCCATATTAGGATTTCTTTCATAACCTGGGAAACATATTGACCACATCACCTACCAACATGGCATGAATAGCGAAAGCATCATCAAGTAGTGAGACAAAAGGTGACTCTTATATACCCCATCATTATATAGAAACGTACCATTGGATGGCGAGAAAAATGGTGAAGTGTTAGGTTTTCATGCCTTATCAAACTACATGGGACCATATGGGATTGGATAAGAGCTAAGGAGAGCTTGTATGGTAAGGTTAACTAATAGATAACATAATAAATTACCCAAGAATGTCAAAGAATTGAAAAACATAAATCTAAGATAAAGTGCACAATCGCACTCAAGGGTGTTTTATTTGAATCCATACTTATGGTGAAAATTGTCCAAACAAGTAGAAGGTAAAAAAGAAATTAAAACTTTAGAACTAGAGACATAATATTCAAAGACATAACAAGTAGAAGGTATAAAGCAAGTCCGAGGGGAAATGAGGCATGTGGTTCACCAAGATGAAGATGACCTATCTAAAGAGGAGATGATGAGATTGAGGCATCTTGGACGAATAAGAATAGTAACTTATGAGTTTTCCATGTTGCTAAGAGGGAGGAATTAATAAGAAGGCAATTGGTAATGGGGGATGCAAAGGGCTATATGGACCCTTGAGATTTTTGATGAGTATGTATGCTTGGATGTAGATGTTAGCTACTTTAGAATTTTCATTAAATGGAAATATGATGTTAGAGAATTTTCGTGTAGAGGGATATGCTGATCATGATCTATTCATGGTAACAATATTAGAGGGTACACAACATCAGAGTGTAAATGTTTTGAGGATTTAGAAGCACTTTATCCTTATGGACTCCAAGTACACTATATCACAAGTAAATGCTGAAGATAGTGTGAAGAGTCCAATGATGGCATGCTATCCACTATGTCATATAACAAAAGAACCTAGATTGGAGATAAAAAGTGAGTAAGAAAAGGATGAATTTATAGAATAAATGAAAAAAAGATAATGAAATGACCAACAGAGAAGTAAGGGTAGGTGAAGCCCACGATAACAAAGAGAAACCAAAGAGAGTAGTGGTGAATGTAGAGGATGATAAGGAGACATGTACATAAATAGGTAATGTTGTGTCAAAAGAGAAAGAAGAAAAGTTGTAGAATTTATTCACAAGGTATAGGGATGCTTTTGCATGGCCTTACATAGACCTAGAAGGAATGGATTTGAAAATTTTTACTCATAGAATACCATTGAATCTAGATGCAAATCCCTCTGAGAAAAGGTCATATAAATCTAATTATGCTTATCCAGCCAACATAAAAGAAGATATTAATGAGCTTTTAATTGTATGATTCATAAGTGAGATTGGAGACATAAAATGGGTGCCCCCCATAATTTTGGTTCCAAAAAAATAAGAGTCTGTATTAATCTAAAGAAATTGAATGCTACTACTATTAGGAGTAGGTTTCCACTTTCCATATTTTATCATCTTCTGAAAAGAGAGGTGGGAAACACAAGCAATATAGCTTGCAAAGATAATGCATTTTGGGCTTAGAAATGCACAAATACTTTTCAAAGATTAGGTGGCATTGTTTCTTTCTAAGGAGTTTTGGAGGAAACTGAATTAAGAATACGTGGATAATTTATATTCTTATTAAGCAAAGAGAGTAGCACACATTCCAAAACTTAAGAAGATTTTGAAAAGTGTCTAGATCTTAGCATACTACATCAAATCATTGTTGAAACTCTTTCCTCTTTTGCTTTTATATACATGTAGTGAGGTCTATGTATATGTGCAATGAATTAAAAAAAAAAAAGATTTTATACAGGTTTCATTCAACCTATAGAGTGTGCCTCATCCCTAAGAAATGTTTTCTAATGATAAACCAAGGAAAATCATGGCCCACATAAGGTCTAAAAATGGAAGACCAACCAATTAAGACAAATTGATATCCATGATAAAACCACAAAAACTTGGGAATATAAAAGAACTACAAAAGTTTTTGGGTCATTGTGGACATTATCAAAAGTCTATTCACATATATGCCATAATTTCTAGACCTTTGTATTGGATAATCACATTTTGCGTGGGAAATGAGTTGAAGATTTTTGAGGAAATGAAGATAATATTGAGCCATGCATAAATCCTCAAATGTCTAAAGTAAACCGTGCTTTTATATGTGTATCAACACAACTAGGAGATGAAGGAAAATCAACAACAAGAAAATGTGCTAATACTAAAAGAGATGAATTAGGAATTGTATACACTATCAAGAAGTCTATTAAACTTTTTTTAGAAAGTAAATTCAAGTTCATTTGGATCATCAAGTGCTTTTCTACATCTATAAAATAACAATAAAATAATAGACAATTAATCAAACACTTTCTCTTATTGATAGAATTTGATTTTGAGTGGTCTAGAAAAAGTGAAACACACATATTAGGGCTGATTTCAATATCCCCCAAGAGAATGCTCAATTGCGTTAAAATATTGTTGGAGTTAGACGTCTGCGGAAGCACGCGAACAGCACAAGGAAGAAGAAGAAGCTTGGAGCACAACACACAAGACTGAATGTATTACTAGAGAATGTACAAAGATAAGTAGCCCATTAGGGCAATAGGCGTATATACAAGCTGGGGGAAAAAAACCTCCTAAAGAGGGAAAAAAGTGCCCCGGCGGTCCTAGAGTGTTCACACACATCACTACCTAAATATATCAACAAATCCCCCCTGGGAGTGATGCGGTGAACAAGGAGCTGGCACTCATGTATAAGGAAGTGCCGAGCAATGTGGAAATCACTCCACAAAAGGAAGTAAGCCCAAAGCTTTGCGGAAAGCTTCAAACTTCTCCCTAGGCAAAGCCTTCGTGAAAAGATCTGCAATGTTCTCCTGCGTGGGCACATATGCCAAGCTGATCTCCCCAGCAGAGAACCTCTCCCTGACATAGTGATAATGCACCTCAATGTGCTTAGTGCGAGCATGGAACACAGGGTTCCTCGCAACTGCCAATGCGCTCTGACTGTCAGTGAAGATGGTGGTGGCAGAAGACTGGCCAACACCCAAATCATCCATAAGGCGTCTGAGCCACACACACTCAACAATCGCTGTGAAAGCTGCCCTATACTATGCCTCACAACTGGAAGTGGCCACAGTAGGCTGCTTCTTGCTCAACCAAGATATACATGAGCTACCAAGCATGAAGCAAAAACCACTGGTGGACACACGAGTGTCATAGCAACCAGCCCAATCTGAGTCAGAAAAAGCATGCAAATCTGGCGGTAGTGATACCCCCTTGGGATAAAACAACCCAAGTAGCCGAGTACCACTCAAGTAGCGAAAGATGCGCTTAACCGCTTTCCAATGCGTGACTCCTCGGCAATGCATAAACCTGCTCATCTGTGAGACAGCAAACTGAATATCTGGCCGAGTAATGCATAAGTAAATCAAGCATCCAACAGCCTGCTGATAGAGAACGGCATCAAATGCATCTCCAGCATCATGAAGACTCAATCGTAAACCTGTCTCCATAGGAGTGGCAATAGGCTTACAGTCTTCAAGGCCAAAACGCTGCAATAATGTGTCAATATATTTCGTTTGACACAAAGCCATTCCACCATCAACTTGCATAAACTGAATGCCCAAATAGTGATGCAAATGCCCCAAATCAGACATCTCAAATGAGGCATGCAAATCAGCCTTGAAATCAGCAATATGCTTCTCAAGAGGACCAGTGAGCAGCATGTCGTCTACATAGACAACAATGATCAAAAGCACATCATTAGCACGCTTAACATATAAGGTGCTTTCAGTTGGACTGTTCTCAAAACCATGTGCAATCAGATAGGCATGTATTTTCTCATACCAAGCACGTGGTGCTTGCTTTAAACCATATAACGCCTTCTTTAACCTGCACACCTGGTTTTCATGCCCTTTCTGCACAAAGCCACGGGGCTGAAAAACATACACTTCTTCATGCAAGTCACCATTCAGAAATGCTGTTTTAATGTCCAACTGATGTACATTCCAACCATGATGGGCTGCAAGTGCACAAATGCTCCGAACAGTAGTCATACGGCATGTAGGTGCAAAGGTCTCATCAAAATCAATGCCTCTTTCTTGCGCATAACCCTTTGCAACAAGCCTAGCCTTATACCTATCAACTGTACCATCAGGTTTACGCTTCAGCTTGTATACCCACTTAGTGCCAATGGCCTTCTTGCCAGGAGGCAAGTCACATAAAGACCATGTACCATTCTTCATTATAGCATCATATTCAGATTGCATAGCAGCCATCCAATTTTTTGAATTTTGTGCTTCATCAAAAGAAACAGGCTCATTCTCATCACAGAGACTAGATGCAGCCATAGCATAGCAATCTGATGCAAAGGAGGTACTATGAGAGCCTGAACGAGTACGATATGACAAAGGTGCATCTAATTTGCTGTCACGCAAAGTCTGCACCAGCCATTTTGGCATAGTTTTTGCCTGTTCAATATCAGCTCTCTCATCAACAAGTGCATCATGTAAATCTGCATCAGAAATGGAATGATCTGCATCATCATATGAAACCTGCAAAGGTTGAGAAGTTGCCTCATTAGGACCAGCGCTAGCCTGTCCACCTGTAAAAAGAGGCATCAAAGTATCATACATGTCTTTGGAGCTAACAGATGTCTCCTTAGTACATGAAAGCAATGGCTGAATAGCATCTTCCGCAAAGACAACATCACGGCTAACCAGAATGCGTTTAGTCTGTGGATGATACAGACGATAGCCTTTACTTTCAGAACTGTACCCAACAAAAATACATTTTACTGCCTTATCATCCAATTTTCTACGATGTTGTTCAGGCACTAATGCATATGCCAAACAACCAAAAACACGCAGATGAGCAACAGATGGCTTGCGGTCATGCCAAGCCTCATATGGAGTGATAGACTGCAACGCTTTGGTGGGACACCTGTTCAGTACATATGCTGCACACATGACAGCCTCAAGCCAGAAACTATGTGGTAAAGCCTGACTTTTGACCATGCACCTTGCCATCTCCATGAGTGACCTGTTCTTTCGTTCAGCAACTCCATTCTGTTGAGGTGTATACGGCACTGTACACTGGTGTTTTATCCCACGTTCAGCCAGGAATGCATTAAAATCTGAAGACATATATTCCCCCCCTCGATTAGAACGGAGGGTGCCCATTTTACATGCTGACAGATTTTCAGCCAAAACCAAAAAGTATTTGAAGCACGTGAACACTTCGGACTTTGCTTTGAGTGGATATACCCATGCATGCCTGGAAAAATCATCAATGAAAGTCACGAAGTAAAGGTAATTTCGAAAAGAGGGTGTCTGCATAGGACCACAGACATCACTATGTACAAGCTGCAATTTCTGCATAGCCCGAACTGAACCATCTTTTGGAAAGGAAGAACGCTGCATTTTGCCCAAAATACAGCCTTCACAAACATGTTTTCCAGGTGCCTCAAGTTTGGGCAAAGAGGACACCATTTCAGATTTCTGCAGGCGTAACAAACTAGCAAAATTCAGATGACCAAAGCGTGCATGCCAAAGCTTTGCATCTGACATAGCCTGAGAATCATGAACTGCACATGCCGAATCATTCACAGATTTTTCATAGTCTATGAGCTTATACAGCCCACGACATAAAATGCCAGAAGCAATAATCACATCGCCATTTGAGAGATCATGGACTGTACACCTGTCATCAACGAATTTCACAACCAAGCCAATCTTGGCTAATGCAGAAACTGATAACAGGTTCTTTTTGATCCCTGGCACAAATAAAGCATCTGACAAAGTGAAAGAACTACCATCAGCAGTAGTCAGAATGATCTTACCAACTCCCATAACAGGATAAGAGGAGTTATTGGCGCATGTGACAGTATTCCCTGTAGGGGCAGGCTCGAGTGAAGAGAAGAAACTGCGCTGCGAGGTAATATGTTTGGTTGCCCCACTGTCAAAGTACCAAACATCTGAGTCTACTGCAGACATGCACTGATCATGAGAAGATGGGTCAAAACTGCAGACAGTAGTAAACGCCCATTCTTCTTCTTGCACAAGATTTGCAGACTCTATTTTTGGTGTAGAGGCCTCTGCAACAACCATTCCAGCCTCTTTCTTCTTTGCCTCTTTAGCAGCCAGTTTTGGACAGTTCTTTATAATATGATAATTTCCTTTACAGTACTTGCAGAACAATTTCTGCTTTTCTGATTTCTTCTCATCTTTATCCTGGTTCTTCGATTGTGCAGCATTTGCAGATTTCTGCTTACTAGTAGAAGAGCTCCATTTTCCTTTGCCCTTCTGACTAGCCAGGAAAGCTTGATCTGCAACACGCATAATGGACCTGTTCTGCCTGGACTGATCTTCCTGCAACAGAACAGAGACTAATTCCTCAAATGACAAGGCATTCGGATTGCCTTTCATCATCAATCGAAGAGTAGAGGCAAAACTCTGATATGAATCAGGAAGGCCATGGTCTGCACAAGTGAGCTATCTGGTATAACCTCATCAGCAGAAATCAATTGTTCCTTCAGGTCTTTGATCTTTGTAAGAAAACTATCCATCGAATCACCTTCATTCATGTGCTCACTCTCCAACTGTTTTCGGAGGTAAGCAACACGAGCCTCATTCCTAGCCTGGTACAAAGTGGTAAGTGTATCCCAAGCATCCTTTGCTGTTCTGCAAGAGCGAATGTGAGGAATAATGGCACGTTTGACAGACAAAGCTATCAATGCATGTGCCTGGGCATCTCTGCCATCCCAACGAATCTGCTCTGCAGTAGGTGCAACAGAAACAGCAGCACGAACAGGAATCTGCGGAATATCATCTTCGACACCATCTTCATCAGCTCCAACACCTGTATTTGCAGTACCTGTCGTTATAGGTGTAACAGGACGTCTTTCAACACCCTGCACAATGTTCCACAATCCTTTTGCAACCAGTACATGTCGCATCATATAAGCCCATAATGGGTAGTTGGTACCATCCAACTTATCCTCAACAGCCAACATACGGAATACATCACTGCTTTCAGCCATGGCCGGTGACTAAAATACCTTGATGCAGAAAATTGACTGTATCTCAAAAAGTTGAACAGAACTGCCCAAACGAGTTCTGCTAGACCTGTAGCAGACTTTGAGACGCTCAAACTGGCGAACAGAAACTGGTATATACCTTTGGCACAAAAGGACGAAATAGCCTGCACAAGCACTGCGATAGTGCGTTCGGAGGCCGAAACGAGCTCAGATCGCGATTTCGGCACCACACAGCAAAGCTATTTTGATCTCGGAAACACCCTGAGTATGCTCACCAAATTTTGTGCGAATCTGAGACTGCAAACGGAGGAGTGTCGACGGTGCCCTAGAAGAAGCAACGACCTGCTCTGATACCAATTGTTGGAGTTAGACGTCTGCGGAAGCACGCGAACAGCACAAGGAAGAAGAAGAAGCTTGGAGCACAACACACAAGACTGAATGTATTACTAGAGAATGTACAAAGATAAGTAGCCCATTAGGGCAATAGGCGTATATACAAGCCGGGGGAAAAAAACCTCCTAAAGAGGGAAAAAAGTGCCCCGGCGGTCCTAGAGTGTTCACACACATCACTACCTAAATATATCAACAAATATGACTATCTCTTTCAGGCAAAGATAGTTCCATAATATTTTTAACAACCTGTCCAAATACTGACATATGGACAGCTTCATTGGTCATTTCTGAATAGTTATAAGCCCATGTTTTATACAAGGGATTTCCACTTCATTGTAGGAAGTATTTACCATCAAGCTAAAAGAAAGTTATTTTCATGATTTGCATATGATGGAAAAAAGAGTTATCTTATTGAGCAAGCACACATGAAGTTTATAGAAATTGATCGCCAACATTCATGAGCCTTAAAGGAGTTGCAATCTAGAGGATCAAGTGGCCATCCAAAAAGAGTAATGGACATGAATTCTAAGAGGCCCGAAATTAATTTTCAGCCTCTTCCATTCAAAAGAGTATGGGGTTGAACTTAAGTTTGAGGATCTCTCAATGAGCTCAAGTACATGTCTGTTTCCCTCATATTCTAAGAGGCACAAACTTAAGTTTGAGCCTCTCCCAATCAAATATCAATAGAGCATCTTAGATGAATAAAACATTGAACTTAAATTCGAACATGTTAGTCATCATTTAGAGGCTTGAACTTATGTTCATGCATCTTTCAATCATAGCTGAACATACACTCAAAGTTCAGTTGGACCTTGTGGCAATTATTAGATAAAAGAGTCGAACTTAAGTTTCATGCTTTATTATTTTATATTAGAGAGACTATAAAGATAACATTCTTGAACTTAAATTTTGATTGAGAGAGGCTCAAACTTACCTTTGAAACTTTATGTGGTTGAGTGGGAGAGGCTCGAACTTAAGTTGGAGCCTCTATCATAATAAATTAGAGAGGCTATCAAGATAAGCGGCTCCATCTTAAGTTTGAGCCTCTTCCACTAAAACACATAGAAGCTCAAATGTAAGTTTGATCCTCTCAATAAAATTAAGTTTGAGTCTATTTTGATCATATGCTATGAGGCTCTAATTTAAGTTTGAGTATGTTAGTCATATGTTAAGAGGCTCGAACTTAAGTTTGAATCTCTTTCAATCAAAGCTCAATATAGATTTGAACTTCTATGTTATATTTTTCTCCAATTATCAGCTAAAAGGTTTGAGCTTAAGTTCAAGCCTTTATTATGTTAGATTAGAGATACTATGAAAATAAAAAACTCAAACTTAACCACTCAAAAGAGTAGAGTCTTGAACTTAGCTTCAAGCCTCTCAATCAACATAAGTTCGAGAATGTTTTACTCATATGCTACGAGACTTTAACTTAAGTTCGAGCATGTTAGTCATATGTTAAGAGGCTCAAACTTAAGTTCGAGCCTCTTTCAATCAAAGTTGAATATATGCTCAAACTCAAGTTCAAGCATTTATCTACAGAGCATATCAACATAAGAGGCTCGAACTTAAGTTGGAGACTCTTCCACTCAAAGAACTAGGGCTTTAACTTAAGTTTGAGCCTATCTCAATCAACTTAAGTTTGAGTCTATTTGAGCATATGGTAAAACACTAGAACTTAAGTTTGAGTATTTCCAAATAAAAAATGAATAGAGCATCAAACTTAACTTTTGATTGAGAGAAGTTTGAACTTAAGTTCAAGCATCCGTGTATTTGAGTGGGAGGTCTCAAACTTAATTTTGAGCCTTTTTCAAGATAAGAGGCTCAAACTTAAGTCTGAGCCTCTTCTTGTCAAAAGAGTATGTTCTTGAAATTAAGTTCAAACCTCTCTCAATCAACTTAAGTTCATGCCTATCTAAGTTTGAGCCTCTCCTAGTCAAAAGTCAATAGATCATTATAGATGAATATAACATCAAACTTAAGTTTGAGTATGTTAGATGTTAGTAATTTGTTAGAGTCTTGAATTTAAGTAAGACCTTGTTGCAATTATTATTTAAAAGGCTCAAACGTAAGTTTGAGCCTTTATTATCTTAGATTAGAGATACTATGAAGATAATAGGTTCGGTCTTAACTTTTGATTGAGAGAGGCTCAAAATTAAGTTCAAGCCTCTATGTAGTTGCGTGGGAGAGGCTCGAACTTAAGTTAAAGCCTCTATCATAATAAATTAGAGAGGGTATCAATATAAAAGGCTCAAACTTAAGTTTGAGCCTCTTCCACTCAAAAGAGTAGAGGTTCCAACTTAAGTTTGAGCCTATCAATCAACTTGTGTTTGAGTCTATTTTGTTCATAGGCTATCAGGCTCGAACTTATGGTTGAGCATGTTAATCACACAATAAGAAGATCTAAAACTCCTTTGCATAAGGGCTTGAACTTAAGTTTGGGTGTGTAGGTCATTTATTAAAAGGCCTGAACTTAAGTTCAAGCCTCCCTCACAATAAAGGCTATCAATATAAGAGTCTCAAACTTAAGTTCAAGCCTTTTCCACCCAAAATAGTAGCAACTAAAAGTTATATTTGAGCCTCTTCCAATCAACTAAAGCTTGAGCCTATTTGCTCAAATGCTAAGAGGTTTGGACTTCAGTTGGAGCCTCTCACAATCAAAAGTGAATAACATGAACTTAAGCTCGATACTGTATGTATTTGAGTGGGAGAGGTTGGAATGTAAGTTGAAGCCTCTCCCAATAAAAAGTGAATAGAGCATTGAAGTAAAATTTTGATTGCGAGAGGATCAAAATTAAGTACGAGCCTCTCTATTGGAGAGGTTTTGAATTTAAGTTTGAGCCTCTAACCTAATATAGATTAGAGAGGTTGATAATGGGCTTGAAATTAAATTTGAGCCTTTTTCACTCCAAAAGAGTAGGCTTGATCTTAAGTTCCAACGTCTCTCAATAATTTGAAACTTGAGTTTGTTTTGGTCATATTTTAACAAACTCGAGCTTAAGTTTGAGCTTCTACAAACTAGAAGTGAATTGAGCATCAAATTAAGCTATGAATTTAGAGAGACTCAAACTTACGTTTGAACCTCTATATTTGAGTGGGATAGGCTCAAATTTAAGTTGAAGCCTCTATCATGGAGAGGCTCGAACTTAAGTTGGAGCCTCTGTTATAATAGATTAGAGAGGCTATCAAGGTAAGAGGCTCAAACTTAAGTTTGAATCTTCCATTCAAAAGAGTAGAGACTTGAATTTAAGTTTGAGCCTCTCTCAATCAACTTAATTTATGAATCTATTTTGTTCATATGCAATGTGGCTCAAACTCAAATCCAAGTTTCTCCTAATAAAAAATGAATAGAGAAATGAACTTAACCTTGAATTGAGAGAGGCTCGAAATTAAGTTCAAGCCTCTATGTATTTGAGTGGGGGAGGCTCAAAGTTAAGTTTGAGCCTCTCCTAAAAAGTTAATACAACATTGAACTTAAATTTTTATTGAGAGAGGCTCAAACTTAAGTTTGATTTTCCTCTGTTTGAGAGGTTGAAAATTAAATTTCATGCTCTATAATAATAGATCAGTGGGTCTATCAAGATAAGTCGAGGCTCTCTTAGCCAACTTAAGTTCGAATCTCTTTATGGTAAGATGATCATACTTAAGTTTGAGCATGTTAGTTGTATGCTAAGTAGGCTCCAACTTGAGTTTGAGTCTCTTCCACTCAAATACATAAATGCTCAAACTTAAGTTTCAACCTTATTCAATCAAAGATAATAGATAGATACATAGATACATAGATACATAGATATATAGATAGAAGATACTCCAACAAAGAGGCTCAAATTTAAGCTTTATCCTCTATGTTGGAGAGGCTTGAACTTAACTTCCAACCTCTTTCATGATAGGTTAGAGAGGCTATCAAGATAAGATGCTCGAACTTAAGTTTGAGCCTCTTCCATTCAAAAGTGTAGAGGCTTGCATTTAAGTTTGATCCTCTTTCAATCAACTTAAACTATGAATCTATTTTGCTCATATGCTAAAAGGCTCAAACTTACCTTTGAACTTATCCTAATAAAAAATGAATAGAGGATTGAACTTAGCTTTGGTTTGAGAGAGGCTCAAATTTAAGTTCAAGCCTCTATGTACTTGAGTGGGAGAGGCTTGAGCTTAAGTTTGAACCTCTCCCAATGAAGTGGATAGAGCATCGAAGTAAAATTTTGCTTCTTTGTTGGAGAGGTTCAAATTTAAGTTTGAGCCTCTATCATAATAGATCTGAGAGCATACCGAGTAGGGGCTTGAACTTAAGTTTCCACCTCTCTCAGCCAACTGAAATTTGAATAACTTTATGCTAAGAGTCTCAAACTTAAGTTTTAACATCTAGATCATAGAGGCTATCAATATAGGCTTAAACACTCCTCCCAATATGGCTTGAACTCAACTTTTGATTGGGAGTGACTCAAACTTAAGTTTGAGCCTCTATGTATTTGAGTGGGAGAGGCTCGTACTTAAGTTGGAGTCTCTATCATGAAGAGATCCAACTCAATTTGGAGCCTTTATCATAATAGATTAGAGAGGATATCAAGATAAGAGTTTTGAATTTACTTTGAGCCTCTTCCACTTAAAACATTAGAGGATTGAATTTAAGTTTGAGCCTCTATTATATGCCTATAGCCCTAACGGGTCATACATCTTTGTACATTCTAGTGGTAATACATCCAATATTGTGTGTTTTACTCCAAGCTTCTTCTTCTTCCTTGTGTTGTTCTTATGCTTCCGCAGACCTTGAACTCCAACAATTCGTATCAGAGCATGTTGCCGCTTCATTTAGGGCATCATCGACACCCTTCTGATCACAGTCTCAGAATCACATGAAATTTGGTGAGCATACTCAGGATGATTAGGATATCAAAACGGCTTCACTTTGTGGTGCCAAAATCGCGATCTGAGCTCGTTTTGGCCTTCGAACGCACTATCACAGTGTTTGTGCAGGCAATTTTGTCTTTTTGTGCCAAAGATATATACAGGTTTTGGTTCCCTAGTATAAACCTCTCAAAGTCTGTTATAGGTTTATCAGAACTCGATAGGGTAATCTGTTCAACTTTTTGACATACATTCATTTTTCTACATTAAGGTATTTTAGTTAGTGGCCATGGCTGAAAGTAGAGATGTATTTCGTATGTTGGTTATTGAGGATCCCATTATGGGCTTATATGGTGCGCCATGTATTGGTTGCAAAAGGACTATGGAATAGTGTGTAGGGTGTTGAAAAATATCCTACTACACATGCAAACACAGTTGCTGAACGTGATGCAATGGCATTGGAGATGAAGATATTCTTCATGTTCCTGTTCGTGCTATGGATCCTGCTGCACCTATTGTAGAGTAAATTCATTGGGATGGCAGAGATGCTCAAGCACATGCATTGATAGCCTTATCTATCAAACATGCCATTATTCCTCACATTCGCTCATGTAGAATAGCTAAGGATGCTTGGGATACACTTACCACTTTATACCAGGCAAGGAATGACGCTCGTGTTGCTTACCTTTGAAAACAATTGGAGAGTGAGCACATGAATGAAGGTGATTCCATGCACAGTTTTTAGAAAGAGATCAAAGATTTGAAAGAATAGTTGATTTTTGCTAATGAAGTCTTGCTTGATAGTTCACTTGTGCAGACTGTTCTGAATAGTCTTCCTGATTCATATTAGAGTTTTGCTACTACTCTTCGTTTGATGATGAAAGGCAATCCAAATGCCTTAACATTTGAGGAGTTAGTTTCTATTCTATTGCAGAAAGATCAGTCTAGGCAAAACAAGTCCATTATGCATGTTGCACATCAAGCTTTCTTGGCTATTCAGAAGGGCACAGGTAAATGAAGCTCTTCTATTAGTAAGCAAATGAGAAGAAAACAAGAAAGCAAAAATTGCTTTGCAAATATTGTGAAGGAAATGATGATGTCATCAAGAGCTGTCCAAAACTGACTACTAAAGAGGCAAGGAAGAAAGATGCTGGAATGGTTGTTACAAAGGCCTCTACACCCAAAACAGAGTCTACTAATCTTATGCAGAATGAAGAATGGCCATTTACCACTGTTTGCAGTTATGACCCATCTTCTCATGAACAATGTACATATGCAATAGACTCAGATGTTTGGTACTTTGATAGTGGGGTGACCAAACATATTACCTCGTAACGTAGTTTCTTCACTTCACTCGAGCCTGCCCCTATAGGGAATACTATCACATGCACCAACAACTCCTCTTATCCTATTATGGGAGTTAGTAAGATCATTTTGACTACTCCTCGTGGTAGTTCTTTTACAATGTTGGATGCTTTATTTGTGCCAGGGATCAAGAAGAATCTGTTATCATTTTCAACTTTAGCCAAGATTGGTTTGGTTGTGAAATTTGTTGATGATAGATGTACAGTTCATGATCTATCAAATGGCAATGTCATTATTGCTTCTCGCATTTTATATCATGGGTTGTATAAGCTCATAGACTATGAAAAAGATGTGAATGATTCAGCATGTGCAGTACATGATTCTCACGCTATGTCAGATGCAAATCTTTGGCATGCACGCTTTGGTCATCTGAATTTTGCTAGTTTGTTATGCCTGTAGAAATCAGAAATGGTGTCCTTTTTCCCCAAACTTGAGGCACCTAGTAAACATGTATGTGAAGGCCAAAATGAAGCATTTCTCCTTCCCAAAAGATGGTTCAGTTTGAAATACTCATATATTGTAGCTTGTTCATTGTGATGTTTGTGGTCCTATGCAGACACCCTATTTTGGAAACTATCTTTACTTCGTGACTTTCATTGATCATTTTTCCAGGCATGCATTGGTATATCCATTGAAAGAAAAGTCCGAAGTATCTATGTGCTTCAAACAGTTTTTGGTTTTGGCTGAAAATATGTCAGCATGTAAAATGGGCACCATTTGTTCTTATCGAGGGGGGGAATAGATGGCATGGTCACAAGCCATCTATTGCTCATCTACCTGCTTTTGGTCGTCTGACATATGCATTAGTGCCTGAACAACAACACAAGAAACTGGATGATAAAGAAGTGAAATGTATTTTTGTTGGGTACAGTTCAAAAAGCAAAGGCTATCGTCTGTATCATCCATAGACTAAACGCATTTTGGCTAGCCATGATTTTTTTTTTTGTGGAAGATGTTGTTCAACCATTACTTTCATGTACTAAGGAGACATCTATTAGCTCCAAAGACATGTATGATACTTTGCTACCTCTTTTTACAGGCGGACAGTCTCGTGTTGGTCCTAATTAGGCAACTTCTTAGCCTTTACATGTTTCATGTGATGATGTAGATCATTCCATTTCAAATGCAAATTTACATGATGCACTTGTTGATGAGAGAGCTGATATTGAGGAGGCAAAAACTATGCCAAAATGGCTGGTGCAATCTTTGTGTGACAGCAAATTAGATGCACCTCTATCATATCATACTCGTTCAGGCTCTCATAATTCCTCTTCTGCATCAGATTGCTATGCTATGATTGCCTCTAGTCTTTGTGATGAGAATGAGCCTATTTTGTTTGATGAAGCACAAAATTTTGAAAATTGGATGGTTGCTATGCAATCAAAATATAATGCTATCATGGAAAATGGTACCTAGTCTTTCTATGACTTTCCTCCTAGCAAGAAGGCCACCGACACTAAGTGGGTATAAAGCTGAAGCATACGCCTGATGGAACAATTGATAGGTATAAGGCTAGTCTTGTTGCAAAGGGGTATGCTCAGGAAAGAGGCATTGATTTTGATGAGACATTTGCTCCCACTTGGCGAATGACTACTGTTCGTAGCATTTTTCCACTTCCAGCTCATCATGGTTGCAAAGTACATCAGTTGGACATCGAAATTGCATTTCTAAATGGTGACTTGCACGAAGAAGTGTATGCTTTTTAGCCCCGTAGCTTTGTGCAGAAAGGGCATGAAAACTAGGTGTGTAGGTTGAAAAAGGCTTTATATGGTTTGAAGCAAGAACCACATGCTTGGTATGAAAAGATACATGCCTATTTGATTGCACATGGTTTTGAGAACAGTCCAATTGAGATCACCTTATATGTTTATTGTGCAAATGATGTGTTTTTGATCATTTGTGTGTATCTTGATGACATGTTGCTCACTAGTCCTCATGAGAAGCATATTGTTGATTTTAAGGTTGATTTGCATGCCTCATTTGAGATGTCTGATTTGGTACATTTGCATCATTATTTGGGCATTCAATTTATGCAGGTTGATGGCAGAATAGCTTTGTGTCAAATGAAATATATTGGCACATTATTGTAGCATTTTGACCTTGAAGACTATAAAAATATTTCCACTCCTATGGAGACAGGTTTACGATTGAGTCTTCATGATGTTGGAGATGCATTTGACGTTGTTCTCTATCAGAAGGCTGTTGGATGCTTGATTTACTTATGCATTACTCAGCCAGATATTCAGTTTGTTATCTCACAGATAAGCAAGTTTATGCATTGCCCAGGTTTCAAGCATTGGCAGGTGGTTAAGTGCATCTTTCACTACTTGAGTAGTACCAGGCTACTTGGATTTTTTTATCCCAAGGGGGGATCACTATCGCTTGATTTACATGCTTTTTCTGATTGTGATTGGGTTGGTTGCTTTGACACTCGTGTGTCCACCACTGGTTTTTGCTTCATGCTTGGTAGCTCATGCATATCTTGGTTGAGCAAGAAGTAGCCTACTGTGGCCACTTCTAGTTGTGAGGCTGAGTATAGGGTAGCTTTCACAATGACTATTGAGTGTTTGTGGCAGAGACACCTTATGGCTGGTTTGGGTGTTGGTCAGTCTCTTGCCACCACCATCTTCACTGATAGTCAGAGTGCATTGGAAGTTGCAAAGAAACCTGTGTTGCATGCTCGTGCTAAGCACATTGAGGTGCACTATCATTATGTCAGAGAGAGGTTCTCTGCTAGAGATATCAGTTTGTCATATGTGCCCACACATGAGAGCATTGCAGGCCTTTTCACAAAGGCTCTACTTAGGGAGAAGTTTGAAGCTTTCCGCAAAGCGTTGGGCTTACTTCCTTTTGTGGATTGACTCCACATAGCTTAGCACTTCCTTATACATGAGTGCCAGCTCTTGAAAATCATGAATTTTAACTTATATAAATGTTAAAATATTAGTGTGTTTAAAAGATAAAATTAATAGTTTTTACCATCAAGTAAGGCTAAAAATCATCTTTGCTAAAATTCATGAATTTTTTTTACTTGACTTTATGAGTTGAAAGCCGAGATTTTGATAATCCCCAAAATTATAGATTTTAAAGAGATTTGAAATTTGTTTCAAGCGAAATTTCTATCTTTAAAAAGGATGAGTAGTCCCACTTTATCCACAAATATACTATAGAAAAGATAAACATCTTGATACAAACTATATGAGTCTTCAAATTTGGGAAAATGTTGTTTAGCAATTCACATAAAAAGATCATGGATTTTAGACATTTAAATATAAAAAGAAATTGCAAAAACAATGGATTGACAAAGATCAAGAAAAAAATACATCCATACACATGAAAACCAAGTCATAAAAAAGATTATGCACTTGAGGTCAAGAAAATATGTTTAGCAGCCATGATCAATAAGGATTGGTAGACCAAAGAAGTCTTCTCATAGAATCTTAAGAAGTATTTTGAATAAATCCCCTCAAGCATGAATCTACAAGGAGTAAGAAACCCAAACATGGACCAATTAGGAAGATCATAGCATGGATACTATACAAACATTGTAAGATTTGAATTTACCAATTTGTTTGGAGTGCATGTATGTTAAAATGCATTACATACATATTTTGCTAGAATCAAGTAAAAAACACCATTAAATATGATTCCAATCACACAATATAGACTTTATAGATATGAAAAGAGGGATGTAATATTCTATATATTGATAGATGACCCTATAAATATATATGATAAAAAAGAGCTAGCCAACAAAAGACCTATTGTTGGAGTTAGACATCTGCGGAAGCACGCGAACAACACAAGGAAGAAGAAGAAGATTGGGGCACAACACACAATACTGAATGAATTACCACTAGAATGTACAAAGATAAGTAGCTCGTTAGGGCAATAGGCCTATATACAACTAGGGGAAAAAAACCTCCTAAAGAGGGAAAAAAGTGCCTCGGTGGTCCTAGAGTGTTCACACACATCATTACCTAAATATATCAACAAATCCCCCCTGGGAGTGATGCCTTGAATAAGGAGCTAATACTCATGTATAAGGAAGTGCCAAGCTATGTGGAATCAATCTACAAAAGGAAGTAAGCCCAAAGCTTTGCAGAAAGCTTCAAACTTCTCCCTGGGCAGAGCCTTCGTAAAAATTTCTGCAATGTTGTCCCCAACCATAAGGCGTCTGAGCCACACACACTCAACAGTCATTGTGAAAGCTTCCCTATACTCAGCCTCACAACTAGAAGTGGTCACAGTAGGCTGCTTCTTGCTTAGCCAAGATATGCATGAGCTATCAAGCATGAAGCAAAAGCCACTGGTGGACACATGAGTGTCATAGCAACCAGCCCATTCAGAGTAAGAAAAAGCATGCAAATCTGGTGGTAGTGATCCCTCCTTGGGGTAAAACAATCCACGTAGCTGGGTACCACTCAAGTAGAGAAAGATGCGATTAACCGCCTCCCGATGCTTGACACTTGGGCAATGCATAAACCTGCTCATCTATGAGATAGCAAATTGAATATCTGGCCGAGTAATGCATAAGTAAATCAAGCATCCAACAACCTGCTGATAGAGAACAACATCAAATGCATCTCTAGCATCATGAAGACTCAATTGTAAACCTCTCTCCATAGGAGTGGCAATAGGTTTACAGTCTTCAAGGCCAAAACGTTGCAATAATGTGTCAATATATTTCATTTGACACAAAGCCATTCCATCATCAACGTGCATAAACTAAATGCCCAAATAATAATGCAAATGCCCCAAATTAGACATCTCAAATGAGACATGTAAATCAGCCTTGAAATCACCAATATGATTCTCATGAGGACCAGTGAGCAGCATGTCATCAACATACACCACAATGATCAAAAGCACATCATTAGCGTGCTTAACATATAAGGTGTTTTTAGTTGGGCTGTTCTCAAAACCATGTGCAATCAAATAGGCATATATCTTTTCATACAAAGCATGTGGTTCTTGCTTTAAACCATATAATTCCTTTTTTAACCTGCACACCTGGTTTTCATGCCCTTTCTACACAAAGCCACATGGCTGAAAAACATACACTTCTTCATGCAAGTCACCATTCAGAAATGCTATTTTAATGTACAACTGATGTACATTCCAACCATGATGAGCTACAAGTGCACAAATGCTACGAACAGTAGTCATTGGACATGTAGGTGCAAAGGTTTCATCAAAATCAATGCCCCTTTCTTGCGCATAATCCTTTGCAACAAGCCTAGCCTTATACCTATCAAATGTTCCATCATGTTTACACTTCAGCTTGTAAACCCACTTAGTGCCAATGGCCTTCTTGCCAGGAGGCAAGTCACATAAGACCAGGTACCATTTTTCATGATAGCATCATATTCAGATTGCATTGCAACCATCCAACGTTCATAATTTTGTGCTTCATCAAACGAGACAGGTTCAGTCTCATCACAGAGACTAGATGTAGCCATAGCATAGATATATGATGCAAAAGAGGCACTATGAGAGCCTGAACGAGTATGGTATGATAGAGGTGCATCCAGTTTGCTATCACACAAAGTCTGCACTAGCCATAGTTTTTGCCTCCT
Source organism: Ceratopteris richardii (assembly GCA_020310875.1). Classification (NCBI taxonomy): domain Eukaryota; kingdom Viridiplantae; phylum Streptophyta; class Polypodiopsida; order Polypodiales; family Pteridaceae; genus Ceratopteris; species Ceratopteris richardii. The sequence goes on from CM035444.1 coordinate 78,755,845, forward strand.
CAATATGAGCTCTCTCATCAACAAGTGCATCATGCAAATCTGCATAGAAAATGGAATGATCTACATCATCACATGAAATGTGCAATGGTTGGGAAGTTGCCTCATTAGAACCAACACTAGACTATCCACCTGTAAAAAGAGATAGCAAAGTATCATACATATCTTTGGAGCTAACATATGTCTCCTTCGTACATGAAGGTAAAGGCTGAATAGCATCTTCCAAAAAAACAACATCATGGCTAACCAAAATGCATTTAGTTTGTGGATGAAACAAACAATAGCCTTTGCTTTCAGAACTGTACTCAACAAAATTACATTTTGCTACTTTATCATCCAATTTCCTACGACGTTGTTTAGGCACTAATGCATATGCCATACAACCAAAACCACGCAGATGAGAAACATATGGCTTGCGACCATGTGAAACCTCATATGGAGTGATAGATTGCTGTGCTTTAGTGGGACACTTGTTAAGTACATATGCTGCACACATGATAGCCTCAAGCCAGAAACTATGTGGTAAAGCCTGACTCTTGACCATACACCTTGCCATCTCCATGAGTGACTTGCTCTTCCATTCAGCAACTCCATTTTTTTGAGGTGTATACGGCAATGTACATTGATGTTTTATCCCATGTTTAGCCAAAAATGCATTAAAGTCAGAAGACATATATATATTCGAGAGAGAGAGAGAGAGAGAGAGAGAGAGAGAGAGAGAGAATTCAAAGAGAGAAAGATGTAGAAAGAGAGAAACAGAGACAGAGGGAGACAATAAGAGAGAGCTTAGGCAAAACAACAATTCTGCATATACTTGCTTCAGCTCGTAAGTGCAGCACAATTGCGAACGTTGGAGAGCTCTTCGATCAGATGTGTGAAAATGCCGATCGAAGAGCCTCCAACATTTTAATTTTTTTCCGTCAACAGACCGTCGTGTAAGCGATGTTACGCGTCGATTGGCGTCGCATAAGTGACATGTTTTTATCGTCGCTTATGCAATGCAAAAAAGCATCGCTTAGGCGACACCAAAAAGCGTCGCTTAGGCGACACCAAAAAGTGTCGCTTATGCGATGCTATTTAAAACCGTCATGTTAGTGACGCTGTATGGGAGCGTCACAAACCCCGTCATGCCACAAGTCGCAAAAAATGTCGTTTGGTTCGTCGTTTAATCGATGGTCCATGCGCGACGCTCATTACGACGCATTTTGCAATTTTATAGCTACGAAATTCTGTCGCCTTAACCATCGCTATACGCCCGTATTCCTTGTAGTGAAAGAAACCAATTTGAAATGCTTACTAAATTTCTAGATATAGTGGCTTGAAAATTTTTTGAGTTGATCAAAATATGCAATCAAGGTTCTAAGTTCTAGTGATTCCTTAAGACCATATACCAATGGTCCCACCATGTGTATTTCTAAAATTAATCAAACATGTCTCCATCATGGAAAATACCTTTGGTAGCATAATGCAAGTTGGTTTTGTCACATTAGCAAAAAAAAAAACTCCTCTATCAAACGTCTCAATCATGTACTGTAGGGACCATTAGTGGTATCATTGGAGTAGTCTTAAAAACTCTAGTCTCCATTGAGGGTTTAAATTTACGCTATGATTGATTTTTGAGTGAAATCAAGGCTTACATTTAAAGGATTCATCCACAAAAAAATAAAATTCCACCTTCTTCTTGCTATATACCACTATTGAAATTAAGGAAGGATACAAGTGGTATATTTGATTGATCTATACCCTGCATACTCCTCCCAATTCTGAATTTATGATATCCCTTTCAAATTCATAATAAAGGTCTTGAATACACTAGAACTTGACTCCTAATCTTTTTCTTCTATGGCTAGGTTTTTCACTGAGAGGCTCTCTCTTTAGTGGTTGGTTGGGGTTCCATCAATGGTAGGTCCAATTGGATGCCTTCATGTATCTGTGTGATTGTGGCTCTAGTTCTTCGAAGTCCTTACGAACTTCATCTTGGTGACATAGGTATCTATGCTTGCACATCAAATATAGTTGCTTCAGTGGTGTTAATCCTTGGTTCCAAATTCATAGCGTTTATATATATTTGTAGCTTTCTAATATGTCCACTATTCATTTCTAATACATTTTCTTACTTACCCTTAGACTTAATTAGTTCATCTATATGGAGTGGTCTAAATGGCTATATGTCAAGAATTACTAGTTGGCCGAAGGACAAACTCTAGCATAGGCTTACACTAACATTGTATAGTATTTTATTGTCCTCCAAGAGCCCTTTTTTATATATTTTGGTAGTGATGTGTGTGAACCTAGGTTGCATTATTTGTTATTTGACAATTCGTTTATTCATGAATAATTATGGAATTTTATGGCAAACCCTTATTATTTGACCTAATTATTCAATGCCATGTCAGCTTATTTGGGGATGATCGAACACTTTTTGCATGGTAGTTTGGTGCTTTTCGATTGAAAAAGTTTTCGATTGATAATTTTTTTGATGGAATAGATTTTTGATTGAAGAAAATTCAGTCAAATATTGTTTTATAAAAGAATACAATTTGAGTCATTTTTCATAAGATTTACTTTGTTTTTAACTAACATACAATTTCGTACAAAGAACAAAGTATAATCTCTTGTTAGAAATATTAAATATTTTAGTTTTTAGACTAAAGAAAAGTATTTTTGTTTGTGAGTTAAAACTATTGTGATTGTTTGACTCAACACTGATTCTTACTTCACGATAGTATATGTTTGTGTGTGTATGATGTTGAGTAAAATTGTATTGTGATTGTTTGAATCAATATTGATTCTTAATTCACAATAGTATGTGTATGTCTATGTGTGTGTATGTCATATGATTGTGAGTGAAAATCTATTGTGATTGTGTATTGACATGTGTATGTGTGTATTATTGTGATAGGGAAACCAATGGATTTCTTGGAAAAGGTTTTATCTTCTTTTTTATAATTCAAGGTTTTAGAAGGTGTTAATAAGTGAGCTAGAACTTTCTAATTCTCTAGATGGCTTTGTCTCGTAGACTTATTAACACCTTCTTAGAACCTTGAATTGTAAAGGGATCCAACGAAGTTTCATCTGACAGTATGTGTATGTGCATATGAGTGTATACTTGTGAATAAAATCTATTTTGATTGTTTGACTCAACATTGATTCTGATTTCACAATAGTATGTGTAATTGTATGTGCATATGATTGAGAATTTAGAATCTATTGTGATTGTCTAACTCAACATTTCTTACTTCACAATAGTATGTGTAAGTGTATGTGCATATGATTGAGAATTTAAAATCTATTGTGATTGTATGACTCAACATTGATTCTTAATTCACAATAGTTTGTGTAAAAGTATGTGTGTGTATGATTGAGAATTAAACTATTGTGATTGTTTGAATTAACAATGATTTTCACTTCCCAATAGTATGTGTAATTATATGTGGGTGTATGATTGAGAATTAAAGTCTATTGTAATTGTTTGACTCAACATTGTTTATTATTTTACAATAGTATGTGTAATTGCATGTGTGTGTATACATTATGATTGAGAATTAAAATCTATTGTAAATGTTTGACTCAACATTGATGCTTACTTCACAATAGTATGTGTAACTATATGTGTGTGTATAATTGAGAATTAAAATCTGTTGTGATTGTTTGATGCAATATTGATTCTTATTTCACAATGGTATGTGTAATTGTATGTGTGTGTGTGTATGATTGAGAATTAAAATCTATTGTGATTTTTTGGCTCTACATTGATTCTTACTTCACAATATTAAGCGTGTGTATGATTGATAAATTTAATAGATAGAAAATGCAAATACATAAATTAATAGATTTCAAAATTTTAAGAGATATTTAGAGTAGTTTGTATATATTTTAAGATATATATTTAGTGGAATGTATATCTTATTTGATATTGATTTATGTTGTCTTTTTGTAGATATAAAGTGTACATAAAGCAAGCACTATGGGAAAGGGAAAAGAATGGTCATATGTGATTATTCATCAAGAGGGTAAAATAGTCTCCACAATACAATGCCAATGTGGTAGACATAATCATCTAGGAAATGCCACTCGGATAAAAGAGCATCTTTTTAGTATAGGTAATAATTGTTGAGAGTTATGTGATCCACCCTTTTGTCCAAAGCTGCTTTCATTCACATGCAAGTCCATATATCCCAGATGCAAGGAAATTCTCCCAAACTCCATATAAGCAAGGCCTCCATTCACTCCACACAAGTCATTCCACTCTAGCTCATTGTCAAGAGTGTGCTTCCTCTCCTCATGGAGTCTCCATGCTCATAGAGCATACTTTGTAAGTTCATTTCTATTTATTTCATTCATCATGTTTTGTTATCTTTTGTTCCTTCCCCCTTAGCTTGTTAGATGTGTGCATGTGAGTAGAGTAGGAGTAGTCCTTTTTCATTTCAACATGGTATCAGAACATATGTTCATTTTTCATTGATTTGATGTTGTTATGTTTTTCATCATCTTTAGCATTCACATTTTTTTTCATAATCCCTCCCTTCCACCTTTTCAAATACCAATGCTTCTAAGAACTTTCTCCATTCTTCATTAAGCTTTTAGCATAAGTTTACTTCCACTTTTAATCCCTCCCTCCCTCCCTTGCATCTAATGTGTTTTTTGTGGTAGCTCTCATGCTTATCCATTGTGTTGCATTTTGTTGTATCAAATAAAAGTGCTCTTTAACACTAGCTTTATTAGTAAATATGCTTCTTAGCACTTTGAAGCATTTTCTATCCCTGTTCTCAGAGCAGCGAACAAAGGTCTCTCCCATTTTCTTTTGGAGAGCATCAAAGAGACATAGAGGCTTCTGTCTTGCAAACGTTAGGTGCTCTAATGATCGCCATCAGAGATAGAGAAAGCATACAAGCAACAAAGTGGGTCTACACAGAATGGCTTTCGCATAGGTGCCTTTTTGGTGCAACCGATGTAAAAAGAGAAGATTATTCTCAGTCTGCATCATCAGCAAGATGAGTGAATACATTCAGAACGAAGCATTGATTGTGGTCTAGAAAGGCACAAAGAACAATGGAAGACAACAAAGTAGAGTTTCTACATCTACATCATCTCTGTCATGCTCATGCGTTCACTATGCTTCGGAAGCATGGGTGAGAGAGAGAGATAGAGAGAGACATGGCTGTTAATGCCACATTCTGTGTTGCGAAGCAATTGGAATCCCTTATGACCCTGCAGTATGGCACCATTCTGTATTGTGGAAGAAGAAGAAGCAGACGAGACGGACGATGGACTTGCTAATACAGATGGAAGTTGTTCCTTTCTATGCAAATACTTCTGCTGAAGTGTTTTGACATAGAGAACATCTGCACAACACATCTATAAAGAAATGATATGATAGAGCCACAACAAGCTACACAGCAAAAGGGCTGCTTCAACGCTTGAGAACGAGAGGGAACAACAACATCAAAGAACTCGTGAGCTATGCATTTTCTGTACGTATGCCTCTTGCCTTCGGAGCCTAGTGCAGTATTTTGTATGGCACAAAGGACCCTCTAATGAGTCCATGAACTATTGATCAGTTTAGTGAATCAGCACTGTAGAGAGAACATGAGAAGAAATGTGGAGAGTGGGCAGCAGGAGGGTACATCGATCATAGAAGTGACAAAACATGATGTACCTGTGCATTGTGGATAACATCTATCCAGATCCTTGGGTTCTTGTTCGCCACAAATCTCTCTACAGACAGACAAAAGATGAGCTACGTGCTTTCCACCTCGCAATTCCAGAAAGAGTTGCACGCCTTCCGCCTAACTTGCAGTCCGAATGGAGATATTTGGAGATGCGGGTCCCTCAAAGGAAGCTCATCATAATCAGGGAATGCATACTTCAAAATGTTTAGAGACCCGCTCTAGCGAGATTCACATGATTTTGAACAAAATTGGGATATTTGATTTCACAATGATCCTTTGATATGGGCTCAATGGCACATTACAAGAGTGATGTCCATTTCATACATGCTTAGGTCATGCATGGCTATTTTAATTTTGATGCCCTTGAAAACATGCATTTTTATCAAATTTATGACATAGCTCTCCTTGTAAGGGATTAGACACCACCTTCTTAAAGAAGCTAGGACCTTCGCAAATCCATAAATATCTCAAGGTCCCATGCATCTTCTCTCTTTCAGCTCAAAGATCCAATCAATGGAAGGACACCAACAACTACAAAAGCCCACATAAAGTCTCTTTTGCATCCAAGCACATAAATGGCCCCAGGTGAAGGGACTAGACACTACCACATAACAAAGTGGTAACACCTTCCCTATGGCTTGCACAAATATGTACATCAAAACCACAAAGGGAGGCAAATGCTTCCAAAACACTACCTACCCCATTGTGTAAACCCTAAATTTCTAGGGATCCCATATGTCTCTAGACCCCCAGACACCATGGATCCCATATGTCCATGGAGCTAAAAACCAAAGGATGCCATATGTCCCAAACTTGGATCCTATATGTCCAAGTTATGTCTAAGGATCCCATATGTCCTTAGATCCTAAAAACCAAATGGACTAAGTGATCCCATATGTCAGTAGTCCCCCATATTAACAACAAAAGGGTCATCACATGGAGGGGGGTGTTGAGAGTTCCATGACCCACCCTTTTGTCCAAAGCTACTTTCATTCACATGCAAGTCCATATATCCCACATGCAAGGAAATTCTCCCAAACTCCATATAAGCCAGGCCTCCATTCACTCCACACAAGTCATTCCACTCTAGCTCATTGTCAAGAGTGTGCTTCCTCTCCTCATGGTGTCTCCATGCTCATAGAGCATACTTTGTAAGTTCATTTCTATTTATTTCATTCATCATGTTTTGTTATCTTTTGTTCCTTCCCCCTTAGCTTGTTAGATGTGTGCATGTGAGTAGAGCAGGAGTAGTCCTTTTTCATTTCAACAATAACTATGGCAAGATTCTCTAATGTAGACAATGATATATGGGTACACTTTGCAAGTTATGCAAAAAAATGTAAATCTCAAGGTATCGCATCAAAAAGATTGAAAAGCATGAGTAGTTCACAACACTTTCAAAGTGTTCAGGTGTAGAGCAAGAACAAGTAGATGCATCAATGAGAATAGAGGATCCTCATAATATTTCTACTCAAGTATCTCAAACTATTTTTGAAAATAATCAAGATATATGTACTCCATTTTCTCTAGCTATGTCAAAAAAGAGTGGACTTCGTGAATGTAGTAAAAATGGTGGATCTAATAATGTTTCATCATGCTTTGTCCATACGAAATAATAGAATAAAATAGCTATAGCTTTTGAAAAGAAAGATTGTCTCGAGATTCATCTTAAATGGAGTCGAGCATTTTTAGCATGTGGGATTCCTTTCAATGTTATTCTTAATCCTATTTTCAAAGATACTTTGATGTCAACTGCACAGAAAGGATTCACCATGCCATATTACAATAAAATGCTAATAGAGTATGTAGATAAAGTGAACAAAAATACTGAAGCTATTTTAAAGTGAACATTGCTTGATTATGTACCCATGTATGGATGTACAATAGCATTGTATGGATGGAAAAGTTGTCAGAAGAAGCCATTTCTTAATTTCATGGTTATATGTCCAAAGGGAAGCATGTTTTTGGAAGCTGTTGATACTTCTCTTAAAGAGAAAAGTTCAACTTTTCTTATAAAGATATACAAACATGCTATATCGTGGATGGTCCAAAGAATGTGACTGCGATAGTAACTGATAATGCATCTAATTTTTGAAGTAGAGTTGCAATTCAAAACAAGTATGAAGGCATTACTTGGGTTCCATGTGCAACTCATACACTAAATCTATTATTGAAAGATATAGGTAGATTATCTTTCATTAAACAAAGTTTATGCGATGCAAATCATGTGGTCAAATTTATTAGAGAGCATCGATTTTCATATTCAATCTTTCGTTCAAAATCTCTCAATAAAGCACTTCATATCTTTTGTGCTATACGATTTGCAACTGCCTACATTGTGCTCAATGGATTATTGGAAGTCAAGCCAACTCTTGTAGAAATGATTGCTGATCAAAGATGGGAGGCATGGCTAGAGAAGTGTCCTTCTGATCGAGTTGCGGCTTTGAAGCGTAGCTCTCTAATACAGGCACAAAATTTTTGGCGTAATCTTGAATAAATCATCAGTATCACTAAACCTTTTGTGGAACTTTTACAAATTGTTGATACCGATAAGTTTGTGATAGGAAAAGTCTATTGGATTATGTCAAAAGCCATTCAAAAATTGAAAGAATTTAATCAATTTTCATTACGAGAAAAAACACAGATCGTATCGTTAGTAGAGAAAAGATGAACACAAATACATACTCATTTACATGGAACAATCTTCCTCTTGGATCTAGAATTTCAACTCAATGGTCAAGCATCAAACAAAGAAGTCATGGCAAATTTCAAAACCACATGTTAGTTATTACTTCGAGGTATAGATGGTTGAGATGGATTCCACCAAAGAGTAGCTTATGTAAATCGACAAGAATGTTTTGGAGATCTATGGCACATTGAAGCGATTCAAAAGCATCCACCTCCTATATGGTGGAAAGAGTATGGAGGTGAAGTTGTGGAGTTGCGACCTATAGATATGAGAGTGCATTTAGTAACAACTTCACGTGGTAGTTGTGAGCATAATTGGAGTGCATATGATATTCTTCATTCAAAACAAATAAATCGCTTAAGTGTATCATGTGCCAATGATTTCGTATACATTTTTTGTAATATGCATTTGTTACATGTCCAACCAAGATAGCTTCTACAGTAGCACGACAAACTTTTGGAGAATTTCAAACTCATGAAGGTTTAAGGAATGATTCATGGAGTGATCATGAATTCGATGTAGATCAGAACAATGGTTCAGACATGGAAGAAATAGATGACATGGTACCTATCATAGATGATGATATTCAAAATGAAAAAATGATGTACTTTGAATACTTTGATTAGATTCAATTGCAAAATCGATGGCTTTATAATATAGCGATGTACTTGATTACAAAAAGAAGCTTGTCTATTCAGTGTTTTTGCTCGAGTTTGATGTATGCGAAAGCACACGAACAACACAAGGAAGAAGAAGAAGCTTGGAGCACAACACACAATACTGAATGTATTACCACTAGAATATACAAAGATCAATGACGTGTTAGGGTTATAGGCATATATAAAAGCCAATGGAAAAAAACCTCTTAAAGAGGGAACAAAGTGCCTCTGAGGTCCTAGAGTGTTCACACACATCACTACCTAATGTATCAATAGTTTTGTTGATTGAATAATTCATCGATAGTGAACCGATCGAAGATGATAATGCCTCTAAGATTCTTCCATATCTACTCTCATATGCATCAACAGATATTTGTAAAAATTTCACTTGATTTTCTAGATCATCAATCCTCTTTTGTTGATCATAAATTGTTCTTGATAATCCAGGAATTCATTGTATAATTCTACTCCATGTGATGATAAATCATGGATAAGTTTATGTTCTTTAGGTAGCATAATGTAGGGCTGCTTTCGAGGAATAGGGCCTTTGTTTCCTTGATTACAAACTTCTACCCGATTTTGAGGATGACCCAAACCTATACCTGCATTCTTCGAGCGATCATCCCAATTTCTACGTCGATGAAGAGTATCTTGTACAAATTTTTTTTGAATGAAATATAGTGCTATTTGATTATTGTTTGGTAATGATCTCTCAACTTGCACAAATCGTCAAAGTAGAATTTAATCCTTTATGTTGTAAGTTAGAAAGCTTTAAGAGTGGTATTTCTTTTGCCCTTCCTATAACCTGAAAGAGAACATCAGGAACAAAATGATTTGGACATATCCTTTTTACTTCTTTCATTGATAATGGTTCTCCTTCTAATCCCTTTGGCTCTAAATCTTGGTGGAATAGAAATGCTAATCGTGATTGCGCAAATTGAGCATTCTTCTTAGAAAAAATCCTTTGAGATTCAACATGATCAAGGTCATTATTCACATTTGGCATTCTTGCTATGTTTTACTTTCAAATCCGCAAAACAAAAAAAAACTAATTTTACATCAGAAGAATCCACATAACTCAAATGAATCCACATCATTTAATCCACATAATTCAAATGATACTACTTCATGTAATCCACATAGTTCAAATGATAACACTTCATTTAATCCACATAATTCAACTGATACCACTTCATTTAATCCACATAATTCAAATGATGCCACTTCATTTAATCCACTTAACAAATGATACCACTTCATTTAGTCCACATAGTTCAAATGAATCCACTTCATTTAATCCACATAAAATCCACTCAAATCAAATGATACCACTTCTTTAATCCACTTAACTCAAATGGTACCGCTTCATTAATCCACCTAATTCAAATGAATCTATATCATTTAATCCACATAGTTCAAACGATACCAAGTCATTTAATCCACATAATTCAAATGAATCCACATCATTTCATCCACATATTACAAATGAATCTACTTCATTTCATCCACATAATTCAAAAGATACCACTTCATTTAATCCACATTATTCAAATGATACCACTTCATTTAGTCCATTTAACTCAAATAATACCACTTCATTTAATCCACATAGTTCAAATGAATCCACAACATTTACTCCACTTAATGCAAAATGAATCTATATCATTTAATCCACATAGTTCAATTGGATACAGATTGTTTTCAATATGGTCTTAATCCATCCATCATGGATATCTTTAAACCATACCGAGTTAGATTCAAGAACACTAAGTAGTTCATGTGTGTCTACTCTTTTTGACACATCTCTGTCAGAAGCTAGTTCTAAATCATATTTGAGCTTGTAAATCCCATTTCTATCAATGGGATAACTATTTAAATCTATATATTTCAAGAGTTGCAATAGGAGTATCGAAATCATAAATTAAAAAATATCTCTTGACTTTTATTAAAAGGTGGAGGGCTAGTGGATATACATTCGGGTGCAATCCACCAGTACTTTTGACTCCACTCATTTCTAGTCGATATTTCAAAATTAGGTAGCTTTGGAAAACTTTTGTTTGTTGGTAAATATGTTGCTCTACCAAAATCACATAATCCAATATAAGCATGTTGAGCTTCAAAATGAAAAAAATGTTGCTTGGATGGAGATCATTGTGATAAATATTACAAGTGTGTAAAAATGATATTGTTTGTAACAATTCTTTGATTAGTTTTCAAATGTTTTTCTTCACCATTGTTATGTCTCCTTTTGTGTCTTTGACACCTTTGCTTTGTGGTATGTTTAAGTACTCCTTTTTCATTTTCTCCAGCCACATGTCTAATGTACCACCATTCCACAATTTGAAAATAAGATGGGGGCTTTTGTTATGATGCCTAGCTAATCCAAGTGGAATGATAATTCCACTGTGCATAACAGATAAAATTGTGGCTTCATTCATGGCTTTGTTCTTGCGTGGCTGTATGTCAGTACCATGTAATTTGAATAACTTGGTAGAAAACATTTCATTGATGAATCTCTAGTGGGTTATTCCGACTTTATGGATCATTCCATATTGTCTTCCCCCCACGAGAGCTGCATCTTTGAAATGAATATATAAATATGGGAGCAAACAAAGGTTATTCGATGTTTGATCTCCCATATTCACATGCATATCTCTTGTATTTGGATCTATCGATGGGCTCTCTCCCTATTCACTTCGGTTGTGTCTCACTCACTTTCCTCTCTTCATTGGTTGATAATGTAAATTGAAAAATTTGATTTTATCGATGAATCCAAGCATTTTGGTGGTATCCAATGCCGATGACTTTGCTACTTTGATGATCTATCCAAAGATATGAGTGAGCTCTTTGGGCATTTGCTTGTCTAATACCTGTGCTCCACATGACACACTACCGAATTTATCTTCAATATTGATAATTGTTCAATGAACTCTTTGTAATTAGATATGTCCATTGCTAGAGTGATTTGATCTTCTCTCATTCCATACATGTAGGAGCACACAAAATCTTCCAAAAATTTCACTCTTGCTTATTTATTTTACCTACCATCTGTGCAAAAATAATAAATAAACTATCAAACTATCATAATTGATTTTAAAACTTAAAAAACTAATCTAATTCATAAAAGGAATAATAAAAAATAAGTCTCATAAATAAAATGATAAATACTCAAATACATTTTACGTACACACATAAATAGATACATGAGAAAGTGTATGGATAGATAAATCAATAGTATGTCTAGAGAAATGATAGAAATATGGATAGGTAGTTAGATAAGTAGATTTATAATTAAATAGAAAGTGTAATTATAATCTTGAAGTGAATCTATATAACTATTAAGAATGTAAGAGTCAAAGAATCAGACATTCATTAATGGTTCATATACAATCACTATACTATGTATGGTTCTTGTCACATGACTATATATAACTATTGTGATAGTAAGAGTCAAAGAATCAGACAATCACAGTAGTTTCTATACACCTTGTGACCTACACTAATTATGCTCATAGGAATCTAAGTGACTATTGTGAGAATATGAGTTAAATAATCAGACAATCACAATAGTCCCTATACACTCTCTATACTATTGAGAGAGTAGGAATCGAGGTGGCCATTCAAACAATCTCAATAGATCTATTGCTCAGTCCTATACTACTATGAGAGTAAGAAGTCAGAGCATGGTAGTTGCAAGGAACCTGGTCTTCCATGATCGCACTAAGCACATTGAGGTGCACTATCATTATGCTAGGGAGAGGTTCTTTGCTAGAGAGATCAGTTTGGCATATGTGCCCGCATAGGAGAACGTTGCAAACCTTTTCACAAGGGCTTTGCCTAGGGAGAAGTTTGAAGCTTTCTGCAAAGCTTTTGGCTTACTTCCTTTTGTGGATTGATTCCACATAGCTTGACATTCCTTATACATGAATGTCAGATCCTTGTTCACTGCATCACTCCAAGGGGGGATTTGTTGATATATTCTAGTAGTGATGTGTGTGAACACACTAGGACCACCAGGGCACTTTTTTCCCTCTTTAGGAGGTTTCTTCCCCCAGCTTGTATATATGCCTATAACTCTAACAGGTTATTTATCTTTGTACATTCTCTTGGTAGTCATTTAGTATTGTGTGTTGTGCTCCAAGCTTCTTCTTCTTCCTTGTGGTGTCCGCGTGGTTTCGCAGACCTCAAACTCCAACACCCTTGCATATGGATCTTCATTAATGTTTTCCTCCTTTCTATAGAGGTATGTTGATTCTCTAGTGTTGTGATTTCTTTTTGTAAATCTCTATATTGTGGGGCTTGTGCCTTAATGGTTTTCTTCAAATCCTCTCCATGGTACTTGGCAAAAGAAAATGTGCTCAATACACATGAAATTCATGAGATAGATGGCCAAGATATATGAATTTGGATGTAGCCAAGAATTGTGTCGACTTTGGCTTTTTTATTTCCTTCTAGCCAATGAAATCCTCTATGCTTCAATGGAGTGCATATGCATGGGTGATATAAGATGTGTGCCTTGTGCAAAACTTTGTAGTGTAGTCCTATGGATGCATACTCTCGAGTGCAAATAAAATGAGATGGATCTTGATCAAGATGAAGTTTCTTAATTTAGGAGATAGAGTGTAGGGAGGGTTTTGCATTAGGTTCCGTAGAGATTCTATTCACAAATATGACGTTCAATGCCCTTTAAGCCTTTATAACAGCAATTAAATATGTCTCTATATTACTACAACAAATATTTAAGTTGGTTCTTTTCCATTTCAGACATTTCACTCCCTATGTAGGTGCATTTTTCTTCGCCATTTTCCACTAGACAACCACTTTTCTCTTCATTTTTTGGTCGTTGTATGATGCTCCTATCTTCGTTTCTCTCTTAGTTCTCAATGCTGTAATCTTTTGACTTTTAACGTCATTTACTTAAAAATGTTTGGGAGTCTCAAACTCATTTGGCTTTCTATCCTTTGAGGTAATATTCTCACCATGTGGTTCCTCAACTTTGCGTGTATATTACAAGATCCCTTATACAATATTGGGCATGAATTTCTATCAAAAGCTCATCTTCTATATCAAAATTAGGTTCCATATGAATGGACACTTAATATTGTCATCAAAACTTTCAACTTGTACAAGTATTAGTTCTCCCTTTGAACTTTCTCGATAATCAAAATCATGGACAATCCATTAAGATCATACCCTTCATGATCACAATTCCGAGTTAAGGTCGTGTTCCTTCCTAGGGGTGGTGAGTTCAAGGGACATGGCTTCTACCCAGCCTAGGAATTCCTCTTTCGATGAGCATTCAGGTATGTTCGAATCTACTTCCCATTCCACGTCGTTCACTTGCTTACTACAATCCGAGATTTCTTCTTTAGGATTATCCTCTTCTGCTTTCTCTCTTACTAGGATTACAATGAAGATGGATATATCATAACCGTCTTCGTCACAATGGGGGGTCCATTGTTCCTTGTTAATTGCAATATCCATAGTTGCTGAGATCTCTGCCCAGCCATGAGGTTCAAATTCCTCATCTGGAAATACCACTAGGACATAAGCTGGATCCTCAATGGGTCTAGAAGTGTATCCTACCCCCGACGTCCTTGCTATAGCATGGTCCTCTTCCTTGGTTGCGATTCCTTCTCCTCTTTGTTCCTATGTACCATATTCCATTGCAAAGGTGGTACGTCCCTATGTGAATAGTCTATGAGGTTCACTTTCGTGGTTACTCCTAGGTGTTGTAGGTACAAAGAGTTGGTTCCCCAATCTTGTACAACCTACAACTCTCGCATAAAAGGTCTACCTAAGGGCATCTCGTATACTTGATTCTTTCCAAAATCGCATATTGCAAAGGTGTGATCAAATTCTACTCCGCAAGTGGATAGGGTAATTCCTTCCAACAATCCTAAGGGTCTTTCTATGTGTCCATCTACCATTTGTAGTTTCATCCTCGTAGGTCAATGGGCTGGTTTTCTCCAATGTTTCCACAGTGAAGTGGTTGTGATGGCAACTCCTGCACCTGTATCTAGAATGGCTTTGGTAGTGTGACCCTAGTATGTAATGGGCAGATAAGCGTTACCTTCCTCTCATTCACTCGCATCGCCCACTTTATCTAGGGGTATCTCAGGCACCTTTCCTCGTGCACTTGGTCTAGAGGAGGCTGCGGATATTTCTAGGAACTGGTTTGCTACATGTTTCCATAGTTCTGATTTGATCTTCAATAGCTCATCCGGAGTTGAATGGCATTGAACTTTCGTGTTCTGAATAGCTTTTGTATTCCTAGGAAGAATTGAGTTCTCTCCCCTTACTCAAATAGTGGGGGCTTTCACTTGAACTGAACAATCTTCCCAAAGGCCCCTAAAGTGAGGTAACTCTTACAAAGAGTTAGATTCGAAACTAGTGTGCTCACTTGGCCAATCATCTTCTTGATTTCCATAGATAGATGGGATGTCTGCACAGTTCTCCCGAGTCATCAATCTTGAGTATGGGTGGTCGAGATTCTTGTTCCTATCTCTATCTTTCTTCTTGAATCTCTTTCAAGATGATGTGTGAATCCATATAACCCGTTTGATGATTTTCTAGGTCTGATCTAGCTTGTTCGAATAGAGTGGTCTTCAAGGGTTTCGTTGGGCTAGTTTGTGTGCTAGAGCTGACTTTCGCAGGGTTAGATACAACTTTTCCTAGTTTCTCTAGGAGTCCTTGAAAATGTAGCTCAGGCATGGCCATAATTTCCCAATTGAGGTATTGTGATGCTTCAAACATTGCTTGGGCTAATTCCACCATTTTCATGCAGAGTTTGGTTCTCTCAATTTCTAAGTCAGCTCGAGGATAATTCTTGCTAGTCTCCTACTTGGGGTCCTTCTTGTATTCTTGCATGATAGGCTTTGAACATCATATCAAGGTTTTTTGGGGTGGGGTCTGCTAGTACTTATCTTGGTTTAGAGGTGATTACTTGTGGTTCAGCCTCTTGTGATGCCATTTCTAAGATTTTAGCTCTGGTTTCCCTTAGGCTTTCCTCTAACTCACTGATCTTTTTTCCCCATTTCCTCTTGTGTCGCTCTCGTGACTCTTTCCAAGTTCTAGTTTTTTTTCCTGTTGATTCTCCTACTTCACTGGCTTCAACTATTTTTCCTAGGTTTTTCGGTTCTGTTTGCCTTTGTGCTTGGGCTCTAGTAACTACTTGTATGGATATGTATTGAGGTATGGAGCCTTTGGAATGCTACACTATGCCTATCACATTGATGGGCATCACTTTCGTAGAGGTGTTCGCAGGGTTCTTGGGGCAATCTCTTATGAATTGATCCATTCCACATTCAGGGCAAAAGCCTTGAATATTAAAGTATTGTGATTGCACTACAATTGCTACGTGTGGAAAATCTTGTATGAAGTGGTCTCCTTGGCATTTATAACATGGTCCTTTGGGTGCTTGTGGTCTTAGTTGTCTAGCCTATGGTCTCGGGTTGGGGTTTGTGTACATGACCTGAGCATAATCTGGTTCCCAATTTTGCTCATGCACAGGGGTCTCATAGTAAGGTTTTGAGTTTTTCGATTACTCCGTGCAGTATGCTGGTGGGCTATCACATGAGTAGAGTCAAAATTGTTTGCATTAGGGTCATTATCTTTGATTAAAGGGGTCGTGGGTACTAATGCCATGTTAGAATTCTCCTCTGGTGTAGCATACTTTACTGAAACTACATTGGCAGGGGTGGAGGTTTTTGTCCTAGGACATGTTGCGGTCTTGGCTGTGCTTGATATGGCGCTTGATATTGAGGGGGGGCTCGATAATATTGCTAAGGCTAGTACTGCCCTTGGTATCTACCTGATTGATATTGATGAGGGTAGTTCTGCCCAACCACTTGTTTGTTATATGGACAATCCTGAGTAGTGTGGTTTGTGTAACTTCTCTCTATAGTACAATACACTCCGTTGGAGTTCCCTATGGGTTGCAAAGCATGTGGACACATGTTTGCCATATGGTCACCTCCACATGTATAACATCTTCGAGGGGGGTCTAATTTGATGCCTGGTTTGCTAGAATCTCCCAATCATTTGGCCACTTGTTCCGCTAAGTCCTCTATAGAATCAGAATGATTAGATGAAGTTTTTGTGGTGCTATCCGAGTCTTTGCAAACCTTAGGAAGTTCTAGCTCATCACCTAAGTTATCTTCCATGTCTACACAGATCCGTAAACATTGATCCAAGGTTCTTGGCTCCTTCAAGAAGACGTATGATCTCAGTTTAGCACTCAGAAGGCCATCTATGAACAAAGCTATCAATTTAGCTAGAGTGGGTATTTCCAAAGGGGGACATCTTTCTATGTACCGTCTAAATCTTTGATTGGCCATCCTCACTGTCTCTCGAGGGGTTTGTTTGAATGTGTGTATCAAAGAAGACGTGTTGTGTCTGATTCCACTCTTGGAAAAGTCCACAGTGAAGGAATCCATCATGTGGTGGATGCCTCTAAATTGATGTTGGCACAATGGTCATAACCAATCCAATGCATCAGCCTTTAGAGTGAGTCTAAAAGCATTAAATTGATAAACATGTGTTCAACTTGTTCTGCATGTACCACATGCTTGAATTCTGCTACGTGCTCATAAGGATCTCCCGATTCATCAAAACAATTCTTCATAGCCTTCACTAATTGAGTAGGCCTCAAGGTTCTAGGGTGGTCTCTTGGCCTAGGTAGGGGAAAACCATCCCCACCCCTATGTGCCCTATGATCCCTGAGAGGTTCTTGTTCAACTCTTCTGCTTTCAGTAGGGGCCCTCTTTGTTCCTGCATGATGGATGAAACTACTCTGTGCACCTTCCTTGTTCTTCTCTCTATGTCCTTGAGATGTGCCATGTTAGCTGTATAAATTATTGATTTTGTTGCACTAATATGATTCCATTTTGTAGATTATATGTTGATTGTAGGTGTCTTGCAAGGAGAGATGTTGGTCAACAACAATAAATTTTGATCAAATTATTACTTGCAATTGATTCAATGTGCGTTGAGCATCCATGCTGTTTTACTGTCTTTGGCCATTTGAAGGACACGAAAAAAAAGTGTTCATGGTCTACATTACGTGAAGTACCTATGTACCTTTACATTTCAAAACTTTTCATTGCAATGTAACACTGCTTATAAGCTATCGGGCATCAAGTTAATATCAGATTTGGAGGTTAGCATTGAGAAGAGAAACTTAGAACTTGTAACTAAGTAAATATTTGAAACAAATTTTAGCGCAAATTTTTGTGAATATTCAATGTAAATATTTTCTAAGATCAAGATGCATACAATACTATATGGAAAAACAAATTGGTGGCTGCTATTGTGAATGTCATACAAGAACGCAATGCATGGTGCCTCTTATGGATATCAACAATGGACAAAAACTGCCTTGAAAGTATTCCTCATGGTAGGCATGCTGATGTAATTACGACTTTATGACACCTGAAGAGTGATTACCCTTGAGGATGAAAGCATCATAGAATGAATTTGGTTCTTCATATGACTCCATAATTTATGTTGACCTTCAACTCCCAGCGTGACCCAATACATTAACCCCTTATGATCCCATTATAAATTCAGAATTCATCCATGACATATAACCAATGCCTATGGGATAAATGGGGTGACCAAAATATAGGAAATCCATTGAATTTTAATTGCATGTAAGCGTGTATCTACGCGTGTTCATGAGCTGAGGGCAGGTAAAGATCTTCCTTCTCGCTTTTCCAGACCTTGGATTTGACTTGGAAGGAATCTTCAAAGTCACTCCTAGATCAGGTGTAACTAGATGGAATGGATAACCAAATTAAACATCAAAAAATGGATGTTTTGTATAGGACCTTTTCAATTTCAGAAGACACTTAAGTTTAAGAGAATTCATTCATCCATCTAATATTGCTTTAAGATCAATGGATGAAGAATCTAAAAAGTTCTCTTAAAAGAGTTTGAAGTAAAACTCTTAGGAATCGTTTATAGATTCTAAACAAGTCAAGGCTTTTGAGAAAGTCTTGGGAAAAGCATTTTGAGGTTGGATGCCCAAAGAATGGAATCACTTCTTTCCTACATTCTACCTTGACTCTAAAGTACAATAGGACACGATAGTTCTGTATTTGGAAAAAAGGATCAGTAGATGTTGGTTAAGAAGTAGAGAATAGTCAGAAACATCTTATTTAGACGTTTTGATCAACCTCAATTTAAGGAGACTTCTCAAAGCCTTGAACTAGTAAGAGATCCATCTATTTTTCTAGGTCCACACCTGACTGGTGCATGAAAATGGATCAGCATAGTAAAATAGTTGGAGACTGTTATAATCCACCTACTTCATATGTTTGTACCATTGGATGCAGAGTTCACACATAGGGAAACATTGAATTAGGCAGGGATGTTTTAATCCACCCTTATCATTCTATCCATACTTAAGCGTTTGATTTAGTGCTTCACATGCAAAGTTAGAATGATTTGGCTAGGGATTAGCCCCATAAGTGGATTTCCTTCTTTTCAGATCCAGTATGAGATAGAATCTCCTTCTGATGAAGAAGCGAATCAGAGAGATGAAAAACCATGATCTATGGAAATGATCATGAGGCACGGGGGAATACTCCACATAATATACCTACACACATTTTGGAGGACAAAAATGTTAAAGTGGGGAAGAATGTTGTATAACTATGGGTCAAAGTGGCCAGCACATGGGTTTTGAGGGTCCAAAACCACTTGGAGAACCCTTGGATTCTATTGGGAAACCCTTGGGAAAGTGTCTCCAAGAGTGTGATTTGAACCCTTGAATAATTTGGATTTATTTGCTCCCAATTGAAGGGTTTTTGACCCTTAGGATTGATATTTCCTAAGAGTATGATATTTAACCCTTAGGGAGATCTCTCAAGCCTTGAAACTTGTACATACAAACTTGGGAGAAGTCCTTTTAGAATCCATGTGAGAGCCATGTGATTTCCAAGGTTAGAAGGCCTTGGATTAGCATCCATGTGGAGAGGACACTTGACAAGCTCTCCTCACATTTCCCCCCTTGGCCTTGAGGTATATATATGGGTGGAGTTGGTTGGGTGGATACGTGCATCTCTCACCCCTTGTGGGTTTGATTTGACTTAGAATGTTTAGATTGGTCTCTCTTAGAGTAGTTTTGTTGTTTATACAACATTCTCATTTATGTATTTCTTTAGGATCTATTCTGGAAGGAAAGATTCTACATGACTGTCATGATGCACCTTTCTCTACACACCTTGGTTTTTCTAGGACTTATGCTAAAGTGAAAGCTTCATATTATTGGCCGCATATGAAATATGACAGTAGGAGGTATGCGAAAGAATGTTTGAAATGTCAACAAGTGAAGGCTAAAATTAAGAGGAGTCCTGGTATGTTACAACCATTAGATGTGCCTGATCAAAAATCGGAATCCATCTCCATGGATTTCCATTGAGCCCATAAAAGTAATATCAACTAAAGTCAAAGGGTCAAAGTCAAAGCAGTCAAAGTCAACATGTTCAAGGTCAAAGTCAACATGGGTAAAGTCAAAGCATTCAAAGTTCGATTGTCAAGGTGCAGAAGTAGTGCACAATCAATTGTTCACAATGGTTATGTTTTGCAGAAAGTGGATGCTGGTTGCAGATTGTCTTTCTGTGATTTCTCTAAGGTTCAAAAGTATTTTTAAAGTGTTTGGAAGGTTCAGATGAACCCTCGCTTAGGTACAAAATTGAAGAATTGAAAGTCAAAATTTGAATTCATATGAAGAGGAAGTGTATGCAGAAGTGAAAGTATGGCCCCCCATTCAAAATTTTGTTATTGTCCTAAAGTCACTACAGGACAAAACATGGACTCACTGGCTGCTCACATCTGGAGACAATCTTGGGACATCGAAGTGAGCACCAAGATATGCTATCAGTTAGGAGCATACGTGTTAACCGACACTCAAATCAAGGCAGTGCATTATTCTTGGTTAGACTGAGCAAGGTGAGCATAGTGTACACTAGGAGAGAGAAGAGCAAGAGACATACACTGTGTGCGACGTAGAGAAGGAAGTGCAGAGTGTGCAAGAAGTGTGACTTAGATGCGTGCAAAGAAGTACTAAGCCATGCAATCAAAGGTCACAAGGTCCCATTGAAGTTGTGTGTGCATGGATAGAAGGTGTCCATCCATCCCCCTATTGGAAGCTTGAGTGCAAGGTGTGCACAAGTGCAAGCTCTTGGAGAAGGTGGAGGTCTAGTGCACAGAAGGCCGGTGGCATCAAGAACCTTGGGATATTTTGTAACTTTGGTAATTGTGCACTTTTTGAGATTTCACACAAAGAGTATTTGGATTGTGTTGTACATCATTATTGTACTTCTCTCTTTATAATCAATCTATAGAAGTTTTCGGTGTCTCTATCCTTCTTCTTAGCTTCCTCTTCTCCTACAAACACTCAAGTCCCTTTCTGCACAAGAATCCCCCTACAAGGAGGCATGAGCATATGAGAAGCAATATTTGCAAAGTGTAGAAGAGTCCAAGGGTACTGACAATATTGTACTGGCTTAAGAGGTAATCTTTCTTCCATTGGAATTATCTTAACCTAAGAGGAGTATGAATAGCTCATGACTGCAACTTGGTCCCAAAGCTTGAGGGTCCCTTGCAAAGCAACAAGAAGGAAGGTTATTGGAAGATCAACCAGTCCATTGTCATCGACATCATCAGTAAGTAATATGATAGCCCAAGTAGATTTGGAAACCTTACTTTCTAGATTGAATATCAAATTTCCATCCTTCAGAGGGTTAGCACCAGAAGACCGAGATGAGCATGTTAGGAGATTCTTAGCCTTATGTAAGACAAAGGATCTGATGGGAAGAAAAGATGCATTTTTTATTCTTCTCCCTACAACGTCAGAAGGGCTAGCAGACAAATGGTTTAGTCAGTTTGCCTACAACCATTTCACCACATGGGACTTCATGAAGGAAGCATTTAGGACACTGTTCCAACAAGGGAACACAATTGAAAACATTATTGAAGAATTAGAAAATTTAAGACTAGGTCCTGGGGAGACCTTCCCAGAATTTGTCACCAAAGCGAAGCAATTAATGGCTAAACCACTTCCCATATCAACACAAGAAGTGGCTGGCTAAACCAGTTCACATATCAAAACAATGTAAAATAAAGGAGTTAGTTTTATCGACAACAACAATAGAAGAATTTATCAATACAGCTACAAGATTGGAGCAAACTAGATAGTAGTATGGGTCAAGCTCTTCCAATTTATCATATCCTGTAGAACCTGAAGACCCCGTAATTTAGCTAAGGAAAGATCTTGAGATCTTAAAAAGGCATAAGCCCCACAAAGAGGAGGAGAGTGTTGTAACTCAGTTGAGGTGAGAAATTGAATCCTTGAAGCTACGAAACGAAGAGGAAGCACAAGTAGAAGAGCTAGCTCAACTTCGACAGGAGTTGCAGGAACTCAGGGAAGGTGGCATCAAAAGTGGACTATGGTGTACCATGTGTAGCAAGTAGGGTCATGTGGTAAGTGAGTGTCCACTTTTAAGTGTAACTTGCCAGCTATGCAAGATTGTCTAGGGATGGTACTCTTTGGTTGTATGATAATAGCATTTGGCTTCTTTGACTATCATATGTGTAAACAACTGAATGCCACTCAAGAGGGATGCCTACACAACCTTATTGGGCACAAGGAGGTGCTCAACTCTCAACCAATGTAATGGTGATATCCCCAGCCAAGGTAACAACTATAACCAATGATTTAGAGGTAATTATGGAAATGGTCCTAGAAGGCCAATTATTTGTTTCAGGTGTGGCAAGTGTGGACACTATCAGACTAAATGCACCCTGACAGAAAATGCCCCCTTGCAAGAATTTCCCAGATGAAAGGGATCATTATACAAATTATTGCCCACAAAACAAAGCATCTACATCTAGGCCCCATCTCCAAATGATCTCGATAGATAATCAAGGAGCAGTAGAAGTCGATCTTGTACAATCACCATCCGTTACAGTTAGAAGAAATCAACACCATGGTCATGTAGACAGCAATAAAGGGAAAATTCTAGAAGAACCAAGCCAGGGATCAAGTACTTTTGGAAGTTACAAGGACCAGAGGGTACATCAGAGCAAATCACATATATATGAAGATGCAAAACAAGAGAAAGGAAGTTCAACAAAAGGTGAAGAGGTAACATGCAAAGAAGATTTTTGGGAGACTAATGATGTCATTGGGAATGCATACAACTGGGTCCACAAGGAACTTGAGGAATGAAACAATAGAATTGATTTTAGGGAATCTAGAGCTTCAAGATTATTCAAGTCAATCAAAAAAGAGGTTAGTATTCTTCAGGTGATAAACATGGATGCAAAATTCAGGTCTAAAGTACTGTAGATTATTGATTCCTCATCCACCTTAGTGGCCAAGACTACTACCTTGGGTCAAGGGAAGGGTATAGAGGAAGCACCTCTCACATACTATAAGGGTCCAATACTGATAGTAACAATTAAAGAATTAAATTTACAAGGAGTCATTGTGGATGGTGGGTCTGGCATAAATTTAATGCATGAGCATACCATGGAGAAGCTTGGCCTATGCCCATCCAGACTAGCCCACTTCACCGTCACTTTGGCACATTAAACCAAAGTAAGGCCAATGGGGGTGATCCCAAAAATTCCACTGGAAGTACAAGGTAACCTCTTCATTTTGGATTTTATGGTATCAAGACTGCCCAAGATAGAGGGAGGATTTCCCCTTTTGATTGGAAGACCATGGCTGAGGCATGCGAATGTCATCCATGACTAGGGTACAGACCCTATGTGGGTACAACAGAAGGGACATGATCTTAAACATATATATTTAGAGGACGGTCCGGATCACCAAGGGAATACCAGCATGATGCAATCAGTTGGCATTTGCATGGAACAAGAAATTAAGGACCAAACCCCCAATTAGAGTTCAAGGAGGAAGAAGATATTCTCAATTGGCTTCAAGCAGGAAACTCTTCCTCTTGTTTTGGAGTTTGTCTAAATAGTTCTTGTACAAAAGAAGATTATGAAGAAAAGGAGGATAAAGTTCATGTTGATGGATTGGGAGAACCAATCACAGACCACAGAAGGGGGAGGAAGACACCCCTCGAATACAATTTGGACGAGAATATGACAACCACAAGGAAGGAAGTTAATGAAGCTAAAGACAATGTAAAACATACTAGCCATGAAACGTTCTTTTCCTATTCAAGAAATCCCTGCAGGATGGATGCAGGATAAAGAGGAATACATTGAAATTCAGAACACTCCTGCTTATGAAATGATATGCCATATATTATTGGAGGAAAATAAGGTTGAAGATGCACATGTAGATACATTGGTGGATAGAAACCCAGCCAAAGAAGCTCAATTAGGAACTCAAGAAAATAATCGTCCAGTTTTAGTGGCCATTTGGTTGTGGAGCCAGCCTGAGCTGCTTGAAAGGGTAAAATCTCTCTTGACACACTATGCAGATGTTTTTGTGTTGCATTATAAAGACTTTGAATGAGTGCCTACCAATTATGGAGAGCACAAAATTCCTCTTGTTGATGGAGCTAAACCAATAAGAGGAAAGAGTTATAGACGTAATCCAAAATATGTTGAAGCTGTTTATTTGGAAATATAGAAGATGTAGGATGCAACAATCATCATTCTTGTGGAACACTCAGAATGGATTTCACAAATGGTTATAGTACCAATGAAGAATACCAACAAAATCAGAATTTGTGTTGAATTTAGAGCACTAAAAAAGGTAACCATTCTAGATGGATTCCCCATGCCTTTTGCAGAGCAAGTCATTGAGGAAGTGGTTGGACATGCATTATGTAGATTCATGGATTGCTTTAATGGATACAATCAAATATCCATCCATCTAGATGATAGGGAAAAGACCACTTTTATCACACCGTGGGGCACTTATGTATACGTAAAAATGCCATTTGGACTCAGAAATGCTCCGACAACCTTTAACAGAACTGTCAACCTCATTTTTGGACCTTTATTGCTGGAAACACTTAGAATTTACATTGTGTACCTGAGAACCAACTTAGGGACTTGTGGAGAAAGAGACTATACCTCAATCCCCCTCAAGTACATATAGTGGGGATTCACGCTTTAATTATAAATCCGATGAGTATTGAAACCTAGCCGAGTGTATGAAGACATGCATTCAAATGACGATCAATGCAAATGAGTTACTTAAAGAGTGCAAACAATGCAAAGACTACTCCAAACAAGCTTCAACTGTCATTCATGGTGTCACGATACTTGGAACAGCAGCCAACAGTAAATTGAGCTTTTCTCTCAGCTCCGAACTCCAAATATAGCAAATAGCATATGTGTTTCGAAGCTCTCGAGAAGACGCATTCAATGGCAGTATTTTCACTCAATTCTGATGCGTCTACTTCAAGTTATGAGCAAAATACTGAGTCGCGGGAAAGACCTTCATCGCCCGCAACCGTTGGTTAGTTATGCATGTTGGTTAAACAGGTGTTCGGTTTTGATGGCCTCTTCTTAATTCTTGATTTACATCCTCTGAGCCTGATGCATTCATCTTTCCTAATAAGTCGGTATGCCACGCATGCCACCAGTGGAAGGTATGAGGATGTGATCCTTCAGCCTTCGATCTGGACCTTCCAAGGATCAAGAGGTTGAAGCACCCTCTTGTGGTTTCGGAACCGCTGGATATCTTCTTGCACTTCTTCATGGATACTTTCCTGGCCCTGGTTCCTCCTTCCACCTACGTGCTTTTTCCTTGATACGTGCCCCTGCGAGGCTCTGTGCAGAGATGGGTGTTGTGCCCTTGCGAGGCTTCTTGCAGAGATATGTCTTCAAATATTACATTTTTAGTGAAGCTTCTTTCATTGTCTTCTTCTTTTCTTCTTTTTGCTTGATTCACACTGAACACTGCCCCCCTCCTGAACTCTGTCGTCCCCGATAGGCTTTGACAATCGAAGGGAGTATGTTCTATATACTTTTTGCTCTGTTTCATTAAGCAGATTGGCTTCACGTATCATTAGCTGTGTCCACTGTTCAGCTTTTACTCCATCATTAGGTGGTTGTCTATGATCAACAAAGAAGCTAAGTTCATATGCCACTAATCTTGCATTTAGGTTAGGTGACATCTTCAAAAAGATTTCTGAATCTATTTCAAAAAACTCTATAAAAAACGCTTCTTCGAAAGTTTGCATATAGGTACTTGGCAAAAACATGAGTCTGGAGTAATAAGCCATTATTGTAGGTCGGCTAGGCATGACGGACAGATAAAAAATAAGGATATCTGTTCCCTGGTTAATTCCAATAAAGTTTAGAAATGTATATGCTGCATGCTTGAAGACCTTTAATACTGTAAGTATCATACTGAGTATTTTATTTGTCAACTTGATAGTTAAATCTGGTACGGTAGCATATGTCTGCAGCCAAAATTCGATTGTCTTTACCATGTAATCTTCTGTAATCTTGTGGTGGACTTGGAAGTAGCGGGTAGTTCAGCCACTGTTTATTGATTACACCGATCCTTTGCATATCCAAAAATTCACGTGCTTCTCTACGATGTGGCGTTGGGCAAAAAGAAGGGTTTACCTGTAGTAAATATGGTGCTGCTTGCCAATGCACCCGTAGTGTGGGATGTTTCTCCAAAAATTTCCTTCTCCAAACAGGTTGTGGAGCTTCAAATTCTTCTTGAGTGTAAGCGAATGTGTCATGTTTGAAGTTTAGCTGCTCGTCTGGATTTTTCTGTGTAATCTTCTTTATATATTGTCTTGTTTTCTCTTTCATCAGCTCGTAGGGAATGTTGAAAGGCTTCATAATCATGTCCAAGTCTTTACCCTTGATCTTCGCTTCCTTCATGACTTTGATGACTTCATTTTCAAAATTTTCTATCAACCGGAACACCAATAGTGCCCGTTCCTTCTGACCTATTTCTGCAGTGTATGGCATTGGATGATCATCATGTATGTCCGCCATCTGCTCGTGTATTGAAGAATTATAAATCGGGGGAGATATAGGACGTACCTCTACCTCGTCAGTAGGATTCTCTTTTGTTGGCTCTACTGGTGTCCCGATTGGTGCTTTCTGCTTTATCTGAATCTCTAATTGTGCTATACGTTCAGTCTTCTCTTTATTTTCTTGCATGGCTGCTCTGAGTGCTTCTTTGGCTGCCAGCAATTCATTGCCAATTTCTGCTACGTGATCCATATTTTCACTGTAGCTTGCTGCAAGTTTTCCATGGGCTGTATTCAACTGCTTTTTTAGCTCATTTGTTTCTTGAATGTACTTATGTTCCCATTCTTCTCTCAATTCTTGCTCTTGTTTCAGCAAATCTGCATATTTCTCGATTTGAGCTTTTAATTCTCCTTGATCAAGATCCATTGTCTCTTGTTTTTCGATGGGTTGATCATATAGCAATGACTTCATCAGTTCTTTATTTCTATTTCGTAAAGTGTCATTCTCCTCCATGTATACCTTCACTTGTGTTTCAAGCAGATGACTTCTAGCTTTTATGCGCTCTTTGTCGGCCTCGCTGGCTTCATGTAATCTTTTTAAGTCCATTAATTGTGCCTGGAGTTGACGATGTTGGGTCATCAATGTGTCACATGCCTGGATTAATTGTGCAGATAGTTGTTCACTCATGATTTGGAACTGATTCTTTTCCCTCATGGCTTTGCCGTAGTCTGCATCTGTATCCATCATCTGTTGCTGTGTATCCATGGCCGTTTGTATCATCTGCTTGACCACAGGCTTTAATTGTGTGACATCCACATTTAGCCATGTTTTAGGAATACTCGGTTTTGCTCCTGTTGTCACATCTTTTCCTTGTGCTACGTGTAATGTAGTGTCATGGGGCTACCTAATGTGGAGTTGTATCCTTGGCCCAGCCTCCATGTGGTTGATTTTGCCTTGAGGAGTGTCCTCTGGTACTTCAATTACAATTTGGTCTTGCTCTCTTAAGCGTTTAGTTCCTTTCATAGGTGTCCTTGAACTCGTTCCTACTTCTTCAACATCAATGATTGTTTTCTTTTTCTTTGGGACTGTAGCTGACTTGGCATATTTGGCTAGCCCTTCTGAGGTTGGCATATCACGCAAGCAGTGTTTCATTTCAAGTGCCTCATATATAAGTAAGGTCAAAGCTGAACTGCCATTGAGAAACTTTTTCTGACCCCACTTCTTCTTGGCTTCAAATAGACGTTCTTGAACATATGGAGTCATATTTACTTTATTACCGACTTGCCTCATCGCATGTGAAAGCAGTTGTACGACAATCTTTTGAGGTGTCGTGTATCTATGCATACTAGGAAAACAAAAGTGCTGATGCACCAAGCGGACAGCATCTTCAATATCCATTCTGTTGATATCCGAAAAGGATCTCTTTTTTGGATCATGACATTCCTCCTTGACATTGGTGCTTCCTTGTTGATTCCATCCAAAAGCTTTGTTGATTAACTCATGAGTGAATTGAATGTTTTTCCAGGTACCCACTTTGTCTAATACTCGTGCCTTAGGGACTGATATCCTATTCGCTGCAGGCTGAAGTGTGTTCATCACTTGCATGCATCTTTGAAAATCTGGCAAATAAATATGCAGTTTTAGAAGTGCCTCTATTCCTGCTTGTGTCCAGACATCCACCATGCGAGGTAATCCTTGTATGATAGTCTTGAAGTCTTGCGACATAATAGGGAAGTAGTGATCCCTGTCCATAATCTTGATGGTAGCCATGAAAATGAGGTCCGACACCGGTTGGTCATCCAGAAACCAATGGGCTCTTGCTTTTGTTATAGATTCTAGTGGAAGAAGCTGAACCTCTTCCTCTTGAGTTGCTTCGGAATTAGTGGATGCCATCTGCACTCAATATAGAGTATGAATTAGTGGCCATATAGTATCAGAAATCCTCCTTCATTTGTCCTTCATAAGATTGACATTGCTCCGAGTGAATGGTGTCGTCCCTTCCCCGTGGGTGTGAGAAAGGTAATACCTGGGATTTTTCATAATTTTAGGTATTTTTATGTTTTTGTCTGAAAGAAAAAAAGAAAAGTGAGTTCATGCCGAAGCGATTATTAATTTGTTAGTAATTTTCTTTAAATTATGTACAAGTGCTCTCCTATTTCCCAAGAGGAAAATGTGCTTCACTATCCTGAAACAGAAGAATCTTGTGCCGAATGCGTGGCCTTGTAATGTGGCCCTATCATGCATACTTTGGATTCTGGTAACTCCAAATGCATGCAACTCGAACTATTTGGCAGATGTATACAACTTGCTTTGTCTTTCGGCATCCAAATCTGCTTTATTTTGTTGGGAAAAATCGTGTTCCCCACCCTCCTGGTGATTGTGATGCTTCTCATCTGGTGCTTCTTCTTTGTCTAGTTTTTGAATCTAGGAATGACAAGTGAATTGTATGTAGACTCCAGCTCTGTCGTGTAGCAGTTTATCTTTGGTTGTCTTGTCTTTAGGCCATCCCGATTCTCCTTATGCAATGGTT
The DNA here is from genome assembly GCA_020310875.1 of Ceratopteris richardii. Lineage (NCBI taxonomy): Eukaryota > Viridiplantae > Streptophyta > Polypodiopsida > Polypodiales > Pteridaceae > Ceratopteris > Ceratopteris richardii. The sequence continues at coordinate 78,785,326 of CM035444.1, forward strand.
CCTCCTTTCTGGTGATTGCCCTCTGAGTACATGACTTGGGAATCCATATTTGAGTTCGGTCCGACTGGGCGGCTATCATCTTCTTTGGAACCCATATTCTAGCAATTTGTTGGGGATTTCGGTGTCCAAAGTAATTTGTCTCCTTTTTCAATGGATGGTTCTGATGTTGCTGATGTTTCTGTTGTAGAAAATATGTAGCTACCTGATCCTTCCTTATCCAAGCTTGTCGAGTGTAAGGAATGGGGTATATTCTAATAGGTGCAGACTTGGGATTATTCGGAGAACTAGTCTCTCTTGTGCATGGTTCTTCGCTAAGGCTGTTTTCAGATAGAATGACACTCTTGTGACTTGCTAGATTAGAATGTGGTATGCAAGCAGGATTCGTTGTGTCCTCACATGAAGTACTTGATGAAGAGGTTTCCATAGTGCTAGTGAACATACATGCATCACTTTGTTCATTTGAGTGAGTTTTTGGCTCTATACTTTTGACTTTGATTGGTCGTTCGTCTAGCATGCTGAATACTTCACGATGTCCTATCTTGGCTGAGATGTATCCTAAGGCCAATTGGATAGTCACTGTTGGAAGTCAATGTCCTCATTGGTCCAACAAATAGCTTCATAAGAAGCTTTCTCCATATTCTTCTAGGCGGGCGCAATATAGATATAGAAGAGTCTTTCTAAAGTCTTGCACAACAAAACTACGTGGTCGACTTGGTCTAGCTCAATGTTTCGAAAAGCATTCTCCGATCTGCCCGAGTTCAAATCCCATACGCGACAGCGGCTGACTTTTGTTTTATTGTGTGCTTTATTAAAAAAAACACACACGGACGGCAGCGTTATATTCGATAAGCTTTTCCAATTAGCGATCGCATAATTTTTCCGTAGCTTTAAGCTTTCTTTTAGCTTTTCATGGATACTCAAATACTATATAATAAAGCCCTTGGCTCATTGTGTAACTCACTCACTCAAAGATCTAGAGCTTGGAGATCTTCTTGAAGACAGAGTGTTCTCACACTCTTGAAGGAGGTGAAGTTGTGGTGAAGGAGAGGCTACTCTCATTGCAGCAGGAAGTCTTCTACGAGGTGGTGGTAACTATCTTTTGTGAGTTAACCTTGTGGTTGATTTACAATTTTGTTACACTATTTTGTTAGCTTCGTTGCTTCATTCTCTTCACACACACTTAGATTATTTTGACATAATCTAAATTTTGTATCATCATCTTCTTATTCCTCCATTAGTGAGTGCACCACTTTATATGGTTGAGTAGTACTCCCATGTTGTAATTTGGACATCTATTATCTTTAGTGAAGTAAGGATCCAGCTTACGTTCCCTAACCTTGTCTCAAGATCTCTTTCTTTCTCTATCTCACTTATCATCTTGTCAATTAAGTTGTGTATGCTCAAGAGGTTTTAGTATTGGAACGATCCTGGGGCCCCAAATTCCAACACTTGGTATCAGAGCTACATAATTGACATACACACTTAAGATAAGATGAGTGAGATTAGAATTGAGATTGAAGACAAGTTGGATGGATCTTCTAATTATCCCATGTGGAGTTTCATGATGATGAACTTGTTAGTGACAAAGGATTTATGGAGTATCGTCAATGGATCCTTAACAAGACCAAGACGAGAAGGCGAAGAAGGGTCTATAGCAGCTTCAACAGGTACTGGAATTGCTATTACAGAACCAACAGAAGAAGAGGTAACCACTTCAACATCCAGAGTCACTGCTAGGTCTTTACCTAGAGTTCCTCCTATTGGAGATCAGGCAAGATGGGATGCTAGAGATGCTTTAGCACTTTCATTCATAGCAATGAGCGTCAAAAAGCATATTCTACCACAGATCAGATCTTGCAGAAGTTCTAGTCAAGCTTGGTTAAAGCTCGAGAATCTTTTTCAGAGCAGAAATCCTGCTAGGAAAGCTCACTTGAGGAGACAACTAGCAAATACAAGGATGAAAGCTGGTGAGTCAATTCAAACCCACATTACGAGACTCGTTGACTTAAGAGATCAACTTCTAAATGTAGGAGTTGAGATATCAGATGAAGAAATGGTAAATACGCTGATTAATTCACTTCCTATTTCATATCGATCTTTCATAACCACTCTTACCCTTACCACAAGAGATAGAGAGGTTACATTTGAAGAATTAGAGTTCTTGTTACTTCAAGATGAAGATCAGTTGAAGGGAATGGAAGAGAATGAAGAAGCGCTTTCATCTTCATCAAAGGGTAAGAAGAAGAAGAAGGATAAGAAGAAGGAAAAACAATCCAAGAAGGAAAGTAGATCCCTCTCACCTTCTACTTCAGATTCTGTATCTACGACATCTAAAGAGAATTCTTCTAAGAAGAAGGTAAAAATATGTTCTTTTTGCAAGAAACGTGGACATATTCAGTCAGAATGTTATAAAAGGATTGCAGCAGAAAAGAAAAAGGCATCAGGTAATGTTGCAGAAGATGATAAAAAAGGGAAATCTCAAGGTGATTCTTATGCCTGTATCACTATTGAGGAAGTAGCTTTTGATCAAGCAGCTTTACAAGTTCTTTCAGCAAGTCCTTGGATATTCGACTCAGGTGCTACAAAGCATATGACAGGTTGTAGAGATGTATTTTCTTCTCTCTCCTATTCTTCAGGTAGAAGAGTTACTATTGCAGATGGCAATGATTTGGATGTTGTGGGAATAGGTACAATAACCCTAAAGTCAAGAGAAGGTGGTAATTTTCAAATTTCAGATGTCCTTTATGTACCTGAAATGAAGATAAATCTGCTATCTATATCTGCAGTTTTAAGTGATGGTTTTAAAGTTGTATTTGAGAAAGATCTTTGTAAGATCTTATCACATAAAGAAGACAAGTGTCTTTTGCAAGGTACGCATAAAGGAGGGGTCTTTGTTTTGTCAAAAATCAGTCAAGCATATGCAGTCAAATCTTCGTCACCGGTGGAAGATATGAAGCTATGGCATGAAAGATTTGGACATATCAGTTTTGGAGCTCTCAAGAATATCAAAGACAGAGGTATGGTTGAGAGTTTACCCTCATTCAAGCTACCTGATGATTCAGATATATGTGAAGGTTGTCTTGAAGGTAAGATGCATAAACTACCTTTCAAGAAACATGGTCATATTACAGCTACCAGGAAATTGCAGATTATTCATTCAGATGTGAATGGTCCTATGAGAGCAGACTCTATTCAGGGTTTCAGGTATTTTGTCCTATTTGTGGATGATTTTACAAGATACTCATGGATCTATGGTCTTAAGTCGAAGTCAGAAGTCTTTCCTATGTTCAAGAAGTTTGTAGCTATGGTTGAAAATGAAAGTCAAGAAACTGTCCAGATTCTAAGAAGTGATAGAGGTGGAGAATACTTGTCAAATGAGTTCCAGAAATTTCTCGATGAGAAAGGTATTACTCGACACCTTACTATTGCTTATACTCCTCAACAAAATGGTGTTGCAGAAAGAAAGAATAGAGTGCTTGTTGAAATGATGCGGAGCATGATGGCATCCAAGAAGCTTTCACCAAAATTCTGGTTTGATGCAGTACATACAGCTAATCACATTTTGAACAGGTCATCTACAAAAGCTTTAAAGGTAATCACACCGTATGAAGCTTATTATGGTAGAAAACCTAATGTGAGTTACTTCAAAGTGTTTGGATCACTTTCTTATGTACATGTTGAGAAAAAGGACCGAGGCAAACTAGATGTAAAGGCAAAGAAAGCTGTTTTTATTGGATATCCTGTTGAAAGCAAAGGATACAGGTTTTATGTTCCAGAAACAGGTGAAGTTATTCTTTCACGTAATGCTTATATTGTTGAAGATAAGGTTTATGATAAAGAAGCAGAAATTCCGGAGTTCATTAGTGAAAATGACTATGGAATTTTTAGAAAGATTCTGGATGTAGATGTTCAGCCATATCAGGAGGGAGTTAAACCTCAAATTCCTAGTATTCAAGAAAAAATTGAAGAAAGAGGAATTTCACAACCTTCTACAGAGTCAGTTCCACAAGAAACTTTGGTTCCAGAAATGGAAGAAGTTAAAGTTCCAGAAAGTCCTAGTACCTCGACAGGACAAGTTCCAGAACCTGTGGAAGCTGAAAGTTCAGAAAGAGTTTCACCACTATTCAAGGATACACCTACGTGGTTATATCAGACTTGGAAAGATAGTGGTATAAAGACTTTTACTGGAAGAACAAGGAGTCAGACTAGACAACAACAACAAGATCATGTAAGAACAAGAAGTCAAACTAGACAGCAAAAAGATCATGTAAGTTTTGCTGAAGACTTCGAGATTCATGATATTTTGGCACTTACGACTGTTGAAGATGAACCTGCGTGTGTTAAAGATGCACTTAAAATTCCTATTTGGAGAAAAGATATGCAAGAAGAGATTGATTCTATTCATAAGAATCAAACTTGGCAGCTATGTGAGTTACCAGAAGGAAAGAAGGCTATAGGTGTAAAATGGATCTTTAAAATCAAAAGGAAAGCAGATGGTACTATTAATAGATACAAGGCCAGGTTGGTTGTCAAAGGATATGCACAACAAAAAGGTATTGATTATGATGAGACATTTGCTCCTACGTCTAGGATGACTATTATTAGGTCAGTACTTGCTCTAGCAGCACATTTTGGTTGGCATATATATCAACTTGACATTAAGACTGCTTTTCTAAATGGTGATTTACACGAAGATGTGTATATTCAGCAGCCAGAAGGTTTTGAAGAGACAGGTAAAGAACACTTAGTGTGTAAGCTTATAAAAGCTTTGTATGGTTTAAAACAGGCACCTAGAGCATGGTATGAAAAGATACATACATATCTTTTATCCATTGGTTTCCATAACTCAGATGCGGCTCCAACTCTTTATGTCAAAGCTGAAACAGGTATGATGATTATAGCAATCATTTATGTGGATGATATTATAGTCACAGGTCCCAGAGATGAAGATTTGCAGATATTCAAAGAAGAATTGAAGCAAACATTTGATGTGAATGATTTAGGCATTCTACATTATTATCTTGGGATTCAGTTTCTGTTTCGAGATGAGTGTATCTACATGACACAACAGAAGTACATTGAGAAACTTTTGGAAAGGTTTCAGATGGGTGATTCTAAACCTATGCAAACACCTATGGATCAGAACACGTCTTTACAAATGGTAGCAGATGCAGAGCCATTAGATGCTACTCTATATAGTCAAGCAGTTGGTTGCTTGATTTATCTTTGTAATACACGTCTTGATATACAGTTTGCAGTTTCTCAAGTATCAAGGTTCATGCAGAATCCGACAGTGTTACATTGGAAAGTAGTAAAGCGGATCTTTCGTTATTTGAAGGGAACTTCAAATTATGCTATGGTATTTTCGAAATCTACACATTTGTTACTAAAAGGATTTTCAGATTCTGATTGGGCAGGTGATAAAGACACAAGAAGAAGTACTAGTGGATTTTGTTTTTATCTTGGAGATTGTCTTATCTCATGGTATTCAAAAAGACAACCCACTATTGCCACTTCATCGTGTGAAGCTGAATATCGTGCAGCATTTACAACTACTCTAGAGTCAGTATGGTTGCAGAAGATTTTCAGTTATCTTGATGTAAGAGTACATCAACCCATTCAGATATTTTCAGATAGCCAGAGTGCTATAGCTATAGCTAAAAATCCAGTGCATCATGCAAGGACAAAGCATATAGAGGTACACTACCACTATATTCGAGAGCAGATAGCTAAGAAGCACATTGAGCTGGTTTATGTTCCTTCTAGTGAGAATGTTGCAGATATATTTACCAAAGCATTGACTAGAGATAGTCATGAGAAGATTTGCAGGTTACTGAAGCTTGTACCAATATGACATTGAAGGAGGGATTGTTGGAAGTCAATGTCCTCATTGGTCCAACAAATAGCTTCATAAGAAGCTTTCTCCATATTCTTCTAGGCGGGCGCAACATCGATATAGAAGAGTCTTTCTAAAGTCTTGCACAACAAAACTACGTGGTCGACTTGGTCTAGCTCAATGTTTCGAAAAGCATTCTCCGATCTGCCCGAGTTCAAATCCCATACGCGACAGCGGCTGACTTTTGTTTTATTGTGTGCTTTATTAAAAAAAACACACACGGACGACAGCGTTATATTCGATAAGCTTTTCCAATTAGTGATCACATAATTTTTCCGTAGCTTTAAGCTTTCTTTTAGCTTTTCATGGATACTCAAATACTATATAATAAAGCCCTTGGCTCATTGTGTAACTCACTCACTCAAAGATCTAGAGCTTGGAGATCTTCTTGAAGACAGAGTGTTCTCACACTCTTGAAGGAGGTGAAGTTGTGGTGAAGGAGAGGCTACTCTCATTGCAGCAGGAAGTCTTCTACGAGGTGGTGGTAACTATCTTTTGTGAGTTAACCTTGTGGTTGATTTACAATTTCGTTACACTATTTTGTTAGCTTCATTGCTTCATTCTCTTCACACACACTTAGATTATTTCGACATAATCTAAATTTTGTATCATCATCTTCTTATTCCTCCATTAGTGAGTGCACCACTTTATATGGTTGAGTAGTACTCCCATGTTGTAATTTGGACATCTATTATCTTTAGTGAAGTAAGCATCCAGCTTACGTTCCCTAACCTTGTCTCAAGATCTCTTTCTTTCTCTATCTCACTTATCATCTTGTCAATTAAGTTGTGTATGCTCAAGAGGTTTTAGTATTGGAACGATCTTGGGGCCCCAAATTCCAACAGTCACTTCATATTCGTATATCCAATCTTGACCTAGCACTAAGTCTTCGAGTAAGTCCTGATCCTGACATACTAAGAACTTCTGTTCCATAGTATTGTTTCCAATATGTAGAGGTAAGGTTACTTCACCCATACATTGAGTAATTGTTCCCCCTATCCTTATCAATTGTGCCTTTGATGGACATAATTCCTCCTTAAGTTTTTGAGTCAATGAAAGTTTGATACAACTTATGGCGGCTCCTATGTCAATGAGAGCATCCACTAAGTGGTATTCCTTTTTTCCTGCTCCCACATTCAAATATGGTTGTGTCCTCTGTTGACCTAGGTTTTCAGTGGCTCTAAAATTAGCCATTGGTATGAGTTCTTCTCTTAGTCGATATTTCTCATCTCTCTCTCTCATCCACTCTTTTCGTTTCTTGATTCGTTCTAGTGCTTCCTGTCTCGCTTCTTCTCATATCCTTTCCTCCTCGATGCGTCTATTCTTGCCCTTGATTAATCGTGACATTGTTTCTTCAGTCAGTGGTTCTAGATATTTTTTCACTCGACACCCACTGATATAGTTTGGTAATACTTCTCCATCTAGAGTTGCTAAGCTGATGGCTCCACTCGTGGATATATGATTGATGATCAACGGGCCATATCCTCTCTTCTGCAACTTCTTAGCGTGTTGTTTCAGAGTATATACCAAAACTAAATCTCCTTCCTTCAAATTTTTGTATTTAATATGAGCATCAAAATATGCCTTTTGTCGCCTTTTTGCAGCATAAATCCCTGCTACTACTTGTAACCTAGTTTCATGAAGCTTCTCTATTCGATCCAATTGAGCTGAGAGTTCATGTCCCGTCCACTCATAAGTTGTTGCTACTCTGAGAGTGGGTATTAAGAAATCAATTGGTAAAATAGCATTCTGTCCATACACTAAGTTAAAAGGAGTAGTTCCTATGGTTGTTTTGTAGGCTACTCGAAATGCCCATAAAGCGTGATGTAATTGTTTATCCCAATCAGATCTACCAGTGTTCATAATTTTTGTGAGAACTGTGCATAAGATTTTATTGGAACTTTTGGCTTGTCCATTGGCTTGTGGGTGATAAGGGGTTGATTTCTTATGAATTGCCAAAAATTCATTCAGTAAGGCTTCTATCACTTCATTCACAAAATGCGTACCTCTATCACTCACAATTTCTATCGGTAGTCCAAATCTAGTGAAAACGTTCTTGAAGAGAAACTTGGCAGTAGTTCTTGCATCATTTTTCTTGGTTGCTTTGGCTTCAACCCATTTGGTCAGATAGTCTGTGGCTACAATTATATACTCTGCGTGGGATCCTTTAGCTGGGGGGCTAATAGGTCCTATGAAGTCTATTCCTCATTTAGTAAAGGCTCTGGCACTCATCATGGGTTTTAGTGGCATTTCATCCCTTCTAATTGGATATTTTGTTCGTTGACATGTATCACATCTTTGCACATATGTTGCTGCATCTTGATGTAGAGTTTGCCACCACATTCCAGCAAAGAGAATCATTTTTGCTGTTTTATCTGCAGAGAAATGTCCTCCTGCAGCTCCTGTATGTGCCATCTCTAAAACAGCAAGATACTCATCTTCATGAATGCACATTCGCAAATGATTATCTCTGCCTCGTTTGAAAAGTTGTTTTCCGATAAGAGCATAGTCCTTACTTTGTTCTACAAGTGCTCGTTTTCTTGCTAGAGTGGCTCCTTCTGGGTACTCTTGGGTCTTTAAGAACTTCACGAGAGGCATGCTCCATCTTGGTGCTATAGTGGAGTAGCATAGAGTGGAGTTCTCTTCTGGATTCCATTCTTGACAGGTTGGGTAGGATGATACATAGTTATGCGCATCGCTCTGCATGGTTGGCCAATATATGCCCAATCTTCTTAGTGTTTGCCATGTTCCGTTCGCATTTAGATGAGTTTTCCATTGATTTACATGTGCTTTCTGAAGCCACATTTCTTGTTCCTCCTCTTCGATACATCTCATGAGTAATGCACTTGAGTCTTGATGATACAAACTTCCAGCAGTGATATGAAGATTTCTAGTCTTCCATAGGTCTTGAGTTCGGTTTGGTGTGATCCCATTTTTAGGTCCATGCGTGAGTATAGGGATCAACTTTTCTGCCCATTGGGGACATACTTCGAGGTTAAACAGGTACGTGTCTGGCAGATCATCTGATACTCCTATGGGTGGTTCACTGTGTGTCATTCTTGATAGGTGATCCGCTCTTATGTGGGTATTTCCTTTCTTGACTACTACTTCAAAATCAAATTCCATCAACAATAGAAACCATCGTACTAGTCGTCCTGTATCACAAGGCTTATTGACTAAGTACAGTAGGGCTTGATGATCAATGAAGAATTTGAATTTGTTTGCCAATAAGTAGCATCAAAACTTCTTTACTGCATACACCATTCCTAGGCCTTCTCTTTCAGTCGTGGTATAATTGCGTTCTGCTTGATTCAATTGTCTACTGGCATAGGCTATAGGGTGATCTAACTTTCTTGCATCTACGGGTTGAACTAAGATACAACCAATGGCAAACTTGGAAGCATCTACGTGGATATGAAATGGTTTGTTCCAATTAGGTACTCGAAGGATTGGGGCTGAACTCAATTGACTCTTTAACTCATTAAAAGCCTTTTCACATTCTTCAGTCCAATTAAATTGAGACGATAGTGCATAAAGAGGTCTAGCAATTATGGTATACATATGTATAAATCTTCGGTAGTATCTGCAATGTCCCATAAATGCTTGTACTTCTTTAGCAGTCTTTGGTCTCGGTAAATCTAGAATTACTTTGATTTTGTCTTCATCAGTTGAAATTCCATTTTTAGAGACAATATGTCCTAATATCTTTCCTTGTCAAACCATGAAGACACACTTTTTTGGATTGAGGCATACTCTATATTGTCGACATTTGGCAAAGATCTTTTCTAGTTCAGGGATATGCTCTGATCGTATAGCTGAATAAGTACATAAATCATCCACGTATACCTCCATACTCTTTCTCAGGAACTCTTTGAATACATGGCACATCAACCTTTGGAAAGTGGCTGGGGCATTGGTTAGGCCGAAAGGCATAACCCTAAAGGCGTATACTCCCCATTCATTTGCAAAGGCTGTTTTATGTTGGTCTTCAGGAGCAATGGCTACCTGATTATATCCTGAAAAGCCGTCCAAAAAACTATACACTTCCTTCCCTGCCACTCTCTCCAGAAGATGATCCGTGATGGGCAACGGGTAACTGTCTCTTATGGTGGCGGCATTCACTTTTTTCAGATTAATGCATACCCTTAACTTCCCATTCTTTTTTGGTACAACCACCAAAGGTGATACCCATTCTGTGTGTTCAATCTCATATATAAATCCAACATCTAACAACTTATCTATCTCTTCCTTTATCTTTGCTGAGTACACATCATTGTATGTGTACGGTCTTTGTTTAGAAGGTTTGGCTTCGGATGTCATAGGGATTCTATGAGCACATATGGAAGGGTCTACTCCTTTCAAATCCTTATAGGTCCAGACAAAGACATCCCGTTATTCCCTTATGAGTCTTATTAACTCTTGTTCTTCCTCCATTGAGACATCCTGTCCTATGAAAGTACATCGCTCCTCTCCTTCCTCTAACGTTACTACTATCTTCTTGGTTTGCTCTTTGTTGTCATATTCTATTCCCGGCTGTGCTTCTCGTTTTGGCATTTGAATAGCAATTCTTCTCTCTTCTACTTCATATTTTTTGAAGTGGGCGGGCACTTCAAATTGGTCTTGAGGCTTGTTTTCTTCATCAATTTTTGCTTTTTCTAATCCAAGCTCCTCTTCCTGTGTTGGTTCTTGATTTATCTCATTAGCTATGACACTTATTTCTTGAGTTTCATTTTCTGTTTCCATGTGTTCTTGCTCCATTTCAATGCTCTCGTAGTCTTCCTTCCATTCCTTTTCTATGACTTCTCCTTCTTCAGCCTCCTGAAGGACTACCACATATAGACTAACGCCATATCCTTCCTCATCAATGCATTCATTCATGGTTATCACTTCTTCGTTTACACACACATCGAGAGTAGCTAAAATCTCCATCCAACCATGAGGTTCAAATTCTTCATCTAAGAATATTTGAGGCATGTAGGCTGGATCTTGTACAGATCTAGCGATTCCTTGCTTTTGCTTCCATCCTTTTCTCCTATCTTCCTCCTTTTTCGCAGTTTGGCATATCCATAGATGAGTGTCTTCATTCATCCATGATTGATCACTTGAACCTATACTATGAATCAACTGATTATCTTCCTCCTTATGAATCTGATTCCATTGTAAGGGGGGAACATCTTGATATGTATATGTGTGGAGATTTATTCTTGTGGTGGTTCCTTCATGCTGTAAGTATACTGCGTCTTTTCCCCAATCTTGCGACACCTTTAATTGTCTCATGAAAGGTCTTCCAAGTATCATTTCATAATTGCTAGGCCTTTCAAATTGACAGATCGCTAAGGTGTGCCCGAACTCAACTCTGCAAGTGGTAAAAACTACTCGTTCCAATAATCCCAAGGGTCGTTCAGTGTGTCCATCTGCCATTTGTATCTTCATGCATGTTGGTCTTAGAGCTGGTTTTCCCCATTTCTCCCAGATTTCTTTAGTTGCTATTCCTACTCCAGCTCCTGTATCTAAAATGGCTTTGGTGGTGTAACCCCTATAGGTAATTGGAAGGCAAGTATTTCCTTCATCTCCCTCACTAAAATCTCCAACCTTATCGACTGGGATTTTTACTGTGTTTACTTCATCAGATATCTCTTTTTCTTCCGTCTTGATCTCCAATTGATTGGTCAGTTTCTCCTTCAAATGTGGTTTGATCCTTAACAGTTCTTCTAACGTCAGGGTACAAGGGATTTTTACCTTTTTAAGATGTTGTATAATATCCGATGTTTGGACTGATGGGTTTGGTTCTTTTTTCCTTATTGAGGGAATGCAATACAATTCTGAATTATGTTCGTACTCTCTTGTGTAATTTGTCAAAACCTTTACACTATCATTTTCTTCGTTACTTGGATCAATTGTTATTATTTCTTCTGAATTCAGTTCAGGTATGGAGTCTTCAATTTCACCTTCTGCTTCTAACTCCTCAAAGGGTGGGTCTATTCCTTCCACTTTCTTCCACCGGTCTTCTTGGACTCTTGCCCACAAATCTTTAGGCCATTCCCCTTCTACTTTGGGAACAATGGATCCATCCCTTTTATCCTCATAGTAATTTCCATTAGGTGTCTTACCTGCTTCGGGTTTCTCGCGATCATTAGCAATGACACACTCTTGGAATTCTCTTTCGGAAATTCGTGTATTGGGTAGTGGAAAAGCAGGTTTTTCTAAGGTCTGTTGAGCGACTTCTATTAATTTTTTGCACATCTCCAACCTCTCTTTATCTAGGTCACCTCTAGGATATTCTCTTTCATGTTGTTCTATGGTAGGTCCTGCTCTTATTCGTGCCTTGTACGCCTGAATCCACATGGCTAATTCTTCAGGCATGGGATCTGCTAAAACTGATCCTACCTCTTCTTTTTTTGACTTTCCCTTCCGATTTTCTCCTTCCTCTTCTTGTTTCTCTTTTAGATTTTGTTCTCTCTTCTCAATTTCCTTCTTTTGTAACAATTTCTTTTCCTTTATCCTGTCTCTACGGTTCTTCCATCTTTGTGTCCGTTTGCTTTACAACACTTTTCTTAGGCTCTTCCGAGTCTTCAACTATCTGAGGTGTGGGTATGTTCATTTCTCTGTCACCTTGATCATTCTCCTCAGTTTTGTTTGGGGTTTCTCTCGCTTTGGCTCTAGTTATTGCTTTCAATGGTACAGTATACTCCTTATCGCTTCCTGATGATTCTATCACTTCTATCACGTTAATCTGCACATTAGAGTTAATTTTGTTGGGGTTCTTGGGGCAATCTCTGAAAAGGTGTTCTTTACCACAATCACTACAGTAGCCTTCCCAGACTCGCTGTGGTGGTGGTGGGTTTGGCAGTGTACATTCTCTGATATAATGATCACCTCCACATCTATAACATGGTCCTCTAGGTACAGGCGGTCTGTTCATAGGTTGGGGGGGTATGGGTGCCCTAGGGGTTGTGTACATCAATGACACATAGTCCTTCTCGTATCCGTAGGAATTATCTGGCATTTCCATGCCATAGGCATATGGTTCGTACATTTGTCCATATTCTATCATAGAGCTCTCATAACTAGGATAGTTTCCTTGACTATGGTCATAAGATGAGTCATATGGTTCATTGCTAGGCAATGGTGTGGCTGGGACTATCGCTCTCTCTAGGTTTTCTTCAGGTTGAGCTATTTTCACGGGGACAACATTTTAAGGATGGGGTGGTTGCTGTCCTAACACCGGTTGTGGTTGAGTGTATCCTTGATAAGCATATGGTCGTGGTACAGGTGCCTGCTGCTGATATGTGGGATACCTAAAGGCTTCACCTCCTTGTTCTCTCTGAGGGTATCCATAAGGTTTCATAACAGGTTGTGTTGGTCTTGATTGCCTATTGTAGGGACAATTTTCTGCACTGTGATTTGTGTATTTTTGTTCTATGCTGCAATATTGTAGAGGGCCTGGCACGGGTGGTCTACTGTAAGCATAGGCAGGTGGTGGGACTATTCCCCTAGTGCAAAAATGAGATGGATGATCACCTCCACAATGCATACATCTTCTAAGCATAGGCACTCTCATTGGGTTGTTGGGGTAGTTCCTCTATCCTTGGACATTCAGCTTCTTTGCTACTAGGTCGGCTATTTCCTCAACATTGTTCTTAGGGTTCGATGTGCTGCTTGCTGAATCTTCACTCTTCATACTACCTTGAGGATCCTTCTCTGGTTTTTGTCCAAATATGTGATAATTGTGGGAAAGTCAGGATCTTGTAACTCATAGACAGTAACTGGATTAGGGGCTGCTTCCCATATTGAAGAGTGGGCTCTAAGGAGATGCTCCATTCCATTGATCAAATACACATCCATTAAGGAGTCATCTTGGGGAATCAGGTCTCCTCTCCAACCCCTAACAACAGTAGATCTTCCTCTAGGTGTGGTCACTCGCTCTTCATTTCCCTCACCATTAGGGTTATGAGCATTGTTTTCTTCCCCAAGTTCATTAATGTTTTCAGGATGTTCGGTAACCACATACTGGATGTCCCTTTTATCCATATAAAATCCTCCTGAATACTTGACTGCTGGCCTAGGCACTATGTAAGCATCTGAAGCTTTCTTCAGTCTAGCCACTGATCGATTTAGCCCATCTAAGTAGATAGGTATATCATTTTGGTTGGTGTTCACATATTCCAAAGATGTCCTATATTCTCCCTCAATAATTGACATCATGCCAATCATTGGTACGGTGTTTTGCATGTCCTATGAAGCCATAAGAATTTCTTCTTCTGACTCACTAGAGGTTTCAAAATAATGTGAACGGCTACTTGGCTTGGCTACACTACCTACAGAAGAGATTACACTTCTTTGGCTTCCTAGGGTTCTCTCAGATCTTAGGTTCATCCACTTTAAAGTTCTATTTAACCTTGCCAACCCCCAACTTCTAGAGTTCTTCACTCAAGGTCAGAATCCTAGAAAAATGTGACTGGAAAAGGACTGACCATGAACTCTCAAGTCACGATACTTGACCCAAAAAAGAACACGATACTCGATCGTTGAACTAAACGATACACGATATCTGCCCAAAACAATACACGATACTTCAACACCGCGATACTCGATACTTGGAAGAACACGATACACGATACTTGGAAGAACACGATACACGATACTTCGATAAGATGATACACGATACTTGAGCAAACACGATACTCGATACTCAGAAGAACACGATGCACGATACTTCGATAAGATGATACACGATACTTGAGCAAACGCGATACTCGATACTTGGAAGAACACGATACACGATACTTCAATAAGACGATACACGATACTTGAGCAAACGCGATACTCGATACTTGAGAAGTATCACGATCAAAAGTTACACGATACACGATACTTGGTGAAGTATCACGATCGGACAAAACCGCGATCGTTGATCTCTGTGAAGTATCACGATCGCTGAGAAACGATACACGATCTCTGTGAAGTATCACGATCGCTGAGAAACGATACACGATACTTGGTGAAGTATCGCGATTGGGCAACCACGATACACGATATTTGGGAAGTATCGTAATACTCAACCACGAGAGATCATGATACTTGTTAGGTATCGCGATACTCGACTGCGGGAGAACACGATACTTGACCCTTTTTCAAATTTTTGCAAGAGTTTTTTGGATTTTGAATGTAGAAAAATGTTTTCCAGGTTCATCTACCCTCTCCTCACTCTCTGTATCACCCAACACACACCTTCTACCCCCTGTAAGACCCTCACGATACCTGTCACAGATCATTTTTTCTGAAATGCTGAATGTAGGTGGCAAGAATGAGTGAATGATGAGTAAACTCACCTCTGTTACTCTCTCTCAACCCTTGCACAACTCTACCAGCTCTACGCAGCTCAAACAGCCCGGAATTCGCTCACAATACTCGATAGTAATCTTCCATGATACTTGTTCACAAGACAAGTGACTCACAAAATGACATTTTTTAGCTTTTATACTTTTGAATTTTCCTACTCACTAAAAAAATCAACAGGACAAAGACTGAAAGCTACTCTAATTACTTAACCTACTCCCTTACTCCTCCTACTCTACTCACTCCACTCACTTCCCTAAACTAATAACTCACTACACACACTTCAAGAGTGAGAAGTAGTAAGTGCGGATGAAAGTGACTTACCAAAGAAGAGAAAATCATTGCTCCTCCTCTCGCTTCAATGCAAAAAGCTACTTACCATCACACCAATGCCTCGGTTTGATTCGACACTCCCCGGCAACGGCGCCAAAAAACGTGTGTACCTAAGAACCAACTTAGGGACTTGTGGAGAAAGAGACTATACCTCAATCCCCCTCAAGTACATATAGTGGGGATTCACGCTTTAATTATCAATCCGAAGAGTATCGAAACCTAGCCGAGTGTATGAAGACATGCATTCAAATGACAATCAATGCAAATGGGTTACTTAAAGAGTGCAAACAATGCAAAGACTAATCCAAACAAGCTTCAACTGTCAGTCATGGTGTCACGATACTTGGAACAGCAGCCAACAATAAATTGAGTTTTTCTCTCAGCTCCGAACTCCAAATATAGCAAATAGCATATGCGTTTCGAAGCTCTTGAGAAGACACATCCAATGGTGATATTTTCACTCAATTTTGATGCTTCTACTTCAAGTTATGAGCAAAATACTGAGTCGCGGGAAAGACCTTCCTACATTTCAACACTTCCTACACTTTGCACACACCTTAACAACAGTAAACAAACACTTTCATGGATAGACAACACTTCTTAACACTCTTTCCAAGCAATACACAAGCATACAAGCTCACAAAGAAGAAGATACAGAGAGGAGAAGAGACAATTTGGAATTTTTGTGCTCTTGATTCTCACAATGGCAAAAAGTCTTTACAGAGAGTCACAAATTGACTTATATACTTGTGTCCTAAAAATGGTCCTTTCACACAAGAGACCGGCACTTTATTCACTAAAAGACTAAGTTCCTACTGATTTACATGGGTAAGCTTCTAATCTTCTGTGGGGATGCATCTAGAGGACTCCTCTAGTGCATTTACATCGGAAAATATATTATAAGAATGGTTATAATACAAAATTGGGTATCCAAATCGGAAAAATTTTGGGGCCTGTCTTTTTCTCTGCCTTGTGCTCTCTTTTGCTCTGCAACAACATGGATGAGTTTTCTTCATTTTCAAGCACTCAGAAGGAGACCCCTTCGGATTTCTTGGATAATCACTTGAGATAGCTGCACAATGTTTATAAAAGATGCAGGGAGACTAAACTAAAGCTAAACCCAAATAAATATCATTTCCTCGTGACAAAAGGAACTCTCTTGGGACATGTGGTATCTGCTAAAGGTATGGCTCTAGAGCTTGATAAAATGATTTCTATACTAAAGTTACCTAAACCCAAATGTCCTAAAGAGATTCAAAGCTTCTTGGGGCATACTGGGTACCAGAGAAGATTTATCAAAATGTATGCAAAGATAGCCACACCACTTGCTAGACTTACAAGTAAAAGAAGTGCCATTTAAGTGGGAAGAAGAATAAGAAAATGCTTATCAGATACTAAGGTCCAAATTGGTGGCTGCACCAATTGTCATCACACCGGATTGGTCAAGACTTTTTCATGTACATGTAGATGCCAGTGCATATGTAGTGGGTGCAATTTTGACTCAACATAGTTAGGAATACAAACTTGATAGACCTATTCAGTATGCAAGTCGAATTTTGACAAAGGTTGAAAAAAAATATAGCACCACAGAAAGGGAGACCCTAGCAATGGTTTTTGCGGTACAAAAGTTTCATCATTAGTTGTTAGGAGTGAAATTTGTTATCATAATTGATCATCAACCGCTTAGATATTTACTGAATAAGCCACAAGCACCTGATAGGGTATGGAGGTGGCTACTTTTTTCTAGGAATTTGATTTTCCTATAGTCCATAGATCAGGTAGAGAAAATATCATGGTAGACCACCTATCTAGGATTAACTCTATGGATCAAGCAATTGGTGTAAATGATGATTTTCCTGATGCTAATTTGTTCGCTGTAGGAGCACAAAGTTGGTATGATGACATCAAGAATTTTCTTAAAACGGTATTGTATCCAGAGAAGGCAAGTGCTATGCAAAGAAAGAGGCTACTAATCAAAAGCAGAACTTTTACCTTCATTGAGGGAAAATTATATAGACAGAACAAGGACAACAGGTTTAGAAAGTGCATTGAAGAGGAAGAAGAGATGAGGGAAATCCTTAAATCTACACATGAAGGAGAAGGTGGTGGGCATCTTCTAGGACACATTATAAGCCAGAGAATCATTGATGCTAGCTTATGGTGGCCTACATTATTCAGAGATGCATAGGAGTGGGGAAAAACATGTGATGTCTGTCAGAGGTGTGGACCCAAGCCAACAAAGTAGAGGCACAACCCCTTGATTATTTCCACTTCTTGGCAACCATTTGAGAAGTGAGGGCTAGATTTCATAGGGCCCTCCTACATCGGTTTCAAAATGAGAAAAGTATCTATTGATCGTCGCTGACTATGCAACAAAGTGGGCTAAAGCTATTGCCTCCCCTGATTGCAAAGCACAAATAGTGGCTGATTTCCTTTGTAGTAATATCATTTGTAGATTTGGATGCCCTCTTGAAATTTGTACAGACCAAGGTACTCATTTTGTGAATAAGGTCCTACATGAAATTTTTAATAGGTACAAAATTCTACATAGGACTCTTGTGCCTATTATCCAAGAGCTAATGGATAGGCAGAATCCACTAATAAGGTATTAATTTATGCTGCACAACAATTGCTAGAGATTCAAATGAAGAGGAAGGAGGTGCATGATCGGAATCTGTGGAACAATAACTTACAAACAGGCATGTTAGTTCTTCTCCATAGACCTCAAATCGACACACAAGTAAGGGGAAAATTCCTTCCACACTGGGAAGGACCTTATAGAATTAAGACGATGCTGAATTGGGATGCAGTGATGTTAGAGACTTTGAAAGGAGAGGTACTACCACTTGTCAATATATCTAGGCTCAAGGCCTATCATTAGCACAAGTGAAGATTTCTAGATCACCTAGAATTTGCAAAATCTCTCTAGGTTGTACATAGCCTTCTCGTACCATATTTTTTGCTTAAGTTTTGGTAGTTTTTATTCATTTTCATGCTTGTTCCTTGAGTCTTTATGCAACCTACAATCCATTTCACAGCCCTTGGCATAAACAAATTTTGTGTAAAATTTTTGGGAATTTTTAAAGTTTTTTTAGAATTTTATTTAGAATTATTTATCTTTTTTCAATGTCAATTTTCTTAATAAAATGGAGGAAAAAAGGGAGCTCTATGTGGTTTTGAGTGGGATAAGTGGCCTAGACATGTAGGAATGTTTTGAGATTTTTTTTTATTATTTTGGATTTTTTTTATTTTTTTGGGTTTTATTTGTATTTTCTATCTATTTTTGGCATTTCTTTAAAACAAGCCCATGGTGGCTGATTTTCAGTTTTTTATTAAAAAAAAATCTCTCGCTCCTCTCTCTAAACCCCCATAGTGCGCTCTACCCTCTCGATGCACTCAAACTCCCTCCCCCCGGTGCGCTCTACCCCCTGGCCCCCCCACACCCCAGCGCTCTCTACCCCCCCTCCCCGCCCCGCTCCCTTACCCCTCTTGACGTGCTACAAAATTTTGTTATTGTCTTAAAGTCAGTATAGGACAAAACAAGGATTCGTTGGCTACCCACATTTGGAGACAATCTTGGGACATCAAAGTGAGCACCAAGATATGCTATCAATTAGGAGCGTACGTGAACCGACACTCAACTCAAGGCAATGCATTATTCTTGGTTAGACTTGTTGATGTATTTAGGTAGTGATGTGTGTGTGTTAAGGAAACACTCACGAATTTGACGCAACAGACAAAGAGAAAAACAGAATCTTCTGGAAAATCAATGCACAGGTGTACAATATGCGAAGTTAGTGCGCGGTGTGTGCATAACAGAGCAATTAACCGTGGCGGGCGCGTAAGGCGCGCATAACGTGAATTGAAGAGTAACAGCGCAGAGGAGCGCCAAAGAAAAGTATATATATATACAGCAAGATTCGAAGAACTAGGAGAAGAAGAGAGAGAAGACTCAGGAAGAGACGCGTGAAGATGATGCGTGTGAGATGCGCGTATGAGTGAAGAGAGAATTAGAAGTTCTCAGAAGACGCCATAGATCGCGTATGTACAGATGAATAACACAAGCCTGAAGTGTCGGGTCTTTTCATCTTAAGAATCTGAAGTTATTTCGTGTTACGGTAGGAAGTTTCATTTATCGTTAACTGTCACGACTCGTTATTAAACGTGCTTCAGTACCTTTTCTGTAAACGCATGTTTTAGTGAATAACAGTTTACTCAGTAAACATATTTCAGTAATTTCCGGTCAGTTACAGTTTCTCAGAAAAACAAGATTTTTCGGTAGAACAACGAAGTATAACTCGCAGCAGAGTTCGAAGCTTTGTATGAGAGATAGCTCATCTTGTAGCTAGACGTCTCTACTTTAAGCTGGTCACAGTTTCCGGTGGAATGGAGATGTAGACACAGTACAAAAGTTAACCGGAAAGTAGCACTTCAGAACTGTGAAGTTTTTTCTTAAAACTTCAGAAGAGTTCATTAAGTGGAGAAAGCTCACGAATCACTCTCTTACTTCTTGTATGTTCACTTGAAGAAATTATAACCAGAATAGAAGTTCATTTCGGTGAAGTTCCGGTACGACTACGGTGTCAGTCCAGTGACAGTCTGGTGAAGTTCCGGTGGAGCTTGTGTCGCAGGATAACACAGTTAAGGCGACGTTAATTAGGCTGAGCTACTGTTGATTACAGAAGTGTTCTAAATCACTCTAGCTTAGCACTCTATTATGGTGGCGCGACAATTTCCGCAAGCCTGACAGAGTTCAAGTTTTGTCGCGAAACCCACCTTCAGGGCGAAAGTATTTCCGCACCAGTGGTATTAGAGCTGAAGTTTTCGCCAACAGTGTGAACACACTAGAACTGCCGAGGCACTTTTTTTCCTCTTTAGGAGGTTTTTTCCCCCGGCTTGTATATACGGCTATTGCCCTAATGGGCTACTGATCTTTGTACATTCTCTACTAATACATTCAGTATTGTGTGTTGTGCTTCAAGCTTCTTCTTCTTCCTTGTGTTGTTCGCGTGCTTCCGCAGACGTCTAACTTCAACTATTGGTATCAGAGCAGGTCGTCGCTTCATCTAGGGCACCATTGACACTCCTTCGGTTGTAGTCTCAGAATCGCATGAATTTTCGTGAGCATACTCGGAATGTTTTCGAGATCAAAATAGCTTCACGTTGTGGTGCCGAAATCGCGATCTAAGCTCGTTTCGGCCTCCGAACACACTATCGCAGTGCTTGTGCAGGCTATTTCATCTTTTTGTGCCAAAGGTATATACCAATTTCTGTTCGCCAGTATAAGCATCTCGAAGTTTTCTACAGGTCTAGCAGAATTCGTCTGGGCACTTCTGTTCAACTTTTTGAGATACAGTCAATTTTCTGCATCAAGGTATTTTAGTCACCGACCATGGCTGAAAGCAGTGATGTATTCCTTATGTTGGCTGTTGAGGATAAGTTGGTTGGTACCAACTACCCATTATGGGCTTATATGATGCGACATGTGTTGGTTGCAAAAGGACTGTGGAACATTATGCAGGCAGAGCAGATTCCCTGGGATGGTAGAGATGCCCAGGCACATGCATTGATAGCTTTGTCTGTCAAACATGCCATTATTCCTCACATTCGCTCTTGCAAAACAACTAAGGATGCTTGGGATACACTTACTACATTGTACCAAGCTAGGAATGAGGCTCGTGTTGCTTACCTCCAAAAACAGTTGGAGAGTGAGCACATGAATGAAGGTGATTCTATGGACAGTTTCCTAACAAAGATCATAGATTTGAAGGAACATATGATTTCTGCTGATGAGGTTATACCAGATAGCTCACTTGTGCAGACCGTTCTGAATGGTCTTCTTGATTCATATCAGAGTTTTGCTTCTACTCTTCGGTTGATGATGAAAGGCAATCCGAATGCCTTATCATTTGAGGAGTTAGTCTCTATTCTGTTGCAAGAAGATCAGTCCAGGCAGAACAAGTCCATTATGCGAGTTGCAGATCAAGCTTTCCTGGCTAGTCAGAAGGGCCAAGGAAAATGGAGCTCTTCAACTAGTAAGCATAAGTTTGCTAATTCTGCATATTCGAAGAAGGAAGATAAAGATGAGAAGAAATCAGAAAAGCAAAAATTGTTTTGTAACTACTATAAAGGGAATGATCATATCATAAAGAATTGTCCAAAACTGGCTGCTAAATAGGCAAAGAAGAAAGTGGCTGGAATGGTTGTTGCAAAGGCCTCTACACCAAAAACAGAGTCTGCTAATTTTGTGCAGGAAGAAGAATGGGCATTTACTACTGCTTGCAGTTTTGACCCATCTTCTCATGAGCAATGCATGTCTGTAGTAGACTCAGATGTTTGGTATTTTGATAGTGGGGAGACCAAACATATTACCGCGCAGCACAATTTCTTCTCTTCACTCGAGCCTGCCCCTACATGGAATACTGTTACATGCACCAACAACTCCTCTTATCCTATTGTGGAAGTTCGTAATATCATTTTGACTACTGCTGATGGTCGTTGTTTCACTTTGTAGATGCTTTATTTGTGCTAGGGATCAAGAAGAACCTGTTATCAGTTTCTGCATTAGCCAAGATTGGCTTGTTTGTAAAATTTGTTGATGACAGGTGTACAGTTCATGATCTATCAAATGGCGATGTGATTATTTCTTCTGACATTTTATGTCGTGGTCTGTATAAGCTCATAGACTATGAAAGATCTGTAAATGATTTGGCATGTGTAGTAAATGATTCTCAGGCTATGTCAGATGCAAAGATTTGGCATGCACGCTTTGGTCATCTGAATTTTGCTAGTTTGCTACGCCTGCAGAAATCTGAAATGGTGTCCTCTTTGCCCAAACTTGAGGCACCTAGAAAACATGTTTGTGAAGGCTGTATTTTGGGCAAAATGCAGCGTTCGTCCTTTCCAAAAGATGGTTTAGTTCAAGCTACTCAAAAATTGCAGCTTGTACATAGTGATGTCTGTGGTCCTATGCAGACACCTTCTTTTGGGAACTATCTTTACTTCCTGACTTTCATCGATGATTTTTCCAGGCATGCATGGGTATATCCATTGAAGGCAAAGTCCGAAGTGTTCATGTGCTTCAAACAATTTTTGGTTTTGGCTGAAAATCTGTCAACATGTAAAATGGCCACCCTCCGTTCTGATCGAGGGGGGGAATATATGTCTTCTGATTTTAATGCATTTCTGGCTGAACGTGGGATAAAACACTAGTGTACAGTGCCGTATACACCTCAACAGAATGGAGTTGCTGAACGAAAGAACAGGTCACTCATGGAGATGGCGAGGTGTATGGTCAAGAGTCAGACTTTACCACATAGTTTCTGGCTTGAGGTTGTCATGTGTGCAGCATATCTACTGAATAGGTGTCCCACTAAAGCACTACAGTCTATCACTCCATATGAGGCTTGGCATGACCGCAAGCCATCTGTTGCTCATCTACGTGTTTTTGGTTGTTTGGCATATGCATTAGTGCCTGAACTGTTGGTGCATTTTGCCCAAGCCTACATGCTTGATATGCTTGATATTATCCTCATTTGTAAGTCACATGAGTAGTCATGTGAACACCTCTTGTAAAAGAGTACATTTTATCTCTTGTAAATGGAAAAAGAAAAAAGGAAAAAGATGGCTTACCTCATCCATGATGTAAAAGCAAATTCGTGGCTCCAACTACCAAAATCACGAATTTTTGAGCTGAGGGAATCTCTCCTAACTTTGGGGATCACTTTTAGGTGGAGCCATTCGAATTCGAATTCAAAACTCCCTCCAAGAATAGCTATAAAAGGAGCAAGAAGGAAGAGGCGATTAGCAAGCCTTGTACGTGAGCACTTCATGTCATTTTGTAGAGATTGAAGAGCTTAATCCATAGCTCTATCATTCTACTCCCATTGTGCAAAGATTCATTGCCAATGTGGTTGTAATCATATGTGAATCTATACATTTATTATCATCTACCTCTCTGTTTTGTTCTCTGCTATACTCACTCAGAGCAGTAACTTCAGAAGGTCATATCTCGAGTTTTACTAAACATTTTTCAGTGTTTTAAAGTGCATTGGATAGCTCTCACTGTCTAGTTTCTACATATAAATTTTCAAGATCATTGGATTTATACTTTTGGAGATATCTGCATTTTACTGCTTACTGGTCTATCTCTGCAGAGCCCCGAGAATTGTGGGAATGTTCCAGAACTTGATGAAACTTGTTCTCAGTGCTCAGTCCATCATTTGAAGTGTTTTAACTTGGAATAGGAAGCTTGCTAAGTCTATTTGCTATGCCCAAAAGGAATTTTTCTAATTCCTTCCAGGTTGAGAGCACTGTTCATTTTTTCCAGCAGGTGTATGTCCAAAAATAGCAAGTTTTGGGAGCTAGTCATTTCGCAACTTGTCGGTCTTGACTTAAACTTTTGGGATACATGTTCCAAAGTACTTGGCTGATATTTTGGTGGATTTAGGAAGCTCAAAGGGTCTACTAATCAACTCTGAAGTCTCAGTTGGCTGGTGTGAAGCTGGTTGTAGCGGCACCTACTCATCTTTGGATTGCATCCACCATCTCTCTTCACATGAACAACATCGCAGAAAATTGGATGATGAAGCAGTAAAATGTATTTTTGTTGGGTACAATTCTAAAAGTAAAGGCTATTTTCTGTATCATCCACAAACTAAATGCATTCAGGTTAGCCATGATGTTGTTTTTGTGGAAGATGCTATTGAGCCATTGCTTTCATGTACTAAGGAGACATTTGTTAGCTCCAAAGACATGTATAATACTTTGCTGCCTCTTTTTATAGGTGGACAGTCTAGTGTTGTTCCTAATGAGGCAACTTCTCAACCTTTGCAGGTTTCATGTGATGATGCAGATAATTTCATTTCTGATGCAGATGTACATGATGCACTTATTGATGAGAGAGGTGATATTGAGCAGGCAAGAACTATGCCAAAATGGCTGGTGCAGACCTTGCGTGATAGCAAATTAGATGCACCTCTGTCATATCGTACTCGTTTAGGCTCTCATAGTGCCTCTTTTGCATCAGACTTCTATGCTATGGCGGCATCTAGTCTCTGTGATGCGAATGAGCCTGTTTCGTTTGATGAAGCACAAAATTCAGAAAATTGGATGGCTGCTATGCAATCTGAATGTGATGCTATAATGAAGAATGGTACTTGGTCTTTATGTGACTTGCCTCCTGGCAGGAAGGCCATTGGCACTAAGTGGGTATACAAGCTGAAGCATAAACCGGATGGTACAGTTGACAGGTATAAGGTTAGGCTTGTTGCAAAGGGTTATGCACAGGAAAGAGGCATTGATTTTGATGAGACCTTTGCACCTACATGCCGTATGACTATTGTTCGGAGCATCTGTGCACTTGCAGCTCATCATGGTTGGAATCTACATCAGTTGGACATTAAAATGGCATTTTTGAATGGTGACTTGCATGAAGAAGTGTATGTTTTTCAAACCCATGGCTTTGTGCAGAAAGGGCAAGCAAGAAGCTTGGCTTCCTCAGTTGTAAGACCAACATATATTTTGCACTCTGCATACCTAAAGAAGAATGTGGTGGGGTGCTCCTTCACTAGCTATCTACGGGCCTCAGCAGAGTGTGAACCACCAATCACATGATATGTATATCCTCAAACAGACCCTCATTGAACTCCTCTACAGAGCTGCACTCATTCGGATCCACCATGACAAGGAAAGGCACAACAGTAGCATGAGGATTTATCTTCATTTTCTTCTTAAGATTCTGCACGTGCAAATTGTGTGGCTCCCTTATCTCAAGAGGCCTCCTCCCTGTGACTGGATCTATTGGTGGCCTATGGATGATATTGAATGGCAGGTGGAACAATTGCCCCTTCTTCACAACTTTTCTTCTAGCTATGTCCTCCCTCATCTTGTTCTGCTCAGTACCAAGAATACTCAAAGCAAGATCCCCACCAGGTGCAACTATTATATCCTCAGAGCTAGAGCTTGAGTCAGAAGACTCCTCATCAGCAATTCTCTTCTTTTTCTTCAGGAACTTCTTCTACACGCACTGCTTACCCCTTGCCTTTATAGGGGTTATCATCTTCTGTTGTGTTGGCATGATGTTGCCTTGGATCCATGGCATCAATTCCTTAATAAGATTCAATGAGTCCTTGCATATCTCTACAAGCCTCTCTAGAACACAACACTCTGGGCGCAAGAAATCCATCTTGCATATTACATTTCTTAAACCTTTCGATGTCTCTACCAGGACAAGGAGGTTGTCAGAATCATCATCTTCATAATCCAGTTTGAACAAAAGGCCATACTAAAAAACCTGCGTTGTCATGATCTTTCCTCTCCCGTACGCCCCTGCGAACACAAGTAGGACTGCATTCTTTTCTTCCACATACTGAAGGCACCACTCCAGGTTTGTCATGTCCCGGAGTGGACGATCTGTCCTTAAGACCTCTACGTCCCTCGACCTTTCCTTCCTAGTTGCATCGTCCTCAAGTATTTTTATGCTACTCTATCCACTAGAAGACATTCCAACCGGATTGCTGGCCTTCTTAGAGGATAAGGATGCAATGTTTTTCTTCGGTTTTGCTTGGTGATCGATCCCTCTATCAGGTTGCTGATCCGCAGAGCTCATTGTCACTTTGAGCTTCTTGAAGGGCCTCTCACTTTTTGACTCAGCATCCTTGAAATGGGCTCGGAAATATCAGCTCATACATTAATGTGTTTTTCAAGCTGCAAAGTCCATGCCAGGCATCGAGTTGAAGGTGCAAGTTGATGCCAGGCATCGACTTGAGGGTGCAAATCGATGCCAGGCATCAACTTTGTGTTAAAGTCGATGCCAGGCATCGACTTAACGGTGTAAGTGGATGCGTGGCATCGACTTGCACCCTCAACTCGATGCCTGGCATCGACTTGCACCCTCAAGTCGATGTCTGGCATCGAGTTGCACACAAAGTCCATGCCTGGCATCGACTTGCACCTAAAAGTCAATGCCTCACATCGACTTTGCACCCTAAAGTCGATGCCTGGTATCGACTTTCATGCCACATTCGATGCCAGGCATCGATCTTCCAGATCGATGCCAGGCATTGACTTGAGGGTGTAAGTCGATGTCAGGCATTGACGTGGCGGTGCAATTCGATGCCAGACATCGACTTAAGGGTGTAAGTCGATGCCAGGCATCGACTTTAAGTGCAAGTCGATGCCAGGCATCAACTTGAGGGTGCAAGCCGATGCCAGGCATCGAGTTGGATCTAAAAGTCGATGTGTGACATCGAATTGCACCTAAAAGTCGATGCATGGCATCGACTTACACCCTTAAGTCGATGCCTGGCATCGAGTTGTACCCCTCATTGGATCTATACTTCATGAGCTAAGAAAAATAAAAACCTAGAAAGCATACTATTTACTCAAACATACAAGATGAATCTTTTAGGAATCTTTTTTGTGGTATGATTTTGTCTAGGTTTTGGTACTCTTGCCAACATTCTTTTTCTCCATGAGAGTTTCCTTGCTGGTTTGCTGACCTCTGTGCTCCATTTCTGTCTGTGCTCTGTTGCTCTCTCTTGCTCGTGGATTTTGGAAATGAGAATGATCTCCTCCTTTGCTATTTATAGACAATTGGGTTACTTGAACCAGAGACTAACTAGATCTAACTGAATGAATCCAGTTGCTAACTAGATCTGTCAAACTTATCTAACCAGGAAATACCACTCACACAAATAGGTTGTTTCACCTCAAGTTTAGTGATTTTATAGAACCTTGCAACTATTTATATACATTTTCATGAAATTTAGACTTCAATGGCAAGAGTATGGTATGTACATGAGGAAGTCTAGATCTCAAAGAGGAAGTCTATATTCTCAAATCCTAATTTGAATATCAATAGCTGCAAACACTTTAAAGAAAAACAAAAAGGAAGAAAAGTCCAACACTTGAAATAAAATGGTACAACTATCTTTAAAGAAAAAGGAAGATACCTCTTAAAGAGGGAAAAAATCACCCCAATAACCCTAGATGTGTTCACACACATCACCACCGAAGACGAAAAATATTCATCTATGGATCCCAACTTTATTTTGATGTTTCGGGATAAATACATTGATAAGACGAAAAGATTTCTTAAGAGCTTAAGTTGAGTTTTACCCGAACTCCCAACTAAAAATAAAATAAAAGTCTTTTCCTCCTGGAACAAGTTCAGGTTACAACTACGGATATTCGGCAAAGACTTTCTATTTATATACATATATAACATATCTATCTTATCAACAATAACAAGAGGAAGTTGAGAAATTTGAGAAGAAAAACTGAAGTAGATAATAAGGAGAGACACGGAATAAGATAAAGATTCAAAGTGTATAAGTGACTTTTTTGTTAACTTGCATATGTCACTATAACTGACGCCTTTGATGTTTATATTCTCTAGATATGAAGAATGCAATCTCTTAGTAGGAGATCGATATGAAGAGGGCACGCCGATAAACGTAAACAATAAAGCCTAATCCTTGAAATCTTAGCCAAAAGTAAAATTTCTTCTTGTAAAGTCGCCAATGGCACTACTTCCAACAACTTTAATATCTAATCCAATTGGAACTCAACTTGGATATATTTTTATTTACTCATAATGCTAAAACTCAATGACTCATATCTAGTTTGAAATCAGTTGTGTATCTCATCTTTCAAAAGTGAATCAAATCTTTGGTTCCCTTATTACTGTATATCTGAGTAATTAAGTACTTTTTAAGTACTTTAATGTAATTTGATGTTTAATGCACTTTAATGTACTTTAATGAACTTTTGATTTCATATCTACTTGATGTGACATTTGATGTGACATCTTCACTTGATCTCAGACTTCTACTAATTTAAAAAGGTAATTCATCTGCAGTCTTCTTTGAACTCAGTGAAGATGAGCTCAATCTTTTCAGTGGATGCTTGGGCATCAGCTTCCTCTGCTCATATTGATACAGTTTCGGATTCATTGTTCTCACTTGACCCTTTCCTCATAAGTGATGATCCCTATGGTTTAGAACGTGGTGATGATCATTCTATGTTTTCTGTTGAGTCATTTAAGTTATCCAATTCATAGTGCAATGCTGCTCAACCAAATGCACCTCTTGATCTCCCATCTGATCCAACCATTGATCTCCCTTTTGACTCAAGTGCATGTGGAGCAACGCAAAGGCAAAGCAAGCTCAATCTATGTTTTAAAAGAAGGCCTCGTGAAGTAAGTCAAAAAAGATTTAAATTTCTTACTTCAGATAGATAGATTGCATTGGATATTGTGAAGCATTGTTGTGGTTTGAAATTTTTGTACAATTTAGGAATGAAGAAACTAAACCACCTAAGAGAGAAATTCCTCCATTTAGATAGTGAACGACAGGATATATACCTTGTTTCTCACATGCAAATGATTGAGGATAACATGTCAGTAACACGTGTTGCTTTTGAATATTTCTTTAGTCAAGGGATGCGATGTTGTAGGGCTGCATTTAAAATTGCAATGGGTGTGGGAAATTTCAGAATACATAGGGTTCAACAGGGGTTTATGAATGGGGATCTCATTTTGGATATGTTCCATGTTGGGACCAAAGGATTTGTTGGACGTCATGCAATGAATTGGATGATGAACTATTTTAGCTTGCATTGTGAGGTTATGCACTTGTCAGATAACTTTACTCGTCGAGAGATATTTCAAATATATAGAGAATACATGGAAAATAGAAATGAGAAGTATGTGTTGTATCGTCACTTTACTCGACTATGGAAGCAAGAGTTTAACAATGTGTCTATTCCTCGTAAAGTTAGAATGGGTGAATGTTCAGTTTGCACCACTTTGAAAAACATGGCAAAGGAGGCTACAACACCACAAGAAAAGGATAATTATAAAAACCTTCTTAACAACCATCGTGAGAGTCAAGCTTTAGATAGAAAGAAAGCAATTCATCATCGAAGTAAAGCACTCAGAAATCCGGAGCGTTATATATGTTTGTTGATCGATGGTATGGATAAAAAAAAAACTTGTTTGCCACATTTTTATCGCATCCCTAAGGACATTGGAGATGAAGTCCTTGTGCAAATGCATTTGGTTGGTGCTTTGGTATACAATGGAACTGTAATGCCCAAGGTTTTCTTCACATATCCGAATGTGCATAATGATCCAAACCTTATAGTTACTGTCATTCATCGGGTTTTGCAATCATGGAAGGGTCTTTTGCCACCAACTCTATATTTGCAACTTGATAATACTGCAAGAGAGAATAAAAATTCTACAGTATTTGGATATTTAAGCATGCTTGTTGATAAACAGGTATTTCACAAGGTTAAGGTAAATTTCCTTCTTGTTGGCCACACTCATGATCACATTGATCAAATGTTCAGTATTTTCTCTAAGAAGTTGGCACGTAACAATGCTTTTACTCTTCCAATTTTATCTGAGCTGATTTCAGAAGCATATACTCCAAAACCAGAAGTTCAACACCTCACACAGATTTATAACTTTAAGCACTTTTGCTCAATGGGCCTTGATAACAATGCTAAGGTTTTGGCTCCATTGCACAATATTAGTTTCAACCATGTATTCTTGATGAGGAGGGTTGATGAAATAACCCTTTTATTTGCAAAGCAGTATTCATCTTCTCCTGGGTGGGAGCCTAAAGAGGGATGCTGATTCTTATTGCAGGTGCCTAATTTGTCTACAATGTATGGTGCAGAAGAATCACCATATGAAGATAAAAACAATACAGAAAGATGTGGAAATGTGGTTGATGAAAGTAAAAGCTGGATGCATGCACTCATTGAAAAGAAGAGACATATTGAGCGTGCAAAAAAATATGCTGGAGATCAAGATGTATATTGGTGGGAGGACTTTTTCAATCATCAAGAAGAGATTATACAGTATACAATTGCAGGTCATTGGCCAGTTGATGTTCCATTCACATGGGATTTTTGTACACAAAGATCCGTGAATGTGGCCCAAGCATGTAATGCAGATGCACTTCAAAGTTTTATACATCCACCAGAAAGAAATATTTATGTAGGCCCAAGGATGACAAAACAGGCAGAAGCAAGATGGCAAGGACATTTAATAGAGATAAATGTTGGAACACTTATTGCAGTACTTGTTGATGGTGATGAGGCTACCAGACCATTTTGGATTGCAAAGGTTTTAGAGATAACTAAAGATATTGATCAGAGAAGAATAGAGGCTTTGATGGCACATTGGTATTACACTAAAATTAGTAATGCATTCACAGGTAAATATAACTTAGAAATGGTGTGTGATACTAGTAAACGAACATGCTCAAAAAAGAAAAAGAATATTCGAAGCACATACACTCTTAAAATGGATAATGTAGATATTCTTGTTTATGATTTTTCGTTGACAAAAACAGGTCACTTGAGGAAAGCAACCATCAATATGATAAAACAAAAGCTTCTAGATGTATATGGTAAAGGAAATCATAGGCAAACAAGAAGATTTGTGCATGATCCTGCAGAATTTGGTATGTAAGTGGATGAAGATAGAGCTCTTGTGGATATAGAAGAAGAAGAAGAGAGCTCTCAAAAGTATGAGTCTGAATCAAGTGCATCAGATGATGAGGGTGTAGACATAGATCGACATAGTTGTGAGTTGCAGTGAAACTCTCTAACATTTTTAGTGCTTATGTAAATGCCTCGAAGTAGTTTGGTTAATGAAACCATGTTTTGTAGCAATTTTGAATAACAATCAGATATCCATCCATTGAAAATATGTCTTAAATGTTATTTTTGTATAAGAATTATTCAGTTTAACATTCTTTATATAGATTTTAGACATGTCAATGTCTTATCATATAGATTTTGGACATGTCAATGTCTTATCATATAGATTTTGGACATGTCAATGTCTTATCTAGTGAAATTTTGACTACATTTTGAGCTCTTTTTTTATGAGAAAATGACAAAAAATGTCAAAAAATCACATGTTTTCACTTCATTTTTGAAATATATGTATACTCGTATATAGGAATCTCAAACATAAGCTGCCATTTGCTTGATTTTTGAAGAGGGTGTTCTCTCTTTACAGCATAGTTCTCGTTTGTTACGACTCGCTGTTAAAGGCAAGAAGAAGCTCACTTGCATTTTTTGTGGCAAGCTTGGCCACATCAAGAAATATTGCTTCAAGAAAAAGAACAAGGACAATTCTAAAACTACTTCAAAGAGCGAACATCATTCTCATTGCACAAGTGAAGATCTCTTTCTCACAACTAAACACAAAGCACTTGTGGCAACCACTCCCAAGAAAGAATGGATTTTTGATACTGGTGCTTTTTCACATATGTGCAATGACAGAGATGCTTTTCATGAATTTGAAGAACATAAAGGTCAAGTTTATCTTGGAGACAACAAGAGCATTGATATCCAAGGAGGAGGAGAAGTTCAAGTCACTAACTCGAAAGGCAAGACCCAATCACTGAAAGATGTTCTTTATGTACCAAGCCTTTGTAAAAACCTTCTCCTAGTAAAGGCCATTACAAAGTGCAACAAGCCTTTGTAAAAACCTTCTCCTAGTAAAGGACAGTGAAATTTGATCACAACAAAGTTCAAGTCATTGATCATGAATCCAATGAAGTGATAGCTCAAGGCTATGAAGACAAAGGTCTCTACAAGCTTTCAAGTTTTATGGCCAAAGATTCAAGTCGTAGCTTGTGGCATTACGAATTTGGACATACCTTTTGCTTATCCAAGATCTCTTCCAATCATCTTGTCAATGAACACATTTGTGGACTATGCGTACACCTTCTCTAAGTGGGTCAATTTAGTTCTTTCTCATAGTAGATGATTTCACTAGATACGCATGGGTTTATTCACTCAAGCACAAAGAGGATGCCCTTTCCAAGTTCAAGGAGTGGACACAAATAATTCAAGAAGACTTTCAAAATTCTTTGAAGATCATCCAATCTGATCGAGACAGTAGCTTTGACAATCACAACTTCTCCAAATACTTGGAGCACTCCCCCCGATGAAGATCCTGATGCCCACGTTCAATTATTTGAGCTAATATGTGGTGCCCATGAGATAGAGGATGAGGCTAGGAAATTGCGGATCTTTCTAGCAATGTTGAGAGGTGGTGCAATTGAATGGTATGCAAACTTGGGCACACAGGACAAAACAACTTACGAGGATCTAAAAACCAATTTCTTGAGAAAGTTTAGAGGTCTGAGATTTGAAGAGAAATTAGTAGAGCAATTGGACCACTTACGACAAGGGGCCAATGAGAGTATTCATAATTATATTGATCAAATGGATACCATTGTGAGGAAGTTGGGAAATAGTGCACCTGATAGGGAGACCTTAAAAAGACGGTTCCTAGTGGGCTTGCATGATGAGGAAGTCGAACAATATAATAGGATGAAGAGGCCTGCTATTCTAGAAGAGGCAAAGCATGAGGCGAGGGCTTGGGAAGAGGTCCAATATGTGCTTCAAATGCATAGAGATAGATTGATCTCACATTCAAGAGGCCTAGGAGAAAACTAAGAGAGTTCTAAGATATTTGGGATCACTAAGGAGAAAGTATTGGAGCTCATAGACAAGCTAAAAGCTGACAAGATTGCAAGAGTGGAACACACTTGCCCAGTAAAGGTGAGAGCAGTCGAGTGTTCCCAAGAATCGAGTACACTACAACCAAATGGTGAATGCCAAAGAAAGGGGATGTGGGGTGCAAATGATTTGAATGGTGGTGTACTTTAAGCCCATCAAGAAGATGGAATATCAAAAAGAAGAATGAACTTGAATCCAAAACCACATATACAAAAAGTGCAATTTGACTCAAGGGGATTAGTCTGTTGGACTTGCAATCAAAGGGGACATATGGCAAGAGAATGCCCAAGTTTACAAGATCAAGGTATGATACTCCTATGAATAGATATGATGAGATAAGAGGATCAGAAAAGGATAAGTATGTTGCAAAGGTCGTAAAACCCACTAGAGGTGATATATCAATGAGCCCTTGTTTTAGTCCAAACTTCATGGAAGTCGAAGGTTTTAATGATTGTCGACCCAAAGTGCAATCGAAGCCGCGAAGAAAGATTATTGTTAACCAGGGTGTTCTTGAGATAGGAGTGGTACCTCGAGCTCAAATAATTAGATCCGAAGGAAGAACGGGTGGAGATGGGAAGCCCAAGAAGAAAGAACCCATGCATGCAATGGATAAAGATGAGCATAAGAATGATGCAATCATAACATCTCAAATTGTTGTTGAAGTAGAATGTGAAGCCCTAAAGGATGTGGGATTGCAATGCAAAGTGCAAAAATTAGAATGCGAGCTCGAGAAGCAAAGAGATGTAGTTTCCCACCTAAAGAGCGAGCTGGCACAAGAAAAGACAAACAAGATACATCAAGTAGAAAAAGCGAAGGAAGTAGAGGGAGTGGCTCATGAGTGGTTTAAGGATACAAAAGACATAAGGGATAAGGAAAATAAAAGGATAGATCAATTAGTGCAGGAAAATGAAGGATTTCGAGAGTTGATCAAGAGATGGGAAATTGATCAAAAAATCCAAAGAGAGAAAATAGTGAGTGAAACAGAGAAACGTGAAGAATTAGAAAGAAAAGTTGAAGCGTTGATGGAAAGGTTACAAACTTTGGAGATGAAAAAAATAGACAGAAGAACATCGAAAGGAAAAGAAGAGAGATTGGGTTCGCGACATGATGAGAACGAAGAATGTAGGAATAAAAAGAAATTAAGCATTAGAGAAAAAGGTAGTGGAGAGCGAGTGGTGGTGAGTCAAAAAGGAAAGGAAAATGGAATTGAGACGAGAAAGAAAATTACCAAAAAAGCAGAGACTAGCAAAGTAAGCAAGACAACATCGGCAACGAAGTGGATCCTTGAGAAAAGTGAAACTAGAGACTTTGGGAAAGGATGTCTGGGCACAATACATGATCGCAAAGAGGAAAGAAAAGGAAACTCAAGGATCCATGGCAAAGAAATGGATCATAATGAGAAGGAAAGCATAAGGAAGGGTGCCAAAGAAATTGATGAGGCAGATGCTCTCATAATGGATCAACGGGTCGCAACGAAGGACAAATTTTCAAAATGGGTGAATGCTTTGTATGAGGAGATAGAGAGAGAATGCAAGGGTGTAGCAAAATGTGAGAAAAAATTTCATGATCTACATCATGTGGTTAGCTACTTAGAGAAGAAGACATTGAGAACTATGTGGTTGTGTCGTATGAACCCATGTTTTGAAGAAGACGATCATTTTGAAGAAGATGATCATTTGTAGGGATTTATGAGCTCGGAAAGGTGAAGTGATACGGATGTTAGGATGTCGAGTGCACATAAAGAGAGGATGCAGGATTGATATTCAGTTGATGACTGTCTTGTCCTTAGAAGCATGTTGGCATTGCAGCACTAGAGGAGGATGGATTGAGGTTGTAAGGCATAGACATGAGAGGTCTTGTGAGATGAGGATTCCTTGGTTAGGGGTGGTTTTAGGGAGGTTTGGAACGGGATGGATTTAAGGAGAAGTTAGGGCAAGGGGTGGTTTCTGACGAAGAGAGAGATAAAGCTTGAAAAGGGGTGGGATCCTATCTAGTGTTTGCAAACCAATGGTTTATCAAGAACGATGAATGAGGAAGTCGATGGAAACAATGAAGAGAGTAGAAGAAGATGAGGTGATGATTGAGGAGGTCAAATGTGAGTCGAAGAGATGAGAGTAGGTGAAAAAAGTAGAATAAGAGAGAGAAATAGAAGAATCGGGAACGAATACAATTGGAGGGGAGAGTTCATTTATAGAGTGAAAAGCTTAAGGATTGGAAAAAGATTGAGTGGAAAACTTGAGAGAAAAAGAAAAGTGGATTCCTGGTAGTATGTGTTTGACTAGGTATGCCATTGGCAAGGATAGCTTAGGTCTGACCAGGGTTGGCTTCATTAGAATTGCGAGTCTGAGGTGTGAGGATAGACAAATCGAGTTGTGTTGCAAACGTAGGAGACCAAGTGATACTTTCCGAGGTTGCAAATTGATGAGATGGTTAGTATGTGCGGGTCTTAAGGGAAAGAGTTGACCATATAGTGTAGTGGCTAGATTTTAGCTCGAGTAGTGGCAGAGAGATGATATGTTTCATCGGGATGTCCACAGGGAGTTTATATGTATGTATGTATGTGATGTGTTGGGATGGTTGGGAATTAAAGCCCTTTCTTCTGTCTCCTAATTCTCGAGACTTTGGAATTGAAAAAAAAAAACAAAAAAGAAATACTTGTGTATATGTGTGTGTTGTCGGTGCACTACAGTGGGCTAGTAGGCGGATGGAATGACCTTGATCGGATGATCGAGACCACGAGTTGATGCTAGTTTCGCTGTAGGCCTGACCTATATGTGGCTATGCACCTATGTGGGCCGATAGGCGGGTGGAGTCACTTTGGCCGGGTGGTCAAAGCCACGAGCTGACGTCGGTTTCGCATAGGGCTAGTGTTGTGCATCGTGCATAAATAAATAAATAAAACAAAAAAAAAGAAAAGAGATTCCTCTCTCGAGCGGGGACAGAAGAGAGGAGAGGGCACGATGCCTGGATGGGAATATGTGTTTATTTGTCATGGGCATATGAGCTGATGTGGACTCCTGATGAAGCATGTCAAATCAAAGCTCAAACTTGGCTGAAATTTAGCTCGCTACGTGTCTATAGAAGACTTTGACTTGAGAGATCTAATCATACTAGCTATCTTGTTTGGTTGGGAACCTTTTGGGAGTTGTGCACTTTGGCTCTGAGGTTGTGCAACAACTTGCGAAGTCTTGAATCACATCGATGGCAATTAATTTTGTTAAAGTGAACAAAGGTTTGACTTGAGAGGTTCTTGCAGATGTGCATGCATGATCAAAACATCATTGGAGAAAGTTGAATGGTCTGTCGAAGATTGAAAAGTTGAAAAGTTGGACTTCAGTAATGAAAAATAAAATAGTGTCAAGAGGGAAAAAGGAAAGTGAGAGAAGTAAATTTAGGTGGAAAAAAATGGGAACATGAGAGATACAAAAATAGGGAAAGATATGAATCATGGGAAAGTTGAGTACAAAAAAATTGGATAAGTCGATGGTAGGATAAAATGGAAAAACATAGTAGAACCATGTGTGCATTGACCCATCATTTTGATTTGCATGACATTGTTGTGTTGTGTTGACATACTTTTTGGTTGATGTTTTTTGGTCTTACCAATAATTTTTGTTGAGAAGTAGATTTCTTGGAGTAACCAATTTCCTCCAGCGACTCAAAGAGAGAAGTAGAAGCTAGGGAAGGTAAGGATGGATGGATCATAATTTCTTATGCATATGATATGTATGTTTCTTGCACAAATATGAAGGCGACACACATCACTCGTCGGGGACGACTTCGCAGATAAGTGGAGGGGAGTATGTTAGCTGTATAAATTATTGGTTTTGTTGCACTAATATGATTCCATTTTGTAGATTATATGTTGATTGCAGGTGTCTTGCAAGGAGAGATGTTTGACAACAACAATAAATTTTGATCAAATGTGGTGATGCAAAGTAGGTGATGCAAAGTAGGTGATGCAAAGAAGGGTGAAGATTCTGGGGTTTCTTTTTTCTTTTGTCTCTAGTTTTTTCATGTGTGCAGGTGATAAAGAAGAGCATAGAAGGAGAGAGGGAAGAGCACTCGACTTTCCTGAAGAGAGGCAAACCTGTAGATACATGTTAATGGGGGAGAGCATGAGTAAATGGTTAGCAAAAGTTCGGGAGATGTGTAATGCATTGAAATGTATGTGTCTATGCCCTTAAGTGTATGGGATCATTATCACACCATCACATTGGGGAACACAAATTTGTAAGTATGGACATGCATGCAGGTGCAAACTTAAGGTTGATATGTTCTAAAATTGGAAAAAAACAGGAAGAAGAAAAGAAAACAAATGAGAAAAAAAGCAAAGAAAGCAAATAAAAACACAAAAGAAAAATTACAAAATTAAAATAAAAAAAAAACAAATGAAGAAAAGGAAAGATGTGCACTTGTGTGAGAGTGGTAGAACATGGGAGGGTTAGAATGTCCAGGGAGTGGGTGAGAGGAGGAAAAAAAAAAAAAAAAAAAAACAAGAAAGATAACCTTAATTACCCTCCCCTCTCGTACGCTACCTCTGCTTGTCCCATTTTGTGTGTGCTCTCTGCTTCTCTCTTTGTTGGTGGAGGTTTGTTTTTTCCCTTTGTTTTTTGTTCTATGCAGGTGTTAGAAGGGGGGATAATAAAGAAATTTCTTTTTGGGGGGCTCTCTTCTTCGATCCGGCAACCGAATTCGAGTGTCTCTGTGTGGTCGAGGGAAGAAGTGAAGGGGCTGCGGGAAGGTTGTGTAACGCCAAGCAGTTCTTGTAAGGAAATGGACTCAAAGTCTGATCGCTTGCTGGGCTGCACATCTTCTTGCTCCTCGTATATGGGGGAATGACTTTAGGGAATTGATTATGAAGATCATACACTAATTTAATAACAAGTAGATTCTTTCTCTTTGTGGCTTGTTTCTCCTCTTCTATCTCTCTCAAGAACTCTTGGGAGTAATGATTTATAGAGGAGGGAATTTTATCATTTATAGAATTAGGAATATACGCTTTGTGTGGTGGTGAGATCATCCTAGGATTTGGATTTTTCTACATTACATTGGATTATTCGGGCTCCAAATAAGGTTCTAATGAGGTTTTCTATGGATAACTCTCTACGCTTGGGTGACTCCATCTAGTAAGTTGTGGGCTCTCTACATGGGTTGAGTAAAAAATCTGAGCTTTAGGTCACTATCTAAGATCATTAGGGAAGTTGGCACTATTGCTATGCTCAAGTTATCCTCTACTGCAGCATATTTCATCGAAGTAACATTAGCATGGGGTGGTGGTTGCCGACCTAATACTAGTTACAGTCTCTACTAAGTCTGCTAATGTGGCTGAAAAGGTTGTTGTGTTCTATAGTATGGCTGCCCTTGGTTTTGGTTTTGATATCTCTTTGGCTACTGACATGGATGTTGGTATTTTTTTTAAACCACTTGTTTTTTGTAAGGACAATCTTGGGAGGTGTGGTTAGTGTATTTTGTCTCTATGGTATAGTAGTGATCGTTTAGATTCCCAATGTTCTGAGTCATCAATGGGCATATTTTTTTTGTCTCTATGGTATAGTAGTGATCATTTAGATTCCCAATGATCTGAGTCATCAATGGGCATATGTTTGGCCATCTTGTCTCCTCCGCAAGTATAACATCATTTGATTGAGACCATTCTAGGGGTTTGTCTACTCGTGACTCCTCATCAATGGATGTTGAGGGCTTGGATGTGAAACTACTAGAACAATATAAATCCTTGTAGAGTTTAGAAAGTTTTAACTTGTCACCAGAGTTATCCTCAATGTCAATAGACATGCAGACACATTGCTCTATCATTCAGGGTTCCTTTAGATACACATATGATTGTAAATTTGAACTTAACAATCCATCTAAAAAATAAGGAGTCTTGCTTAACCTAGGTAGGTAGCTCTAGGGTTGGACATCATTTAATGCACTATCTAAGCCTACATTTGGCTAGCCTAGCTATATCTTCAGATATCTGTTTAAAGTTATGGATCAATGATGAAGTGTTATGCATAATCTCACTCTTAAATAACTCTGTGATGAATGCTTCTAACAACTGGTTGATATCCCTGAATCGACCTCGATGTAAGGGTTGAAACAAGGTCCAGGCTATATTCTTTAAAGTTGGAACAAAAACATTGTATTGAGTGAACAAATAGAATATAAGAGGATCTAGCTCCATGTAGAACATGAGACTCATGTGAACTCTTTCGAGGGAAAACAAGTTCACCCTTCCAAGTGTAAGCATGTGTACCATGCTCCATAACCACAAACATCCTCTCAAAAGAGTTATCTAAGTAGACCACCTTCCCTGGGACATTAGGATCTTTGAGTTCATAAATGGTTACTCCATCTATGGGTTTATCTAGCTTGAATCTCTAGAATGCATCATCTCTCTCTCTCTCTATTCAATAAGAGTTTTGTGCTTTTGTTATCCTGGAGAATCCACTCTAGCGTGATTATCCTTGATAGGATTGACTAACCAGGAGGTGTTCTAGGCTCTTTTCCAATATTTTCCTATTCTAGGTCTCCTATCTCTGACTTAGGGATGATTTTTCCAAACTCATCAGTCCTATTGGTAAGATCGTACCTGCATACATGGTTCCTTGCTTATCAATGTGGGATCCCTCTAGAATTCGACCAAGCATTCAATTCCAAAGGATTGATCACGTTTTTGAGTTGGACCAGGAAATGCCTCAAACATAGATGCGTGCACCCAAGTGGTTGGTTTGGATGTACTCTAATTGATTCTTGTAGGGACCTTCAAGGGTTTGTAAGTAAGATAATCCTAAATTTCTTGTGGGTTTCTCCATACTAAAAGACATTTTGGAATCTCTTGTTTCTCTGCTCAATGTGTATGGGTAATCACTTAGTTGTTGATCCCATGACCAAACCGTGTGTGTACCTAAGAACCAACTTAGGGACTTGTGGAGAAAGAGACTATACCTCAATCCCCCTCAAGTGCATATAGTGGGGATTCACGCTTTAATTATCAATCCGATGAGTATCAAAACCTAGCCGAGTGTATGAAGACATGCATTCAAATGACGATCAATGCAAATGAGTTACTCAAAGAGTGCAAACAAGGCAAAGACTAATCCAAACAAGCTTCAACTGTCAGTCATGGTGTCACGATACTTGGAACAGCAGCCAACAGTAAATTGAGCTTTTCTCTTAGCTTTGAGCTCTAAATATAGTGAATAGCATATGCCTTTCGAAGCTCTCGAGAAGATGCATCCAATGGCAGTATTTTCACTCAATTCTGACGCTTCTACTTCAAGTTATGAGCAAAATACTGAGTCATGGGAAAGACCTTCCTACACTTCAGCACTTTCTACACTTCGCACACACCTTAACAACAGTAAACAAACACTTTCATGGATAGACAACACTTCCTAACACTCTTTCCAAGCAACACACATGCATACAAGCTCACAAAGAAGAAGATACAGAGAGGAGAAGACACAAATTCGAATTTCTGTGCTCTTGATTCTCACAATGGCAAAAAGCTCTTACAAAGAGTCACAAATTGAATTATATACTTGTGCCCTAAAAATGGTCCTTTCACACAAGAGACTGGCACTTTATTCACTAAAAGGCTAATTTCCTACTAATTTACATGGGTAAGCTACTAATGTTCAGTGGGGATGCATCTAGAGGACTCCTCTAGTGCCTTTACAACGGAAAATATATTACAAGAATGGTTATAATACAAAAATAAGGTATCCAAATCGGAAAAATTTTGGGGCCCTTCTTTTTCTCTACCTTGTGCTCTCTTTGCTCTGCAACACTCTCCCCCTCTTCATCTCTATCATCCCTTGACAGGCTTTATCTTCTCATTGGTTGCTTGTTTAAGTCTTTTGAGTGCACGCATCGAGTGGTTGAAGAAGCAATAAGGACCGTCAGACAATTGGTTATCTTATCCGAGGTTTGTCCTTTGCTTCTGTCTTTGGCTTGCTTTAAGAGGTCTGAATACACACACCCAGTGGTCGGAGAAGCAATAAGGACCGTCAGAGAATTTGTTATTTTATCCGATCTATGTCCTTTGCTTCTGTTTTGCTCCTTGGTATTCCGTATATCACATATCTGGGTTGCTGTATTCAGTTGGGTTGCCACGCACGCCACCAGTGACCTTTGTCTTGCTTGTGGTCCTCTGATTTGTCCTGGTTGCACACATGTGACCCTGTTGTATTGCTTTGAGCATGTTTACTTTCTTTTCACCGCACGCTGCCAGCGGAAGGATTAGTACCTGCCAATTATCTTCTTGCACATCTTCATGGATACTTTCCTGGCCCTGGTCCCTCCTTCCACTTACGTGCTTTTCCTTGATGCGTGCCCTTGCGGGGCTTCTTGCAGAGATGTATCTTCGGATATGATCATTTCAGTGAAGATTCTTTCGTTGTCTTCTTCTTTTCTTCTTTTTGCTTGATTCTCCCTCGACACTGCCCCCCTCCCGGACTCTGTCGTCCCCGACAGGCTTTGACAGTCGACGGCAGTATGTTCTATATACTTTTTGCTCTGTTTCATTAAGCAAATTGGCTTCACGTATCATTAGCTATTTCCACTGTTCAACTTTTACGCCATCATTAGGTGGCTCTCTGTGATCGGCGAAGAAGCTCAGTTTGTATGCCACTAATCTTGCATTTAGCTTGGATGACATCTTTAAAAAGATTTCTGAATCTATTTCAAAAAACCCTGTAAAAAACGCTTCTTCCAAAGTTTGCATATAGGTACTTGGCAAAAACATGAGTCTAGAGTAATAAGCCATTATTGTAGGTCGGCTAGGCATGACGGACAGATAAAAAACAAGGATATCTGTTCCCTGGTTAATTCCAATAAAGTTCAAAAATGTATATGCCGCATGCTTGAAGACCTTCAATACTGTATCATGCTGAGTATTTTATTTGTCAGCTTGATAGTTAAATCTGGTACGGTAGCATAAGTCTGCAGCCAAAATTTGATTGTTTTTACCATGTAATCTTCTGTAGGTAAATAATTATGTGGTGGACTTGGAAGGAGTGGATAGTTTAGCCATTGTTTATTGATTATACCGGTCTTTTGCATCTCCAAAAATTCGCGTGCTTCTCTACGACGTGGCGTTGGGCAAAAAGAAGGGTTTACGTGTAGTAAATATGGTGCTACTTGCCAATGCACCCGTAGTGTAGGATTTCTCTCCAAAAATTTCCTTCTCCAAACAGGTTGTGCAGCTTCAAATTCTGCTTGAGTGTAAGCGAATGTGTCATGTTTGAAGTTTAGCTGTTCGTCTGGACTTTTTTGTGTAATCTTCTTTATATATTGTCTTGTTTTCTCTTTCATCAGTCCGTAGGGAATGTTGAAAGGCTTCATAATCATATCCAAGTCTTTACCCTTGATCTTTGCTTCCTTCATGACTTTGATGACTTCATTTTCAAAATTTTCTATCAACCGGGACACCAGTAGTGCCCGTTCCTTCTGACTTATTTCTACAGTATATGGCATTGGATGATCATCATGTATGTCTGTGCCTGGATTTATTGTGCAGATAGTTGTTCACTCATAATTTGGAACTGATTCTTTTCCCTCATGGCCTTGTCGTAGTCTGCATCTGTATCCATCATCTGTTGTTGTGTATCCATGGCCGTTTGTATCATCTGCTTGACCACAGGTTTTAATTGTGTGACATCCACATTTAACCATGTTTTAGGAATACTCGGTTCTGCTCCTGT
This sequence comes from Ceratopteris richardii, assembly GCA_020310875.1. Classification (NCBI taxonomy): domain Eukaryota; kingdom Viridiplantae; phylum Streptophyta; class Polypodiopsida; order Polypodiales; family Pteridaceae; genus Ceratopteris; species Ceratopteris richardii. The sequence goes on from CM035444.1 coordinate 78,828,160, forward strand.
TGTCACATCTTTTCCTTGTGCTACGTGTAATGTAGTGTCATGGGGCTGCCTAATGTGGAGTTGTATCCTTGGCTCAGCCTCCATGTGGTCCATCTTGCCTTGAGGTGTATCATCTGGCACTTCAATCACAATTTGCTGTCTATTTTTGTGTAGGTCTGAATCTTCATCCACTGTAGTTTGCATTTCTTCCTTGATAGGTGGCATTACTCCTTTATTCGATAGTGTAGCTTCCTTGATACTAATCTTTGACTTATCATTTAATTGAATTACATGCTCGGGTTCAATGGATTCTTCTATGTTTTTTGCCTTTTCTTGGTGGTTGTCTGGCGTGACTTTAACTTGATTAATCTCTGTCCATTCTTCCTCGTGAGTTTTTGTCCTTATGTCTATGTCCAAAGTATCTTTCTCAAGACTAGATTCTTCATTGGAACTCGAGTCTTCTAAGCCCAGTTCTTTGTATCTGGCGGCTTGTTCTGGGGTCTTTTCTTTACTCCGTTGTTGCTTCTCTTGACTTGCTTGTCTGTAATGATGACCTTGAACATTTAGATTTACTTGCCCTTGCATGTACTGATGTGTCTCTTCTAGGGATGCGGAGAGGTCTCTCTTGGTGATTGGTATTTGGGCTACAGGAATCTTCGGCAAAGTATGTGTCCTCTTTGATTGAGGTGTAGCCTAGGCTTCTTCCTCTCTAAGGCGCTTTGTGCCCCTCATGGGTTTCTGTGAACTGGTTCCTACTTCTTCAACAGCGATAGCTGCTTCCTTTTTCTTGGGAACCGTAGCGGACTTGGCATATTGGGCTAACCCCTCTGAGGTTGGCATCTCACGCAGGCAGTTTTTCATATCAAGTGCCTCATAGATGAGTAAGGTCAAAGCTGAACTGCCATTGAGAAACTTTTTCTGACCCCACTTCTTCTTGGCTTCAAATAATCGGTCTTGAACATAAGGCGTCATGTTTACTTTATTGCCGACTTGCCTCATAGCATGTGATAATAGTTGCACGACAATCTTTTGAGGTGCTGTGTATCTATGCATACTAGGAAAACAAAAGTGCTGACGCACTAAGCGGACAGCCTCTTCAATATCAGTTCTATTGATGTCCAAGAAGGATCTCTTTTTAGGATCATGACATTCCTCCTTGACATTAGTGAGCCCTTCTTGGTGCCATCCAAAAGCTTTGTTGATCAATTCATGAGTGAATTGAATTGTTTTCCATGTACCCACTTTGTCCAGTACTCTTGCTTCAGGAACTGATATCTTATTTGGTGCAGGCTGGAGTGTATTCATAACTTGCGTACACCTCTGGAAATCTGGCAAATAAATAGGTAGTATGAGAAATGCATCTATTCTTGCTTGTGTACAGACATCCGTCATGCGTGGTAATCCTTGTATGGTGGTCTTAAAGTCTTGGGACATAATAGGGAAGTAGTGATCCCTGTCCATAATCTTGATGGTAGCCATGAAAATGAGGTCCGACACCGGTTGGTCATCCAGAAACCAATGGCCTCTTGCTTTTGTTATTGATTCTAATGGAAGAAGCTGGACCTCTTCCTCTTGCGTAGCTTCGGAATTAGTAGATGCCATCTGCACTCAATATAGAGTATGAATTAGTGGCCAGGTAGTATCAGAAATCCTCCTTCATTTGTCTTTCATAAGATTGACATTGCTCCGAGTGAATGGTGTCGTCCCTTCCCCGTGGGTGTGAGAAAGGTAATACTTGGGATTTTTCATATTTTTAGGTATTTTTATGTTTTTTTGTCTGAAAGAAAAACATAAAAGTTAGTTCATAGCCGAAGCGGTTATTAATTTTTTTAGTAATTTTCTTTAAATTATGTACAAGTGCTCTCCTATTTCCCAAGAGGAAAATGTGCTTCACTATCCTGAAATAGAAGAATATTGTGCCGAATGCGTGGCCTTGTAATGTGGCCCTATCATGCATACTTTGGATTCTGGTAAATCCAAATGCGTGCAATTCGAATTATTTGGTAGATGTATACAGCTTGCTTTGTCTTTCGACATCCAAATCTGCTTTGTTTTGTTGGGAGAAATCGTGTTCCCAACCTTCTTGGTGATTGTGATGCTTCTCATCTGGTGCTTCTGCTTTGTCTGCTTTTTGAATCTTGGAATGACATGTGAATTGTATGTAGACTCCAGCTCTGTCCTGTAGCAGTTCATCTTTGGTGGTCTTGTCTTTAGACCATCCCGATTCTCCTTATGCAATGGTTCATCCTTTCTGGTGATTGTCCTTTACATGACTTGGGAATCCATATTTGAGTTCGGTCCGACTGAGCGGCTATCACCTTCTTTGAAACCCATATTCTAGCAATTTGTTGTGGACGTCGGTGTCTAAAGTAATTTGTCTCCTTTTTCGATGGATTGTTCTGATGTTGATGATGTTTCTGTTGTAGAAGATATGTAGCTACCTTATCCTTCCTTATCCAAACTTTTCTAGTGTGAGGAATATGGTATATTCGAATAGGTACAGACTTGTGATGATCCTTAGAACTCGTTTCTCTTGTGCGTGGTTCTTCGCTAAGGCTGTTTTCAGATAGAATGACACTCTTGTGACTTGCTAGATTAGAAGATGGTGTGCAAGAAGAATTCAGTGTATCCTCACATGAAGTACTCGATGAAGGGATTTCCATAGTACTAATGAACATACATTCATCATCATGTTTATTTAAATGAGCTCGCTGGTTATATCCTTGGCTTTGATTGGTCGTTCGTCTAACATGCTGAATACCTCTCAATGTCCTATCTTGGCTGAGATATATCCTAAGGCCAATTGGATAGTCACTTCATATTCGTATATCCAATCTTGACCTAACACTATGTCTTCGAGTAAGTCTTGATCATGACATACTAAGAGCTTCTGTTCCATAGTATTGTTTCCAATATGTAGAGGTAAGGTTACTTCACCCATACATTGAGTAATTGTTCCCCCTATTCCTATCAACTGTGCCTTTGATGGACGTAGTTCCTCCTGGAGTTTTTGAGTTAATGAAAGTTTGATACAACTTATGGCGACTCCTGTGTCAATGAGAGCATCCACTAAGTGGTACTCCTTTTTTCCAGTTGCCAAGTTCAAATAGGGTTTTGTCCTCTGTTGACTTAGGTTTTCAGTGGCTCTAAAATTAGCCATTGGGATGAGTTCTTCTCCTAGTCTATATCTCTCATCTCTCTCTCATCCACTCTTTTCGTTTCTTGATTCGTTCTAGTGCTTCCTGTCTCGCTTCTTCTCGTATCCTTTCCTCCTCGATGCGTCTATTCTTGCCCTTGATTAATCGTGACATTGTTTCTTCAGTGAATGGTTCTAGATATTTTTTCACTCGACACCCACTAATATAGTTTGGTAGTACTTCTCCATCTAGGGTTGCTAGACTGATGGCTCCACTCAGAGATATACGATTGATGATCAACGGGCCATATCCTCTCTTCTGCAACTTCTTAGCGTGTTGTTTCAGAGTATATACCAAAACTAAATCTCCTTCCTTCAAATTTTTATCTTTAATATGAGCATCAAAGTAGGCTTTCTGTCGCCTTTTAGCAGCATAAATCCCTGCTACAGCTTGTAACCTAGTTTCATGTAACTTCTCTATTTGATCCAATTGAGCTGAGAGTTCATGTCTTGTCCACTCATAAGTTGTTGCTACTCTGAGAGTGGGTATTAAGAAATCAATTGGCAAAATAGCATTTTGTCCATACACTAAGTTAAAAGGAGTAGTGCCTATGGCGGTTTTGTAGGCTACTCTGAATGCCCATAAAGCGTGATGTAATTGTTTATCCCAATCAGATCTACCATTGTTCACAATTTTTGTGAGAACTGTGCATAAGATTTTATTGGAACTTTTGGCTTGTCCATTGGCTTGTGGGTGATAAGGGGCTGATTACTTATGAATTACCAAGAATTCATTCAGTAAGGCTTCTATAACTTCATTCACAAAGTGCGTACCTCTATCACTCACAATTTCTATCGGTAGTCCAAATCTAGTGAAAACGTTCTCGAAGAGAAACTTGGCAGTAGTTCTTGCGTCATTTTTCTTGGTTGCTTTGGCTTCAACCCATTTGGTCAGATAGTCTGTGGCTACAATTATATATTCGGCATGGGATCCTTTAGCTGGGGGGCTAATAGGTCCTATGAAGTCTATTCCCCATTTAGTAAAAGCTCTGGCACTCATCATGGGTTTTAGTGGCATTTCATCCCTTCTAATTGGATATTTCGTTCGTTGACAAGTATCACATCGTTGAACATATGTGGTTGCATCCTGATGTAAAGTTGGCCACCACATTCCTGCAAAGACAATCATTTTTGCTGTTTTATCTGCAGAGAAATGTCCTCTTGCAGCTCCTGTATGTGCCATCTCTAAAACAACAAGATACTCATCTTCATGAATGCACATTTGCAAATGATTATCTCTTCCTCGTTTGAAGAGTTGTTTTCCAATAAGAGCATAGTCCTTGCTTTGTTCAACAAGTGCTCGTTTTCTTGCTAAAGTGGCTCCTTCTGGGTACTCTTGGGTCTTTAAGAACTTCACCAGAGGCATGCTCCATCTTGGTGCTATAGTGGAGTAGCATAGAGTGGAGTTCTCTTCTGGATTCCGTTCTTGATAGGTTGGGCAGGCTGATACATAGTTATGCGCATCCCTCTGCATGGTTGGCCAATATATGCCCAATCTCCTTAGTGTTTGCCATGTTCTGTTCGCATTTAGATGAGTTTTCCATTGATTTACATGTGCTTTTTGAAGCCACATTTCCTGTTGCTCTTCTTCTACGCATCTCATGAGTAATCCATTTGAGTCTTGGTGATACAAGCTTCCAGCAATGATATGAAGGTTTTTAGTCTTCCATAGGTCTTGAGTTCGGTTTGGTGTGATCCCATCTTTAGGTCCATGCATGAGTACAGGGATCAACTTTTCTGCCCATTGGGGACATACTTTGAGGTTAAACAAGTACGTGTCTGGAAGATCATCGGGTACTCCTATGGGTGGCTCCCCATGTGTCATTCTTGATAGGTGATCCACTCTTATGTGGGTATTTCCTTTCTTGACTACTACTTCAAAATCAAATTCCATCAACAATAGAAAACATCGTACTAGTCGTCCTGTATTACAAGGATTATTGACTAAGTATAGTAGGGCTTGATGATCAATGAAGAATTTGAATTTTTTTGCCAATAAGTAGTGTCAAAACTTCTTTATTGCATACACCATTCCTAGGCCTTCTCTTTCAGTCGTGGTATATTTGCGTTCTGCTTGATTCAATTGTCTACTGGCATAGGCTATAGGGTGATCTAACTTTCCTGCATCTGCGGGTTGAGCTAAGATGCAACCAATGGCAAACTTGGAAGCATCTACGTGGATATGAAATGGTTTGTTCCAATTAGGTACTCAAAGGATTGGGGCTGAATTCAATCGACTCTTTAATTCATTAAAGGCTTTTTCACATTCTTCAGTATAGTTAAACTGTGTCAATAATGCATAAAGAGGTCTAGCAATTATGGCATACATATGTATAAATCTTCGGTAGTATCCACAATGTCTGATAAATGCTTGTACTTCTTTAACAGTCTTTGGTCTTGGTAAATCCAGAATTACTTTGATTTTGTCTTCATCATTTGAGATTCCATTCTTAGAGACAATATGTCCTAATATCTTTCGTTGTCGAACCATGAAGACACATTTTTCTGGGTTGAGGCATACTCTATATTGTCGACATTTGGCAAAGATCTTTCCTAGTTCAGGGATGTGCTCTGATCGTATAGCTGAGTAAGTGCATAAATCATCCACATATACCTCCATACTCTTTCTCAGGAACTCTTTGAGTACATGGCACATCAATCTTTGGAAAGTGGCTGGGGCATTGGTTAGGCCGAAAGGCATAACCCTAAAGGTGTATACTTCCCATTCAGTTGCAAAGGCTGTTTTATGCTGGTCCTCAGGAGCAATGGCTACCTGATTATAGCCTGAAAAGCCCTCCAAAAAACTATAAACTTCCTTTCCTGCCACTCTTTCCAAAAGATGATCCGTAATGGGCAATGGGTAACTATCCCTTATGGTGGCAGCATTTACTTTTTTCAGATTTATGCATACTCTTAACTTACCATTTTTTTTCGGTACAACCACCAAAGGTGATACCCATTCCGTGTGTTCAATCTCATATATGAATCCAGCATCTAACAACTTATCTATCTCTTCCTTTATCTTTGCTGAGTATACATCATTGTATGTGTATGGTCTTTGTTTAGAAGGTTTGGCTTCAGATGTCATAGGGATTCTATGTGCACATATAGATGGATCTAGTCCTTTCAAGACCTTATAGGTCCAGGCAAAGACAACCCTGTATTCCCTTATGAGTCGTATTAACTCTTGTTCTTCGTCCATTAGTACATCGTTCTTCTCCTTCCTCTAAGGTTACTACTATCTTCTTGGTCTGTTCTTTATTGTCATATGCTAATCCTAGCTGTGCTTCTCGTTTTGGCATTTGAATAGCAATTCTTCTCTCTTCTACTTCATATTTTTTGAAGTGGGCGGGCACTTCAAATTGGTCTTGAGGCTTGTTTTCTTCATCATTTTTTGCTTTTTCTAATCCAAGCTCCTCTTCCTGTGTTGGTTCTTGATTTATTTCATTAGCTATGATACTTACTTCTTGATTTCCACTTTCTATTTCCATTTGCTCTTGCTCCATTTCAATGCTCTCGTAATCCTCCTTCTATTCTTTTTCAATTACTTCTCCTTCTTCAGCCTCTTGAAGAACTACCACATATAGACTAACATCATAGCCTTCCCCATCAATGCATTCATTCATGGTTAGTGCTTCTTCGTTTACACATACATCGAGAGTAGCTAAAATCTCCATCGAACCGTGAGGTTCTTATTCTTCATCTAAGAATATTTGAGGCATATAGGCTGGATCTTGTACTGATCTAGCCACTCCTTGCTTTTGCTACCATCCTTTCCTCCTATCTTCTTCCTTTTTCGCAATTTGGCATATCCATAGATGAATGTCTTCATTCATCCATGATTGATCACTTGAACCTATACTATGAATTGAGTGATTATCTTCCTCCTTATGAATCTGATTCCATTGTAAGGGGGGAACATCTTGATATGTATATGTGTGGAGATTTATTCTTGTGGTGGTTCCTTCATGCTATAGGTATACAACGTCTTTTCCCCAATCTTGCACTACCTTTAATTGTCTCATGAAAGGTCTTCCAAGTATCATTTCATAATTGCTAGGCCTTTCAAATTGACAAATTGCTAAGGTGTGCTCGAATTCAACTCCACAAGTGGTGAAAACTACTCGTTCCAATATCCCCAAGGGTCGTTCAGTGTGTCCATCTGCCATTTGTATCTTCATGCGTGTGGGTCTTAAAGCTAGTTTTCCCCATTTCTCCCAGATTTCTTTAGTTGCTATTCCTACTCCAGCTCCTGTATCTAAAATGGCTTTGGTGGTGTAACCCCTATAGGTAATTGGAAGGCAAGTATTTCCTTCATCTCCCTCACAAAAATCTCCAACCTTATCGACGGGGATCTTTACTGTGTTTACTTCATCAGATATCTCTTTTTCTTCCGTCTTGATCTCCAATTGACTGGTCAGTTTCTCCTTCAAATGTGGTTTGACCTTCAGAAGTTCTTCCAATGTTAGGGTACACGGGATTTTTACTTTTTTGAGATGTTGTATGATATCCGATGTTTGGACTGATGGATTAGGTTCTTTTTTCCTTATTGAGGGAATGCAATATAGTTCCGAATTATGTTCGTACTCTCCTGTGTAATTTGGCAGAGCCTTTACTCCGTCATCTTCTTTGTCGCTTGGATCTATTGGTAATATTTCTTCTGAATTCAACTTAGGTATTGAATCCTCTATTCCATCTTCTGCTTCTAGCTCTTCAAAGGGTGGTTCAATTCCTTCCACTTTCTTCCATCTGTCTTCTTGGACTCTTGCCCACAAATCTTTAGGCCATTCCCCTTCTACTTTGGGAACAAAGGATCCTTCCCTTTTATCCTTGCAGAAATTTCCATGATGGGTCTCGCCTTCTTTGGGTTTCTCGTGATCATTAGCAATGACACACTCTTGTAATTCTCTTTCGGAAATTCGTGTATTGGGTAGTGGAAAAGCAGGTTTTTCTAAGGTCTGTTGAGCGACTTCTATTAATTTTTTGTAGATCTCCAACCTTTCTTTCTCTAGGTCACCTCTAGGATATTCTCTTTCATGTTGTTCTATGGTAGGTCCTGCTCTTATTCGTGCCTTGTATGCCTGAATCCACATAGCTAATTCTTCAGGCATGGGATCTGCTAAAACTGATCCTACCTCTTCTTTTTTCGACTTTTCTTTCCGATTTTCTCCTTCCACTTCCTGTTTCTCTCCTTGATTTTGTTCGCTCTTCTCATTTTCCTTCTTTTGTAGTAATTTCTTTTCCTTTATCCTATCTCTATGGTTCTTCCATCTTTGTGTCCATTTGCTTACAACACTTTTCTCAGGCTCTTCCGAGTCTTCAACTATCCGAGGTGTGGGTGTGTTCACTTCTCTATAGCTTTGATTATTTTCCTCAGTTTCGTCTGGGGTCTCTGTAGCTTTGGCTCTAGTTATAGCTTTCAATGGTACCGTGTACTCCTTATCGCTTCCTGATGATTCTATCACTTCTATCACGTTAATCTGTACATTAGAGTTAACTTTGTTGGGGTTCTTGGGGCAATCTCTGAAAAGGTGTTCTTTACCACAATCACTACAGTATCCTTCCCAGACTCGTTGTGGTGGTGGTGGGTTTGGCAGTGTACACTCTCTGATATAATGATCACCTCTGCATCTATAACATGGTCCTCTAGGTACAGGCGGTCTGTTCATAGTTCGGGGGGTATTGGTGCTCTTGGAGTTGTGTACATTAATGACACATAGTCTTGCTCATATCCGTAGGAACTATCTGGAATTTCCATGCCATAGGCATATGGTTTGTACATTTGCCCATATTCTATCATAGAGCTTTCATAAGTGGAATATGCTCCTTGACTATGGTCATAGGATGAGTCATATGATTCATTACTAGTCAAAGGTGTGGCTGGGACTATTGCTCTTTCTAAGTTTTCTTCAGGTTGAGCTATTTTCACTGGGACAACATTCCAAAGACGAGGTGGTTGTTGCCCTAACATTGGTTGTGGTTGAGTGTAACTTTGATAGGCATATGGTCGTGGTATAGTTGCCTGTTGCTGATATGTGGGATACCTAAAGGCTTCACCTCCTTGATCTCTCTGAGGGTATCCGTAAGGTCTCATGAGCGGTTGTGTTGGTCTCGCTTGCCTATTGTAAGGACAATTTTCTAAGCTGTGATTTGTGTATTTTTGTTCTATGCTGCAATATTGTAAAGGTCCTGGAACAGGTGGTCTATTGTAAGCATAAGCAGGTGGTGGGATTGCTCCCCTAGTACACAAATGAGAAGGATTATCCCCTCCACAATGCATACATCTTCTAAGCATGGGCACTCTCATTGGGTTGTTGGGGTAGTTCCTCTGTCCTTGGACGTTCAGCTTCTTTGCTACTAGGTCGACTATTTCGACAACATTGTTCTTAGGGTTTGATGTGCTACTGGTTAAATCTTCACTTTTGATACTACCTTGAGGTATTTTTAGATCTTCTGCTAGATTCTCTTCTAGGTCGATACATTGCTTCATACATCCTTGCAAAGTTTGTACTCTCTTCACGTACACCAGAGATCTTAATGATCCATTCAATAATCCTTCCAAAAATAATGACACCATTTTGTTTTGGGTGGGTCTCTCTTCCACTGGGCATCTATCCACATACTGCTTGAATCTTCTTGCTGCCAATCTCACTGATTCTGTAGGAGCTTGTTTAAAGCTATGGATTAATGATGACGAGTTGTTTTTAATTCCAGACTTAGTGAATTCCTCAATCATTTCTTGATAGACTTGTTCCATATTTTGAAAATTGTTAGGATCTAATGGCTGAAACCAAGCTAAAGCTGTGTCTGTCAAAGTTAGACCAAAAGACTCATATTGGATAAAAAAATCTTCTACTTGTTCCACTCTGATTACTTGCTTAAATTCAACTATATGATTGTAAGGTTCACTAGAGCCATCATAGTGATTTCTCATGCATTTGGCCACTTGAATTGGCCTTAATCTTCTTCCTGCTTCAGGCGGTCTAGGCATCACAGGGAAAACTGGTCTTCCAATGGGTATACCAGGTCCTCTTGCTACAGGTGGTCTAACTGGGGCAGGAATTCCATTTCTTGGATCCACAGGTGGCTGAGGCCGATAATTAGAGTTATTTGCAGGCATGGCAAGCTGCACATGTGGTCTAACCGGGATTTGAGTTTGTTGTGTTTGTCCTGACTGCTGAAATGAATTATTCTGAGAGGTTCCATGTGGGTTTTGTGAAGTAGTGGCTTGATCCCTCGGGGGAAACACTGAAATGTTCTGATATTTCAACCCGGCTCTCTCTGAATCTGTTAGGGGCCAATACCTTCTCTGGTTTCTATCTAAATATGTGATGATGGTGGGGAAGTCAGGATCTTGTAACTCATAGACAGTCACTGGGTTAGGGGCTGCTTCCCATATTGAAGAGTGGGCTCTAAGGAGATGCTCCATTCCATTGATCAAATACACATCCATTAATGATTCATCTTGGGGAACCAGGTCTCCTCTCCAAACCCTAACAACAGTAGATCTCCCTCTAGGTGTGGTCACTTGCTCTTCATTTCCGTCTTCATTAAGGTTATGGGCATTGTTTTCTTCCCCAAGTTCATTGATATTTTCAGGATGTTCTGTAACAACATACTGGATATCCCTTTTATCCATATACAATCCTCCTGAATACTTAACTGCTAGCCTAGGCACTATGTAAGCATCTGAAGCTTTCTTCAGTCTGGCCACTGATCGGTTTAGTCCATCTAGGTATATGGGTATCTCATGTTGATTGGTGGTCACATATTCTAAAGATGTCTGGTATTCTCCCTCAATAATTGACATCATGCCAATCATTGGTACAGTGTTTTGCATATCCTCTGAAGCCATAGGAATTTCTTCTTCTGACTCACTAGAGGTTTTAGAATAATGTGAATGGCTACTTGGTTCGGCTACACTTCCTACAGAAGAGATTACACTTCTTCGGCTTCCTAGGGTTCTTCCAGATCTCAGGTTCATCCACTTAAAAGCTCTAATCAGCCCTTGCCAATCTCTGGCTTCTAGAGTTCCTCACTAAAGGTCAGAATTCTAAAAAAATTTGGCTAGAAAAGGATTGACTATGAAATCTCAAGTCACGATACTTGACCAAAAAAGTTCATGATACTCGACCTTTCGACAAGACGATACACGATACTTGGGTGAGACGATACACGATATTTGCCAAAAATGATACACGATACTTCAATATGACGATACTCGATACTTGGATGAACACGATACATGATCGCTGAGGAACACGATACTCGATACACAGGAAATGTGATACTCGATACTCCAAAAAATGCGATACTCGATATACGATACTCGATATACGATACTCGATATACGATACTTGATCACACGATACTTGAGATAGCACGATACACGATACTTGTGAAGTATCGCGATCGAGGATCACACGATACTCGATACCAGAGCAACCGCGATACTCGATACTTGAGCCACACAATACACGATCGGTCAAACACGATACACGATCTTTGTGAAGTATCGCGATTGGTCAAACACGATACACAATCTCTGTGAAGTATTGCGATCAGTCAAACACGATACACGATCTCTGTGAAGTATCGCGATCGGTCAAGCACGATACACGATCTCTGTGAAGTATCGCGATCGGTCAAGCATGATACATGATCTCTGTGAAGTATCGCTATCGGTCAAGCACGATACACGATCTCTGTGAAGTATCGCGATCGGTCAAGCACGATACACGATCTCTGTGAAGTATCGCAATCGGTCAAGCACGATACACGATCTCTGTGAAGTATCGCGATCGATCATGCACGATACACGATCTCTGTGAAGTATAGTGATCGGTCAGACACGATACACGATCTTTGTGAAGTATCGCGATACTCAACCACAGGCGACCACGATACTTGGGAAGTATCGCGATACTCAACCGCGGGAGAACACGATACTTGACAATTTTTCAGATTTTTTGCTGGAGTTTTTTTGGATTTTGAATGGAAGCAAGTGTTTTCCAAGCTCATCTACCCTCTCCTCACTCTCTGTATCACCCAAAATATACCTTCTAAACCCTGTAAGGCCCTCACGATACCTGCCACAGATTGTTTGACATTGAAACTTAATTTTTGATTGATGAAGATAAGTAGTAGATTGAACTGCTCACCTTAGAGGCTCTTTCCCAAATTTTCTACCACTCTCTCTAGCTTTGTGCTGCTCCCAATCCCTTTGCTTATCAGAATGCGATACTCAGCTGAAGACTTCTCACGATACTTGCTCAGAAAACAAGTAACTTGTGAAAGTCGATTTTTTGGGTTTTATACTTTTTGAGAAGTTCTCCTAACTACAAGGACTCAACAAGACTAAGGTTAAAACTACTCTAGCTTCCTATCACTTTCTTCTTCCTCCTACTCTACTCACTCCACTTACTTTCCTAGACTAACAACTCACTACACACACTTCAAGAGTCAAGAGTGAGAAGTAGTAAGTGCGAATGAAAGTGACTTACCAAAGAAGAGAAAATCACTCCTCCTCCTCTCGCTTCAATGCAAAAAGCTACTTACCATCACACGAATGCCTCGGTTTGATTCGACACTCCCCGGCAACGGCGCCAAAAAACGTGTGTACCGAAGAACCAACTTAGGGACTTGTGGAGAAAGAGAATATACCTCAATCCCCCTCAAGTGCATATAGTGGGGATTCACGCTTTAATTATCAATCCGATGAGTATCAAAACCTAGCCGAGTGTATGAAGACATGCATTCAAATGACGATCAATGCAAATGAGTTACTCAAAGAGTGCAAACAAGACAAAGACTAATCCAAACAAGCTTCAACTGTCAGTCATGGTGTCACGATACTTGGAACAGCAGCCAACAGTAAGATGAGCTTTTATCTCAGCTCCGAACTCCAAATATAGCGAATAGCATATGCGTTTCGAAGCTCTCAAGAAGACGCATCCAGTGGTGGTATTTTCACTCAATTCTAACGCTTTTACTTCAAGTTATGAGCAAAATACGGAGTCACGGGAAAGACCTTTCTACACTTCAGCACTTCCTACACTTCACACACACCTTAACAACAGTAAACAAACACTTTCATGGATAGAAAACACTTCCTAACACTCTTTCCAAGCAACACACATGCATACAAGCTCACAAAGAAGAAGATACAAAGAGGAGAAGACACAAATTCGATTTTTTATGCTCTTGATTCTCACAATGGCAAAAAGTCCTTACAAAGAGTCACAAACTGACTTATATACTTGTGCCCTAAAAATGGTCCTTTCACACAAGAGACCGACACTTTATTCACTAAAAGGCTAATTTCCTACTAATTTACATGGGTAAGCTACTAATCTTCAGTGGGGATGCATCTAAAGGACTCCTCTAGTGCCTTTACAACGGAAAATATATTACAAGAATGGTTATAATACAAAAATAATGTGTCCAAATCGGAAAAATTTTGGGACCCTTCTTTTTCTCTGCCTTGTGCTCTCTTTGCTCTGCAACAGCGTGTGATCGACACAAGCCTTGGATGATCTAATGCTCTGTTGATCTTGATAAGTATTGACCTGACCTAAGGTTCATATGATTCAATTATTTTCCCAATTCCTAAGTACAATGCATTCCAAGGTTCTATGGTACCAATTGCTTGTTGTTTTAAAATTTTTTTAATGTACTTTCTTATCTCAACATATGTGTCATGGGCAATGCTTCAGTTTTGCTGTACTTTGATGTGTAATCAATCAAATTAGGTTCTTTTCAATTAGGGATTTCCACAACTTTGCTCTACCTAATCTTGGACCTGAGAAATTAGAGTATCTTTAACTTGTTTCATGCCTATCATAGCCCTAATTAATCACAAACACTAATCATACTTAGCCTAACCTAGAAAATAGAATAAGGGGGTTGAGAATTCTTCCAACATCAAAAATTCCTAGGATTCATGCTCCCAAGTTTGAAATGCACCAGTATCTTGCCTAGCCCTTCCAAATGCTTCCAAGTCTCTATAAAAATCCCAAAAAACTAGGCAAAACTTGACAAAAATAGACAAAACCCTAAATTTTTTGTTTTCCCTGTCTATCACCATGGACAAGTTTATCGTGGTTCATGTATGTCATCTATCATGTGATTGATAGAGCCTATCGTGGAGATGTATCTATCGTGATTGATAGATATCTGTCTTAGAGTCTATCTATCTTATGTCACATGATATACTATGTCTATCATGATGGACATAAAGACCACCTATTTTTTAATAATTTTAGTGATTTGGGATGTGCTCATGATGTAGTTTATGGTGCCTAACTTACAATCACAAAATACAAAATGTTTCTGACTTTTGTGATGGATAGAGGTCTTTGCCCCTCGATGGTTGCAGAGTTCTATCGTACCTGAATGGCTCCTAAGCCCAAGGAAAAAATGATTACACGAGACTTTATTTTGTTCAAACCCCTCGGAATCGGTCCACTTGGATTACCTAGAGCCCACAATTAGCTCTTGATTGACACTCCATTGGCCTATGCCCTAGCTTTCAAATCCCAATTAAGGTGCTTCTACCTTGCTTAGTGTGTCCTTCTACGAGTGGAGCTTGCCCTCAAGTTCTCAAACTTTTCCCTACATGTCAGCATGTACGTGAGTAAGTTGGGTAGGTTTTCTTGATCCTATTGATTGAGATAAGTGCCCCTATCAGAGTCTACAACGAGCGGGAGATCTATGGGATTGCCATTCTATTCCAGCTGCAGTGCACCCTTGCATCTAGGAGCCATGGAAAACTTGGTCGAGTCTATACTTCCAAAGAACAACTTCCTTCTGCTCCTCCCCTCGAGCATGCACACCAAGATGCCTCCTCTTAAAGAGGAGCTCTGCTCCAGGACACCTCGATGGGAAGAACCATGCCCTCCGCTTCTATGCTTCCTGACATGTAAGAGAACAACAGAAAAAATCCCTCTTCTTTTTGGACTTCTCTGAATGCCCTCCAGCCAACGGACGAGAAGAGGCAGAGGCCAACTTCAATCTCTAGAGGCCCGAGTCGATCAGTATATTCCAATTTCACTAAGTGCCACTTGGATATAAGCACTCCCCAACTGAAGAAGAAAACGGCCAAGAAGACTCCCTTCTGTTGTCTTCAGGAAGCGAGAGAACTCCCTGCAAAGAGTATGTCTCCCTCTGTCTTCGAAGAGTTCCACCTCCAAATCTCCTCTCTACCTACTGCTATTCTCCGTCCGAGGAGAGAGAGAAAAATTGAGACAGACCAACCCCCCATACTCTTTTCTGAACAGTGGATCTCCTCCAATAGCTCCCCTCTGCACAACTGCACACAGAAATCCACAACAAGAAGAAAACAAGATAACCTGATTCTCCTCCTCTTGAGTCCCTGTGACCTGCACAAAAACCACAAAACCCACCAAAAAATTGGAATCTTGGCCTTGTATACTTCCTCTCTGATGCACGTACTAGTTTTTGTTAGAAACACATGAACTTAGCTTATGATAGAGTATGCCCATGAATTGACATTCATGCCATTACAGTCAAGTTTATAGGTCGCTTAAAGATCTTTGATCTTTACTTTATTAATGAACGTCCCATGACTAGCATCATTTATCCTTAGCAGACTTCGGCAGCACAAAGCTTAAAATCTCTCCTCACAACCTAAAGTACGATCTGAGAGAGGAAATAACCAAAAGACCAGCCTTAACTTTGATCAACCTTCGATCTTTCTCAGTTGCAGTTGAGCATCCTGCATGCTTGTTCTCAGTATGTATTCAAAGCACGATTTCTCTCTTCAGCGTCAAAGCTCTGAGTTTGTTTCTTCCTTTTCGTAACAAAATCTTATTTCAACCATGTAGTCGAAGTGCAAGAGAGTTAGATTTCCCTCAGCAATCAACACCCTGTCGCTTCGTTGGTAGTGTTTGGTGCCTATCTTGATCCATTAAGCGAACAACTTCTCATATTGAATACTTTTCATTCAACTGAACAGGCCCTCGATTTTTCTCGAAAGAATTCTCCTACAGAGAACCCAAGCTCCAACCTAAAAGCGCCAGAAACAAAGACATATAGGGATAGAACCAGAAGCCTCTATGCTCCTATTCTTGCAATCCGCCTTGCCCGGTTGCTTCCCCTTTTCCCTAATTTCCTTAATGCACACACACCAAAATTTCCTTCCTCTTTCCCAGTAGAGAGTAAAGAGAGCATGTGTCACCTTAGAAATCACCAGCCAAACAGAGTTTAAAATGATCCACAAGACTCTAAATTGATAGATCCATCATACCGTATGCCAGCAGATCCTTCATCTTTTGAGTTTCTCGTGATCCCCTTCTAAGTTCGCCTGTTGCATACTCCTGAAGCCGTCAAAATGATGGGTCTCCAGTACCCAAATATTGATCTCGCAAGAGCACATCATCCTCCCGTTGGTGGTGTTCTAAAACCTCCCAGGACTTCGGAATATATCCTCAGCACGTTTCCTTCCTTCTGTTGCCCTCCCTCTGTCCGCTCCAGAAGCTGTGATTTCTCAAAAAAAAATCTAGACGTTCTCCTCCTTCCACGATTAATCCCCTCCTGGATGTGCGCCCAAGCCAGACACAGCCGTCTGTTGTCCTACCCGATTTCCCCCCCGTCGATATATCTGCACAGACACATAAAAAACGGAAAAAAAAGAGAGAGAGCCCCTCGTACACACACCCCGTAGAAAAGATAAGGTATCCCCTTGCTCATATACCTGTGGACACCAAGAGCTCAAATGTAGTCATTGAGCTTCAGCATATATGCAACCAAACGATCTGAAAAGAACAACCAATAAAAGAATTGTGTGCACTTCCATTCTGTATTGACTCTAAAATATCTCCATTATTTGTTCCTCCAAACATGCTGCACTCCAGTATGCCAGAATAATATGCTACACCACTGTCTCAGCACAAGCACCTTTCTGATCAATAAGAGTGCCAATTTGTTCGCCCATTTACATCAAGTTTAATTTGTCCATTATTGTCTCCAGCTGATAACGAGAGAAGGTGACTCTGAAAATCTTTGGAAAAGAGTTGAACCGAGAGTTATGCTTCACTTGCACTCAAGTGCTCAATCTTAATACTTGAAGTCTCCATAATGATGTAGTAATTAAGGCATCTTTGAGAGAAACCACATCAGGACACCAGGCTGGGTGGCACTCAAAGCTTAGACTTACTGCAGTTTGTGCCCAGTTCTCTCATACAAAGAGAGAGAAACAACATTCTGTCATGCTCTATACTCAAAGAAAGGTGCAGATGCCAATGCTAACGTTTCGAATTGTTTCAAATAGCGGAGAGGGAAATTAACCGCATTCCACTGCTTAAGCTTGCTCTAATCCTCCTCAGCAATCACACACAAAACTCTGTCACATAATGGCATGAGGTTTCTACATTTGGGAGCTCGTTGCACATCTCCTTGAAAAGTGAGCTGCAGGATGTGTACCAATTATTCTGTTTGCAAATTGACATGACAATAGTCCAAGTCACCACATTTTTTCTTCAAGTCCCCTGAATATTTTCATTGCATCATCAACACTGCCACACTTGCCATACATAGAGATAAGTGCATTTGCAACCAATACATCATTTCCAAGCAGAAGTTTTGTAGACATGAGTGCAATCTCCTTTCGTCCAATTGATTAACTCTTCAAGTACCTGCAATCAAACAACTTTCCCTGCCAAATACAAACATATTAGTGCATAAAAACCAACCATTTTGTGAGCTAACATACTCCCCTCTTCTTAATTGCGAAGTCGTCCTCGACGAGCGATATGCTACCTGTACTCAAGTTATCCAACATGTGATCATCACTCAATCAAATACAAATCTTTACCTTGCATGACCATACTCTTCTTCCTCAATGTAGCACCTGAAATCATACTCATACCATCATTTGTTAGTACCACAATCCAATCATTTCACTTACCATCTTTGTCCATCCTCTCGCATCTTCATTGACATGTCCACCTGTCTGCAAACTTCATTAAAACATTAGAACCTTTCTTCATCAAATCACAATATGTACAACCAAAATGAAAAGACAATTATATCCTTGATCCACATCACACATATATATTCAGCATACACATCATGATCCCGCATCACTCATGCATTCTCGTCACGCACAACATACATACATGCAAACAGAAGACATGTCCACATTCGCTCTCGTCACTCTTCTCGACTACTCATTCAACACGTCACAAATCTTTGTTCCACATGCATACTCAACACACTTTCCACACACACCATATATAATCAAAACCATTCCCCACTTCCATTTTTCGTTTCTAGCTGGGTTCTCTCGCCGATTGTTCATTCCCCTTCTACCTAGGGTTTCCACTACCCGCTTTTCTTCCTATCTATCTTTCGTTTTTTGCTTGCTCATCGATTAGATCCTATGCTAGGTCACCACCACCTCTCCTAAATTGATGGACACACCGCAAAGACCACTCAAGCCTAACACGAGCTCACTCCGACAAGGTCGCTCATCGTCGACATGATTCGGGATATCGCAAGTAGTTGCATAGCCTAAGAACCAAACTGAACACTCCCGGAAGGTTTGCAGACAACAATGCAACTAGCACGATTGGATCCCTCAAGTCCAAGCTTTCCATAGACACATCGCAACCAAAACCCTAGCCGAGCTTAAGCTTCAATTTGACATGCCTCATCAGGAGTCCACACATTCCCAGCTCCCCACAACACAAACACATATATTCCCATCCGAGCATCATGCTCTCTCACCTCTCTTATGTCCCCCCTCGAGCGAGGAATTCTTCTCATTCATTTTTTTCCACATTTTTTTCTCTCTTTTTTCATCATTTTTTCATATTTACTCACACTTGTCGGCCTACGCCGAAGCTGGATGCGACTCGTGGACTCGACCACCCGATCGAGTTTGTTCCACCCATCTACCAACCCAACGCAGCGCACGACACACAGACAGCTAGCCCTATGTGAAACCGACGTCAGTTCGTGGCTTTGACCACCCGGCCAAAGTGGGTCCACCCACCTATCGGCCCACATAGGCGCGTAGCCACACTGACACATACACAAACATATATTTTTCTCATTTTCTTTTCATTCCCGCATCTCGAGAATTAGGAGACAAAAGAAAGGATCTTTTCCCAACCCAACCAATCACGACACACACACATAAACTCCCCTCATGGACATCCCGACGAGACATATCTCCTCTCTGCTACCACTCAAGCCAAAATCCAGCCACTAATGCCATGGTCAACCCGTCCTCGCAAAACCCGCACATACTAACCACTTTGTCGACCTGAAATCTCAAAAAGTGTCACTTTAGTTCCTAAGTGTACAACACACTTGGTCCACCCGTCCTCACATCTTTGACTCGCAATCCGCAAAGCAAACCCTAATCAGACTCAAGCCGTCCTAACCGGCATCCATCATATAATCTTTTTCTTTTTCATCTCCATCCTCTGCCTCGCAGAGATTCCACATGATTCGACAGCTTACTGATATTGTCCTCTAGCCAGGCGATACGGTCTGGAAGGCCACCATTCATTACTACACCTCTCAATGCCTCGAGCTTCAAAGCTAAATCCCTTATCCCTTCTTCTTTTCGCTCATCCCTACCTTGGAGTCGAAAAATCTCATCATCCACTTGATGGAACCGAACCCACATTTTCTTCTTCTCCTCTTCTAAATGGCTCATCTTTCTTTCTATTTCCAAAGGAACCTCCTCGCTTTTCCCGACTTGGCCAGACAACTTTTCAACCTCTTCTCGAATCGACCTCTCCTCCCAGATTCTACTCATATTTTCTTCATCCAGGTCATCTACCTTCTTCAACAATTCATTCTTCGTTCTTTCTAACTCCGTTCCAAATGCATCCAACCTATCCAACACCGCTTTCAGCTCTTCCTCCATTTTCCTCGCTCTCGGATCCTCCACTTGTCCTCGCATCTCGTCGTCTTTCCGATTCATCCACCTACCTAGCTTGCTACTCAGCCTTGCATTCTCTTTCTCTACACGTCTCATTTTCTCATCACTCTCCGCTTGGGCACTTTTCATTCTTTCTAACTCCAGGTGGAACTCGTCACATGCCTTACCCGCTTGATCACTGTATCGACAGATTATGCTTTGTACCTTCTCGATTTCCTGCTCCATTCCTTCGACTCTCCTCATTAGGTCATCCTCGTCTCTTGAGAGCTCTTCTTCGATCGCAACTCCAAAACAGTCGGCTACCATCAAGCCGGATCTCAAGTCCCAAACCACGTTTTCACTCTCGGGCTTCACAAGATCTTGCCTCCAGCTTTTGTTTACTCTTTTCCACTCCTTGTTTTCATTTTTCAACATTCGTACTCGCTTTTCCCAAGTTCCTAGGACCTCGGCCATTTTCTCTTGATTTTCCTCTAATTTCGCTATTTTGATCCTCTCGTTATCTCGCTCCACATGCAACCAATTGACTTGACATTCCAAGCACTTCACAAGTTCTATCAAGTCTCGATCATGAGATCGAGTGTCCTTGCTTCCACTTGCTCTCGCAGTTTCCGTCGATGAAGTAACTCCACCTTTGTCAACTTCCACATACAAAGAGGATAAGCACCTATCTGGTTCATTCGTTGCGACCTTTAGGTCAATCACCTCTTTTGAGCCACACACGTGCTCGCATAGTCTCTTTTTCCCACAGTCCGCACATGTGGGGACAAAATCCAACGGGGTGCATACACGAGGGCAATATTTGGCTATATGCCCAATCTGCTCGCAACACCAGCATCTCACATAATTTGATATCGGGCCAAATCACCACCCTCGGTTCACATGATGTCTCATGGTCGGATAAGAATCTATCCATCTCCTATTTTGTCCAAAATTCGGTTGCCTCATATTGGCATTCTCCAAACCACATGCTGGCTTTTGTTGGGCCATTTCTTTAGTGAAGGTTGAAGCAGATTTGGGATCGACTTGGCTGTGCCACACGATTGGGGCACCAAGCGAACTCGTAGCACTCTCGATGAGATGTGCTAAGCCAATTCCCGGCAAACGCACCAAAATGAATGGCTCCTAAGCCCAAGGAAAAAATGATTACACGAGACTTTATTTTGTTCAAACCCCTCGGAATCGGTCCACTTGGATTACCTAGAGCCCACAATTAGCTCTTGATTGACACTCCGTTGGCCTATGCCCTAGCTTTCAAATCCCAATTCCAAAAGGTGCTTCTACCTTGCTTAGTGTGTCCTTCTACGAGTGGAGCTTGCCCTCAAGTTCTCAAACTTTTCCCTACATGTCAGCATGTACGTGAGTAAGTTGGGTAGGTTTTCTTGATCCTATTGATTGAGATAAGTGCCCCTATCAGAGTCTACAACGAGCGGGAGATCTATGGGATTGCCATTCTATTCCAGCTGCAGTGCACCCTTGCATCTAGGAGCCATGGAAAACTTGGTCGAGTCTATACTTCCAAAGAACAACTTCCTTCTGCTCCTCCCCTCGAGCATGCACACCAAGATGCCTCCTCTTAAAGAGGAGCTCTGCTCCAGGACACCTCGATTGGAAGAACCATGCCCTCCGCTTCTATGCTTCCTGACATGTAAGAGAACAACAGAAAAAATCCCTCTTCTTTTTGGACTTCTCTGAATGCCCTCCAGCCAACGGACGAGAAGAGGCAGAGGCCAACTTCAATCTCTAGAGGCCCGAGTCGGTCAGTATATTCCAATTTCACTAAGTGCCACTTGGATATAAGCACTCCCCAACTGAAGAAGAAAACGGCCAAGAAGACTCCCTTCTGTTGTCTTCAGGAAGCGAGAGAACTCCCTGCAAAGAGTATGTCTCCCTCTGTCTTCGAAGAGTTCCACCTCCAAATCTCCTCTCTACCTACTGCTATTCTCTGTCCGAGGAGAGAGAGAAAAATTGAGACAGACCAACCCCCCATACTCTTTTCTGAACAATGGATCTCCTCCAATAGCTCCCCTCTGCACAACTGCACACAGAAATCCACAACAAGAAGAAAACAAGATAACCTGATTCTCCTCCTCTTGAGTCCCTGTGACCTGCACAAAAACCACAAAACCCACCAAAAAATTGGACTCTTGGCCTTGTATACTTCCTCTCTGATGCACGTACTAGTTTTTGTTAGAAAAACATGAACTTAGCTTATGATAGAGTATGCCCATGAATTGACATTCATGCCATTACAGTCAAGTTTATAGGTCGCTTAAAGATCTTTGATCTTTACTTTATTAATGAACGTCCCATGACTAGCATCATTTATCCTTAGCAGACTTCGGCAGCACAAAGCTTAAAATCTCTCCTCACAACCTGAAGTACGATCTGAGAGAGGAAATAACCAAAAGACCAGCCTTAACTTTGATCAACCTTCGATCTTTCTCAGTTGCAGTTGAGCATCCTGCATGCTTGTTCTCAGTATGTATTCAAAGCACGATTTCTCTCTTCAGCGTCAAAGCTCTGAGTTTGTTTCTTCCTTTTCGTAACGAAATCTTATTTCAACCATGTAGTCGAAGTGCAAGAGAGTTAGATTTCCCTCAGCAATCAACACCCTGACGCTTCGTTGGTAGTGTTTGGTGCCTATCTTGATCCATTAAGCGAACAACTTCTCATATTGAATACTTTTCATTCAACTGAACATGCCCTCGATTTTTCTCGAAAGAATTCTCCTACAGAGAACCCAAGCTCCAACCTAAAAGCGCCAGAAACAAAGACATATAGGGATAGAACCAGAAGCCTCTATGCTCCTATTCTTGCAATCCGCCTTGCCCGGTTGCTTCCCTTCTTCCCTGATTTCCTTAATGCACACACACCAAAATTTCCTTCCTCTTTCCCAGTAGAGAGTAAAGAGAGCATGTGTCACCTTAGAAATCACCAGCCAAACAGAGTTTAAAATGATCCACAAGACTCTAAATTGATAGATCCATCGTACCGTATGTCAGCAGATCCTTCATCTTTTGAGTTTCTCGTGATCCCCTTCTAAGTTCGCCTGTTGCATACTCCTGAAGCCGTCAAAATGATGGGTCTCCAGTACCCAAATATTGATCTCGCAAGAGCACATCATCCTCCCGTTGGTGGTGTTCTAAAACCTCCCAGGACTTCGGAATATATCCTCAGCACGTTTCCTTCCTTCTGTTGCCCTCCCTCTGTCCGCTCCAGAAGCAGTGATTTCTCAAAAAAAACTCCAGACGTTCTCCTGCTTCCACGATTAATCCCCTCCTGGATGTGCGCCCAAGCCAGACACAGCCGTCTGTTGTCCTACCCGATTTCCCCCCCCCGTCGATATATCTGCATAGACACATAAAAAACGGAAAAAAGAGAGAGAGAGAGCCCCTCGTAGACACACCCCGTAGAAAAGATAAGGTATCCCCTTGCTCATATACCTGTGGACACCAAGAGCTCAAATGTAGTCATTGAGCTTCAGCATATATGCAACCAAACGATCTGAAAAGAACAACCAATAAAAGAATTGTGTGCACTTCCATTCTGTATTGACTCTAAAATATCTCCATTATTTGTTCCTCCAAACATGCTGCACTCCAGTATGCCAGAATAATATGCTACACCACTGTCTCAGCACAAGCACCTTTCTGATCAATAAGAGTGCCAATTTGTTCGCCCATTTACATCAAGTTTAATGTGTCCATTATTGTCTCCAGCTGATAACGAGAGAAGGTGACTCTGAAAATCTTTGGAAAAGAGTTGAACCGAGAGTTATGCTTCACTTGCACTCAAGTGCACAATCTTAATACCTGAAGTCTCCATAATGATGTAGTAATTAAGGCATCTTTGAGAGAAACCACATCAGGACACCAGGCTGGGTGGCACTCAAAGCTTAGACTTACTGCAGTTTGTGCCCAGTTCTCTCATACAAAGAGAGAGAAACAACATTCTGTCATGCTCTATACTCAAAGAAAGGTGCAGATGCCAATGCTAACGTTTCGAATTGTTTCAAATAGCGGAGAGGGAAATTAACCGCATTCCACTGCTTAAGCTTGCTCTAATCCTCCTCAGCAATCACACACAAAACTCTGTCACATAATGGCATGAGGTTTCTACATTTGGGAGCTCGTTGCACATCTCCTTGAAAAGTGAGCTGCAGGATGTGTACCAATTATTCTGTTTGCAAATTGACATGACAATAGTCCAAGTCACCACATTTTTTCTTCAAGTCCCCTGAATATTTTCATTGCATCATCAACACTGCCACACTTGCCATACATAGAGATAAGTGCATTTGCAACCAATACATCATTTCCAAGCAGAAGTTTTGTAGACATGAGTGCAATCTCCTTTCGTCCAATTGATTAACTCTTCAAGTACCTGCAATCAAACAACTTTCCCTGCCAAATACAAACATATTAGTGCATAAAAACCAACCATTTTGTGAGCTAACAGTACCTACTAATGATGTTGGTGCTGCTACAATTGCTACTACTAAAACTAGCTAGAAAGTTCATAAACACACAAAAAACACATGATCGATCTCTCACTCTCTCTCACAAGTGAAATGAGGGAAAATGAAATGGAGATGGGAATATGACCAAGGAGGTGGGAACTTTGTGATAAAGGAGATGGAGGTAGGGGATGAGTAGGGAGGATAGGGGTGATGAAGAAGATAAAATAATAAAGAAAAATAGTAAAATTACCTACTTACCTATGATTCTAAAATCCAAACTCTACTTCTTACCATCACACAATCGTGCTCAAAGCTAGCTCTCTGGCAATGGCATCAAATTTGGTGTCACTCTAGCAGAATGATGTATCCTAGGAACCTATTTTTTAAGTAGGCTCAATGCGAGGTCTAAACTAGGAAAAAGCTAGTTAAAAATTTATAAAAAGAGCTAGAAATCTCATTTTTCAACTTAGCTAGTTGGAGAGTGAATTTATTTTTGAGCATTTTATCCTTTCTTTGAGCTTTCTAATAGAGGATTCCATTTTTCCACTCTTTTTCTTGCCTTGTGTGCATGTGTGTGTGTATGTGTGTGCATGGTAGTGTGCTTCTCAATCACCCAGGTCTTGTGCATTCCACTTGCTCATGGTCTTCATACCACCCTCGTGTCTCCTTAGATTGAAAATTACCAGCTAGATCTCATCACATTGGTGAGGACTCCTTAGATTGAACAAAATGGAGCTGAAACTATAAAAAATGGGTATTTACAATGATAGGTAGTGATGAAAATCACTGTTAATTGAAAGATTGACTTGGAAAAATTATAGCTAGGCCTATTTATTACCTGATCTACATTGGATTCCTTATCTAATCATTCCCCGTGGTCTTCTTTCTGACTCTCCTATCTTTCACTCCCTTGTTGCATGCTTCTTTGTTAGCTTAGTCCACCGTGAGTGCTAACAAAAGTAAAGGAGAAGAATATTCTTGCCTTTACACCATGAGTACATGGCTTGCGAGGAATATCTCTGACATTGATGTATAGTTTTTGATCCGCTATGATTGTAAAACTTCCTCCATGCACTCGAATTTCACTTAAAAGTGCCTCCATTTTAGAGATAGGAATGTTTCTACAAGGTTCAGGCTTCAAGTTCAATGCATAGCAAATAGAAAGATAAAAAAAGCTCTGAGTAGCTCGACAACATGCATGTAATATACAAATGTCAATGTTTGTCAAAGGAATAGGCAATATGGGTTTAAATTCTAGAACTCTTCATTGCTATCAAGTGCACTTCAAAGTCTTAAGGTTTGATGACATATGCAATTCAACTTGAAAATCCCCTCTTTTAGGAATGTTCTATATTTCTCTAGCTTGTTGACATCACGTGATTGTGTGCACATGTGGCTACCATAATGAGCTCCTACTCATTAGGACATGAGGACATGAGTTCAATCACATGGGTGGCTCCTTTTTATATTGAAAATTTTGTTCTTCATCTGTCTATCATATCCATGATTTGAACTTTGCATTATGTTCTAGTGCATCTCGTTTGGATTCTTCTCTCGTTCACTTAGCCTCTACCTTTATATTCTTTGCTTTTTTGAAGCCCTCATATAATCACTCTACAACCACAAATGTAGTTTGGCAAGATATCACAATCATGTCTAGCCACATTGCTACTCCACTAGTCAAAATTGAG
Organism: Ceratopteris richardii; assembly: GCA_020310875.1. Lineage (NCBI taxonomy): Eukaryota > Viridiplantae > Streptophyta > Polypodiopsida > Polypodiales > Pteridaceae > Ceratopteris > Ceratopteris richardii. The sequence goes on from CM035444.1 coordinate 78,854,400, forward strand.
TTGATTATGAGTGGCCCATAGCCCCTCTTCTAAAGCTTTGTAGCATGCTTCTTCAAAATATAAGTTAAAACAAAATTAACCATTTGTAGATCCTTATTGTGTATGTGTGCATTCATAGCAACATTTTTTTCCTTGTTTTTTAGCATAAATTCTTGCAATGGCATTCATAGGAGTCTCTTGTAATTTCTTCACTTCATCCACTAAAAATATAGAGTTCATGGCTTGACCACTAATAATCATGTGCAAGCCTTAAAGTTGGTAATAAGATATAAAGGGGAAGAATAACATTTTTTTCCATAGAGCAGGTTGAAGATTATGAAACCCATGGTAGTCTTGCAAGCTAGAAAACATGTCTGACATGATGATGAAGCCTTTTATTGCAATTATGTGAGGAGTAATATTAGTTTGCATAGATAAGAGGTTCTTTGAAAACACATGCTCTAGACCAACCTATTTCTCACTTCTACCCTCTAATAGACTTCCTAATCTTGCACTCTATGCAATTATATGACCATAGTACCTTGGAGCATTGATCTCATAATTTTGAATCAAGAAAGACACCTTTCAAAATTTGAACATGTAGAGAAAACCTTCTGTCTATGGAAGAAGGCTATCAAAGAAATTCTTAGAGATCACAACCTATTGGGAAGTAAGAAAAATCATTTTGCACAGCTTCAAATAGGAAGGTAAGAAGATACCACAAGTTATTTCATGAATTTAAGTGACTATATTGTGAGCTAGATATTTAAGAAGTTAGGGATGTGATCCCAACTTTTCAAGAAGTAGGTGATACAAATAAAGAGTCATAGAGATATGGTCATATCTCTCTATCGAAAGCTCAAGTGGTTAAACTATTTTGTAGAAACACATACAAGAGTGTTAAGTTCATGACCCAATTTATAGATAAATCAATGAAACCATAAATCCACTTCAATAGCTCAAAGAAGTTGATAGACTTTGAGAAGTAGACAACATCAATGAAGAGTGAATAGAGATGATGATAAAACTCAATGTACATATATTGAAAAGTAAAATATAGTACATGGTGGCCTTGAAAGACTTGGAGAGATTTGTGTTGAGTGTAGTACAAACTCAATAATTGTGAAGAGACTATTATAACCCGTGACTAAACTACCAATGTATATGTACACTTTTTCCCTTGATTTTAGAAGATGGTTGCTTTACTAAATCCACCTAATATTCTCCCTAATTTTAGGTGGACATTTGAATTTCGATTAAAATGAAAGGAGTGGATTTTGGATCTCTTAAATTCATGAAATTCATGCTTCAAATATCCTTTTATAAATGGATAAAAACACCATGCCTTTTAACCTTAATAGTGATCACAAAACATATGCGTGTACATATGAATTTACTCAAAGTCCAATAAAGTCCATGAAATATGGTCAAGCACTTAGGCTTTCCATATGCACCAACATATCCCGCTCAAGCCTAATATGCTTGATACTTCAATACTTTGCAATATTGTGAAGTTGAATCGTAGATTTGAACCTGCTAAGCTTCACTTCATCCAAAGCTTCCATCATCATGTTTTCCCATTGTTCTTGAGTTGGGACATATGAAAATTCAATATCGTTGATCTTAGACTTCTCTCTAACATAGTGATAATTCACCTCCATGTGTTTGGTCCTAGCATGATAAATGGGATTAGCTGGAAAATGCAAAGAAATGTTATCACCAAATATGTGAGGAATATATGTTTTGGCTCCTAAGTTTGAGTATAGTATCTTAATCTAGATTGCGTCATACATAGCATTGGCAAATCCTTTATATCCAACCTTTGTAGATGACAACATAAGAGGAGGTTGCTTCATTGATGACCAAGAGATGAGCTTAGAACATACAAATGAAAGGTAACTAAAGGTGCTTCTCCTATCATCTATTGATCCTGCTCAATCTACATTAGAAACAATTTTAATGTCTATATAAGAGGTTTATGAATAGAATAGTTCTTTGTAATTGTTCATTTGGGGTACTTTAGGATCGTTTTGGTTGCCTCCATATGTGGCGTCCTAAGTGTATGCATGAATTGGCTCAAAACACTCACATTATAACTGATATGTGATTTACTCAGAGTAGCATAGTTGAGACTTCCCACCAAGCTTTGATAGCTTATCACACCTTTAATGAGCTGACCTTCATGAGCACTTAGCTTTGATTTTACCTTCATAGGTGTACTTGAAAACTTAGCATTTTCCATTTTGAAAATTTCTAGCGTATATTTGATGTAATTCTCATGAGTACGTGCAATCCATGCTCTGTATACTCTACCTCCAATCTAAAAAAGTGAGCTTCCCTAGGTGATTGGTCTTTAATTCTTCCTTCATTTGATGCTTGATTCATCGAATACATTCAACATAGTTACCTGTTAATATAATGTGATCCACACATACACAAAGGTATATGAATTCTTCATGTGTTCTCTTGATGAATGGGAAATGATCTCCCTTGCTCACCACAAACCTGTTATCCTACAAGTAAGTTACAAGTCTATGATTCCAAGCCCTTAGAGCTTTCTTTAGCCCATATAAGGCTCTCCTTAATGTGCAATCATGTTCAAGATAATGTGATTCTTCAAAACCATAGGATTGAGCCATGTATACTTCTTCTAAAATCCATCCATAGGGTAATGAATTTTTCACGTCCATCTCGTATATCTTCCTATCTTGGTAGTTGCAATACTCATGAGTACTCTGATTGTATGCATCTTTGCTGCCTCCTCATAATAAATGCATACGGCTTGAACATAGCCCTTGGACACTAGCCTATCCTTGTACTTGTTAATGGTTTGATCAGAATTCTTCTTTAGTCTATATATCCATTAAGATCCAATTTCCTTCATGGTAGGTGTCTTGGGAACTACATCCCAAGTGTTATTTTCCTACAAATTCCATTTCTTCTTCCATGGCATGCTTCCATTCTAGTTTCTTCTTAAATTCCTCATACAATGAGGGCTCTTCAAAGTTCAAGTCCTAAGATATGTAAATAGAGTGATTAGTTACCAATGAGGTGTCATATCCATAACTTTTTGCTTCTTCTTCTCCCTTGTGGATCTTCTAATCATTTGTTGAGATGATGCTGCTACATCTCTCAACTCTTGCAGCTTTGCTTTACCTTTGGAGTTCCACAAATTTTTCTCCCTTCTAGGATTCCTCTCATCATCCTTTGATACACTTGAGTCTTCAATTCATTTTCTTGAGATTGTTGGAAAGTCATCCCCCAAGTCGTAGGGCAATTTGATTTTCTTGCAATCATATTCAAACCAAGACTTATTTTCATCAAAAGCTACATCTTGAATCACTATGAATCCCTTGGTGCTAGGTTCATAGAGCCTATAACCCTTTTGATTAAGGTCATAAACTATGAACAAACCTTTCTCTTTCTTGAAATCAAGTTTACCTCTAATTTCTAATGGTAGATGTGCATATGCATTACCTTTGAAATATTGTGCAATGATTCAAGCGTGGCCTTCTTTATTTCCAAGCTTCATAAGGATTCGTTCCTACCAAATATTTTGAGGGTTACCTATTATGAGATAGGTGGTAGTAGATACTAAATTCTCGTAGATAATTGGGCAACTTGTTTTCAATTAGCATAGACCTAGCTACTTCCACAATGGTCCTATTTCTTTGTTCTCCTACCCCATTCTACTCAGGGTTATATTTGGTAGTTATCTCTCTTTTGATTCCCCTTTGTTGCAAATAAGAATCAAACTCATGGGAGAAGTATTCTCCCCTCCATCAGACCTTATTCTCTTTAGGGGTTCACCTATTTGGTTTTCTACTAGTGCTAGGTACTTCTTGAAACACGTAAACACTTCATCTTTATGCATCATGAAATAAAGCATGTCCATCTTCTACAATTGTAAATGAAATAAACATAATACCTTGACTCTGAGATAGATGGATCCTTGATTGGTCCCCAAACATCAGTGTGGACAACCTCCAAGATGTCTCCATGTATCTACCCCTTGTTTGTGAATGGTTACCTGTGCGATTTGCCAAATTGACATGCACGCCATTTTGAAATATTAGATATTCCCCATACACTTTGATCTACATTGATTTGTTTTAAGGTTCTCTCTCCAATGTGAGCCAATCATTTATGCCAAACCTCTAATTTTGATAGGGTTTAAGTACCATAATTGAACAATGCTATGTTCCTAATGTCTTAGAGTTCATAGGTGAACAATCTACCTATGTTTTCTCCTTTAGCTATCTTCTTGAATCCTTGGAATGGATCCTATACATAAGCTCCATACTTTGTGAAACTCACTTGCAAACCTTTTTCCAAAATCTGTCCTACACTTATCAAGTTCTTAGTAATACTAGCTACATAGAGAGATCTGTTCAATAGATTCATATTACCATCCGATGTCTTTACATCTCAAATATTATCCATAGTTTTTCTTCTATCATTTCCTATTTGGAAATCATGCTTATTCTTGGGCTCTTACATATCTAAGAGTAATTGTACATTTCTTGCTACATGGTTTGAACATGTAGGATCAATATATAACACATGCTCATCAGATTTACCTCCTTTCGTTGTCATGTTCATGAGTAGAAGTGAATCCTCTTGAGATTGATCATCATTTCGGTTATTGTAGTCTCTTCTTCTTTTGTAGCCACCTTGATAGTTGTTATTGTAGTAGTTTTTGTTATATCCATAAGTGTTGTTTTATCTATTGCTAGGAGCTCCTTATCCTCCTCTGTTATATCCTCTTCCTCTTTGGTTCCTTGGGTTCTTGAAACAATGCTTTGTGATGTGGTTGGTTAATCCACATATGGAACAAGGTGATGTGCTTTGAGTTCTCCCCTACCTTATCTACCACCTCTACCTTTTCTTCTTGAACTTCTACCTCTACCTACAAAGTTCGCTTGGGTGATACTTGCTTCCTTGTCAAATTTCTTGACTTTTCCTTTGGCATCTTTACTTTCACTTTTATTTGTGTAAAGGGAAGAGGATTGAATACATTTTGTGTCTCACCCTTCATGAGTGAAGAGTTGTCCCATGAGTGGGTTGAAATCTGGTGCTTGCATATCCAATTACAAGTCATGGCAGTGGTGAATGCCTCCCACTTATCAACTTCTTTGATCCCATTGATGACATGTCTCATAGTTTTATCCTCATCAATGACTTCTCCTTCCTAACTAATTATCCTTTATCTTTGTGAAAAAGTCCATGACATTTTTCTTGAGTTGCTTCTTGAGAGATGTGAGCTCCATTCATAATTGGTTCTTCTTAGCCTTGGTGCTTGAAGAGAAGAATGCTTCAAGAGCATTCCAAGTCTCTTGTTATTTCTTACAGTTACTAATGTGTGGAAGTAAGAAAATTTATATAGAAAATAGAATGTATGAACTTACCAAAGCATCCTCTTTTCACCATGTGTTCAACCTTCCCTGCTCGTCTTGTATTGGTTGTCCTTTGGTCCTATGCATAGGCATCAACTCATCTTTAGAGATGTATGCATACAAGTTTTTCCCTTAAAAATATGCTTTTATCCTTAGAGACCATGCTGAAGAGTTGATTTGATCCAATTTGTCAATTGAAGAAGGAATCCATTACCTATCATATATAAACTATGAAAATTCTCTAATACCATTGTGAGGAGTCATGGTAGTTTGCATAGATGAGAGGTTCGTTGCAAAAACCCGCTCTAGACCAGTAATTTTCTAACTTGGACTCTCTAATAGACTTTCTAAGCATCCAATCTATGCAATAATATGACCATATAACCTTGGATCATTGATCTTAAAAGTTTGAATGAAGACATACAACTTTTAGAATTTGCACATGTAGAGAAAACCTTCTATTAATGGAAGAAGGCTCACAAAAATGCTCAAAGCTAATAGCCTACTAGGAATTAAGACACATCCTTTTGGATAGCTTCAAATAGGAAGTTAATTGAGCTATAAAGAGTTATTTTATGAATTGAGAGTGACTATACTATGAGCTAGATATTTAAGAAGTTAGGGGTGTGATCCGAACTTTTCAAGAAGTAGGTAATACAAATATACAGTCATAGAGATATGGTCATATATCTACACAAAAAGCTTCAATGGATAATATATTTTTTAGAAACACTTATAAGAGTGTTACTCTCATGATCAAATTGATAGAAAAATCAATGAGACCATAGTTGCAATTGAACAGCTTAGAGGATTCAACAAACTCTAAGAAGTAGATAGCAGTAGTGAACAATGAATATAGATGATGATAAAAGTTGATGTATATGTATTTAAAATTAAATTATAGTACATGGAGGAATTGAAGGAGCTTTGAATTGAGTGCAATAGACACTCAAGAATTGAGTAAAGTAACTCTCATACCCTGTGACTAAGTTAGTGTACTAACTCCACCTATTATTATCCCTAATTATATGTGTTCATTTGAATTTGAGTTAAAATGGAGTCATCAAATTTAGCTCTCTTACATTCACAAGTTTCTCCCTTCAAAGATCTTTTTGCAAATGGATATAAATTCCATGCCTTTTAACCTTAATGGTGATGAAAAGATATATGTGTGTACATATGATTTCAACCAAAGTCCAATGAAGCCCATGAAATATGGTCAAGCACTTAGGCTTTCCATATGCACCAACAAATAAGGCCTTTCATTGCTGACAATTTTTCTAAGCACAATAACTTATCTGAATTGTTTTCTTGTCCATCTGCTTGAAGATGGTAAGCTCCCAACTTATTATGGACTAATCAAACCTAAGACAAGAGGCACTCAAATAATTTGTTAATAAAATATATTCCATGATCACTAATGATTTCTATTGATACCACCGTCAACACTTCTTAATGACACCATCAATTTGGACATGAAGGCTTGACAAATGATGCTGATGAAAACTCTCAATTCAATCATGATGAAATGCACACGAAGATTGCGAAAATCAATGTCGCCACCCCAAAACATACTCATCTTTAAACCTTCTCTCCCTCCATATGAAGAATCTCCATATGGGATCACATGGATGCCACATGGCACTCATATGAAAATCCATGTATATAAAGTTCTAAGGGATGGTTCCCAACCTTCATTTCTCATACTTCACATAACATTTGAGTATGTGAAATGGAGGGTGGGAACCCTCCCTCCACCGTTCCTAGTCCTTCATGCTTAGTTTTCATATAATTTCATTTGATGCTATTGATTTTCTACTAGCATTTGCAATAAAAAATTCCATGTTTCCTTCATTATTAATTGTGATAGCACATAGAATGGCATACTTAGATGCATCTACATGCATGTGGAAATTTTGTTCTAGTTTTGAACTTTCAAGATTGAAGTTGAACTGAGGTGACGTTTTAGCTCATTGAAAACTTTCTTGCATTCATCACTCCATTCAATCATGTTTAGAATTCCAAACAAGAGTTTGGAAGTTATAATATGCAAATGAATGAAGCTTTGATAATATCCACAATGGACCATAAATGCTTAGAATTCTTTCACATTTATATTCCTAGGCAATTCTACTATAAATTTGATTCTATCTTTGTATATTATGGCATATTTGGAGATGGTGTATCCCAAAATGTTTCCTTGATGAAGCATGAAGAAAGAATTCTCTAGATTCAGATGTAGGTGATATTTTCTTGTATTTTGCAAAGATTTTGTAGATGTCAAGTGTGCAAGATGCATTCCTTTGTATATCGGCATTGGTGATTTTTGTACACCTCCAAGTATTTTCTCAAAAATTCCTTAAACACATGCACATCAAAATTTTGAAGGAAGAATATGGGGCGATTGGTCAAGACAAATGGCACTACATGGAATGCATACATACCATATTCAGTGGTGCAAGGGATTTTTTTTAGGCCTTCCAGAGCAGTTTCTATTTGATTTTAGCTTGAAGATCCATCCAAGCAACAGTAGAGTTCTTGGACAACCACTCTTTCTAGCAAACGATCAATGATAGGTAAATAATACCTATCATAGATATTTGTCGCATTGACCTCTTTCAAGTTTATGCATACTCACAACTTTCCATTCTTCTTTGTATGACTACAATGGGTAATACCACTCTATATGTTCAATTTCATGGATGAATCCTATAGCCAAAATTTTATAGATCTCTTCTTAATTTTCTGTAGAGTAAACATCATTCTATGTGTAGGGACTTTGTTTCATGGACTTTGCATCTACTGCCATCAAGATCTAATGCACAAAAATATCTAGGTCTACACCTCTCAAATTTTTATAAGTCAATACAAAGATGCCTCAATATTCTCATTGTAGGTTGATTAAATATCTATGTTTCTCGATTGAGACATCATTTCCTTTGTGGGTGCATAATTCTTCATCATCTTTTGCTACTACTACTACTACTACTACTACTACTACTACTACTACTACTACTACTACTACTACTACTACTACTACTACTACTACTACTACTACTACTACTACTACTACTACTACTACTACTACTACTACTACTACTACTACTATTACTACTCCTACTCCTACTACTACTACTACTACTACTACTACTACTACTACTACTCCTACTACTCCTACTACTACTACTCCTACTACTACTACTACTACTACTACTACTACTACTACTACTACTACTACTACTACTACTACTACTACTACTACTACTACTACTACTACTGTTGCTGCTGCTACTACTACTACTACTACTACTACTACGACTACTACTACTACTACTACTACTACTGCTACTACTGCTACTGCTACTACTACTGCTGCTGCTACTACTACTACTACTACTACTACTACTACTACTACTACTACTACTACTACTACTACTACTACTACTACTACTACTATTGTTGCTACTACTACTACTACTACTACTACTACTACTACTACTACTACTACTACTACTACTACTACTACTACTACTACTGTTGCTGCTACTACTACTACTACTACTACTACTACTACTACTACTACTACTACTACTACTACTACTACTACTACTACTACTACTACTACTACTACTACCACCACCACCATTAACTTATTCAATTCCTTATTGTCACATGCTATGCTTGAAATCAATTTTCCCTTAGGCATCTAATCCACTATCTTTTGGTGTTCTACATTATTGGTATCAGTCATAGAATGATGATGAGTATGAATGTCAATGGAGATCCACCTCTTTATTGTCAATCCATAGAGATATGAGGGTGCTATGAAGATTCTAAGTGAGTGATGTGCATGAAGATGAAGGTGAGAAGCACATAAGATGCACAGACACATACACACACACACATGGTAGAGAAGACTGAAGGAACAATCGAGTTTATATTATTGCAATAACACTATTTCTAATTATACAAGCTTCCTTTCCCAAAAAAGCTAGCCTAAAAAAATGAGCTCTCTAGCTCTATTTGTAGTTTTTGAGTGGCTTTGGCTAGTTACAGGCCTAGTGTTCGGCATAGTTAAAGATTTGGTTCTAGTGTTGATTTGAGGTCTCAAACAAGCCCCAAAAAATATAAAAGTTAAAACATGGTTTCTACCCAAGCCCTCAAGCATGAGGGCTTGGCTTGCACAAAGTGGATCGTGTGTTTACAAAATTGGGTTTTATGCAATGGGGTAGTGATAAATTCATTTTTAATAATGAATCACATGAATAATTTTTTTTGTCAAATATTAATTTTTGAGCCTTATTTTATGTGTTTCCCCTTCTTTGATGACTGCTCCACTCACCATGACCACTTGCTTTCCTTTGTGCTGGAATGCACTTCAAAACCTATAAAACCCCATTGGTTACTTTTTATATCTTCTCAATGTGCTTTATGCTCACTCATCTCCTTATCTTATACTTGATGTGCCATCTATTTTTCTCAATAGATAATGTATGAATTTTGTTTATCAACTACGTCTTCATCAAAACTAAATTAAGGTCCTCCTCATCCATCTTCCAACCAACTCCATCTATATTATTGTGCAAAGCATGAGCTTAAGAAGGTAATTTTTTACTTTTCTGGGATTTAGAGTGCTTGTTTCTTCTCGTGGGGCCAATCTCTCTGCATACCCCTTATTACCCTTTTATCTTGTATATCAGACATCTTCTGTAGGGGGGATCTTGGGGCCACCTAGGTGGCACCTTGCCCTAGGGGGACCACATGTATATGGAGGTGATATCAACTACACTAGAAGACACAAACCACACAATTTAGAGACACTAAGAAGATATCAAGAAGGGTTATTAGGAAAGGCATAGAGGGACATGAAGCCAACATAGTGAATCCATCAAGGGTACATAGGATATCAAGGAGCAGAGGGTTCCAAATCATGGAGCATCATCAAAATAGAACGAGGAATCATCAAATTAACAAGATAGATGGAAATCGGTGATTGGTGGTCTTCTTTGCATACATGGAGACTTCCTCCAATTGAGGAAACTACTAGAGGGCTTGGGGCAACTACCTTTTTTATGCCCAACATGTACTCATGAAGATTAGGCAATGCCATTAGTTCTTCCTATGAGGCCCATCTTGTGCAACACCACACTTGGGTGCGTGAAGCCCAACTTGGGCGTTTCTTGTACAATAGCAACACCTAATGATGGCATCAAAGCATGTGAATCCCAAATGACCATTATCAAATTTGCTTTCACCTCCAACTCTTGTGCGACTACCCTTTGGGTGACTACCAATCTTGGTGCTCTAACTCTTGGGGGACTACACTACCAAGCTGTCTTTGCATTGGGTGAGCGCCAAACTCTTGTCACGTTCAAAAAACGCATGGAAAAATCGAATTTCTCCACCATATTAGGTGATGCCAAAGATTAGAGTATACCATGATGTGGGCGATGCCCATGGGTTGGCATCCTCTAGCTAGGCGACTACCATCTTAGCAAAAGTGGCGACTTACTCACTAAGGGCCATTGTGGTGGGCAACTTTTGGAAGAATGCAAAAGGGTGACCTATTCTAAATGGGGCAACTCCATTTCATATGAAGCTATCATTCAGAGGGAAACCTCGTTATGTAATTCTCTAGAGTGATTTGGGTGACTCACCTTTCATGACATACTTATCATATAAGGGTAAGAGGTTTGGAAACTTTGGAAACTCCAAAGGCATAATGAGATGGACATGTGTTAAGAAGAGCAATGAGAAGGAATAGAGGCCTTGGTGGGCCAAAAATGTCATCTTGCCAAAATTGGGTGTCATCACCTCATCTTTTGGGCATAGTCAAAATTGGGCATCTACTCAACCTATTTTTAGAAGAACTATTATGAGAAAATGATGGGTGGAGTGTATTTTGGTCAATAAATATTAAAATGTAAATTAATGTAGGGAATATCATCACCAAGCTCTGGTGGTGTCAGAAGGTATGATTGGAGGCCTAAAGTGGTTGGTCACCAGAGCCATAATTAGCCCATCCCTCCACCAATCTTGTCTCTAGCAAGTGTGATAGTGCAGGCCATGTGGTAGTGAAGGCTAGAACTAGGCATGTACACTCCTCTAGAGCTCCTAGTTGAGGCTATTTCCTAGCCACTTTCTACATTCTATTGCAAATTGGCCACTGTTGTTGAGGCCACTTTGTGGTGATTATACAGAGTATTGGCTTCCTAGTGGAGTTGGCTATTAGTGGTACAAAGTTTTTGAGTAGCCTTGACTAATAGCTCTTAGTTTAAGTCTATTGCATTTCTATTGCATTCTCTAGCAGAGATTTCTTGATTTTTATAATATTTCTTGTGTTGCTTACTTCTAGCCTTTGGATTGGAATGCTATTCCACTCTAATGTTCATTTGGAATATTTTTTGTATTCATTTGGAGTGTTATAAAATTCGGCTTTTCTATCATATGTGTACTTGCCATTTTTCTTCCATTTCTATGTCATTACTATTAAGTAGTGTACCTACACACAATCATGTCACAGGGTGTAATTCCCTAAGGAAGAACTCCCCTTGAGTAGAAGAAGTACAAGAAGTGTGGAGGTAGTAGCATTCTCTATAGTTTGGCACTCTGCCATAGTTTGATACCCTAGTACCTCCTCTAGAGTTTGGCATGTCTGGTGGGACCCTTGCATTTTTTATGTGAGGTACCTAGTATAGTAAACAATTTTTTTTGCATTGTTTTTTCTTGATTGTTGCATCTTGTGAGTGGGTACATGACCCACACTTGAGTAGACAGAGAGCCTCTTTGTGCCCAAAGAAGTCTCAAGAAGTCATCTCTACCTTTGGCTACTCAACTTAGCACTCCCCTACCCTAAAATTTGTCCATTGATTTGGCTTCAACCCTACTCTCAGACGAGAAGCATTAAAGGATGTTGGATTTCTATTTAGACACTTGGGAGGAAGCACAAGTGCCAATGGAGGACTTTTCCAATCTACTCCATATGTTGAAGATTAAATTCCCTACCTTTAAGGGATCAACTTATGAAGATGTAGATGACCACGTGAGGATATTCATCTCCTTATGTTGCGGACATGGGCTTCAAAATCGAGAGGATGTGATGCTAGTGCTATTTTCTTCTCCATTAGAAGGTCTTGTAGATAAGTGGTACAACCAATATGTAGATGGGAACTTCGCCACTTGGGAAGCATTGAAGACTTCATTCTCACAAACATTCTGACCAAGTGACTCTTCAAAGTGAGCCCTAGATCAACTCAAGAATCTCAAGTTATGCCCAATGAATCTTTTCATGAATTACATACTCGTACTAAAGCACTTGTCTCCCGATTACCACATGCTCCAAGTGATTTCTTGGTCAAGAAATGGATAGAAAAGGCTCTTCCTAGGTCATCCCAACAAAAGCTTAGGGAATCTCTTAGACTCTATGCCACATTAAACAACTTTGTGGCATCCACCTCTCGCATAGAGGAGGCTAGAATGCACTTTGAAGGAGGGAATTAAGCAAAACACAATACAAATATGGATGTAATTGATGAACTTGGATGTGAATTAGAAGAGCTAAAGATGCAATGAAGTCAAAACAAAGAAAAGATTATCTTGCCACCCACATGCCAGAACAAAGATTTAGTGGCCCAACTTCATCGAGAAGTGGAGTTGCGGACCTCTCAGGACATCTGAAGGCAGTTTTGGTGTACCATATGCAAAAACAGTGGTCACTCCTACATACATTACCCCAACAAAGTAAGCTATCAATTTTGCAGCAAAAGTGGCCATGATGCATACGACTACTATTTCCTCAAGGGAGTCAGGTAGAGAGGTAACAATCAAGTTCTTGACACCTTTTACACTAGAACTTAAAATATACATAATAGAGAGGAGAATCCTTAAAATCAACCTAGATATACTACACCTTTAATGTGTTATCATTGCAGAGAGTATGATCATGTACAAAGAAAATGTTCTCTGCTTAAAGGCACACCTCTGTGTCAACATTGTGCCGATGCCAAGGATCATTATAAAACGGATTGTCCTCACAACCACCTTGCTCTGATCCATATCATTGCAATGTCTCCAAAAGAAGAAGGTATGACTCCACAATCTTATGTTGTTTCTACATCCGTAGTGCCTTTGATGACTAGGGCTAGGCAAGAGACAACTTGTGTAGAGGAGCAACTAGGAGTCAAGGGAAAGAAGAAGGCAAACGGGCTGATTTGGAGGATGTAATAACCATTGAAGAGGCCTATGAAATAGTGAGGACCACTAAGATAAACCTACTCAGCCTCATAAAAATACTTGAGAGATAAATATTGCAAAAATTTTGAAGGGAATTCACCACAAGGTCAGTCTATTCCAACTTATACAAATGGATGCAAAGGTGAGAAATGATCTGCTAAAAGTCATACAGTCTGCTTACCTGAGCCAACCACCTACTATAGATGGGTTCATGGTTTATTTTCCTCCTCCACCACTAGGAAATTACAAAAGTTCTAGACAGTCGATTTCCATAACAAACAAGGTTTTGGCAAGTGCTATTGTAGATGGAACTCCTAACAAATTTGGGTGATGCCCATTGTTGGAACTCAAAGTCAAGCACAAGCATGGAAGCATATCAGAAAGGTGGAAACACACAAGAAGAAGGAGCAAGTAGGGAGCTCCATGAAGTAACTGTCAACTTTTCATAAGAATCCCCTACAAAAATAGTGATTTCCATCACTAAAACCATTGTAAATACCATTTTCTATTCTGGTAGCTCCATTTTGTGCAAGCCGAGGAGTCCTTGAGCTTGAGGAGCATTAGAAGTACCATCGTACCAATTTTCATAATTTTTAGACTCCGTTTGAGCCCTCAAATAAGCCCTGGAACCTAATTTTTAACTAGGCCGGACACTAGGTCTGGACAGGGCCAAAACTAGTTAAAAACCTATAAAAAGAGATAGAGAGCTCATTTTTGAGGTTAGCTTCTTGTAGATTTCAGTTTTGTAATAGATTTCTTTTTGTAATCAAAATCCTTCCATTGTTCCTCTCTTTGATCTTACCGTGTGCGCGTGTGTGTGTATGTGTGTGCATGTTTGGGTGCTTTCACTCACGCACTTGTGCTTTCACTTGCTCGTGGTCTTCATACCGGTCCTCACGTCTCCGCGGATTGACAAGTAAAGGAGGTGGTGCTTACGCTTGAGCTACACCAAATTTTGGCGCCGTTGCCGGGGAGAGAGCTTCGAGGACGAGCGTTGTGATGGTAAGATCGTAGATTTGCGACGTTGGAAGGTAAAAAAACTGTCATTTCAGTTCATTTTCTGTTTTTTCCTCTTCATCTTCATCATCATCATCATCTCCACCTTCTTCCATCTTCTTCTTCATAGAAAATTCTTGTTTTTTAGTGCATTTTCACCATCTTCATACCATTTTTCATGCATTATTGTGTGGGAAGGAGTTAGGAGGTGCAAGGGAGAGCAAGCGCTGTATTTTTTTCATGATTTTCTGCTCATACGGAGCTCGCCATAGCCGGCGCTCAGAAATTTGAATTTCCCGCCAAAAAACGCGATTCTGTGATGAAAATCGCGATTCTGTGAAAATTCAAAATTTTTTGAAAAATCACGATTTTCAGTTTTCCCGCCTAAAAGTTGGTTGAAAAAAATCGCGATTCTCCAAAAAACACGATTCTCTGCTCAAAATCGCGATTCTCACCAATCACGATTTTCAGCAAAAACACGATTTTGTGAAAAACACGATTCTCTGCTCAAAATCGCGATTTTCAAAAAACACGATTCTCTGCTCAAAATCGCGATTCTCACCAATCACGATTCTCAGCAAAAAACACGATTTTGTGAAAAAGGCGACTTTCTGCTCAAAATCGCGATTCTCATAAATCACGATTTTCAGCAAAAATACGATTTTGAGAAAAACACGATTCTCTATGAGAAAATCGCGATTTTCATGCCAAAAACACGATTTTGTGAAAAAAAGGCGATTCTGTGAAAACACGAATTTTTTGCTCAAAATCGCGATTTTCTAAAAACACGATTTTGTGCTCAACATCGCGATTTTCATATCAAAAACACGATTCTGAAAAAAAAAAAAAACACGATTTTGTGAAAAAACCACGATTTTGTAAATCACGATTCTCTGAGTCAAAATCGCGATTTTCAAAAATACGATTTTGTGATCAACATCGCGATTTTCAGAAACACGATTTTGTGATCAACATCGCGATTTTCAGAAACACGATTTTGTGATCAACATCGCGATTTTCAGAAACACGATTTTGTGATCAACATCGCGATTCTCTGAAACACGATTTTGTGATCAACATCGCGATTCTCTGAAACACGATTTTGTGATCAACATCGCGATTCTCTGAAACACGATTTTGTGATCAACATCGCGATTCTCTGAAACACGATTTTGTGATCAACATCGCGATTCTCTGAAACACGATTTTGTGATCAACATCGCGATTCTCAGAAGCACGATTTTGTGATCAACATCGCGATTCTCTAAAACACGATTTTGTGATCAACATCGCGATTTTCAAATCACGATTTTGTGATCAACATCGCGATTTTCAAATCACGATTTTATGCTCAACATCGCGATTTTCAAAAACACGATTTTGTGCTCAACATCGCGATTTTCAGAAAGTTCACAAAATCGCGATTTTCTCCAAAGGCCCTGTTTGCCTGTTCTGATCCCCAGGAGCCTGAATTGGCATAACTTTTTCATCCAAAGTCCATTTTTTGAGCTCTATAGCTTGTTGGAAATGCGTTGATTTTGAGATAGGATAATTTGAAGTTGACCCTCAAGTGGGACTAGGAAACCAGGGGGGCTCCCAAGGATTTTTGAGCAATACAAAGGGGGAGAAATTTGTGTCATGGGAAAGAAAAAAGCAAAAGATAGAAGAAAAGGGGCTAAGGTTGAAAAAAAGGAGGGGGATAAACATGAAATACATGAGATAATATCACATAAAGATGAAACATCTAGAGAAAAATTGCAAGCAGTCAAGGAAAAGGAGGAAATGTCTAGGGGGGTCGGATCCATATTTGCAACAAGAGAATATCACAATATGTTGGTGGATATAAGAATAGGATATGAATGTAGAAGGTTGAGTGCATATATCAATCCTCATTGTGAGTGGAATTTGATTCATATTGACTTCTTGACCATTATTTTTGAGAACATACAACCAACAACTCATTCTTCTATCCTCATGGATGATGAACATTATGAATGCATGGGTCAAGTTGTGTTGCCAGTTATTGTGGGTGATATGCAATTTTCGGAAACATTCTTTGTCATGGATTGCATAGATGAAGACTTGATCATTGGCACCCAAAGGTTCATTACACAAAATCATCAAGAAATTGAGGTGCCTTCTCCACCTATTATCAGTGCTTCTACATATATGTCTATGGAAAATCCTAATGACTATCCACCTTATGATGATTGGGGGCAAAATCATCTTTTCACAGAGCTTGCTTTTAATGAGAAAATTTTTCTTTCTACTCATGTTTTTGAATCTGATCCTTCTTTGAGTAAATCACAGGAAACCTTAGAGAATGGAGATATGGAGGACTCCAAGTGTTTGGGGGATGTGGAAGGACCCTCTCTTCCTGTAAATTTGGATTCCCCTCATGAAGCCATAAGTAGGGATGATCTGCACTCAGATGGTCAAGAAGGAGATGATCAACCACTGTTGTGTATCACTGATGTGGAAAAGGAGGTCGACTCTAGGGTGAATCATGACAATCCATCACCCATTTGTACACCTAGGGATTCTATGTGTAATAAGGATAAATGTCTCGATGAATCTCTAGATCAATCTCAAACCACACAGCCCATTGATCCCTTGCATAAGTCTGATGTAGGTATAGAAGATCAACCCTTGTTGCACTCCCCATGTAAGGATGAGTTTTCTCAAAAAACTCACATAGAAGGCCCAAAAGACCCTTACATCAAGAAACAGAAATCACATTTTCTTGGTAATGTCAAGCAAATTTGGGTGGCCAAGAACTTACTTAGAGCCCAACCAAATCGCACTATGATATGGGTACCAAAGAAAGCCCTGGCACAAAATCAGTCCCCTCACACTAGACTTCAAAATCTATGGTCTAGGCCTACCATGACTTATCCTCAAGAAAGACCACTTCCAATCCAAGGACCCCAAGCAATCAAGCCTAAGCTCAGACAAAATCCAAGGGGGAATTTCAAGGCAACAACCTACACAACAAAGACACCAAGGCGAGGTAAAGAACTGAATCAAGCACAGAGCTCCAATAAAGATCAAAGAACCTCTTCTGCAAGGATATGGGTTTGGAAGACGAAAGCACTGATAGCATCCACCAAAATAAAGAGCCAGCCACGATGGATCAAACCCTCAGGAGATCATTCAAACACGAAGTGGGCAAAGGTGATCTCTACCCAGTTGCAGACTGTTCTCAAATGGATCCCTACAAGGAGGAATGATCAGTTGTCCTCTCGAGATACAATGGATACCTCCAACAAAGATGGCATCAATATCTGCAAATAACATTGAAAACCTCGACGAGCGACAACCATGTGCCCTTTGCACAACCCTGTCTTATGCACCATTCAGGTCATGCATTTCCCAAGTATGCATCATTATAGGGCCACATTACATGGTCGTGCATAGACACACTTGAGAATCCTAAGCACAAGAGCACATTGACATATGTCAAATTTTTTCTACTGATACTAACTTTTGTGTTCTTGTTTTGTGATAATTTTTCCCCAAAAAAAAAAAAAAAAAAAAAAAAAAAAAAAAAAAAAAAAACGAGGAAGAACTTGTTCCCAGGTTTCGCTCATGGAACATGAATGAGTCATGCTTAGTTGAAGATTGAACCATCGATTACTGGGCATTTATCAGTTTGGATAGAAGTGTGTCTTGGCTTGCAGATGATTCAATTGCTGTCTTATCTCATAAATGTCAAGAACTTAGCATGAGCAGGGCATCCACAACTATGGTTTCCTCTTACTATGGTGGGAGTGAAGAGCTTGAAGGTCCGCAACTTGAGGGATGCTTAACTACCTCATGTACTAGAGCATTCAAGGAGATATCTGCACAAGGTTGTTCTGGAGGAGAAGATTCCTGCATATGGTGAGCTAAAGAGAATATGTGACACTCAGCTTGGTGTAATTACCCGATGTTGCTTGCCAAGGAATATAAAGCAATTCAATTCTCAGTATTTCCTGAACCAGTATGGAACAGTAGCACTGGTGAATGGTCTATGTCAATCAGCATGGTAATCTCTTAGAAACCGGCACGTGTCCAATATTCCTCTGAGTGTCAATATAGGGAAGTGAACGTGCATGAGCCCAAGCTCAGAAATGCACATTGTTAGTGACAAATGTTGCTTTGAAAAGAGGAAAGGGGATTCACCACTCAGAAGATCTCATCAGTGGACAATCAACATGGCCATTCATCAACAAGGTTCCATCCCAAAGGCCGAGCGTACAACACGAAGAGACAAAACATCCATCAACCTTCTCCATGGTAAGTATCTTTACTCTGGAAACATCATAACCATGATAGTTTAGGAAACCTCTTCGTCAGCATACCCTTGAGCACTTAGCTCAAGAACTGCAATTTTTGCACCATACTTCTTCCAATGCATTTTCCAAGTAAGCATGCGTAGGGCTACATTACAAGGCCGTGCACAAGGCACATACTTTTTTCAACCCAGGCACGAACACACTTACCCATTATTCATTATGGGTTATGAGTGGTTGGCATGACTGCTCTCAACATCATCTTTGGAAGAGCTAGCGGTTGGGAACAACATCCATACCTAGGAAGCAATTCGAAGCTAGTAGTTGCTCTAACTCGATCTTGACAACCTCTTTTGAGCAACTCGCGATTTTTGAGAGCTCACAACGACGCATTCATGCTGCAATTCGTGAAAGAAGCACATACCAAGGGACGACGACTTGTAACGGCTTGCAGTGACCCATGAAGAACCGGACAACCAACACTATCAATTTGGAAGATAGACGGCTCTCGTTCATACAGAATGGCTACTACCTCTCAAAGCACTACATGGAACAACCACTACAACAAGGGTCTGTCAGGGACGACAGACTCGAGAGGGGGGGGAGTGTTGGAACTCAAAGTCAAGCACAAGCATGGAAGCATATCAGAAAGGTGGAAACACACAAGAAGAAGGAGCAAGTAGGGAGCTCCATGAAGTAACTGTCAACTTTTCATAAGAATCCCCTACAAAAATAGTGATTTCCATCACTAAAACCATTGTAAATACCATTTTCTATTCTGGTAGCTCCATTTTGTGCAAGCCGAGGAGTCCTTGAGCTTGAGGAGCATTAGAAGTACCATCGTACCAATTTTCATAATTTTTAGACTCCGTTTGAGCCCTCAAATAAGCCCTGGAACCTAATTTTTAACTAGGCCAGACACTAGGTCTGGACAGGGCCAAAACTAGTTAAAAACCTATAAAAAGAGATAGAGAGCTCATTTTTGAGGTTAGCTTCTTGTAGATTTCAGTTTTGTAATAGATTTCTTTTTGTAATCAAAATCCTTCCATTGTTCCTCTCTTTGATCTTACCGTGTGCGCGTGTGTGTGTATGTGTGTGCATGTTTGGGTGCTTTCACTCACGCACTTGTGCTTTCACTTGCTCGTGGTCTTCATACCGGTCCTCACGTCTCCGCGGATTGACAAGTAAAGGAGGTGGTGCTTACGCTTGAGCTACACCCATCTTCTGCAACATTGTGAGGAGGTGGTAAGATAGGTTCCAGAGATGAGCTGGTCCTACCCAAAAATTTCTCTACACTTTCATATATAAATTCAAGGATGCTTAATAGACTCCTTCATCTTTACAATGATGCATTTGGAACCACCAAGTCCTTTGGAACATCATTCTCAAATGTTTGCATCAACACAGGTAACATGCATATGCAAGAAATGTGAAGAACCTTCTATTTTGGGAATAGAAGGTCTCAATATCATTCTCAAAGCTCACAACCTAGTATGAATTGAAAAGAGAGATTTTGCACACATCTAATTGAAGTTAATAGATAATCAGATCAAGTTATTTCATGAATTTATCTATAGGATACACTGAGAAATGAATCTAACAAGTCAGGGGAGTCATCCCGACTTTTCAGGATCTAGAAGGTATGCAAACATAGTCACTGTCCTTACTGCAAATCTCAAGATCTAATTAACCAAACTTTATGCAAATTGATATATGAAAACTAGACACTCTAATATAACTATACAAGTTGAATTGTAGCAAAACGTGAGTATATGCAGAGAATTGGATTCCACAATATCAATGTAATGATGAAGATGCAACAGTAGATAGTAGACAGAAATGTACTTGAAGAAATGTATCAAAATGTACATGCTATTGAGCATATGATAAAAGGGAAGTGTAATGGACTAATTATAGGTAGATTGAGTGAAAATGTAAGCTCAAGTTTGTAGCTCAATGCCCTTCAAAATGGCTCACACATCTCGTGACTAGAAGCATGTCTATTTATAATCATAGGTTGAGTTTGAATTTGAATTTTCCCTCACCTAAAAGTGATCCTACACTTTAGGGATGATTTGAATTGATTCTTCCTACCACATGAGTCTTGGTTTTAACTCCATAACTTCACGAGATTCTATATTCTCTTGGCTTTTACAATTATCCAAAGAAACTATGCTCAAATTGACAAGCATGAGTTCACATATAGTTCTCTCCTATGAAGAGAGAAATGGATGTGTAGTCTTGAGCCTATAGCAATGCACTTAGGCTTGCTATTTGTACCAAAAGCTCCCCCTCAAGCCTAAGATCTTGAGTCTTCAATCCTTCTTGATCTCTTGCAATCCAATCATTGATTTGAATCTATTTAACTTGCTTCCATCCAAAGCCTTTGTCATCATATCTGCAAATTGTTGATGAGTTGACACATATGAGAGTTGTATCTATTTACTCATGATCTTCTCTCTGACATAATGATAATGAACTTCTATATGTTTACTCTTGGCATGATAGATAAGATTAGCAGCAAGATGCAGTGAGCAAATATTATCCCCAAATATATGTGGCATTGAAGTGTTCATCCCTAAAATTAGACTATAGGGTTCTAATCCACATATCTTCTTGTGTAGCATTTGCGAGTCCTCGGTATTTAGCCTCTGTTGATGAAAGAGCAACTGTGAGTTGCTTCTTTGAGGAGCATGAGATCAACTTTGTACCTACAAAATTAAGATATCCAGATGTGCTTCTCTTATCATCTTCAGAGTCTACCCAATATGCATCGAAAAGAGTTTAACATCTATATCAGATGTACAAGGATAGTATAACCCTTCATTGATTGTGCCCTTCAAATACTTTAGGAGTCTCTCGGCTACCTCCATGTGAGGCTTCCTTGGAGTGTGCGTGAACTGACTTAGCACACTTACTCCATAGCATATATCTACTCTAGTTAGAGTAGCATAATTCAAGCTTCCAACTAAAATATGGTAGTTAGTCACATCTTCAATTAGTTCACCTTCATGAGCACTTAACTTCAGATTTACCTCCATGGGTGTACTTGCAACCTTTGTACTTTCCTTTTTGAACTTAGAGAGTGTGTCTCCAATACACTTTCACTGAGTGAGGAACATACCTTTCTCTATATATACCACTTGCAAACCTAGGAAGTAAGTGAGCAACCCAATATCATTGATCTTGAACTCTTCGTTCATTTGAGCTTTGATCCTCCTAATTCCATCTGCATCATTTCCTCTAACAATTATGTCATCCACATATACACAAAGGTATATGACCTATTAATGATTCCTCTTAATGAAGAGGGAAGGATCTTCCTTGCTTACAATAAAACCTTTATTTTGCAAGTAAGTGGCAATTCTATGATTCCAAGCTCTAGGAGCTTGCTTCAAGCCATACAAAGCTTTCATCAACCTACACACATGTTTAGGGTATGTTTGATATCCAAAGTCAAGAGGTTGAGACATATATAACTCCTCTAAAATCCAACCATCCAAGAAATCATTTTTAACATACATTTGATATATCTTCCAACTCTTGGAAGATGCAACACTCATGAGCACCCTAATTGTATGCATTTTAGCAACATTGGAAAATGTTTCTTCATAATCAATACCTTGGGTTTGTGAAAAACCTTTGGCTACAAGCCTTGCTTAGTACCTATTAATTGTGCCACCAAAATTCGTTTTTACGTTGTATATCAACCTTGAGCCAATGACCTTCATAGATGGTTTCTTGGGCACTCATTCCCAAGTTTGATTTTCTTATAGGTTCTTCTTCTATGGCACTCCTCCTTTCTGGCTTCTTCTTGGCTTCTTCATAAGTGGAAGGTTCTTCAGAGTTTGAGTCCTATGCTATATGTATGGAGTGTTTAGTGACTAAAGAAGTATCATACCCATACCTTTCCAGCTTTATCTTTTCTCTAGTAGATCTTCTTATAGTTTGTTGAGATGATTCTACCACATCTCTCATATCCTACTGTTGGCAGTGGTCAGGGCGGTCAAGGACTTACAAGACAAGGGAGCCAACGAGAAGGACCAAGCAGGCAAAGCAATCAAAGAAGATATGGCAGATAGGCCATCATTTTTCTTGAATTAATACTTCCCAAATAGTGATTTTAGTCACTTCCCACCATTGTAAATACCATTCCACCTTTTTGTAGCTCCATTTTTTGCAAGCCAAGGAGTCCTTGAGCTTGACGAGCATTAGAAGTACCTAGCTATCAATTTTCATAATTTTTTGAGCTCATTTGAGCCCCCAAATAGGCCCTAGAACCTAATTTTTAACTAGGCCAGACACTAGGTCTGGACAGGGCCAAAGCTAGACAAAAACTATAAAAAGAGCTAGAGAGCTCATTTTTGAGGTTAGCTTGTTGTAGAATTGAACTTGTAAGAGTACTTTTGAGTAATCTAAAGAACTCCATTGTCTCTCTTTGTTCTTGCCTTGTGTGCGCGTGTGTGTGTATGTGTGTGCATGTCAGTGTGCCTCTCACTCACACACTTGTGCCATCACTTGTTCGAGGTCTTCATACCATCCTCACATCTTCTCGGATTGACATTAAAGGAGGTGCTACTCATCACTGAGCTACACCGAATTTTGGCGCCGTTGCCGGGGACCGAGCTTTGAGGACGAGCGTGTGATGGTAAGACGTAGGGTTGTGACATTGGCGTAGTAGGTAATTTCTTTACTTTTTCTTACTTTTCTCTTTCTTACTTCACCATCATCATCACCATATCCCACCTCCATCTCCATCATCAAGAAAATTTCAGTTTTTTGATCATATCTCCTTTCCCCTTCCATTTCTCTCATTTCACTTGTGAGAGAGAGCGAGAGAGCAAATTGTGTGCGCTGCTTTTGCATGTTATTTGAGCTTCCTTGCAGGATTTGGCTATCTCATTGTCTCCAGCAGGCTGCGCAGGTACGGAAAAGCTTGGCCATGTCTCTGTGTCGCAGACCTTGTCATTGTGATCGACAAAAAAATTGAGCTTTTGGTAAAACAAAGTACACCACAATGAAACACAAGATGAGCACACTCTAAATCACTAATCACAGTAAAAAAATTCCGTGTTTCTCTATCAATCGCGATCGACACCCATGATGGACAGCTCTGTCAGTCCCGATTGACACCGTCGATCGTGATCGACAGCCACGACCGACACCTCTGTCAGTCATGATTGACACTGTCAATCGCGACCGACTGAATTTTGCTGATTGACTCAAAGACTCGCGTTGCCACGTGTCCATCGCGACGAACACACCCCCAATCGACTAAAATTATGCCGAAATTCGCAGAAAAAGTGTCGACCATGATTGACACCATCGATCGCGATTGACAAGACCCACGACCGACTCTGTCGATTGCAATTGACACCGTCAATCGTGATCACGACTGACAGGCCCGACGGACACCTCTGTCAATCGTGATTGACAGACCTATCGATCGCGA
Organism: Ceratopteris richardii; assembly: GCA_020310875.1. Lineage (NCBI taxonomy): Eukaryota > Viridiplantae > Streptophyta > Polypodiopsida > Polypodiales > Pteridaceae > Ceratopteris > Ceratopteris richardii. The sequence continues at coordinate 78,878,729 of CM035444.1, forward strand.
TTGACAACCATTTTCGGCCAAATTTTTTGGGTTTTTATTTGAGGAGTGTGGCTAATTTTGGGCATAAATATTGGGCAATAGGGCACATAGGGAGGCCATAAGCAAATAGTTTGAGAAGACCCTGTTTGATTGTTAGCCTGTTCGGGGTGATCTTAGGCTCGTTGGAAAGCTCGTGAGGAGTAAAATTAATATCAGGATTATTAGATATAACAATTTTAAGTTGACCATACCCAGGGGGAACCAAACTAAGGGATCTCTAGAATTGTTTCTATAAAGACATGGTGAAAATTGATATCTGAATTACATGCATGAAAGTGATTTGTTCTGTCATTTGAATTTAATTCTTGAGGTAACTTTGGGACTTTTATAGGACCATTGAGAGCACTAGAGGGCATCCAAAGCAAGGGCATTCTGCAAGCTTGAGAACGGGGTTCTTGAGCACTAAAGAGCAAGTGATCCACAAGTGAGGTTGGAATATTCTCAACTCCCTCTATCACCTAGCTTAGGCTAAGTGCGAGTAGTGCTAGAAGTAAGTCAAGGCGACGATAGGCATCTATCAAGTTGAAGACTATTAAATACTCAAGTTCAAGCATAAAGATAGTCTCTTGGCAATCAATAACTTAAAAGAAAAGAACTTGACGTGGTACGAACAACTTAATGTGCGGAAAGTCACTCAAGTATTCCTCACGATGTGATATCAGACAAGATCATAAATTGGATAATCAACAAAAAAAGAACTAAGTAACTGATACAAATTGAGCTGCAACAAGGTTGTACTTTGGGTAAAAATTTGGGTGACTCAATTAGGCATATGAACCTTAGATCAGGACGGCACTTAGGGAGAGATAGACAGAGTCTTAGGTCTTCAGAGGCTAGTGTCAATCATACTGCTAGGTCTTGGGCCCAGCAGTTGAGCCATTATTCAGACTACCCTAGCTTTGAGACCAGTGAGTCCGAGATGTCTTAGGGTATGGAGAGACCTACAAGAAGTTCAGGAGTTCCATATTTACATAGGGTCGAAGGCCCTATAAGACACAACTGGAATACCTTAGGACCAACCAATTAGGTGCTTGCATCTATGAGGACGGCTTAGGAAGATCTGTGGTCCAGATAAAAAACCCAAATCAACCCATTGGATTAGAACATCCAGCAGTCAAGTTTGAAAATGGAGCATACCTAGACAAAGAAGGAACCATATATGTGGTCACCAATCACCCAGATAGGATAGACAAACTTGGGAATGTGATTCCAGAGACAGACATAGGTGACCTAGAGCAAGGGAACATAAGTGGAGAACCTAAAACCCCTCGAGGCAAATCTGTCCTCACTAGAATTATCATGCCAAAATGGGTTCCCAAGGATAATAAGAGCATAGATCTGATCTTGAACCGAGAGACTGATGAAGCCTTTTGGAGGTACAAGCCTGCTCAGCCTAATGAGGTTGGAGCGATCACTATCTACAAGTTTAAAGATCCGGATAGTCTAGGCAGAATGACCTATTTAGACAACAATTCAGAGAGAATCTTTGTAGTCATGGAGCATGGTAGGCATGCCTACACTTGGAAGGGTGAATTTGTTTTCCCCCAACCAAGATCTAATGTCTCTTATGGCCCTCAAGGAGCTAGAACATCCCAAGCTCATGGAGCTCAAAGGGACATAAGTAGAGATAGACCAGAAGTAAGCTTTGCCAACCCTTTGGGAAGGGAAAGGATGAGAACAGAGACAGATAGAGTGGAAACTGAGAGACCTAGAGCCCCAAGAAACCAAAGAAATGTGGATGAATTCCCTCTACCAAGACCTAGAGAGCACACAAGGACTTTGAGACCTACACAGCTAGTTAAATCCATGAAGAACTACTTCGATGGCACAGGAGACTCCTACGATCATGTGGCCGAGTTTATGCAAGTCTTGAGAGCGGAACAAGTTGAGGACCTATTCACGTAGTACAATGCTTGTGGTCTAACCCTTAGGAACACCGCCCTTACATGGTTTCAACCACTAAATGAGAGACAATTTAGGAGCATAGACCAACTTTTAGAGGCTTTCATCACTGAATTCTCCAAGAGTGGGATAAGGCATAATACTTCCTCATTGATACATAGCTTCAAGCAGACCCCTCAAGAGACCGTGAGACTTGCAGGAAGAAGGTTTAGGCAATACTTAGAGAGATGTCCTATTCCTGAGTTACCCACACCAGCCAAACAAGTGGCTTTATTCCTAGATGGACTGCTGAGCACAAAGTTGAGATCATATGTGTACTTGAAGGACCCTAGAACCATAGAAGAGTGTGTACGCATGTGCATTGACATTGAAGATAACCTAGGGGAGGAATTAGAACTTTTGAAAATCTACAAAGATTCAGATAGTTCTACTAGCCTCTCTTCCTCGCAATCCACATCTATTGAGGAACTCGCCGAGAAAGTAGCTGAGAAGCTAGGAGTCTCTAGTAAACAAATACCAAGGTTTGCCCCAGTGAAGAGATGCTATACTTGCGGAGGTGACCATATGGTGAACGTATGTCCCATTATGGCTCAACCCCAAGTGAATCCTAGTAGCCAGTACTGCACCATAGAACGGAGATACACTAATCACACTGCGCAAGATTGCCCATACAATAAGCAAGCGGTTAGGCAAAGTTACCCTCAACCATATACACAGCAGGGCATATATCAGGACCAGTATCCACCACAATAGTATAATAGGCCTCAACAAACCTACCAACTACAATATCCAGCCCAGTAGAGACCTCAACCAGTTCTAGCACAGCAACCTCCTACTCTAGCCAATGTGATTCCTGTAAAGTATGCAGCTACGAAAGAAAATTTGAAAGAGCTATAGTTCCAGTAACTCCATTACTTTCAGAAAGTGACCCCAGTGACCATAGCTTTGATTCTACACATATTGATAGCCCCCAGGCTTACTACATGGAGTCTTCTGAACATGGTAAATCCTACTATAGTGAAGAACCGAGTGAACCTAGTTGGGATCCAGAGTATGCAAACATCATGTACACAAATCCCAATCCTAGACCTCAACCTAGGCAGGTAAGACCCCCATTCCCTAGAGGGCCATGCTACAGATGTCAGGGAGATCACATCATTCGTGATTTCTCACTGCCTGCCCCTACACAACCCCAATCGGTAACCATTCAAGGCTTTTGTCAAGTTTGCAGAAAAGAGCATCTTTTAAGAGATTGCCCAAAGAACCCCAATAACATGCCCAAAATCACTCCTATCAATGTTATTGTGTTAATAGTAGACTCTACAGGAAGTGTAGCTTCCACTGCACCAGTGCAAGTGGTCACTAGAGCTCAGGCTTTGCAGCAGAACCCAGGTGTAGGCCAAGAAAGGAGCTCTGAGGTTAGTGAAATGGAGAGCATGATGAAGAAGAGGACTAGAGCTTGGAAGGATAGTGGAGAAAGAATGAAAAGGCAATGGGCAAAGAAGATGAGTGAACTCGAGGAAAGCCTAAGAGAAACGAGAGCTAAGATAATTGAACTTACATCTCAACCTTCCTCTCATACTACCCCACCACCACTGTTCCCATCTCCATCTGATCCACCACCTTCCAACCCCCCTCATGCGACCCCACCACCCCCTAGAGTAGGATCAGTATTAGCAGATCCCACTCCCGAGGACCTAAATATGATGCTTAGGGCATATCAGGCCAGAATCCAAGAAGGGCGAAACATAACAGATCATGAAAAATGTTACCCGAGAGCCGAACTAGAGCTGGAACGAACTAAAATTTATGCCAAGATGGTGGAATTCGCTCAAACCATGTTTGAAGCCAATCGTCTCTTTAACATCTCTAGTTCAGCTAAGATGCAGTTGCACTTTGATGGACTGCTAGAAAGATTGGAGAGGCTAATTGCACAATCAGAAAAGGAACTCACCCCTCCAAATAAGGGCAAGGCAAGTGAAAGAGCAAGTGAAAGAATAAGCCTTCCTGCCCATGAAGCTTATGTGCCTAATTCCACTGAACCAGACACATTTTCTTCTATGAATCGGTACATACCAGAGTTCTTGCGAGAGATTCAAGAAGAGAAATGGGCTAAAGAAAGTGAAGTCCCTCCTCCCATTGAACTTGTGGATGATGCGCATGACCAATTCCCACAAGACATTCCATCCATTTATGGAGAGCAGGAGAGCTCTCAATTTCATGAGAGATTAGACTTTGAGTCTAATTCCTTACAAGAGCTACCCCATTTTAGAGGCCCATGGGAAGCCAAGTCTACTTGTATGAGAGCACCCACGGTCATGGTACGAAACGAAGACTCAGTCATACCTAGGAGTACAGAGGTAGTGAAGAACACTAAAGTGCAGTGCAATCTCACTTTAGAAGAGCTACTCAAGGTTAGGCCAGAGTTATGGAAACACGTAGCCAACCAAGTGCCTGAAATAACTAAACCTTGTTCCTAGGTAGGATCTCATAGAGCAGTGCCAGAAATACCTTTGGACAAGATAGGAGATATGAGTGAAGGAGAAGAAGGAAACACCTATCTTCCCATTACCCATCAGGGATACACAACCAAGGCCATTTTGGACTCAGGTGCAGGAGTTGCAATTGCTACCACTTCCCTATAGAAGCGCTGGGGCAAGCTAGCACTCAGGCCAACGAGAACGAAATTGCAGATGGCCGATGGTCACATTGAGAGACCCTTAGGACTGCTAGAAGGAATAACTCTCACTACATGTGGTGTTGAGTTTGAGCATACTTTTGTTATATGTGACTTTAGCAAAAATCATGCATACGAGATGATTTTGGGAAGACCATTTATGCGACAGCTGCAAGTGGTACAGGATTGGGGAACCAATTCTCTGTTACTTGCAACACTTAGGTGTCACGACCAAAGTTAATCTCAAGGATTACTCTCATAGAGATGTCCCTCCCATCCAATGGAATCCCATCCATAGAGCCAAAGATGATACTGAGTCAGTGCATTCCATAGGATCAGGATCCTCATGGATGCATGAAACACCCATTTATGGATGTGCAAGGTAGCTATAGAAGAAGAGAAGAGAGAAAAAGCCAGAGAGGTAGGTGCTAAGGATACTCATAGATCAATTCAAGACCCAGCCTACACACCTGTATTATTTCTTGACGAAGAATTTGAACCCCGTGGCTAGGCAGAAATTTTAGCAACAATGGATGTAGCCATCAATGAAGAACAATGGACACCCCACTGTGACGAGGAGGGCTATGATATTTCAGTCTTCACAATAGAGCCACTCATGGGAGATTTGGTTCTTGAAGAATGTGAACCTAGCACTGATGCATTCGAGGATGCAAGTGACTCCAATCTGGAGTCGATCATCATGGACCCACCTTTTGTATCAGATGAAGAATACTTCTATGAAGTAGAAATTCACCCTCACAGACATGAAGAGCTCACGAGTGATGTGAGGTTAACCACCCAAGTGACCACCAAGAGTGAAGGCAAGAAGAGGAAGAAGAAAGAAGTCACACCAGAAGAAGAAGAATCCTTGTTTGAGGTCCCTGAAAGTTTCAAGAAATATGAGGTAGAAGACATGAGAGTCATGATAAGAATGCCTAGATGAGATGCCCAAGCAGGAGAGGCCTACGATAACAAAGAAACCACCAAGAAAATAGTTGTAGCGATAGAAGAGGGAGAAGAGAGATGCACTTACATAGGACACGACCTGACGGAAGAAGAGGAGTATGAGTTGATAGCATAGCTAAGAGAATACAGAGATGTATTCGCTTGGAGTTACAAGGAGTTGAAAGGTGTAGACCCTGACATATGCTCACACACTATTCCCATGACAACAGAGGCCAAACCCTCTAAGCAAAAGCCATACACATATAATGATAATTATGCTGCAAAGATCAAAGAAGAGATAGATCGCTTGGTTGAAGCTGGATTCATCTATGAAATTGAGCATACTGAATGGGTATCCCCCATTGTAGTGGTGCCCAAGAAGAATGGAAAGTTACGTGTGTGCATTAGCTTGAAGAAGGTTAATGCAACCACTATTCGAGATAACTATCCGCTTCCTATCACTGAGCATCTACTAGAAAGAGTAGCAGGCAAGGAAGTATACAGCTTGATGGATTTTCGGGCTACAATCAGGTGGCCATTGCTCCAGCGGATCAACATAAGACGGCTTTTGCCATAGAGTGGGGCATATTCGCCTTTAGGGTAATGCCTTTTGGGCTCACCAATGCGCCAGCCACATTTCAAAGGCTGATGTGTCATGTGTTTAAAGAGTTCTTGAGAAAGAATTTAGAAGTCTATGTTGATGATCTTTGTGCTCATTCGAACATTAGACAGACACATAGACCTGAACTCAGGAAAATATTTGAAAATGTAGAGAATATCAAGTCTGCCTGAACCCAGAAAAGTGTGTTTTCATGGTCAGGCAAGGCAAGATTCTCGGACACATAGTGTCAAAGAATGGCATATCCACAGATGAAGAGAAGGTGAAAGCTATAGCAGAGCTACCTAGGCCAAAGAATGTCAAGGAAGTGCAAGCTTTCATGGGGCATTGTGGTTATTACCGACGTTTCATACACATGTGTGCCATCATTGCAAAGCCTCTGTATGGACTTCTAGCCAATTTTGAGTCGACTGAAGAATGTGAGAACTCCTTCAACGAGCTTAAACGGCGATTATGTTCAGCACCAATCTTAACAACACTAGATTGGAGCAAGCCCTTTCATGTGCTTGTGGATGCATCCAGCTATGCTATTGGATGTGTGCTAGCACAACCTACGGGCAAAGGTAATATGGATCTTCCAATTGCCTATGCTAGTAGACAACTAAATGCAGCTGAATGGAATTATACCACTATTGAGAGAGAAGGATTAGGCATGGTATATGCGGTTAAGAAGTTTAGATACTATTTGCTTGCAAACAAGTTTAAATTTTTTACTGACCATCAAGCATTGTTATATCTCAGGTAGATTAGTAAGATGGTTTCTCTTGCTAATGGAATATGACTTTGAGGTTGTGGTGAGGAAAGGAAAGACTCACTTGAGAGCAAACCATCTCTCTAGGCTCACATCTGGAGAGGCCCCACAAGGAGTATCACATGACCTTCCTGATGCTTACTTGTTTAATTTGGAAGTCGTGCCTCAGTGGGCTAAGCTATTAGTGCCAGTATTGACATACGGGCCTAACCACCCAGTAATGAACACACAGGATAGGGAGATAGTAAAATCCCAAAAGTACCACATCATGGCAGGAAGTATGTACAAGCATACAGATCAGGGAATATTAGCTTGTTGTGTGGAAGAGGATGAGTACGCTAAATGGTTGCAATTAGCACATGTAGGTGCATTAGAGCAACACTACTCAAAGCAACAAACCCTACAGACACTAAGGAGACTCGGAGTGCATTGGCCGACTATGGAAGCAGATGTCCATAAGATGTGTAAGGAATACCCAGTCTGTCGTATTAGACCACCTGTGGAGCACGTTACTAATGGTTACCTCAGATTATGTGTCCATGAGAGCGAATATCTTAAGATCTTGGAAACTGCTCACCAGGGTGTAGCCGGAGGACATTTTGGGCCAGATCGGGTGATCAAGGCAATCCTATTTGCAGGATTATGGTGGCCAACCCTTCACATGGATGCACATACCTATGTGAAATGGTGTGATGTTTGTCAGCGAACTCAGTATCCTATACGCAAGGATGAGATGCCACTGAGACCTATGATGGGTGGACGTGCATTCTCTAAGTGGGGAATAGACTTTGTAAGTCCAATTAATCCCCCAGCCAAGGGTTCACATGCTGAATATATCATTGTGGCCACAGACTACCTAATCAAGTGGGTAGAGGTAAAAGCTACAACCAAGAATGATGCTTTGACAACTGCTAAGTTCTTATTTGAGAATGTGTTCACTAGATACGGGTTACCTATAGAGCTAGTTAGTGATAGAGGCACTCACTTCTAAAATGAAGTTATTGAAAACCTCCTTCAAGAGTTCTTGGTGATACACAAGAAGTCTGCCCCCTATCACCCCCAAGCTAATGGGCAAGCCGAAAGCACAAATAAGATTCTATGCAATGTGCTGACTAAATTGGTGAATAATAAACGCTCTGATTGGGACAAATAGCTACACCATGTTGTTTGGGCATACCGAGTTGCCTATAAAACGGTACTCCAAGCCACACCATTTTAGATGGTATTTGGCGACAGGGCATAAGCTCTCCTCTAGAATTTTTGATCTGGAATGACTAGGTGAAATAAGATTGAGAGCTGCAGCGGGAATTTATGCAGCTAAGAAAAGACAGAAGGCATATTTTGATCCTAAACATAAGAAGTGGACTTCTTCAGCTTTGTGTAAATCAGAGCCGAATTACAATTGAGTTAGAAAATGAGGCACTCAAAGAACTAGGAAAGGAACAAACTCCTCGTCCTTCTAGGAGTACACATGAAGATGACGATGCTATTCTTGTCCAAAGCTATGTGATGCAGAAGGATGATTGTCTCAACAAAGAAGTCAAGGATACGATGGAACTCCCTTCTTTTCCAAAGGTGGTAGAAGCACAAAAATCAAAGGAGTACCAAATGCAGAGGAAGCAAACAACCGATGCTCCAAGCCAAAAGAAAATACAAAGCAAAGTGTCTCAGCCATCGACACAAGTGTGGGTGTGAAAAGGTGAGCATCCTGTTGCGGTTAAGCCACAACCACTGGCTCAACTTCATATTAGTGATCAATTACAGGACACTAATAAGAAATCAATCAAAAATTCTCCTACGAAAGTAAAGTCTGTCTGGGTACCCAAGAAGTCGATGAAGGTTGACCCACAATCAAGACAAATTTGGGTGCCTAAGGCTTGCTTGCGAGCTCAAATAGCTACACAGAGACCACACCTTGTACAACATGGTTCACTCACTCGAACAGCTAATATCCACTCTTATACATCACGCACGAACACAGATTCACCCATGAACACGAGTAGAATCACTTGTAAATGGGTCCCTAAAAAGCCTCATTTCCAAGCACACACTCTCACAAAGCCCTCGAGAGTCTCCACAGAACCAAAACCGAAAGCCATCCATAGTGTTTGGCTGCCCAAAGCTTGTAATAAACCCCCCGATCCCCACTTGTAAATTCATCTCCACCTACTAAGTGCATCATTCTCACACTGCATCTTTACATTTAGCTCATAGGACAATTCATCCACTAACTACAACCACAATCATCGAGCACTCACTGACTAACTAACTTGTCACTAAAAACTCATGTTAATGTTGTAACGGGGACACATGACGACTTGGTATCCATTTGCAATGTTAACATTCATTTGTATATTCCCAGAGAATCGATGATTAGTTCTTTCAAGATGGACGAGGCTGTAGGAACAAGCTCCAAGGCAGGCACCAGTCCTCAGATTGTAGACATTGAAAGTCTCCCTATTGAGGAGGAGTTGAAGGAAAGACCACATGCATTGAGAGCATTACATGCCATACCTATTGAGAATCCTCCCCAAGGTCACACATCACCCGTAAGCAAAAACTCGCATTGGTTCAGTGACGTGGCAGGACCTCTTGGAGAAGACACTTATTTGTGGGAGGTAGAAATAGAGTTCAACAGACGCTGGGGTCGGTATCACTTCTTTACCAGAGAGTCTGAGAGGCTTCAAAACAATGAAGGGTTGAAACCGATATGGAAGAAGGCTGGACTATATGATTACTTCAAAGCCCAGTTAGCCAAGCCGGACTTTCTACGGTGTTCATACTTGATTAGCACCCTCACTCCCAATAAAGAGAAAAAGGGGTATAGCACTTTTGTCCTACCATCCCTTACAAGGGGTAATGAACTGAAGCGCTTCAAATTGACGAACAACTTGGTAAGGGAAGCTCTTGATATGAGAGGTATGCACATTCCCACAGAGAAAGAGACAATGATCCTAGACAATATGAAGAATAGGAACTTGACTAAACTGAAGGATATGGTGGCAATGACACCAACTATTGCCATTCACCTGATTTGGTTCAGTTTGTACTTAGCAGATACCTTCAATCTAACAATCAACATGCCTCATTGGATCATTGACCAAATACACTTGGCACACCAGCGATGGTATAAGAAGCAGAAATTAGTACTTTATGGATGTTGTGCTCTCACAAGAATTGTTTATCGATGCTTGGCATATGATGTGCCAATTCAAAGGGCACTTGTTTGGACTAGGGTGCAAGAATTTCAACGAAGACTATCAGTTGCATGGCCTCCATCCAAGAAGATGAGGGGGTGGTTCAGATGCTCCGTGCATAGGCCTGAGGTGCTACACTGACACCAGAGACAACTCCATGACTTCCAAGGCGGGTGCAACCTTTCACCATCAGATTACCAAGGCCTAGTGCAGAAGGACCTAATTTGGTGTTCCCACCCATACCAGATGATTTAGAATTCCCTCATGGCTTCACACTAGAGGATCTAACTGATGAGGAGATAGCAAGAATAATAAATGCAACAAATTTGGAAGTTGAAGCAGAGCAATTAAGTGGGCAACAGACAGTCATGGACCAACCCCATCCAACCCAACCAGAAGTCGTTGAAGTAGATGAAGATGAAGAGGAGACTGCAGAAGAGGAGCAAGAGGATGAACAAGAAGGACTATCCGACGAAGAAGAGCATGAATATGAGCAAGAAGTTGTACCGAAACTTGAAGGTGCCCCTGCTTATACGAAGCAATTGAAAAGACTTTATGATAGCATCAACCGGGTTCAAGAACAACACAAACTATCCCTGGCAGCAGGAAAGGCCCTAATGAACCAGATCTTGGAAGACGAAGGCATAGATGAACAATACAGGGCAACCCTTGACATGATTGTTGATGCATTGGGGGTACCAGAGACAGTGCACACCGCTCTCGCACACTCTCGAAGATTGGAGCGAAGACATGGCAGACGGCCCCCTAGACAAGGAAAACAAATGAATGTCTTGGTGTCAGAACCACAGGGCACCACATCCACAACCATAGGCATAGCTCATACCATTCATCACACTGAGGAAGCCCATACCTCAAGTGCACGCCCGTCACCCCCTTTACCACCCTCCCCTCCAACTCCACCACCTTCACCTATTACCACCACTGTCACAGCCACAGATTCCACTTCCCATACTGAAGCACAGACTGTGAGTCAACCCTCACAATCCGTACAACCTGACACCACCACTATTGTAAATGCGACCACTGACACTCTGATTCTAACTGTAGCCACTGAAAACCCCATTCCCCCTATCACACTTCCTGGTGGTTCATATTCACAACTGCACACACCACGTTACACCTTCACAACCATCACCACACCGACAATTCCCATGTTCACAATCACTCCCATGACTGTATCCACATATGACTTCATGGACATATCACCCACTTCCGCACCTCTCCCTCCCCCGATATTCCCACAATCTCCAATTCCCCCACCACCCACTTCACCCTTCTCAAGCACAACATACACACTCCCATTCCCTTTTCCCTACCCGCATGCATTCAACATCTTCCCAGCATCCACTCCGGTCAATAATGTATTTAATACGTTGTACCAATGTATGTCTCAATTACAACAGCATTACCAGCATCTAGATGCTCAGCATACAAATCTGTTCCGAACCCATGAAACATTACAAGAGAGATTCATTAACTTAGAGAAGGAAAAGCGGCTACTACAAGAGTAGTATGACACTTTACAAGCACAACATGATCAGTTAGTAGCCAATCCACCCTGTCGGATACAGAAGAAAAACAACAACTTGATGAAATGTTACACGCCCAGATAACCGACAATCTCAAACTTCGACGTAACCTCGCACTACTCCGAAAACATATGTCCGCAACATTAGAAGAGAATAAAAGGCTGCAAAAACAGAATGAAGTAAACCTAGAAGCAGCTATGGAGGGATCACCGCAAGACATCGACCCAGAGCACTTCAAGGCCACCCCATCGGAAAATATGCAAATCATGTTGGAAACACACGCTGATCTACTGGAAGCACATGCCACCTTAGAAAAAGAGCGGGATAACCTACTCAAGCAACTGGCAGCTCAGCAAGAGTCACCCAAAGAAGTCACAGCCACAACTAACACATCCAAAGAAGTCGCAGAACTCAGAGCACAACTGGAAGAACTGCAAAATAGAGTTCTTCAATATGAGCATCAACCCTCTCCCCTCGTGGAGCCGGAGCCTGAGGACTTAGTTCCAATTGAAGTCGAGTAGATTTTTGAAGACCCATATGTTCCCATGCCTGCACCTAGGGGTAAGTGCACAGAGGACGGAATGGACACAATTGAGATCGAAGCTCCTGAATGGATGCAAAAGCTAGAAAAGGTTGGTCCAACCCATGATGAGAGAGTTGTAGTACAGATACAGTCTATGTCCCGATTGGAAGAATTGGTCATCAAATCGGATTACTTCAAAAACCTCTCCCATCATAGGTGGATTGGCACTTCTGATGATTTGTATGTTCCATTCTATGTATTAATGGCAGATTATAATGCTGAGATAAAGCAACGCACAACAAAAGCACCAACCTCGGCAACCCAATTTGCACCAGACGACCTTCCTGCAAGTGCCACGCATGGAAATATATTTCAACCTACCTAGAGGATATGCCTGCTTGAAACATACCCTGAGATGGTACGCACTTGGAATAATATGCCCTTATACATCAAGTATAACCCTTGCTACTGCCCTGTCTTTCGACAAAGATCATGGCCAGAGTACACCAAAATAGTTTTGACAGTTAAAAGATGTGACAAATGGTTAAACTATGTGTACTTGGCACCACCTTGAGGCCAACCCACAGTAGCATACATGACTTCAACCATTCGGCATTGGGGGATCCGATTCAAAAATGTACCAGATATCATGGCACAAATGTGCCTCAAAATATTTGAGCTCATGCTGGTCACATTCAGGACCTTTAGAAATGTCAAAGAACCTCATCTTTCGGCTCTCGTATTCAATGAAGGCAACCATACCCATCAACGTTGTCTATGCATGGCATGCTCGTATCAAGTATCTACCAGCCTGCTTCAAACAAACATTTGAGGAAATTTTTATCACAGGATTCTGGGAATATCATTCAGAGATATTCATACCCAGATCATCTCATCTATTACAGTTATTTGCGGTAGAACAGGAGCTACACTCAGAAAAGCTACGCATGCCACATTCGGAGGTACCTTGGCCTGTAGACTGGGATGCCCTACTCACTGATTTGGCCAAAGGATTGAGGTTAGTAGAGCATCATCTAGCCACAGATGTCGTGAATTACTACATCCAAGGGTCCACTCAACAAGGGTCTGTCAAAGACGACAGATGCGAGAGAGGGGGGAGTGTTGGCAGTGATCAGGCCGGTCAAGGACTTACAAGACAAGGGAGCCAACGAGAAGGACCAAGCAGGCAAAGCAGTCAAAGAAGATCTGGCAAATAGGCCATCATTTTTCCTGAATTAATACTTCCCAAATAGTGATTTTAGTCACTTCCCACCATTGTAAATACCATTCCACCTTTTTGTAGCTCCATTTTGTGCAAGCCAAGGAGTCCTTCAGCTTGAGAAGCATTAGAAGTACCTAGCTATCAATTTTCATAATTTTTTGAGCTCATTTGGGCCCCCAAATAGGCCATAGAACCTAATTTTTAACTAGGCAGAACACTAGGTCTGGACAGGGCCAAAGCTAGACAAAAACTATAAAAAGATCTGGAGATCTCATTTTTGAGGTTAGCTTGTTGTAGAATTGAACTTGGAAGAGCACTTTTGAGTAATTTAAAGAACTCCATTGTCTCTCTCTTTGTTCTTGCCTTGTGTGCACGTGTGTGTATGTGTGTGCATGTTAGTGTGCTTCTCACTCACATACTTGTGCCATCACTTGTTTGAGGTCTTCATACCATCCTCACGTCTTCCCGGATTGACATTAAAGGAGGTGCTACTCATGACTGAGCTACACCTACGCTTTAGCTTTTCCTTTGGAGTTCCAAGAATTGATTTCTGTTCTTGGAGTCTTTTGGTCATCATTAGAATCACTGTTTCATTCAATTGTAATCTCATTCCTCTTTGACAATGTTGGAAAGTCTTCCTTCTATCATAGGAAAGTTTGATTTTCCTACAATCATCTTCAAACCAAGACTTATTTTCATCAAACACAACATCTCTACTCATAGCAAAACCTTTATTGCTTGGGTTATATAGCCTATAACCTTTTCTATTAATGTGGTTGCCTACATGACTTGCCAAATTGACAAGCACTACATTTGTAAATCATGTGTTTTTTGGAGATATTTGGTAGACCAAGTACACTCTGATCCATATTGATTTGCTTCACAGCCCTTTCACCTATGTGAGCTAACCTCCTGTGCCAAGTTTCCAACTCTGATAGAGTTTGGCTACCATAATTGAACAATGCAATGTTTTTAGTATCTTGGAGCTCAATGTTATGGATGGAAGTGGAATCATCATCATCATTCTCCTTATGGATGGGATTCTATTGCAAAGGAGAAATTTCCATGTATGAAAATTTATGTAAAAATCGATTTTTTTGGTCATTCCATGGTACAAATATAGGAAATTTTTACTCCAATTTTGTACTACATTGAGTTTCCTTAGGATCGTACATCCTGAGATCATTTTGTAATTATTGGATTGATAGATATCAAAAGTTTGATCAAACTAAACACCACAAGTGGTGAGAAGGATAACATCTAAAAGATCATTTGGTCTTCCCACAGGTTCATCTACTATTCTCAACGATTTCATAGCTTCCTTTTAAAGCTAGTTTTCACCATTTGATACATATTTATATGCTGGCTATTCCTACAGCTATGTTAGAGTCAATGATTTCTTTTGCGGTAAATCTTTTGTACTCAATGAGAAGAATCATATTGCCTTCATGCCCTTCATAAAATTCACTTACTTTACAAATCAAAACTTGGATAATACTTGACACTATCTCATCATTAGCGTGCTTTAGCTATGTTTGTTGCCTACATTATTGTCAATTTTGAGACTATTCCTTAAGAAGATCCTCTAGTACTATTGTAGATGGACCACATATTTTATCGTCCTTTTTCATAAAACAATGCTCATATGACATTCATTACTCCTATTGGCATAAGTATTTTGCAAAAGTACCAACATTTGGGGCTATGTAAGGCTCACAATTGGCTCTTGAGATTGCAAAAAATGAAGAATGTGTTAATGAAATTGGGTTTTTATACAATGGGGTAGTGATAAAAATCATTGTTTTCCAATGAATCACATGAATCAACAGTTTTATCAAATATTGAATTATAAGCCTTGTTTTATGAGCTTCCCCTTCTTTGATGACTAGTAGCCTTGCCATGACTATCTACTTTCCCTTGTGGGGCAACATTCCCCTCCCTCTTGCATTTGTCATCCCTGACATACCTCTATGTTTGGGAGTTTTCCATGTAATCCTACAGGTAGTTCAATGCTAATGATGTTTTTGTGATGTGTATATTTTGGGTGAGGTCCTCTTCTAGATTTTGCCAATTGATTTCCCATGGTCTTTTTGGTTGAATATTGTGATAGTTCTCTGAGTATTGTATTGTGAATAGATGCAATAGATTTGTGGGCTTGGATTTGAACACTTTGGAGTGGTATTCCAAGAAGCCTGTTGCGAACATGTCTTGGAAAGTTTTCTAATAGCATGCAGGCAGATACTTGACATGGTAGCAAAGGGGCTTGTGCTCATATCAGACACCGAATCTAAATTACCTCTTTCAAAACTTGGTGCATTTAGGTGAGTCAATTTTATTTTCTTAAACTTTGAGTATGGTCAACATAAGGTCAAAACATTTCGTACACATATGCACAACAATATCTCAAATTTAAGAGAGTCGAGGGATCCAATGGTGTATGGTTGACATCATGTAAGACATTATTGGTAGTCTCTATGGTAGAGAAAAATATGGATAATAGAGCCAATCAGAGGAGCTTCTCTTTTGGTAAGTCTCGAGATGAAATAGGTCTTTTGTTGCTCACCAGTTTTATTTTTAAATCGTATTGCTATAGTTGTGTGGACATGTCGACAACCTATCTTGTCAATTCTATGAACTAGTTTTGGGGTTCTTTGGGATGATTGTTGTTCTCATTGTGGTTTCTTAGTGGTGGGTGGAAGATTTGACTGTCATTAGCTCTTCGTTCCACTTATCGTGTTCAGCCAATAAGTTCGTGTAGTCCTCTAAAATATTTTCAATTGAGTCCAATGGGACTATTTGAAAGTGCGAGCAAATCACGAGTGCAATAACAAGGTGACTTCTTAAAAGCCCCATATTGTGACTTAATTTGGCCTTTCTCTGCACTTGGACATGGAAGTTCTCTTCAAGCTACTACATGACTTCTTTATCTTGTTGTTTGTTGCAAAGAATTGAAGACGTGGAAGCAAAAGAAAGAAGTAAGGAAAAGTAGGTCCTAAAACATGAGGAAAAAAGGTGAGCCTTGCATGGGCCTTGTAAGGATCCCTAATTTTTAGGGATTAAAAATCTTAATCTCTAGTTTTAAGTAGGCATATGAAACCACCATGGTATTGTGGAATAAAATATTAGTAGAAAAAAACTTCGAATCTCTTGCATTGGGCGTGAGTATTTTGAGCCTTTGGATCGTCCAAATCGAAGGCTTTGTTTAAATCTTCTTTGAGACCAGAGGGAGAAAGCATGTGAATTTGTGGGAGTGGGGACAGTACTGTGATCATTCTCTGCAGAAACTTGAGCCGTTAGATCATCAAAGATCTGACGGACGGCCACATTTGGGGCTGATTGATTTGTGCAGTCAATTTGGAGCCGTTAGATCATATATATAATCCAACGGAGTGCATCTAAAGGGGCTTTCATCTTGTGTGGGATGCATCTGAACCATTGATTTTCAACCACATCCAATGGATATAATTTCACGCGCTCAAATTCTTCAGGAATTCAAATTGTACCGTTCGATTGGGAAGCATATCCGATGGCTCACGATAAATGGCACATTCGTAATGATTGCTATGATTACAACCGTTTGATCTCAAGAAAATCCAAGGGTTGAAGTTCAAAGATACCTTGACTTTTGTCATGTACCCTTGGCCTTTAGATCTTTGAGCAATCCAAGGGCTCATATTGAATTTGGAGACTCTCAAAACCACTTTCTAAGTAAAACCACGAAATCCAAATGGTTTTTGGTTGTTTGACCAGTCAAAAACAAGGGAAGCCTATGCCTACTCTATGTGATTAGGGGACTAGACTGTGGCCACCACCCTCTTCTCATTGGTCCATCCCTAATCACTCTTTGAGCTAAAAGGCCCATGCAGGGTTCACCTTTTTTCCTAATGATTTTCAATAAATGGCCCATTTTTGTTTTCACAAAATCCTTAGTAACATATGGAGAAGCCTTGTAAATGCTCTAGAGGATTTCTTTAGATGCATGATCCTTGAAGATTGTAACATTTCTTTTGTATTATAGTAGGAATTTAGTGATTTATAGGAGAAGTGCCAATCTCTTATGTGAAGGGGGCAATTTTAGGGCACATGTATATGTCACTTTGTGACTCTTTGTAAATAATTTTTGCAATCCATAAGGCATTGTGAGTTTAGGTACACACATTTTTGGCACCGTTGTTGAGGATTGACCTCGATCAAGGTGCCTTCATGATGATTGATGTAATAGTGTGAAGGTTGTGAGCTTGAAGAAGTGATCTGAGATTTGTGGCAAAGTCCAAATTTTCTTGCACTTGTTGATTCATACACTCGTTGTGTGTGTGATAAGTTTTTTGGTTTATGATTGAGAGTGAAGAAGTATGGATAGGAAGTAGAGTAACTTTTTCAAGTTCAAAAATCAAGATAACAAAAATTTTCTACCTTTTTTTCTTGAATCTTTGGTCTGAGCCAAGGGCTAAAAAGCAAAAATCACCACATTTGGGTTCACTTGGTTTTTAGCAAGTATTATGAAGAGCTCAAAATGACCAATATTGCAGATCGTGTATCATCAAGAACGTGGAGTGCAACAAGTGTCTAGCAAAAAAAACTTAAGGAAACACTCTTAGAGGTGAGCACTATACTCTAGAAAATCTAAAACTGTGTTTGATTACTCACATGAGGTAATTTGACACCTGTCGAGTATCGTGAGGTTTGTTTAGGGAAGTTTTGAAAGAGTTTGCTAGCCACATGCACATAGGGTGAGAAGGAGAGCACAAAGAGCACATAGACACAAAAAATTTAAAATTTGGACTTAAAAAAGTCCAATTACTTTTGCTGGTTGAGTTTGCTATTGCAATACCAATTTCTCATGTGTCATGATACTTGGCAAGTATGGTGTGTTATGGATACCTTCTACTCCCAATATATCATGATACTTAGGTATCATGTATCGTCTAGTCGAGTATCAAGATCACCCAAAATTGTGTATCATTGATACTACAAAGTATCGTGTATCACGATCTAGGGCCAATATTGTGTATTGTTGAGATTCGTATTGTGTATCGTCGATACCCCTATGTATTGTGTATGTGGAAAGTGTGAGTATGGTATCGTGCACTTTAAGTATCATGAGTATTGTGTATCGAGAGAAATTGAAGTATCGCGTGTCATCTCAACGGAAGTATCATGTGTCACCATTACATCATGTATCACATATGGTGCTCAATTTAGGTATCGTATCTTGAAACCCGAGTATCGTGTATCGAGAGAAATTCAAGTATCATGTATCATCTCAATTTTAGTATTGTGTGTCACCATTACCTCTTATATCGTGTATTGTGCTCAATTTAGGTATCATATTGTGAAATCTGACTATCGTGTATCGAGACAAATTGAAGTATCATGTATCATGGCAAATTAGGAACCTCTTTAATTGGGCTCAAAAGTGAAAACTAAGAAATTATAGTGCTTAATTACTAAACTAAACCACTCCTAGGGTTGCCGCCACTATCTATGAGCTACACGATCTAGAAGACTCTTCTAGAGTTACCCACCTAGACCAGAATAAGAGAAGATATAGGCCTATTGATGAACTTGACAAGTCTAGAATGAGGTACTTAGGGTTGCTAGTTTTCCCCCCAGAGATTAGGTGACCACTTCTCAGAACCCTCTTAGGACATAGTAGAGTAATGAAAATCCAGCCTTGGGGCAAACCAATCAACAAAGTGTATTAGTGAGACCACATGTGCGATTCTCAATGTTAGGAACCAATATTGTACATCATACCAATCCAAGAAGTGGAACTACAAATAGATCCACTTTTCCTTTGAGCCCCCACAAGCTATAGGACTAGGTGCATCCTTTAATTCCTATAGTCCCTAGACCCCCTGAGGTAGGCAAAAGACTAAGACCAATCCAAGTAGCCAAGTGTGTAAGAAATCCCTTTGATGGTTCAGGAGACCCTTACAATCACATGCCTGAGTTTAAGCAAGTGTTACATGGTGAATAGATGGATGATTTCTTCATCCAATATGAGTTCTTTAGTCTCACTCTTACTAGAACTACTTTGATCTAGTTCCAACCATTAGATCCCAATCACTTTGTGAATATGGAACACTTCTTCATTGGTGAATTCACCAAGAGGGGTATTAAACATAACTCCTCTTCCTTATTCATAGTTTCAAACATGCTCCTAATGAATCTATAAAGTCAATAGCTTATTGATTCAACTAGTATGTGGATAGGTGCCCCTTGATAGAGAGAACCTCTCAGTAAAAGATGATATATTTGTTCTTAGATGGCTTGACCAATGGGACCTTAAGGACCTTAGTTTATGTGAAACAAATGCAGACATTGAGTGACTATCTAAGGGAATGCATAGGTTTGGAGGACAACCTAGCTGATGACCTGAAGATCCCACAGAATCCTAGGTCCAGTAATGCAGCTTTAGAAACCAATAATATAGAAGAGTTGGTAGACTTAGTGGCAGAGAGATTAGGTGTCCAAGCACAAACAAATTCTCAAAACCTTCTCATGAGGATGCCTATGCTATGAACGTGTATGCACTGTGGAGATGACCACCCATCTCATGCTTGTGTAAGAGGAGCACATGTTCCCCGACAGCCATACCTATACAACAGGCAACAAGCCGAAATCCCAAGTCTATATTGTCACATTGAACAAAAGTATACTAATCACAAGAGTGAAAATTGCCCTTATAGCCGATAGTCAAGAACATTCCCACCACCTCAGTACATATCTTATGGATACCTCCCAAGAGATCACAGTAAAGAGGTTCACAAATATTTTCCTTATCAAGGACCACCCATGGCACCCATGCCTTATGAATAGCAAGGATACAATCAACCCCAACCAGTACTAGGACAACAACCCCCACATCCTCAAAACATACTATCGGTAAAGTACATGCAACCTGAAGAGAACCTTGAAAGAGCATTAGTTCTAGTAACCCCATTAACGAGTTCAGAAAACCCAACAGGGATATGATGAGACCCATGGAGATTATTGTTGGAAGAGATGGATGGTTACCTCAAGGAACTGAGGTGGTACTGCCAAATCTTGCTTTGTACCTGCCCTATTTCACTTCAGGGTTATGTAGTAGGCCCTCTTAGATTGCAAATGACACAAAATAAGTACCTATGTACTTTGTAGATGATTCTTCAAACAATTGAATCAAAACAGAGAATTCCTCAGTGCTCACAATACAGTAGCAATTAAGAAAATTCCTTTTAGGAGAATCAAAGTAGCTTAGAGAGCTAATGATTCCAAGTGAAATCACTTAAAATGATGCACTATGTAATGAGCAATCAATTTAACAATCAATAGCTTACCCCCGATATTTTAGGAACTATGTAGAGAATGACCAGAGACCACTTCGAGGCGGATTTCTCTCAATTCGCTCAAGTAAATCCTTTAACATCTTGAAGTAGACTTTGAGCTGGTTCCAATAAGATACAGATCCATGGAAAATGATGGAGAGATCACTGAGATATGAGCATTCAAAATACAGTGTTCTGAGTGGACATAGCAGAGATGAAGACAGATGTGATCAATGATGTGATGTATTATAGAAAAATGTTGTACATGATAATTGGCATAGTAATGATGCCCAATGATAGTGATCTAGGTGAGCTAAGATGTAAGCTACTTAGCTACTCCAAAAGATCATCAATAAGCTCAGAAATTGGGGCACTAAAGGCCACATGATTACAAGTCTCTTTTATAGATGTTTTACCTCCAAATTTGAATTTGAATTCAAGCTTGGCTTTTCCTAAACGTTCTCCTCCAAGTTAGGAGACATTCCGCTGAATTGAATTGATAACTTTATCTCTCCTAACTCCATGAGATGTAGAGAGTTACAAGATTCTCACAAGATAAAATCACTTTTACAAGTGGTTACGGATCCAACTATTACAAGCAAAGGTTCATGTGATCCATCAAAGGGTCTCACATATCTTCTACAATGACTATCCAAATGTGAAGGCTTGGATTTGGACCAATAGCTCCCCCTCAAGCCAAACATCTTGGCTTGCTCTTCTTCATCAATCCTCTTGAATGTCTTGCAATCCAATCATAGTTTTAAACCTGCAAAGTTTAGTACCATCAAGTGCTTTGGTCAATAAATCAGCACATCCCATATTTGTGGATACATATGCCAATTGAATCTCCTTGCTTAATAGCTTCTCTCTAACATAATGATAGTGTACTTCTATATGCTTGGTTCTTGAATGATAGATAGGATTTGCTGCAGAGCTTGTATTGTCACCAAAGATCATAGGTGAGTGAGTATGAAGTCCCAAATCTGAATATAGCAATCTAATCCATACGGCTTCTTGTGTAGCATTGGCTAATCCCCTGTATTCAGCCTTTGTTGAAGATAAAGGAACTGTAGGTTGCTTCTTAGAACACCATGAAATGGGATTATCACCTGCAAAATAAAGATAACCAAAAGTACTCCTCCTGTCATCCTTACAACGTGCCCAATCTGCATCTGAGTAAAGCTTGATGTCTAGATCTAAAGTGTATGGAAAATATGAACCTTGGTTTTGAGTACCTTTGAGATACTTCAAAATCCTTTTGGTAGCTTCCAAGTGAGGTGCTTTAGGTTTATGCACGAATTGACTTAAAAAACTTACTCCATAAGCAATGTCAATTCTTGTCAATGTTGCATAGTTTAGACTTCCAACTATGCTTTGATATCCTGCAATGTCTTCAAGAAAATCACCTTCATGAGCACTCAATTTATGATTTACCTCCATAGGGGTGCTAGCTATCTTGGCATTCTCCAAGTGGAACTTCTTCAACATGTCCTGCACATACTTCCTTTGAGGAATGTAGCACATCAAGGAATGTATAGTTTTTTTATGGTTTTTCGAGGTAAAATTAGATTAGAGTTGTTGAGGAGGATGAGGCTATTTAGATTGCAAAATGTCGAGGTAATATGAAAGAAGTAATGAGGTTCATGGATCAGATTAAATGGATGCTAGATATCTTAGATATTTAGCCAATATTTGTTTTCCATTAACACATTTAATGAAGAAGGTTGTCCCTTTCATGTGGGTTGAGGATCAATATAAAGCATTTCAATTGTTGAAGAAGATGGTAGTTGTTGCAGCTGTTTTACAGTCATAGGATCGATCACTACCTTTCCGTGTTTTTGGTGATGCCTTAGAGGTGGCAATAGGGGCAATTATGATGCAAGAAAAAGTGAAAGGTTGGTATAGGCCAATATATTATGCAAGTAGAGTATTGCCTTCAAGAGAGGGAAATTATATTGTGACTGAAAGAGAATCTTTTGGTATGGTGTATGCCTTGAATAAGTTTAGGCATTACTTACTAGGGAACAAGGTCATTTTTCATGTTGATCACCAAGCCTTGGTGTATCTGATTAAGAAGACTTTGTTAATAGGTAGGTTAGCAAGGTGGATGCTTTTCCTTTAGGAATTTGATTTCATAGTTGCCCATATTCTAGGAAAAGATCATGCCATGGCTGATTACTTTAGCAAGTTGGAAATAGGTGGAAGAACCGATTGGAATGGATGATGAATTACTTGATGCACCATTGTTTAATGCTTAGATTCTGAATCAGATTCTCAGTATGATCAGCTTTTAACATTTTTTAACAGATTAGATTATGCCAAAAAAATTTACCTCATATTGGAGGAGGAAATTTGCCTTGAAGAAAAGCTCATGTTTGGTGATTGCTAGAGCATTGTATAAGAAAGGCGTCGATCAGGTGATTAGAAGGTGTATACCTAATTTTGAAAAAAAGGTAGTAGTGCAAGAAGCTCATTCTGGTTTAGTAGGTGGATATCTTTCAAGAGATATAACAGGAAAAACGTTTATATAAGCAGGTTTGTGGTGGCTAGCAATGCCAAATGATGCTCATGCGTATGCAAAAAGATGTGTCATTTGTGGGAACCTTGGTCAAACAAATAATTCAAAAAGGATTTTTTATCATCCTACTTTACCTCTAGAGCCTTTTTAAAAGTGTATAATAGATTTTATGGGACCCATCAACAACTCAAAGAGGTAAGAGGTATATTTTGGTTGCTATTGATAATTGTACGAAATTGGTTGAAGTAGTAGCTCTCAAATATAATAAGGCTACTAGTGTAGGTAGGTTTTTTTACCATAACATAATGATGAGATTTGGTTGCCCCATTGAGTAAGTAAGTGATAGGGGAACTCACTTTTTGAATGAGGTAATTTTTGAATTAACGAGAGCTCATATGATTATGCATAAGAAATCTACAACTTATTATCCTCAGGCTAATGGACATGTAGAAAGAACTAACAAGAAATTGATAAGAATCCTTAAAAAAATTATGCAAGACAATAAAAAAGAATGGTATTTGAAGTTGTACTCTACTTTGTGGTCCTTTACAATAGCTTTTATAGTTACAATAGGAATGACACCTTTCAGGTTGGTGTATGGGATTGAAGTAGTGGTGCCAATGGAATTTGTGGTTCCAAGTTTAAGAATAACGAGTGAAAAGATGTCTCCAAGTTTCTCTGTTAAGCACAAGAGCATGAATTTTTCACAATTGGAAGAAGATAGGTTGGTCATTTCTCACATTAGTGAGGTTATTTAGAGAAGAAGGCAACTTTAGGTGAGTATGAATGTCCAATTTAAGGTGTTTTAAGTTGGTGATTGGGTGAGGGTGTATAAGTCTAGGTTGGGACCTCATCTTACTAAGTTGATAGTGAGATATAAAGGGCCTTATCAGATTGTTGAAGATTAAGGTGAAGGGACTTTTATTGTGGCAGATGTTTTTGGGACAAGAGTCGAGAAGCCAATTAATGGATTCAAATTGAAAAAAATTCAAGGTGAGCCACCTCATTTTGATTGGCATGATTCAGCCTTAGTACAAGTGGAATAATTGACCCTTGAGTCAACAATTAGTAGATCTGATGAAATTTTTGTGAGGATGGATTTGCACTTGGTGAAGATGAAGTGGTGCTACAAAATCTTTGCACTATACTAGCCAAATAAACTCCAGAGATATATAGTGGGACCTTCTAGCTTTCCAAAGGATGTATTAGACACCCTTTGTACCTTGGAATATCAATCTCAAAGGGATGAATCAACAGATATGTTGGAGTTGATCCAAGAACAAAAAACTTGCTATTTTTGTTCTTACACCTATTTAGTGTTTTGAACAATTCTTTGAGCATAGCAGCAATTAGCTTAGTTCCTTTTGGGGAACTCTAATTAACTTAGTAAGCTAACAATTATGAGTGATTTCATAAAAAATGAGGGACTACATGTACAGAAGGGTATTTAGCAAATCATATCTCCATCTCGACATGCACAAGCTGCTACAATCATCAGAACATTGAGCAAAGATATGCTAATATCTGACGAACCCAAGAAGAAATGCTAATGAAACTTTGTAGCATTATAATAAAAAGTACGTTGATTCTATCATGCTTTAAATCATGGCAAATGATCAACTACACACTGAGAACAAGCTCTAAGAATCTTATTGTTCTGATGGAGTTATAACAGAGAAGTAAAATGACAATATAATGATCATATATGTATTAAACATGTACAAATAAATTGCCATTGGCAATCAAGCATTGCTCAATGTGTGAGAGGTGAAAGAGCTATGAAGTGAGCTCTCAATTCACAATGGATGTACTACAGAATGATTTCTCTACCTCAAGATACATGCAGGTCTTCTTGATCCTCTTCTTATAGTTGAACTTGGAGCCAAAGTTGAATTCAAATTCAAACTTCTACCTAAAAGGTGAATGCTAAGATATAGGATAGATTCACTCATTGCTCAAAAACCAAGTGATACGTGATTTATAGCTTCTTAACTCCTCGTGGGTGTAATCCACTTTTACAAGGGTAAATCTGAAGTACTTTTACAAGAGGTTGATCATATGAGGCCTTCCATAGGTTAGGCCAATAAGTTGAGCATAAGTGAATTGATCAAGCATGTGGGCTTGGGTATAATTGCACCAAGAGCTCCCCCTCAAGCCTAACATGCTTGCTCTTTGTTGATCCTTGATTTCCTGCAAACCAATCATCAATTTGAACATGTTCATCTTTGTTCCATCCAATGCCTTTGTGAGTATATCTGCACATTGTAAATGAGTTGATACATAGGATAGTTGAATATCCTTGCTAAGCAATTTCTCCCTGACATAATGATAGTGTACTTCAATATGTTTAGTCCTTGCATGGAAAATTGGATTGGCAGCCAAGTGGATGGAACTCATGTTGTCACTAAAAATATTTAGAGTCCTAATTTCCAATCCAAGATCTTTAAATAGTGTCTTCATCCACATTGCGTCTTGAGTAGCTATAGCAAGGCCTCTCTATTCAGCTTCAGTAGAAGAGAGAGCAACTATGGCTTGCTTCTTAGATGACCATGAGACAAGTTTTGACCTTGTAAAGGTAAGGTATCCTGAGGTGCTTCTCCTATCTTCCTTGGAGCCAGCCCAACCTACATTAGAGAACAACTTTAGACTTAAATCAGATACATAAGGGTAGTATAACCCTTCATTCATGGTCCCTTTGAGATATCTCAGTATCCTCTTGGCAACATCCATGTGAGGTTTCTTGGGTGTGTGCATAAATTGAATTAGCACACTCACACTATAACATATATCTACTCTTGTCAATGTGGCATAGTTCAAACTACCCACAAGACTTTGATAACCTATGATATTGTCTACGAGTTCACCTTCATGTGAGCTCAATTTATGATTAACCTCCATTGGAGTACCTGCAATCTTGCATCTTGAACTTTGTCAAAAAGTCTTTAATGTATTTCCTTTGAGTAAGAAATAGACCATGATCTCTCTACACTACTTCCAATCCTAGGAAGTATGTAAGTGAACCCAAGTCACTTATCTTGAACTCTTCTTGCATCTGCTCCTTGATCTTCTTTATCCAATCTGCATCATTTCGTGTAAGTATAATGTCATCCACATACACACATAAATAGATGACTTTAGAATTACTCTTTTTGATGAAGAGTGATGGATCTGCCTTGCTAGGTTGAAATTGTTTATCCTGCAAGAATGAAACAAGGATGTGATTCCAAGCCCTTTGGGCTTGTTTGAGTCCATATAGAGCTTTATTAAGTTTACACACATAATCAAGATGTATTTGATTCTCAAAAACAGGTGGTTGTGCCATATACATGTTACCGTTAGTGTCCATGTGAAAGGCCAAATGGCCACTAGACACTTCTTTGCATATGTTCTTTAATAAAACATATAGTGGCCTGGTCAGTCACAGACTGTAAGTTCGACCGCATTTGTAAGACCTAAAGAAGTCTGTCTTCGTGCTCCCTGTGTACTGTGTTTTCTGCGTATTCTACAACCTCTGTGTGGAGTACTGTGTGTGGCCTCAGGAGCTCGGTTTTCTACTCCGAGAATATCGTCGTGGAGCTCTCGAGAAGGAGAGCACATTGTGGTGCATTGACATCCAAATACTTCACTGGTATCAGAGCAGTTCGAGGCAAAAGCTTTGTTCCTTTTGTGCGAGCGAAACGAGCAACCCCCCCCCAAGGCTTTCTCCAAGGCTTACGACTAAGGCGGCAACCAAGGCATAGACCTTGGCATACCTTGTCATCCGAGTCACTGAAGTCACCGTTGGCGCTGTTGGCTGCGCGCGAGGCAGGACCTCAACGATCAAGGAATATAGAGGTTCCCGGTACTTCTCGGGAGGTCACCCATCCTAGTACTGTTCCCACCAGAGCTCGCTTAACCGTGGCAATCTCTTGCCACTAAGCTACACTCTTGTGGTGTTTGAAGAAGGGGAAAGACTAAGGTTTACATTACCTTGAACAAGTTTTGTTCACTCAAAGCTTCATTTTTGCTTTCAAAGCCTATTTCTGAAGCAATTTTGGGGTGTTTTTGGAGCCATTTCGGAGTACTTTCGCACAGTTCTCTTCACACAGGTCCAGGAACATCAAGAAGAGTGTTCCTTGTACTTCTCAGACAGTAAATATCAACCTTTGGGGCTGTATTTTCAGCCACACTCGTAAAACTACAAGTTTCTCGAGGGGTTTTCAGTTTTGGTGGGAGCAGTCACTGCAAATTTATGCAGGTTTTTAAAGCCTAAAACATCAGAGTTGACAAACACTTGCAAGTGTTATTGGCTAGTTTTTGGGCTGTGTATTCAGTCTTTTAGTGTCATTTTACTACATATATTGAGCACATACACACCATGTACGCTTCTGTGGATACCGCTTATGTATGTCCATGTGGTCATTGATATAGCGGTTATGTTCTTTGCATAAAGCCTTTTACGCTTGATAAAGAGGGTCGTGGTGAGGTTTTCTTAACTAGGAGACACCCAGATGTCGGGGTCTCTTTGGTGATGTAGGTGGAAGACTTACCCAGCCTTGCCATAGGAGATGTATGATAGTTGTTCATAGGTGCTCGATAACCCTGGTTGGCTTCTATTGGGTAACTGATTATATGCAGTGGAGTCAGTGATTCACTATGCAAGTAGACATGTCAGTACTTGCAGTTTTATGATACTTTGACACTGGTCATATGGTAATTTTGCAGAGAATACTCTGGCAAAATTTTTCTAGATTTCTGGTTTATTCAACTATACAGTGGTCGATTTACTCCTTGATACACTTATTTGTTGGTGTTTGGACTCTTCTAGCTCCATTATCATTCTATTCAATTCTCTACGATCATGGCATCAGAGGTCTCAGGCACATCTGGTGGATCAGGGTCTAGTGTTAGTGTTCCGAGGAGGAGCTATAACTTGCAGGGCAAAGACCATTTTGAGATCCGAAAATTTGATGGCACAAACTTTGCTCTATGGAAGAATTAGATTAAAGATGTGCTGATTCAAAGGAGGCAATGGAAGCTAGTAAATGGGATTTCAAAGAAGCCTGCTGACATGGATGAAGATGATTGGGATGAGTTAGATGAAATGGCCAGGTCTACCATTCGCTTGCACCTGGCAGATAATGTTTACTTTACAGTATTAGACTATGAAAGTGCAGAGGAGCTTTGGAAGAAGTTATGCAATACATATGAAAAAGAGACGGCATCAAATAAAGTATATCTGATGAGAAAATTATATGACCTTCGTATGAAGGACACAGATAGTGTTGCTGCTCATCTAAATGAGTTTGATGTGATATTCTCCCAGTTACAGGCTCACAAAATGGATATGGATAATGAAATGAAAGCAGTATTGCTGTTATGCACCCTACCATCATCATGGGATACGTTTTGCACAGCTATTAGCAACAGTGCACCTGGTGGTAAACTCATCTATGATGACATATGTGGAGCACTCTTGAGTGAGGAGATTCGTAGAAAATCTATGGTTGGCACTCAGAGTGGAGATGCATATAATGTTCGTGATTCTTACCAAGGAAAGAATCAACAACGTGGCAGGAGCAAGAACAAGGAAAATAATGGTCAACGGAATAAGAGTAGAAGTAAATCAAGGAAGAGGGATATTGAATGCCATTATTATCATAAGAAAGGACACATGAAGAAAGACTATTATGCATTAAAAAATGCTAAAGGTAAAGGACAGAATGTTGATGGGCATGTTAAACAGTTACCTGCACCATCTACTTCGACTGTGAAGATTGAAGAAATTAATGTTATTTCTGATGATGCTGACGTGTTGACACTTGATAGTACTGCGCCATTTGAGGCACTTATGGCTGATTCTCTTTCCCACACCTGGCTGCTAGATTCTGGTGCTTCTTTCCATGTGACACCACATAGAGAATGGTTCTCTAATTATGCAGCAAAGTCTCTTGGTACCGTGAGACTTGGTGACTCTTACGAGTGTGATGTTGTGGGGATTGGAGATGTGGTTGTGCAGTTCATTGATGGTTCAAAATTTACTATGCATAATGTACGCCATGTACCTCAGTTATCACACAGTTTGATGTCAGTTGGTCAACTTGATGACCTTGGTTACAAGGTGGTCTTCTATGCTCAGTCCTTTCGCATATCAAAGGGCAATATGGTTATTGCAAAAGGAAGCAAAGTTGGCTCACTTTATCCTTTATTTGTATAACAGAAAGAACACTTGTTAGCTGTTACTGAACAACCTATGGCTTGTATTTGGCATGGTCGTTTGGGCCATATATCTCGTAGTGGAAGTGGAATGGAAAATCTTTCTCGTTCTGGCTACTTACCTGTGTTATCTTTCTCTGATTTTTCATTTTGTGAGCATTGTCAATATGGAAAGCAAACCAGAAATGTGCATAGAATGCACATTGACTCTTCAATTCAGCCTTTAGATCTCGTTCATACAGATGTGTGTGGTCCTATGCCCACTAGGTCCTTAGGTGGTTCTCTTTACTTTGTCACTTTCATAGATGATGCTACTAGAAAAGTCTGGGTATATCCTATCAAATCAAAGGATGATGTATTCCCTACTTTCAGAAAATGGCTTGCTTCAATTGAGACTGAAAAAGGAACTAAGCTTAAGGCTTTACGTTCAGATAATGGAGGTGAGTATACCTCACATGAATTCAGCCTTTTCTGTCAGTCTAGAGGGATTCGTAGAGAGTTTACAGCTCCTTATAGCCCAGTACAGAATGGTGTAGCTGAGAGGATGAATAGAACTATTCAAGATAGTGTAGTGTCTATATTGCATCATGCAAACCTCTCACAAGGTTTTTGGGCAGAAGCAGTATTGACTGCAGTTCATGTGATTAACCTTTCACCTAGTACTGCCAAAGGTCTGAAAGTGGCACAAGAGTTATGGATAGGGAAACCACCATATTATGATCATCTTCAAGTTTTTGGGTGTGAAGCATATGTTCATATACCCAAGAATCTTAGACAAAAGTTGGGCCATAAGTCAAAGAAATGCATTTTTCTTGGATATGGTCGAGAAGGACAATTTGAATATCGCTTATGGGATCCTGAAACACGGTTAGTGATCAAAAGTAGTGATTTCATTTTTAATGAGTCTAAGATGCATAAACAGCCCATTAAGGAGGTTGAAGTGAGAAGAGTGGTGTTTGAGGATACTAGTCCTTCGGTTAGCATGCATAAAAATGCTGCACATAGGGATGTTCAAGAGAATGTCCATTCAGATCAGTTTGCACATGTTCCTGTTCAGCAACCATTGAGACGTTCTGCATGTGTCTCATATCCACCTGATAGATATGTTCCAGGTTTAGATTTTTTCATGCTAACAGATGCCGGTGAGCCTTCTTGCTACAAAGAGGCTACGCAGACAGAGGATCATGTCAAGTGGAAGCGTGCCATGAAGAGTGAGTTGGATTCTATTCACAAGAATGGTACTTGGGACTTAGTACCTTTGCCAAAGGGCAGGAAAGCTTTACCATGTAAATGGGTATATAAGCTGAAATTCACATCAGATAGTGCTTCTCCAAAATATAAAGCATGACTTGTTGCAAAGGGTTTTAAGCAACAACATGGTGTTGATTTTGAGGAAATCTTCTCTCCAGTGGTCAAGATGACTACTTTGCGCATGTTGCTTGGATTCATTGCAATGGAAGACTTAGAGCTAGTCCAAATGGATGTGAAAACAACTTTCTTGCATGGAGATCTTACAGATGAGATCTATATGGAACAACCAGAGGGTTATGTAGTTCTTGGCAAGGAAAGTCTAGTTTGTAAGCTCAAGAAGAGCTTGTATGGACTTAAACAGTCTCCTAGACAATGGTACCAAAAGTTTGATGCTTTTATGAAGTCCCAAGGCTATTCTCG
Source organism: Ceratopteris richardii (assembly GCA_020310875.1). Classification (NCBI taxonomy): domain Eukaryota; kingdom Viridiplantae; phylum Streptophyta; class Polypodiopsida; order Polypodiales; family Pteridaceae; genus Ceratopteris; species Ceratopteris richardii. The sequence continues at coordinate 78,909,848 of CM035444.1, forward strand.
GAGCAATGAGGATCATTGTCTCTACACAAAGAGATGTTCTGATGGCATCTTGATATGCTTGATACTTTACGTCGATGATATGTTGATTGCTGGGAAGTCCTCTTATGATTTGCCAATTCTCAAAAAGAAGTTGAATCAAACATTTGATATGAAGGATTTGGGGGATGCCAAACATATTCTTGGCATGCGCATTACTCGTGATAGGAGTAAAAGATGCATATACTTGTGTCAAATTGAGTACATATCCAAAGTACTTCACCGATTCAATATACAGGGTGGAAAGGCATTGAGTACACCTTTACCCACATATGTGAAATTGAGCAAGGATGATTGCCCCAAATTAGATGAGGAAAAGGAATTCATGACCAAAATTCCCTATCAGTCTGTTGTTGGTAGTCTCATGTATGCTATGGTAGCTACAAGACCAGACATTGCATTTGCAGTGGGAGTTGTGAGCAGATATATGTCTAATCCTGGCAAGAAACATTGGGAAGCAGTCAAAATGATTTTGAGATATCTAAGTGGCACTAAGGACAAGTGTCTATGCTTAGGTAGAGGGAAAGCATCCATTATTGTTGACACAAATTCTGACTATGCTGGTTGTGTAGAGTCTACATCAGGGTACATTTTTCATTTTGCTGGAGGTGCTATCTCTTGGAGATCTCGTCTTCAAGAATGTACAGCTGTTTCCACCACAGAAGCAGAGTATGTTGTAGCAAGTGAGGCATGTAAGGAAGCATTGTGGCTTTCTCGTCTTGCTTGTGATATGGCTTTACCTCAGCATGTACCTCACTTGCTCAGTGATAGTTAGAGTGCCATTGCTTTGGCTAAGAATCTGGTCTATCATGCAAAGACCAAGCACATTGAGGTGAGGTATCACTTCATTAGAGATTTCTTAGCCACTCAGAGCATTATTCTTGAAAAGGTTCACACTCGAGATAATGCTGTAGATGCTTTGACTAAAGCTCTACCACATGATAGCTTTCGACGCTGTTGTCACTTGATGGGGGTTACTTGATTCTTGATCTTACGCAGTCACTTGTATACTGTGTAACATGCCCATCAGGTGGGAGGTATAGTTTGTATACTTACACTCAGGTATTCTTTATCATTCTTTATTTTTTCTCCCATAGTTACTCTGGCCATATTGGCCTTTAGTGGGAGATTGTTATCGTTAGTGTCCATGTGAATGGCCAAATGGCCACCGGACACTTCTTTGTATATGTTCTTGAATAAAACATATAGTGGCCTGATCAGTCACAGACTGTAAGTTCGACCGCATTTGTAAGACCTAAAGAAGTCTGTCTTCGTGCTCCCTGTGTACTGTGTTTTCTGCGTATTCTACAACCTCTGTGCGGAGTACTGTGTACGGCCTCAGGAGCTCGGTTTTCTACTCCAAGCATATTGTCGTGGAGCTCTCGAGAAGGAGAGCGCACTGTGGTGCATCGCCATCCAAATACTTCAATACACCTCTTCTGTTATCCATCCATTAAGAAATGAATTTTTTACATCCAATTGAAGTATCTTCCAATTCTTGGAATAAAGCAATACTAAGCAGGACTGTAATTGTAGGCATCTTTTCCACAAGAGAGAAGGTCTCCTCATAATCAATTCTTGAGTTTGTGCAAAGCCTTTTGCCACAAGCCTTGCCTTTTACTTGTTAATGGATCCATCTGAGTTCTTCTTCAATTTGTAGATCCATCTTGAGCCTATCACTTTCATTCATAAAGACTTGGGAACTAATTCCCAAGTGTTATTTTCCTCAAGAGCTTCAATTTGTTCTTCCATTGCATGCCTCCACTCTGATTTCTTCTTTGCTTCCTAAAATGTTGAGGGTTCCTCTTGATTTATGTCTTGTGCTAGATAGATTGAATGTTTAGTAACTAGGGAAGTATCAAACCCATACCTCTCTGGTTTTCTTTTCTCCATCATGGACCTTCTTAGGCCATGATGTGATGATTCTGCCTCTTGTCCAAGTTCCTCCATTTTAGCTTTACCTTTAGACTTCCACATTTTGAGTTTTTCAATCTGAGTTGCTTCCTCATCTTCTGAGGTATCATGTTCTTCAATTTTAGAAGGGTTATCCTTGACAAGCTTTGGAAAATATTCTTCAAGATCATAGGTAATTTGATCTTACTGCATGAGTCTTCATACCAAGAACTATTCTCATCAAATACTACATCTCTACTCACCAAGAATCCTTTGGGTGTTGGGTTGTATAGCCTATATCCTTTTTGGTTGTTGTCATATCCAATGAACACACATGTCTCAACTTTTGGATCTATCTTTCCTTGAACCTGTGAAGGAACATGAGCATAAGCAATACATCCAAAAATCTTACAATGATCCAAGCTTGGTTTTGTTCCATCCCAAGCCTCATATGGTATCATGCCATCAAGTGATTTTGAAGGTAACTTGTTAATCAAGTAAGTGGCTGTGGATAGAACCTCAGCCCATAAATAATTAGGCAAGTGTTTTACATTTAGCATAGACCTTGCAACTTCAACAATTATCCTATTTCTTCTCTCTACCACCCCGTTTTGCTCAGGAGTGTACCTTGTAGTAATCTCTCTTTTGATTCCCCTTTCTCGAAGAAAGGAGCCAAATTCATGGGAGAAGTACTCTCCCCCTCCATATGACCTTAGCCTTTTTAATGTTTTACATGTTTGATTCTCCACAACAGCTAAATATCTTTTGAAGGATCAAAAGACTTCATCCTTGTGTTTCATAAAGTATAGTATAGTCCATCTACTACAATCATCAATGAAGGAGACATAATACCTTGATCCAGATATTGAAGCATCCTTGCTAGGTCCCCATACATCTGTTATATGAACCAAATCCAAGAGGTTTCTATGCATATATCCTTTCTTCATGAATGGTAACGTGTGAGAATTTCCAAATTGACATGCACTACACTTATAAATCATGTGTTGCTTTGATAGATTAGGGAGTCCAAGTACACTTTGGTCCCTGCAAATCTGTTTTAATGATCTTTCACCAATATGTGCTAACCTTTTGTCCCATACCTACAATTCTGTGAGTGTCTGACTACCATAATTAAAGAGAGCAATGTTCCTAGTGTCTTGCAATTCAAATGTGAATAATCTACTTGTCTTTTCACCCTTTGTAATTCTGTTGAATCCTTGACTTGGATCTTCAACAAATGCTCCTCCTTTTGTGAACCTTACTTGTAGGCCTTTCTCAACAATCTGTCCTACACTTATCAAGTTCTTTGTGATGGTAGGGACATAGAGTACCTTGCTAAGTAGGTTGATGTTTCCATCAGGTGCTTTTACATTTTCTATTTTCTCCACCAGATGCCATGTATCATCACATGTTTGCACTTCATGCTTGTTCCTTGGATCTTCTAAATTTGATAGGGGGGGCACATTTCCTACCACATTGTTGATGTATGAAACACCACAAGAAATGAATTAATGTGACACTAGAACACCTCTATGGTCACCATTAACTCATTGCCACTCCAAACTTTGAGAAATGATAGCCTAAAGTGAGAACTTTGCTTCTACAGAAATTCCTAGTCACCGAAATGACATACCTTCAGTATTTTGCTAATTTCTCCTAGCTCAAGTATTATTTCTCCACGAAACTTTATAGGATGAAACTAGAAGAGTAGAGCTTTCCAACAAGCTATGATATGCATCAAACGGATCTCTAGAACTCAAGTTATGGCTCTCACAAGATGACCCTGTATGACCTTTCAAAACTGGAAATTTTACCTGTTTTAGTAAGAGCGCCTGTTTAAAATTAGAATTCGATGCCTAGCATCGACTTGCAACGAGAATTCGATGCCGGGCATCGACTTGAGATGTTTTTGGCCACTTTTCAGCAGGGATTCGATGCCGCGCATCGACTTCCCGCATAAAGTCTTGATCTTTTGGACACCAAAACTATAGGTGATTTCATGCACACTTACAATATGACTTATCAACTGGAATTCGATGCCAGGGATCGAGTTGCTCCAACAACATCATATTTTTCAAACACTTCAGTACTGAATGAAAAATATAAAAGAAAATATGACTTATCAACAGAGATTCGATGCCAGGCATCGAGTTGCTTGGAAAACTTCATCTTTGTAACTTATCACACAGTAGGTAATCATGGAGATGATGGAGAGAGGCTCATACACAGAACTTTTCTCAGTTCTTCTCATAACTATAAAAAACTCAGAAGTTTTACAGATGCTATCTCACTCAGAGAAGCCCGACTATACTCAGTCGTATAAAATGAACTCCTTCTTCTACTTCTTCTCTCTCACTCTCTCTCCGCGTCAGTTGATACAAACTAAATTATATAGATTTTCGTATTCTCGTGATTTTAAAAAACTTCTAGAACTAAAGTGAACTAACTTTACAAATATGATACACTTGTGAATTTGTCCCTTCACATAGGCATGGTGTTTTCTTCCTAAGATTTGACCTTCAAATATATGTCCAATTAGTGAGTGTTTCTCCAACAGCTCCCCCTCAATCACTAATTAACATTCCCTGTTTCTTCATATCATCTTCTTTTCTTTTACTCCTGCCATGCTTTTGAATCTGCTGGTCTTCACACCATCCAAGCTCTTTGTCATTATGTCTGCTAACTGATCTTTAGTAGAAATGTACTCCACTTCAATCTCCTTCTCCATTACCTTTTCTCTGAGAAAATGATATTGTATCTCTATGTGCTTTGTCCTTGCATGAAATACTGGATTTGTTGCAAGATAAAGTGAACTCATATTATCTCCATGTATTGTAGGTGTACCTTGATAAATGCCTAAGCTCTTGAACAATGTCTGCATCCATATGACTTCCTTAGCTGCTTCCACAAGTCCTTTGTACTCTGCTTCAGTTGATGATAATGCTACTGTATGTTGTTTCTTTGAACACCAACTTACAAGCTTATCACCAATATATATCATGTAACCATGAGTTGATCTTCTGTCATCTTGATTACCTGCCCAATCTGAATCACTATAGGCTCTCAACTTCAAATCTGATGTAAAAGGATAATATAATCCTTCCTTTATAGTTCCTTTGATATATCTGAGAACTCTTTGACTTGCAATCCAATGTGGGTCCTTTGGACAATGCATGAATTGTGACAAAACTCCCACTGCATAACTAAGATCAGGTCTTGTTAGTGTAGCATAAATCAAACTACCCACAAGAGATTGATACTTCCTCATATCTTTGTATTCTGCACCATCATATTTACTGAGCTTGTGATTAACTTCAAGTGGAGTTGAAGCTTCTTTGCAATTTTCCATATCAAACTTCTTCAACAAGTTCAGAAGATACCTTTCTTGTGACACATATATGCCATGATCTGTATAAGTAACTTCCATTCCAAGAAAGTATGATAACTTTCCTAGGTCACTGATCTTGAATTCTTTTTCAAGTAATCTCTTTACCTCCTTGATTCCTTCATCTGAAGTACCTGTGATTATAATGTCATCTACATAAATACAAATGTAGATTGTACCTTCCTCTGTTCTTCTGATAAGTAGACTTGGGTCTGCTTTTGAACTTTGATATCCAAGATCATTGAGATACTTCACCAGTCTATAGTTCCAAGCTCTTGGAGCTTGCTTCAATCCATACAATGCTCTTCTCAACCTGCAAACAAAATTTGGATACCTGGAATCTATAAACCCTTGAGGTTGTTCCATGTATACCTCATCTGATATGTATCCATTCAAGAATGCATTTTTTATATCCAATTGACTTAGAGTCCATCCTTTTGAAGCTGCAATAGCAATGATTGTCCTTATAGTTGACATCTTAGCTACGAGACTGAATGTCTCATCATAATCTATGCCATAGGTCTGGGCATAGCCTTTCACCACCAATCTAGCTTTGTATCTGGCTATACTTCCATCTGCAAGCTTCTTCACTTTATAAACCCATTTATTTCCAATTACTTTCTTACCATTTGGTTTAGGAACAAGTTCCCATGTCTTGTTCTCCTCCAGTGCATTGAACTCTTCCTTCATTGCTTCTTCCCATTGCTTCTTACCTTTAGCTTCATCATAGTTCTGAGGTTCTTCATCATCTTTGACCATATATGCATAGTTCTTCTAAGTTATGTAAGAAGTATCATAAGAATACCTTTTTGGTTGTCTTTTAGTCCTGCTTGACCTTCTTGGTTCACATTCTTCATAAGTTTCTGGATACACTTCTTCATCAAATATAGGAGCTTCTTCATTCCTTCTTGTTAATCCACTTTTGGATGTACTTGCTTGCATATAGTCTTCATCTCTATTTACCTGCACAATTGATTTTCCTTTCTCACATCTTCTTACCTTTTCTTCAAATTCTTCAGCTGTATGACTTTGATCTGCATACCAACTTTTCTGTTCATCAAATGTAACATCTCTAGAAACAAGAAATTGTTTGGTTAAAGGATTCCACAACCTGTAACAATCTGCTTTTCATCATAACCAATGAACACATATTTTTCTGCCTTTGGTTCAAGTTTATGCCTAAGTTGTGATGGCACATAAGCATATGCAATTGATCCAAACACTCTACAATGATCTAGTGTTGGTTTCTTACCCCACCAAGCTTCATATGGAGTCATTCCATTCAGAGCTGCACATGGTAATCTATTCACAAGATATGTAGCTGTATTTACAGCTTCAGCCCAAAGATAATTTGGACAATTCTTCTCCTTCAACATAGCTCTAGCAAACTCAACCAAAGTCCTGTTCCTTCTTTCTACTACACCATTTTGTTGTGGTGTATACCTGCAAGTTATTTCTCTCTTAATACCTGCATTCCAAAGATAATCATTGAACTCTTGGGAGAAATATTCTCCCCCTCCATCAGACCTCAGTCTTTTAAGCTTTTGCCCTGTGAATCTCTCTGCATATGCATGAAAATGCTTGAAAGCTCCAAACACTTCTGATCTTTCCTTCAAAACATATAATGTTATCCATCTTGTAGCATCATCAATGAAAAGAACATAATACCTTGAGCCACTGATAGATCCTTCTTTTGTTGGTCCCCATACATCTGTATGAATGAGCTCAAGTACTCCATCATGTTTGAAACCTTTCTTTTGAAATGGTAACCTGTGTGCTTTACCCATTTGACATGCTTCACATTTATAAACCATATGTTGACTTTGCACATTTGGTAATCCTAGTACAAACTGATTAGCAACCATAGCTTTAATTCCTCTTTCATTGAAATGACCTAATCTCTTATGCCAGAGATCAAGTTCTGTAATCACTGCTTCACCATGTGTGAGCAAAGCTTGACCAATGTTTCCTTGCACTCTTAAAGTAAAGAGTCTACCTTCTTTCTTACCAGAGACAATCTGATTATATCCATTCTCTGGATCTTCCACAAATACTCCTTCATTTGTAAACCTGACTTGAAAACCTTTTTCAACTATTTGTCCCACACTAATCAAGTTTTTAGGTATTGTGGGAACATACAAAACATTGGTTAGCAAATCTGCTCCACTCTTGCATTTCACTTTTCCAATTGAATGTACACTATGTCTTGTATTATCACCAGTTTGAACTGTGTGACTCGAAATACCTTTTTCCAATTCTCACATCAATTCTATGTTCCCTGACAAATGATTAGAACATCCAGAGTCAATGTAAAATACCTTTAGATCTTCTTTATCTGATGTGCTGATTGAATTCATCATCAATGATGTATGACTTTCATTCTGTGTGTCATTTGCATAGTTGTAGTAGGTGGTGTTGTAGGATTGATTCTGTCCCCAACTTCTTCCTCCACCTCTACCATAGCCTCTTCTTTGACTTTGTCTACCTCTTTGAAAATTACTTTGATATCTTCCACCTCGGCCTCTGCTATTGTTGTTTTGATTCTGGTTTGATCCTTGTTGGTTGTGCCAACAGTCATGAGCCAAATGATTACTCAATCCACAGATCCAGCAAGCCTTTTTGTTGTTATTTTGATTACCTCTTCCTCTTCCAAAACCTCTTGCTCTTCCTCTGCCAGTGCCTTTACCTCTTGCATAATAAGCTTGAGAACTAGACTCCTCTTCATCCTTTGCTTTACCTTTATCTCCTTTCTTCTTGTTCTTCATGTACATTGCAGAACTTTGTCCTTTATCTCCATCTCCCTTCAAGTCTTGCTCATATGTGAGCATCAAACCAAGCAACTGGTTCAAAACTGGAACATAATGATTTAATGAAAGTTCTGTTGATAAGACAAAAGGTTTCCACCTTTCATCCCCTCTCAAACCTGCAAGTAATTGAGCAATCAATCTGTGATCTTCAACATCTTCATCTATGGATCCAAGACTATCTGCTAGATCCTTCATCTTAGTGACATAATCACTAATGGTTTGACTTGGCTTCTTCTTGAATGTTGTAAACTCTGACCATAGACTTGCTTTCCGTGCTTTAGTAGTGATTTGGAAATGATACTCCAATGCATTCCATATATCTTCAGATGATTCCAATCCTCTGATGTGTGGTAGTAAATGATCAGAGATTGTATTGTAGATGTAGGCTTTTGCACTTGCATCCTTCTTCTGCCAATGCTTTAAAGCATCTAGTTCTTCTTTCTTTGGTCGGCTTTCATCTTTGAATACTAGCTTCTCTTCTTCACCTGTAACATATATCATGAGATCCTTACTCATAAGTAAGGCTTCCATTCTCATTACCCATGCGGGGTAATTATCTCTGTCCAGTTTGTACATGGAGATATGATCTGCCATAGTTCTTTCCTTCTGCTGCAACCTGTGAGCTTAAAGGATAAAGGATAATACCTTTTGAAGTTCTTTGTGTATGAGGATACTTTTGAAGTAACCTTTTGATGCCTTGTGTCTTCAAATGCTTCACCTTTCAAACTTTAATGGAAAACTTTACAAAACTTCTCGTACCTTTGTCGTCTTCTGCTCTCGAGAATCTTTCAGCTCTGATACCACTTGTTGATGTATGAAACACCACAAGAAATGAATTAATGTGACACTAGAACACCTCTATGGTCACCATAAACTCATTGCCACTCCAAACTTTGAGAAATGATAGCCTAAAGTGAGAACTTTGCTTCTACAGAAATTCCTAGTCACCGAAATGACATACCTTCAGTATTTTGCTAATTTCTCCTAGCTCAAGTATTATTTCGGCATGAAACTTTATACGATGAAACTAGAAGAGTAGAGCTTTCCAACAAGCTATTATATGCATCAAACGGATCTCTAGAACTCAAGTTATGACTCTCACAAGATGACCCTGTATGACCTTCCAAAACTGGAAATTTTACCTGTTTTAGTAAGAGCGCCTGTTTAAAATTAGAATTCGATGCCTAGCATCTACTTGCAACGAGAATTCGATGCCGGGCATCGACTTGAGATGTTTTTGGCCACTTTTCAGCAGGGATTCGATGCCGGGCATCGACTTCCCGCATAAAGTCTTGATCTTCTGGACACCAAAACTATAGGTGATTTCATGCACACTTACAATATGACTTATCAACTGGAATTCGATGCCAGGCATCGAGTTGCTCCAACAACATCATATTTTTCAAACACTTCAGTACTGAATGAAAAATATAAAAGAAAATATGACTTATCAACAGAGATTCGATGCCAGGCATCGAGTTGCTTGGAAAACTTCATCTTTGTAACTTATCACACAGTAGGTAATCATGGAGATGATGGAGAGAGGCTCATACACAGAACTTTTCTCAGTTCTTCTCATAACTATAAAAAACTCAGAAGTTTTACAGATGCTATCTCACTCAGAGAAGCCCGACTATACTCAGTCGTATAAATTGAACTCCTTCTTCTACTTCTTCTCTCTCACTCTCTCTCCGCGTCAGTTGATACAAACTAAATTATATAGATTTTCGTATTCTCGTGATTTTAAAAAACTTCTAGAACTAAAGTGAACTAACTTTACAAATATGATACACTTGTGAATTTGTCCCTTCACATAGGCATGGTGTTTTCTTCCTAAGATTTGACCTTCAAATATATGTCCAATTAGTGAGTGTTTCTCCAACACACATGATTTGAGAAACCTGAATCTATGTAGAAAACATGCTCATCAGATTTACCTTGTGACATTGTCATATTCATGAGAAGTAGAGAGTCTTCTTGATTTGAGTCTTCTGTGTAATTATTGTAATCTCTTCTCCCTTTGTATCCTCCTTGGTAGGTTGAATTGTTGTAGTTGTTATGGTTGCCATGGAAATTGTTGAACCTTCCTCTTGAGTATCCATAACCTCCTCTGTTGTAGCCTCTGCCTCTTTGATTCTTGGAATTCTTAAAGCAATTCTCACTTGTATAATTACTTAATACACAAATAGAACAAGGATTAGAGTCATGGGGTTTCCCCTTGCCTTGTCTTCCTCCTCTGCCTCTACCTCTACCATGTCTTCCTCTACCTGCATAGTTAGCTTGGTGTGTACCTCCTTCATCATCCACTTTCTTTCCTCTTCCTTTGTTATCTTTGGCTTTACTTTTATCAGTATACGAAGTAGAAGATTGATTACCTTTGGAACCTTCTCCATTCTTCATGAGCTTGACCTCTTGAGTAAGTGGTTGTCCCATAAGTGTATTGAAATCTAGTACATGCATATTCATGTATAGGTCCATTGCTATGGTAAATGCTTCCCACTTTTCATCTGCTTTTAGGCCATTGATTACTTGCCTTACAATTTGTTCTTCATCTATCACTTCTCCAATGCTTCCTAGTTGTTCAACAATATTTTTTATCTTTGTGACAAAATCAGTCACATTTTTCTCGGAAGATTTCTTGACTATTGTGAAGTCGAAACATAGTTGGTTGTTTCTGGCCTTTGTGCTTCAAGAGAAGAAGGCCTCAAGTGCATTCCACACTTCTTGTGATGTTTTACAACTTCTAATGTGAGGCAACAAAAAATCTGAGATAGAGTTGAGGAGATAAAACCTTGCAAGTGCATCCTTGGAGCACCATGTGCTCAATCTTTCTTGCTGTTGTTGTGTAGGTTGACCTTTATTCCTTAAACTTGGCATAACTTCATCTCCAGCTATATAACCATATAGATTCCTACCTTGAAGATAAGCTTCCATCCTTACAGAATAGGCTGAGTAGTTAGCTCTATCCATTTTGTCAATTGATGAAATGTTCTCCAACCTTGTTCTCATACCACTGTGAGGATGGATTTGCACTTGATGAAGATGAAGTGGTGCTGCAAAATCTTTGCACTACACCAGAAAAATGAACTCTAGCGATATGTAGTGGACCCTTTTAGATTGCCAAAACACCCTATGTACCTTGGAAGATGAATCTCAAAAGGATGATCAAAACATATATGTTGGAGTTGATCCAAGAACAAAAACCTTGCTATTTTTGTTCTTACACCTATTCAGTGTTTTGAACAATTCTCAGAGCATAGTAGCAATTAGCTTAATTCCTTTTGGGGAAATCTAATTAACTTAGTAAGATAGAAATAATTAGTGATTTCATAAAAAATGATGGACTACATGCAATTTAGCAAATCATATCTCCATCCCGACATTCATGGGCTGCTACAATCATCACACTAATGAGCAAAGATATACTAATATCTGATGATCAGAAGAAGCAATGCTAATGAAATTTTGTAGCATTATAATAGAAAGTACGCTGATTCTATCATGCTTGAAATCATGGCAAATGAGCAAATACACACGGAGGACAAGCTCTTAGAAGGGCACTGTTCTGATGGAGTTATAACAGAGAAGTAAAATGAGAATATAATGATCATATATGTATTAAACATGTACAAATAGAATGTCATTGGCAATCAAGCATTGCTCAATATGTGAGAGGTGAAAGAGCTATGAGGTGAGCTCTCATGAGCTCTCACTTCACAATGGTACTACAGAATGATCTCTCTACCTTGAGATACATGCGGGTCTTCTTGATCCTCTTCTTATATTTGAACTTGGAGCCAAAGTTTGAATTCAAATTCAAACTTCTACCTAAAAGGTGAATGCTAACATATAAGATAGATTCTCTCATTGCTCAACAACCAACTGACATGTGATTTAGAGCTTCCTAACTCCTTGTGGGTGTAATCCACTTTTACAAGGGTAAATGTGAAGTACTTTTACAAGAGGTTGATCATATGAGGCCTACCATAGGTTATGCCAATAAGTTGAGCATAAATGAATTGATCAAGCATGTGGGCTTGGGTATAATATAATTGCACCAACAATTTTGAGGTCTATAAGCTTAAAGGTATGCTCGTTCCAATTGTGTTGTATCGAAATTTGTTGGATCGGATATTTTGCACGGACTCAATTTTCTAAAGTGTGCCTCAATGTCTCAGAAATGTGGCCACTTATTTTTGTAATTGCTTTGGATATGCATAGATAATCTCACATGTTTGCCACGAGTGTGATTCATCTTTTCATATGAATTCTCACTTATGTTCATTCACATTCAGCATCTACATTTGCTATTCAAGCTTTAGAAAGTATGCCAAATCAAAGAATGTTGCAAGTTTACAGTGAGGATTTTAGGAAGAATAGAAAGATGCATGCTCATATTGGTAACAGCCTCAAATAAATCGTAAATCATTTCCTATTTTTGAAATATAAAAAAAAACGAAGTTTGAGTGCCAATATCAGCTAGAAATGGTAAGAGCCACAACAAATGAGAAGCGGTATATTTTCACGGCGTGGGTTTCGTACTTGTGATCTCATAATACCATAGAAAGAGCCATTTTTTGTTATGAAGAAGTGGTTATGCAAGAAGGTTGTTGCAGTGAGGAAGAAGACACTGTTGTTGAAGAAGAAGAAGAAGTGCCTATGCCATCGTTCTTCTAAAAAGAATGATAATTACAAGGATAAGTATTGGAGTGGGAGAAACACTCATCTTGATGGAGAGCTAGAGAGCTACAAAGTAGACTAAGCAATGTGTAAGTTATGGTCACTCAAATTTTTATTGGAGAACATAGGGTCCATATTAGAAAAAATATTACTTTCGTATAACCTAAACTAGCTAAATAGCATGATTGGACCTATGCCATTGATTTTCCACAAGTTATATATATATATATATATATATATATATGCACACACATGTCAAACAGACTCCAAGAACTAAGCTATCTTTTTCTATAGCCTAGGATCAAATTTTATACGTATGATGGAAGTGATAAATGGGGAATTAGAGTTAATTTTTAATTAGAAACCTTGGATTTTTTTTTCCCTTTATTTATCCATGTCAAAGATCCATTTTAGGTTGGAGATTTATTTCCAATAATTCGTTGTGCTCTTATGACTGAATAAATATGTAGAATTCTATAACCATAGTGTAGTGGTGATGCATACAATGATTATGATTCTATTCATGGAAATAATAAAGAGATTTATATAGAAAATACTAGAGTAAAGTATGTTAGCGATATAAGTAGAACCAAGTGCCACAAGAAGAACATTGAATGATTTCATTTTTCACAGAAAAGTTCATTTGAAGAAATAATTTCATTCTTGAAGAGTGCTAAAGAAAACTTGGAGGTTGATGTTTAAACTTGCAGGTTGATGTTTACACTTCTTTTGATCCTTATCAAAAAATATTTGAGGTTGATTTTGTTCTTTCATTTCATGTAGCACCACATAGACAATGGTACATTAACATATGAGGAAACATATTTTTAAACCTTAAATTTGGATATTCTTAGTATTATGATGAGAAACCTTTGCTATGTTGTTCACATCTCAATAATTAACCTAATAGATATGTTGCAATTATGTAATTTGTTATGCTGGATGAAATTTAGAACTCTTTCTATAAAGAGGCTATGCATGTGAAAAGTGATGGCTAATGCACATAGATAAGAGGATCTTGGCAAAAACCTACTCCAAACTAGCCTAAGTAACTCTAAAGACCTTTAATAGACTATCTAGTCTTCCAATATATGCATTTACATCACCATACTAATTTGGAACATCATCCTCAAAACTCTATAAAAAAAATAACTTTTGTGTACACTTCAACTTGAGAAAACCTTCTATTTATGGAAGATAGCACTCAACATTTTGTTTACAGCTAATAGCTTGGTTTAAGTTGACTTGAGAACTATTGCAGACTTTCAAATGAAGTGTTGGGAGAGCTATAACAAGTTATTTCATGAATTAAGAAGGACTATATGGAGAGGAATATGCATAAGAATTCAAGGGGGTGATCTTTAGTTTTTAGGAGGATGAAAATGCACATACACAATCAGCTTGATTTGTTCATAAATCAAATTGTAGAGCTCCAATGACTATAAAAAATTTTTGGCATGCTCACACGAGTCCTACCTTCATAATAAAATCTATATATTAGATATTGAGATCATATACACAGTGCAATGGCTCAAAAAAGATGACATACTTCACTCAATGCACTGTAGCAATAAACAAAGAACAAAGTGGTTATGAAAATGTGTTGTAATTGTGTTCAATGATATATACAATGAATGTGTGGAGAGAGTCTACACGATTTGAGGCAATTAAATGAACCATTCAAATGAGTGTATGGTCAACTATGGTACTTGCAACTAAAAGTCTAGTATATTAATACACTTTTTTACTCATGACTATTGGTTTGATCTATCTAAAAGTGGTCCATAATTAGGAGTTAATTTGAATTTGATTCGAATATGGTCATGGATTTTGGCTCTCAACATGACCACAAGATTCTCTCCAAATATCTCCTTTACTTTTGACCAAGGTAACTTTAGACATTAACCTTAGAATTCATTCAATGTATACATGCATATATATAACATTATGCATCAAATATCATGTGAATTCCTAATACATAGAACATGTGGTTAGGCTTGATTCATGCACCAACACCTCCCAATCAAGCCTTAGATGCATGAGCCTTGAATCCATTGATATTTCTCGAAGTCCGATCATAGCTTTGAATATGCTTAACTTTACTCCATCCAATGCTTTGGTCATCATGTATGCACATTTCATTTATGGTTCTCTTTAGATGCTTGAGTATCCCTTTAGTTGCTTCCATGTATGAATTCGCTCATAACACTTACACTATAGCAAATGTCTACCATAGTGAGTGTTGCAAAATTTAAACCATCCACCTGGCTCACCTTCATGATCACTTCGCTTTGAAGATACCTTCACAGATGTAGTTGCAACCTTAGCATTCTCCATTTTGGACTTTTCTAGCATGTCCTTGATATCTTTCTTTTGAGTGAGATACATACTTTTCTTTGTGTACATCACTTCCAATACAAGGAAGTAATTGTGTTGCATTAGGTCATTGCTCTTGAATTCCTTGTTAATTTGTAGCTTAATCTTTTTTGATACCTTTAGCATCATTACTTGTGAGTATGATATTGTCTACATATTGCCAAGATGTGATGGATGTAGTTGAGGAGATGAGATTGTGTTGGAAAAGTCCTACCCAGCCTTTGTAACTTCAGAGACACTTAGTGCATTTTCAAAGCTTCTAGAATATGCAATTAAACCACTTAAGTACTTCGGAGCATCAATCTCAAAACGCTACATCAAAATAGATGATTTGTGAGCTCAAAATCCTTAAGAAACTTTCTATTTTGGGAAAAGAAGATCTCAATATTTTGTTTAGTACTCACAACCTGGTAGTAGTTGTCTAGAGAGATTTTTCACACCTTCAATTGAAGTGTTAATCTAGTTAAAGAAAGTTATTTCATGAATTTAGACTCATCTAAGAAGTTTGGGTTCACATCGACTTTTTAGGAACTGCAAGGTCCATAGAGACAATCATATACAATCACTCATATCTTGAGTTCTATAACTCCAATCCTAATGAAACTTTGTATGCATGCTCACAACAATCCTAGATAATTTATCTAATCTATGGATTGGCTAATGTGTGAGCTTAGAAAAAACTCTGACAAGATGACAGACTAGTGCAAGTTATAGTAATAGTAAACATACCATGGTCAATAGAAATGAATCATGATGTGTATTGATATTGAACATATGATACAAAGGAGTTATGGAGGACTTCTCTCACTTTGAGGTAGTACAATGTCTACTCAATATGAGTTCAAAGATCAGCTCCAATCACTATGTAATGCTCTAATTCCTATGACTGGAAGAATGGTGTATATACACACCTTTTCAATGTGAAGGCAATTATGGGTTTCACCTAAAATATAATCCTTACTTTTAGGGTCAATTCAAATTTGAATTAAAGAACACAAAGGCCTGGATTTTGGCTCCTTTCAATCATGGGATTCTCTCAATTTCTTGCTTTTATTTTTGACTAAGATAATCTCATAGCTTTCAGCTTTGAAGTCTTCAAACCATATGATAAAACATTAATCATGAGAAGTCCAACATGTGCTGGTCAAGCTCTTAGGCTTGCTCCATGCAGCAAAAACTCCCCCTCAAGCCTAAGATGTTTGATTCTTCATTTATTCAATACTTCTTCTAATCCAATCATAGCTTTGGAGATGTTTAAATTAACTCCATTGAATGCCTTGGTCATCAAATCTACACATTGTTGGTGAGTAGATGGATATGATTAATCAATCTCTTTACTTGTGATATGTTGGTGGATTCTTAAGTTGAAAGGGACTTGAGTGTTTGTAGGCTCACTCTTACTCCTTAGTGTAACTCTCTTGTCCAAGAATTGCTAATACCTTCCTTCTTTTGATATGTCGCTTCCGCTCCTTGTGTACCTCGGTCCTCCCTTTGATGTCCAAAAAAACACTTTTTGTGTAAAACCAGGACTCCCTATTTTGTCTTGTAGTGACTTTAAGAGAAATAAAATTTTAAATGAGGGGTCACATATAAACTTGTGCGTGCCACTTTCTCATCATATCTTTTCAACTTTTGACTTCATTTATTCACAATATATGAATAAAGTAGGGTTTAGTTAAACCTTCTAAAACACTTAAAATCCTTGAAAACCTTTCAAAAAACCCATTCTACAACATGCATTCAACTTTTCCTCCAAAATCGTTGTGAGCAAACTATTTGTGCACTCTTGTGCACCCTTGTTCTCGGCCACTTGTGCACCACTTTGCACTTTTGCACCACCTATGCATCACTTGAAAAGTCACCATTTTGACCTTTGACCAACTCCATAGTTGACCACTTTCACCTTTGGCTAGCTCGATAGTTGCCCACCACCTAATGTGCTCTCTGACTCGAAGATGAAACTGAACATTCACTAAGGAGTAGCCACAGAAGAATATCCTAGTGCATTGGAAAACCAGAAATGCTTGCTGACAATGATTGTGATTGAAGAACCTGTGCTTTGATGAAGAATAGGGGAAAAAGGGGTGTGACAAAAAAGGGGTGGGGGGGCTGGGGGAGGGGGTGGGGAGTTAGGGGAAAGAGGGGTTTGGGGGGAAGGTGGGATGGGGAAAGCATTGTGGGAAAATTGTAGGGTGGTGTTGAATGGAGAGTGGGATGATAAAAATATACATAAATGAAACATACGAGCAAAAGAGAAATGGCAAAGACTTAATATAAACAAAAGGGAAAGATTTGCAGAACTGATCTCATCTCAAAAGCAGTTGTGCTAGTGTTGTACCACACACAAGGAATAAGAAAAAGCTTACCATTGGAAGGCAACCAACAATCAAATGCAGTTGATCATGGAGGCGTACTGCTGATAGAGGGTAGGAGTTATGGAGATGGAATCAAGAGAGTGGCGAGTGACAATCTGCTCCATGTATTACAATGAGGATTGCATCGCAAAAGTAAGCAGATGAAGGTGTATCATCCAAAGGGATTTCAGGTGCATGGTCATTAGTGGCACAGGGAGGTGGAGGTGTGGTGGATGGGAAGTGGATTGTGTGGGTGAAGGTGGAGGTGGGGAATGGCGAGGATGGGAAGTGGAAGCAGACTCGATGGAGATCGATGGGGAGGCTATTGGGAGATCATGAGCTAGCACATGTGGGGGATGTTGGGGAGATTGGGCTAATGGTGATGGGGAGGCGAGGTAAAGATATTACAAAGAGTCAGTAAGTCAGGCACAAACGTGACAAGGGGGTGGAGGAGTGGTGATGATGATGGGTGTTGCACTAAGGGAGGTGAATGGAGGAAAAGGCTGAGGCTAAGGTCTAGAAGGATGGCTTGGCCACAAGGAATGGGAGGGTGATGGAGGAGGATGGGAAGGCTCTAGCCGAAGGTATGGTTGAGGTGGGTGGAGCTACTATCCTAGCAAATGGTAGAGCCATGCTATAATGGGAGCTGAGTAAACTAAGAAAGAATGGGAACCTCTAGCTATGGTGGCTAAGTAACGCTGGGATCTAAGGGTGAGGGAGCCAAACATCAAGGAGGTGTAAGGATACAGGTGACAATGGATGAAGCAATATAAGGGGTCAACCTTGCGGAGGGTTGGGTAGATGATGGGCTGCAAAAAAGGAAATGGAAGGTAAAGGAATCGAAAATTGCCAATATGGGAGGTGAGAAAACCACATCAGTGCCAAATGTGCATTGACAATAGGCTATGGTCACTTCGAATGAGAGACTTGAATAAAGGAAGAGAGGGGCTCGATAAGTAAGCTAAGAGGAGCCGATACATGGGGCAATGATAGGTGCCATGAGAGAGCCGAACAGAAAATGGGGAAATGAGCTAAGTGCTATGTGGACATTTATGCCCTCGGGCACTGACCAAAGCATGGAAGCTAGTTGGAAAAGACCAGCTCATTGAAGGCTATCCTTGGGAAAAAGATCCACATGGTCAACAAGTGGGAGGGCAAGACGAAGATGGAGAGTGAGGGAATACGATGGATCTTTATAATCAACTATGGATGCTGAAGGTGGCTGGGCGGCTATAGAAAGTGGGTGACTATCCGAGCTAGGGTGAGGGTGGCCTATAGACCTAGCATAATTTGTGGGACCAGGGGTAGGGTTAGGGAGTCTATAGGGAGGTGCACATGGCCTATAAACAGATGAACTCGAAAGCAATGGACATGGGAACGTGGAGGTGATGTGATGGCCTACTACATGAGGATGATGATAGGATGGAGGTACATGATGGGGGGCATGGGAAATGGCAACTAGGGGTGGAAGTGGGCTAGGGGTGGGGTGGGGGGATTGGGAAGGGCATGCATGTAACTACGAAGCAAGTGTGGCAAGCTCTAGAGCTAAAGGAGGGAGCTTTGAATACTCCGTGGCAAAAGATGAAGCTCAAGGTGGTTTGGATGAAGCCATGGTGTAAACTTGTATCTAAAGAACAATGACAGCAATGCTGAAAAATAAAAGGACCACAAATCAACTCATTAACCACTACAAGGGTGGAGACGAGGAGGCATAGAAAGTGCATGACATTGTTGCCCCAAAATAGGAATGGAGAGGAAGTAGGTTCCTAGAACTGAATGCACACACGCAGATGAACAACAAAACACAAAAGGAATCAATTGTACAACCCTTTAAAAGCTCACTAAGAACCAAGAAAATGATCAAAATATCTCAAAAATCTATCCCAAAAGGTTTGAAAACATGAAATTGACTAAAAAAACGGAAATGGGACATTCATAGAAGGCAAAACACTACTAGAAGTAAATGCCAAAATGTTTGGTTTCTAAAATAAATTGGAGAGAGTGGGAGAGATAACCATAGGATAAAATTTTCCTATGGTTGGGGGGGTGGGTTAAGAGAGAGTGATACTTGGAATTGAAATGCTACCAGCGTGGGATGGGATGCACCATTGATTTGATTTATATAGAGGAGAGGGGGGTAGGGGGGGTATCATGCCCCTTTGCCTCCTCCCTGGTTTACTATCCAGCCCACCATGGTGCTTGGGTGGTTTGCCTTGCTGTGTCAAATTGTGTGCAACTATAAGGGGAGTGGTGGTTTGCCTTGCTATGTCAAATTGTGCGCAACTATAAGGGGAGTGGTAACCATGCATGCCTCTGGATAGTGGACTAGCTAGGAATGCCCACAATGTCTAGGGGACAAAGCACCAAGGGCATAAGTGGTGAGACTTCCCTTCATTACTTTTTATAAGAAAATGCAAGATGTCCCTTGCATTGTAGGTAAATGTCCAACAATTGGAGTGCCCCCATCAATCCTTAGCAGGTCCTCTACCTTGATGGCTGAGTGGGCCAGCATTGGGCCCACCCATCCCTCATCTTGCCCGCTCACTCAAAAGGGCCTTTGGACATGTGTGGAATTGAAGAGCCACTCTATGTCTTAGCAACTAGCAACCTTGGACTTGATGGAAACCTATCCTAAGGTTGGCTCGCCTTCAATGATCGTCCCTTCTATTTTTCGGGTGAATTCATGCTTCCATTATGCAATCAACCTTCGGGCCACTTACACTTAGTCCTGATCGATCTCTTGTAACTTAAGGGGATTGCCCCTTTAACTTTGTGGCCGTTCGTCTCCTTGCAGGTTAGGCAAAGAAAGCCTCCCCTTGTAATGGACCCTCAAATTTGGTATCAGAGCTTCGACTCTTGGTTGGTTGGTGCATCCACTATCAACAGTGCTCATCATCAGCCCATGGGCAAAAAGGGACTTTTTTATTGTACATGAGATACATCAAGGTCGTTCCTCACTTGGACATCAACTTGTTTTGGAAAAAAGTGGGAGAAAGTTTTATTGATGTCACAATGTCCTCCATCGGTCCTTGCTTGAGTCATCGATAAATGATGGTGGATTGTAGCTTCAAGCCCGTGTGGAATGGGTATGGGGGTCAGTGTGGTAGGCCACCAATCTTTTATGATACTATGCATGGCACAATGATCACTCGTCAATGTGTTTATGGACCCAACCTGTGTGGCAGCCCACTCTCGTTCACTCATTCCCTCATCGGTTGGACCCGGGTCGATGATTCTAGAGCAACCACGATGAGGCAAAAGGTAACACCCTCCATATGCAAGCAAGACAACCTTGTTCTCAGGGCTCCGGTAGCACTCCAAGACACTCTGACATGCTGTAAGTCACATCCCTTTGGGGTGGGGGCCTCCATCCACGAGACGTAGAATGGGGAGCAACATAGGGCAGTCCCTCGATGCTCCACCATGGGTGGGCCCAGAGGGTAGAGTGCTAGAAAATAGTGAATCTCCCATGTGCCAAAATGCAATGTGTGGTCAAACCACTTATCGATCCTTCGACTTGTCCAAATGAAAATAAATTTATATAATTTTTTTTCAATTGCCTCCAAGCTAAGTGCAAATATGGAAACATAAAGGCCAACTATTTGTGTACTCCTACGAGGGTATCACATCGGTCGGAGTAGTGAATGTCTTGAGGTCCAAAATCTTTCTAGATGGAATAAATCCCTAATATTTTACTCCTGCATTGAGGTGCCAAGAGTTCTTCAAAGTGAAGTACCATGATTCCCGTCTAGCTATATGGGGTCAAGGTATGCACTTTGTGGAAAATGGTGGCTGGCAAGTTCTTGTCCTTGGCCTCCCATGCATGCGTTAGATGGATGCCTCCCATGGGTCCCTTCATGGACAAGGAAAAATTTTAAGTGAAATATATGCATGTGAATGTAAACCACACCATGCACCACACATCTGTGCCTTGAGTTAAACATAGCTTGGGCCATCGATATGACCGTTTCTAGGTGGCTAGTGAGTATGTAAGCCGTCACGTTGCATCTCCATGAGTTGTAAGTCTGCAAATGTTGGAGCAAGACAATCAACAATTGGTGATTATATGAAGCTTAGAAGTGAAGACATGAAGAAAAGATTGAAGCCCAAGAGCATGAAGTGAAGTAGAGATTCAGAAAGAGATGGTCTATATACACATGTACATTAGCGTTGTAAATGCTTCACAAATACTTGAAGTAATGATGAATCCACACTCATATATATAAATATATACTTGTATATAGTTGATATATGCGTGAGAGATGAAATATAGGTGAGATAGAGAGGAGTATATTATGAGTGATGTGTGTATCATCCATCAGATGTAAGATGAGTTAAATGGAAGAAGTTTTTTGAGAATTGCGCATTGATTTTTCTTCATTTCTCCTTCTGTGTTTGATCATTTTAGGAATCCTTTTGTAGATATCTAAGTTCATAGTTAATGCATCTATGGTTAAGCTTTGAGAGCCTAATTTTAAACACGCTGAGAGAATTATGTGTAGGAACATTTGTATGTGAAGAAGTGATGAGTGTCTTCTAAAATAAGCACAATCTCGATGATCAAAGAATCGATCAGATCTCAGTGCATAGTGTAAATTTTTACACAAATGAGGAGTCAAAATCTAAGTTGGAAGGTAATCCATCCATGGCTAAAAGCATTTGAATAAATGGTGTCTAGTTCGGGAGAACCATACATTAGAAGTTGCAAGTGTCAAAATTGACTATACAAAAGTACAGTTTCAGACATAGGTACATTGTTTGAATCATATCTCATGATTTATTGAATATTTTGAGAAGTTTTAGCTTGGAGAAGGTGTGAAATCTTTAAATGACACCTTCTACAAAGTTTCATCACAAAATTTACACATTTAGTTAGTTAATGGATGAATTAAGTGAAGCAGACTTTTCTGTGTAATGACTTTCTTCACAAATAGCTAAAGTCTTGATAATTTGGCATTGGTATTCTAAAATTAGTTGAAGTTTTCAGTTATTCTTGATATAGAGGTTCACTAACATCAATGATAGCTTGTTGTTTGGAGGTTAATCATCTCCATCAGTGGTATCTAAGTAGGAATCATCATAATTGAAGAAAAGGAAGACCCCGACTCCTACAGATATACAAAATTCAACATTTAAAGATTCAAAATGAGAAAGTGTGAAGGAAAAGCTAAAGGAGACACACGAGAGCAATCAAAAGGATCAGAAGGAGTAGATTTCAAAGCTAAGGTACATTCATTCCTTATAAGGTTGAAGATTTGATAGTACAGGTGAAGAAAGGATGGGAGTTAGTCCCCAAATTGAGAAGTTGGATAGAGAGAACTATCTAGCTTGGTCTATGAGGATGGAAGCTCATCTTATGAGCAAAGATTTGATGGGATACATCACACGAGAAGAAGAAAAGCCAGAGTTTACAGATCCTAGTGTTCCAACTAGGGAGGAGCTTGCAGATTTAAAGATTTGGATGAAGAAGAATGCTCAAGCAAGGAGCATAATCTACATGGCAATAAATGATTAATGCTTCCTCATATCAGAGGAATGGAAAGTGCAATTGATATATGGAGTGCTTTGGAAGAGCATTTTCATAATACAACCAAGTTAAGAAAAGCATCACTATGGGCAAAGTTTACTACATTCAAAAAGAAGGCTTCACAATCAATATCTGATTATGTGACAAAGATGAAAGACATTGCTGATTCTTTAGGTGCTGTTGATGAAGATATTGAAGAAGATAAGTTGGTAAGAAAAATTCTCATAGTTCTAAGAGGAGATGAGAAGTGGAAGCCTTTCATATTGTCAATAAAACTTTCATTAGATCATTTCACTCCTGATTTGAATCAATTGTTAGGACATGCTAACTTTTGAGAATGATATCAAAGGAGATGTTGATAAGAGTGTAGGTCATGCAATGTATTCTAAAGACAAGAAGAAAGCTATCAAAGGAAAGCAACAATCAATTGAAGATGAAGGTACTTCAAATCAATCAAACTTCCTAAGAGGAAGAGGAGTGGCAGAAGTAGAGGAAGAGGTAGAAATAACAAAGATAATGTCAGAGCTTGTTGGATATGTGGTAAGACCAATCATCTATCTCATGAATGTTGGCATAACAATCAAAGCAATGGTAACTTTAGTCAGAATTTTAACCAAAGCGGAAGAGGTGGAAGACATCAGAGAGGAAATTTTAGAGGTAGAGGTGGTAGGAGTTTCTTTGGAAGAAATGGAGGAAGAAACTTCCAAAACCAATCATACAATAACACCTACTACAATTATGCATGAGATCAGAAAGAAGATTCAACTCTCATTATGAATGCAACATGTGAAGCTTCAAATGAAGACTTAAGAGTATTCTTTATTGACTTAGGGTGTAGCAATCACTTGAGTGGAAACATTGCTTTGATGACTGATTTGGATCATAAGGCAATCAATCATACAATTCAAAGAGGTGACAATAGAAAGCACACAAGGTGAAGTCAATTGGATCAGTTAAAGCCAAAGATGGAAGTATTCTCTTGAGTAATGTTTTGTATGTTCCTACAATTCCAAAGAATTTGATTAGTGTAGGACAGATTGTGGAAAAAGGATATGAGGTAAGGTTCACTAATGATGGAGTTTATGTTGAAGACCCTAGCCAAGGGTATAAGCAAATTGTTATAGGAAAGAAAGAAGGAAGGCTCTTCACATTGAGGGTATAAGGTAATATTGGACATGCTAGGTTTACATATGGAGAGCAAAAGGTGTGTGAGTTGGATCTTTGGCATAAGAGGCTTGGACACTTCAATGAAAGAGGTATCAAAGAGATGATTAATAATGGATCAGTACTTGGATTACCTAATGTTGCAGTTCAACACATGACATACAGATGTGAATCATGTCAATTAGGTCAGGCTCATAAGCAATCTTATAATAAGCATGGTTTCATGTATTCAGAAAGACTTGAATCGGTACATACACATGTGTGGGGTCCTTCAAAAGACTTTAGTAGAAATGGTTCAAGATATTATGTCATATATGTTGATGATGCTACCAAGTGGATCACTATTTATGTGATCAAAGACAAGTCAGAAGTGTTTAACACTATCATGTATATGCAGAAAGAGTTATAGGACAAAAGTTGAAGAGGTTAAGATTAGATGGAGGGGGAAGAGTATTTGTGAAATGAATTCAGTGATTATTTATGGAATGCAAGTATAAAGAGAGAGGTTACTTGTAGGTATTCTCCTCAACAAAATGGTGTAGCAGAAAGGAGAAATAGAACTCTTGTTGAATTTGCAAGATCAATGATGAAAGAAAAGAACTGCCCTAATTATTTGTGGGTTGAGGCTGTAAATACAGCTACGTATTTGGTTAATAGGCCACCATGTAAAGCTTTGCAGGGTATAACACCATATGAAGCTTCGTGGGTTAAGAGACCTACATTAGATCATTACAAAGTATTTGGTTGCTTAGCCTATGCTTATGTTCCTTCTCAATTAAGACATAAGTTGGAACGAAAGGCTGAAAAATATGTGTTCATTGGTTATGATGATAAGCAAATGGGATACACATTATGGAGTCCATCTGCAAAGCAATTTCTTGTATCAAAGGATGTCACATTTGATGAGGAAAGTATGTGGTACTCAGGTACAAATAATACTTATGCAGTTCTTAAAGGAACATTGAACCAAAAGAAAGGTAAATCAAAGGTTCAAATATTTGATGAAGAGGAGAACAATGAAGCACAAGTTGAAGTTGAAGAAATGCCAAGGTCCAGAATGTGATGAACTAGAAACTTCAAGAAGTGGAGAACTCAGAAGGTCATCAAGGCACAAATGGCAACCTACAAGGTATAGCTATGATACTTCATTCTTGACTACTAAAGTTTATGCTTATATGATAAAAGCAGATGAAGACCCATCCACATATGATGAAGCCAAAGGAAAGGAGAATTGGGAAAAAGCTATGAAGGAAGAGTATGATGCACTCATTAAGAATGAGACTTGGGAATTGGTACACAAACCAATTAATCAAAAGGTAATTGGATGTTAAGTGGGTTTACAAAACAAAAAGATTTGCAGATGGAAGTGTGTCTAGGTACAAAGTCAGACTTGTTGTCAAAGGATATGCACAGACATATGGTGTGGATTATGATGAAACTTATAGTCTTGTTGCAAAGATGACAACCATAAGGACTCTCATAGCTATTGCTGCTTACAAATGTTGGAAATTATCTCAATTAGATATGAAAAATGTATTTTTGAATGGTTACATTTCATATGAAGTTTACATGGAACAAACCAGATGGTTTTAAAGATCAATTTTATCTAGATCATGTATCTAAGCTCAAGAGAGCTTTTTATGGCTTGAGGTAGCCCCAAGGGCATGGAATTACAAGCTTGTAAACTTCTTGAAGGAACTTGGGTTTCAAGCATCAAAGATAGATAGTAGCTTGCTAGTCAAAGCAAGTGAGGATGGATTTATTTATGGTTGTATTTATGTTGATGACATAATACTTACAGGAGCAGATGAAAAAGGCATACAAATGCTTAAGAAGCAGATGGAGAAAGAATTCAAGATTAGTGACTTGGGAAATTTGTCATATTTCTTGGGAATGGAGATTTCATACTCAACATGGAGTATATGTAACTCAAGAAAGGTATTTGAAGAATTTGCTAACCAAATTTAAAATGGAAGATTGTAGGATAACACCAAATCCAATGGAGGTGAATCACAAATTGAGTAGATATGGAGGAGAAGAATTCAAAGACATGAATCTTTGTTAGAGTTTGGTGGGTAGCTTGATTTATGCTACATTAACAAGGCCTGATCTATCGTATGCATTTGAAGTTTTATCTCAATTCATGCATTGCCCTAGAAAGGAACATTGGATTGAAGGTGAAAGGGTGCTTAGATATATCAAGGGCACACTTAAAGAAGGTTTCTACTATGGGTTTACTTCAGGTGCAAGGATCAAGATGTATAGTGATGCAGATTGGGCAGGTAACTCTGATGATAGAAGATCAACAAATGGATATTTGTGTTATGTGGGAGATAAGTTAATTTCATGGTGTTCTAAGAAGCAACATAGAGTTGCTTTATCATCTACAAAAGCACAGTACAAAGGTATTGTAGAAGCTGCAAAGGAAGTCATATGGCTAATGAAAGTCAGGAAACTGTCCAGATTCTAAGAAGTGATAGAGGTGGAGAATACTTGTCAAATGATTTCCAAACATTTCTCGATGAGAAAGGTATTACTCGACACCTTACTATTGCTTATAGTCCTCAGCAAAATGGTGTTGCAGAAAGAAAGAATAGAGTGCTTGTTGAAATGATGCAGAGCATGATGGCGTCCAAGAGGCTTTCACCGAGATTCTGGTTTGATGCAGTACATACGGCTAATCACATTTTAAACAGGTCATCTACAAAAGCTTTAAAGGTAATCACACCGTATGAGGCTTATTATGGTAGAAAACCTAATGTGAGTTACTTCAGAGTGTTTGGATCACTTTCTTATGTACATGTTGAGAAAAAGGACCGAGGCAAACTAGATGTAAAGGCAAAGAAAGCTATTTTTATTGGATATCGTGTTGAAAGCAAAGGATACAGGTTTTATGTTCCAGAGACAGGTGAAGTTATTCTTTCACATAATGCTTATATTGCTGAAGATAAGGTTTATGATAAAGAAGCAAAAATTCCGGAGTTCATTAGTGAAAATCACTATGGAATTTTTAGAAAGATTCTAGATGTACATGTTCAACCATATCAGGAGGGAGTTAAAACTCAAATTCCTTGTATTCAAGAAAAAGTTGAAGAAAGAGGAATTTCACAACCTTCTACAGAGTCAGTACCACAAGAAACTTTGATTCCAGAAATGGAAGAAGTTAAAGTTCCAGAAAGTCCTAGTACCTCGGAGGGACAAGTTCCAGAACCTATGGAAGCTGAAAGTTCAGAAAGAGTTTCACCACTATTCAAGGATACACCTATGTGGTTATATCAAACTTGGAAAGATAGTGGTATAAAAACTTTTACTGGAAGAACAAGGAGTCAGACTAGATAACAACAACAAGATCATGTAAGAACAAGAAGTCAAACTAGACAGCAAAAAGATCATGTAAGTTTTGTTGAAGACTTTGAGATTCATGATATTTTGGCACTTACGACTATTGAAGATGAACCTGCGTGTGTTGAAGATGCACTTAACATTCCTATTTGGAGAAAAGCTATGCAAGAAGAGATTGATTCTATTCATAAGAATCAAACTTGGCAGCTATGTGAGTTACCAGAAGGAAAGAAGGCTATAGGTGTAAAATGGATCTTCAAAATCAAAAGGAAAGCAGATGGTACTATTGATAGATACAAGGCCAGGTTGGTTGTCAAAGGATATGCACAACAAAAAGGTATTGATTATGATGAGACATTTGCTCCTATGTCTAGGATGACTATTATTAGGTCAGTACTTGCTCTAGCAGCACATTTTGGTTGGCATATATATCAACTTGACATTAAGACTGCTTTTCTAAATGGTGATTTACACGAGGATGTGTATATTCACTAGCCAGAAGGTTTTGAAGAGACATGTAAAGAACACTTAGTGTGTAAGCTTATAAAAGCTTTGTATGGTTCAAAACAGGCACCTAGAGCATGGTATGAAAAGATACATACATATCTTTTATCCATTGGTTTCCATAACTCAGATGCAGCTCCAACTCTTTATGTCAAAGCTGAAACAGGTACTGATGATTATAGCAATCATTTATGTGGATGATATTATAGTCACAGGTCCCAGAGATGAAGATTTGCAGATGTTCAAAGAAGAATTGAAGCAAACATTTGATGTGAATGATTTAAGCATTCTACATTATTATCTTGGGATTGAGTTTCTGTTTCGAGATGAGTGTATCTACATGACACAACAGAAGTACATTGAGAAACTTTTGGAAAGGTTTCAGATGGGTGATTCTAAACCTATGCAAACACCTATGCATCAGAACATGTCTTTACAAATGGTAGCAGATGCAGAGCCATTTGATGCTACTCTATATAGTCAAGCAGTTGGTTGCTTGATATATCTTTGTAATACACGTCCTGATATACAGTTTGCAGTTTCTCAAGTATCAAGGTTCATGCAGAATCCGACAGTGTTACATTGGAAAGCAGTAAAGCGGATCTTTCGTTATTTGAAGGGAACTTCAAATTATGCTATGGTATTTTCGAAATCTACACATTTGTTACTAAAAGGATTTTCAGATTCTGATTGGGCAGGTAATAGAGACACAAGAAGAAGTACTAGTGGATTTTGTTTTTATCTTGGAGATTGTCTTATCTCATGGTTTTCAAAAAGACAAACCACTATTGCCACTTCATCATGTGAAGCTGAATATCGTGCAACATTTACAACTACTCTAGAGTCAGTATGGTTGCAGAAGATTTTCAGTTATCTTGATGTAAGAGTACATCAACCCATTCAGATATTTTTAGATAGCCAAAGTGCTATAGCTATAGCTAAAAATCCAGTGCATCATGCAAGGACAAAGCATATAGAGGTACACTACCACTATATTTGAGAGCAGATAGCTAAGAAGCACATTGAGCTGGTTTATGTTCCTTCTAGTGCGAATGTTGCAGATATATTTACCAAAGCATTGACAAAGATAGTCATGAGAAGATTTGGAGGTTACTGAAGCTTATACCAATATGACATTGAAGGAGGGATTGTTGGAAGTCAATGTTTATATTGGCTTAACAATTAGCTTCACTAAGAAGCATCAACTTCAAGTCTTAGTTATACAATAGACTATATAGAAGTTTTACTCTTAGAGACTACTTCAAGCAGTCGACGAGCGCAACATCCATATAGGATTGTCTTTCTAAAGTCTTGTACAACAAAACTACGTGGTCGACTTGGTCTAACCCATCGCTTCCAAAAGCTTCCTGATTGACCAAGGTTCAAACCCACGCGCTGCAGCAGCAAGATTGTGCTTTTTAATAAAGCAATCCAAAAAAGTCTTCACAGAAAAAGCCGTTTGTGATAGAGGTGTTTTTTTTGTTATCGTTCTACCATCGTAGCTTTTAGTACAGCATTTCATGATACTCAACAACTATATAATATGGCCCTTGGCTCATTGTGTAACTCACTCACTCAAAGATCTAGAGCTTGGAGATCTTCTTGAAGACAGAGTGTTCTCACACACTTGAAGGAGGTGAAGTTGTGGTGAATGAGAGGCTACTCTCATTGCAGCAGGAAGTCTTCTACGAGGTGGTGGTAACTATCTTTTGTGAGTTAACCTTGTGGTTGATTTACAATTTCGTTACACTATTTTGTTAGCTTCGTTGCTTCATTCTCTTCACACACACTTAGATTGTTTTGACATAATCTAAATTTTGTATCATCATCTTCTTATTCTTCCATTAGTGAGTGCACCACTTTATATGGTTGAGTAGTACTCCCATGTTGTAATTTGGACATCTATTATTTTTAGTGAAGTAAGCATCCAGCTTACGTTCCCTATCCTTGTCTCAAGATCTCTTTCTTTCTCTATCTCACTTATCATCTTGTCAATTAAGTTGTGTATGCTCAAAAGGTTTTAGTATTGGAACGATCCTGGGGCCCCAAATTCCAACTAGTAGAAGCTAATTACTAATTAGCTTCTACTAGTTAGCTATTACTAAGTAGCTCGTTCTTGGTTAGTTGTTTGTAATTAGCTATTACTAATTAGCTTGTTACTAGTTACCTATTACTAAGTAGCTGGTTCTTAGTTGTTAGTAATTAGCTATTACTATTTAGCTTGTTAAGAGTTTGTTATTATTAAGTAGCTATTTCTTGGTTAGTTGTTAGTAATTAGTTATTACTAATTATCTTGTTACCAATTAGCTATTACTAAGTAGTTGGTTCTTGGATGGTTATTAGTAATTAGGCATTACTAATTAGCTTGTTACTAATTGGCTATTACTTAAGAGCCAGTTTCTTGATTACTTGCTTGTAATAAGCTATTTCGAAATAGCTTGTTACTAGTTAGCTATTACTATTAGCTTGTTACTAGTTAGCTATTACTATTAGATTGTTAATATAAGTTACTTGTTATTGGTTCTTGTATAATTAACTAAAATCATGAACTCATGATTGAAAATAGGATTACCTGAGATACATAAAGAAGGTGAACAGGATGCTCCAAATATTGATTTCGGTCAAGTCGGATCTTGCTAATATCCTTCTTATTTGGTGACACCCTGCTCTCTGTTGTCCAAAACGTGATAACCAGATGCTTGACCTCTTGTGTGATACACGTGGTATGTTTTGCCCTACCAGTTGCCTTCAAAAAACTATGATCAGACTCAACTGTACTTGACTGTCCAATCGTATCATAGACGACTTTCTTGCTTACTCCCAATACCCTAGAAAGTCTTGAAATATTTATTTGATTTGTTGATGAATATGCATCACTATTTAGAGCCATCATCAATGTTGATCTCTTCAACACAAGGTCATCAGAATTCTTTCTCATACTTTGCAGTGTATTCCGAAGATTGATGAAAAGGGCACATGTTACATGATCTTTGTTACTGCCCATTGCATCAAAAAGTTTCCCAATACATGCACTTTGCAACATCCTATTTAGTGCCTCGATTTTATCTTCACAACATAAGTGTCTAGTTTGATTTTTAAAATACTTGATGATCTTATCCACAATGCCATCCAAGTTGCTTGAATTGCAATTAGCATTACCCTCCACATTAGTGCCCGACCTTGACGTTATTGTGTCTCTATATTTCCTTTTCTTTTCCTTCTAATAGCATCTTAATGCTTGCTGATCACTATTCACTATTGGTATTGTATTAACTTCCATCAGTTCGCTTGTCCGAGATTGCCCTGCATCAACACACTACAAATGATGAAGAAATCGTAAATACAATAACATTTACCACTCATCAATTCACTTTATTATATTGATTTTACATTGAGTATGCTCACCTGATATCATTATGTGCTTCATCACTTATGTTTGTAGACTTGTTATACCACTTTCAAACATACAACAATCATCCAAAACCTCAAATGTTAGATACAATGTGTTGGGGGATTCTTGGACGAGAAGGAGTTTGAGGGTTTGTAGGAGAAAAAGGAAAGAATAAAGAAAGAAATGAGCTGGGAAACTTCACAGAGGAAATAACCTTGGAAGCTTCTACAGAAGCACACCTTGGAATCTTGAGTTTGATTACAGTAAAACAATTACAATATTTGAGCTCAATCCGAGTCAATACTTCTGTGCGCACTACAGAGGGTGCTTAATTACAAAATACCAATTATCCCAAAGTCTTCTTGCAGTCGGCCTCCTCTGCATCAGTCCTCTACTTGCTTCAAGCTTATCCTTGTGCACACCTTGCACCAAGCTTCCACCAAGGTGAGGAATGAATATCTTCTGTCGGCATGCACACTGCACAGAGACCTTGAGGTCCTTGGGGTCTAGCTTCGCACTCTCTGCCCTCTTCCTTAGCCACCTTTCTTGCACTCTTCACTTCCACCTCTCTGTGTCGTCGTACCCTAGTGACTCTTACACTTCTCTCTCTCTCTTACTTCAAGTGTCACCAAGAATAGCCTTTGTCTTTCTTTGTTGAGTGCGCCGGTTCCGTGCACTCTCACTGTAATACAATCTTGGCGCCCTTTCAATGTCCCAAGATTGTCTTTTGACTGGCAGCCAACGACTCACTACTTTTTCCTGTAGTGACTTTAGAATTAAAGCAAAATTTTGATTGGGCGGCCCTATTTCCACCTTTGCGTACACGGCCGCTTCCCATACCTTCACCTTTTCCTTTTAATTCTTTACTTTTGCACCTAAGACTTTAAATTCACCCTTTGAACCTTAAGAGAATTAGAAAAATACTTCTGCAATACTTCCCCAATTTAATACCTCTTGTCTGTGAACAATAAAAGACCTTTTATATGAACAATTGAAGGTGCACTACCTGTGCACTTTGACCCTGGAATTTTGATACTTTACTCTTGCCTATGCATAGTTGTGACCTTTACTTTGCTAGTTTCAACCGGTTAGGGCTCAACAGATGCCCACCACCTAAAGTTCTCTCCGTCCCGGAGAGACCACAATGACACAATGTAAGGAGGCTTCAATAACAGAGAGAAAACATCAGAAGAACCACAGAGGAAACGGAGGGAATGAAATAGAGAAAGATGGCGATTATTGATGAAGCATAAAAAAACAACAGATAAAGAGTGCTACTAGTATTTATTAACCCGGATCATGACAAAAGGAGAAGTATGATGAGATGTGTTGAATTTCTGGAATTGAAGCTGAAGCTCTAAATGCGAAGTGAAGTAATTTATTGCGAAGGGGGAGTGGGATCGGCAGCTGAGGGTTGGGGAGATGAGGGCAGTGGAGCAGAAGCTTGCTCAATCATATGCTGGAGAGAACTAAGGCACTGCCTAAGGTTGTCCCTTTCGTGTTTGATACGACGACAAGTAGCATTATCACATAACCCTAAGGAAGAGCGATTTTGAAGATCAGATAAGTTCTGTAATGCGGATTCGGCCATATCTCGGTATTTGTCGCGCTCATCTTTGAGTAAGCGGGCCGTTTCATTGAGCGATTGCCATTGAGAGTGAGCTATTCGATTGATGTTGTCTATGGTATTAATGTATTGTTGATGAATAGAAGCGGCGGCTGATACAGAATCCAAAGACACTTGGGAGGCATGAGCACTGCCAGAAGTAGCTGCACTGGCATCGCGGAGCAATTGTAAAAAGGAAGGGGTGGAAGGGAGATCAAATGGAGGGGAGGGTGCAACAGGTGGATTGGGATGATGGAGAGGAGATGCAGGCGGATTGGGTCGCTGGAATGGAACCGCAGTGGTCGGAGTGGGGGCGGAAAGGGGAGGACGTGGTGGTGTACAGATCGGGTTGTGGGTGTTGAGCAGCGTTTGCACGAGCGGCCGGAAAGCTGGTGTGGAAGAAGGGCCATGTGCCGGAGCAGGATCAGGGGAAGGAATAGGCGCGATATCTGGAGAGGTGGAAAAGATATGCGAAGAAGAGTGTGGAGGGGGGGAAGTGAGATCACGTGGAGCGGATAGCGGTGTGGAAACGGAAGCCGAGTCGATGGAGATTGGAGGGGAGGGGGGAGGATTTGAAGTGGAAGGTATGTGGGGCTGCGACGGAAGTAGAGGGGAATGAGGGTCAGATTGCGATGGTATGTGATAAAGCCAAGCTATGAATGGACTAGAATATAAGGAGAATGTGCGAGAGCCCCTGGAGACAGCTTCACGAAGGCGACAAGAGCGCAAATTTAAGGAACCATAGATGAGGGCGGCGTAAGGGTATGGGCGGCTATTTAGGAAGCAAAAAAGCGGATCAGCAAGACGAATATCGGACCATGGGAGTGAAGATGTTGGACTACGAAGCAAAAAGAAGAAAATGAATGCATTAAGTATGGACGTCATGCGGATGGAAAATCGGGCATTAGTGTCGAAGCGATCTCTACAAAAGGCAATTGTGGCAGAGGCTGACAATCCAGAATATAAGAACGAAGGATTACGGAAATCGACAGGGCAGGAGCCGAGGCTGGCAGCAAGAGCGGAAATGGAGAGAGGACCTGTGCGAAAATTAGGAAAGAGGCGGATAGCTTCATAGACATCACTATAATTGGAGGGATCATTCAGGAAAACGTTGGCCAAGCCCCAGAGACCCGCCTGTTGAAGATTTTCAATTGAGAAAAGGCGACGGAGTTCAATGGTTGGGAGAGATAAATGAATACGAATCTGCATATCTAAATCAGGCGGACGAAAAAGTCGTACATAATCTCCTGAGGGCGAATTTGGTTGTGAGGACTGAGAAGCTGAAGGAGAAGGAGAAAGAGGTCGAGGGAGTGGAGGTGGAGAATATATATCCGTGGAATCAGATTGAACCAAATAAGTGGGAATATGTAGGATGGCAAGAGGAAATGAGGAAGGCGATACATCATTTTGTGGGTCAGTGGAAACGGGCAACGTAGGGAACTGGGAGTGGAGGCCGGTGGTGGGTGTGGCAGACGCAGTAGGAGGGTAATTTGGATTGGTTGTATGCAGTGCTGAAGGATTGAGTTCCGAGATGTCTTCCGGTGCGATGGGATCGTCCATAGAGTTCTGCGTAGAAAGGACCCGGTAGAGAGATTGCAAGGAGCTGCAGGCTGTTGAACTTTTTGCGGTGAAGGAGTCGTATCACATCAAGGAGATGATCGTGGATGGCGTGGGAACGAGAACCAGGGCCTTTCCGTGTGAACGGCAGGCAGGGATGCAGAAGAGATAGAGGAGGATGGAGGGGGGAAGGAGGGGAGTGTGGAGGGGAATCGATGGAGGGGGGGCGGGGGAGGGTGGTTCTAGTGGGCGGGGAAGGTGGAGGGGGGTGTGGAGGGGAAGCGGGAGTGGAGTGGAGGGGGAGGGTGGAATGAGAGGGAGGGTAGGCGGGTGGGAGGGTTGGTTAGGTGGGCGGTTGGGCGGGTGGTAGAGGATGTGGAGGGGAGGCGGGTGGGCGGGTGGGTGGGAGGGGGTGTGGGGGGGGGAGGCGGGAGTGGAGTGGAGGGGGAGGCGTGGAGTGAGAGGGAGGGTGGGCGGGTGGGAGAGGGTGGGCGGGTGGGTGGGTGGGAGGGGGTGTGGAGGGGAGGCGGGTGGGAGGGTGGGAGAGGGTGGGCGGGTGGGTGGGTGGGAGGGGGTGTGGAGGGGAGGCGGGTGGGCGGGTGGGTGGTTGGGAGGGGGTGTGGAGGGGAGGCGGGAGTGAGAGGGAGGGTGGGCGGGTGGGTGGGTGGGAGGGGGTGTGGAGGGGAGGCGGGTGGGCGGGTGGGAGGGTGGGAGAGGGTGGGCGGGTGGGTGGGTGGGAGGGGGTGTGGAGGGGAGGCGAGTGGGCGGGTGGGAGGGTGGGAGAGGGTGGGCGGGTGGGTGGGTGGGAGGGGGTGTGGAGGGGAGGCAGGTGGGCGGGTGGGTGGGTGGGAGGGGGTGTGGAGGGGAGGCGGGTGGGCGGGTGGGAGGGTGGGAGAGGGTGGGCGGGTGGGTGGGTGGGAGGGGGTGTGGAGGGGAGGCGGGTGGGCGGGTGGGTGGTTGGGAGGGGGTGTGGAGGGGAGGCGGGAGTGAGAGGGAGGGTGGGCGGGTGGGTGGGTGGGAGGGGGTGTGGAGGGGAGGCGGGTGGGCGGGTGGGTGGGTGGGAGGGGGTGTGGAGGGGAGGCGGGTGGGCGGGTGGGAGAGGGTGGGCGGGTGGGCGGGTGGGTGGGTGGGAGGGGGTGTGGAGGGGAGGCTAGCATTAAAAGCTTCTGCGTAGAACTAAGAGCCATCCAAAAAAATTTGCGCCAAAACTCCACGCATTTTTTTTAGCAATTATTAGCAATGGTTTAAGGAACACAAAAAACAAAATGACCTAAGAACTATGGAGTGGGATTTTATAACTTTTTATGATAGGCTTTGAGTCTAGAAATATTTACTAGCGGCAAGGTGGCTCCATTGAGTGTTTCTAACTGCACAGCACCCCAATGCAACGTCTTTAGAATGTGAAAAGGGCCTTCCCAATGAGGGTTCCATTTCCCTTTTGCATTCGTATGAGGGTTAGGTTTATGGAGAAGAACTAACATGCCTGCTTCAATGTTGTTGTTCCACAGATATCGATCATGTGCCTCCTTCCTCTTCATCTGAGTCTCTATCAATTGTTTGGTCGCTAGTAGACCAATCTCCTCCACTTTATGTAGTGCTCCTAGCCTCTGAGAGACATCACAATCCTTCTTTCCCTGCATGAATGCTATCTTAGGTGATCCATGTAAAAATTCAAAGGGCTCGATGGGTAATATGCCATAAACCAGTTGGAATGGGGAATATCCTGTGGCCTCTTTGTAGGCTAACCTGTATGCCCACAGTGTACCTTGATAAGCAATGCCCCATGAAGTGGGCTGCAACATACACTCCTTTCTTAACATTGAGATTAAAACCTTATTTGTCGATTCAGCCTGTCCATTTGCTCTTGGATAGTAAGCACAAGAGGTCCTATGAAGAATTCTATACTTGTTGAATATTTCTTGCAGGACTTTATTGACAAAATGGGTACCCTGATCAGTACAAATTTCAAGTGGACATCCAAACCTGCAAATGATGCTACTATAAATGAAATAAGCAACAGTTTGGGCAGTGCAATCGGTGGAGGCAATAGCTTCAGCCCACTTTGTCGCATAATCTGTAGCTATCAAGAGATATTTTTCTCTTTTTGGAAAAGCGGGAGGGTAGATGGGCCCTACAAAATCTAGCCCCCACTTCTCAAATGGTTGCCAGGAAGTGGAAACAACCAAGGGGTTATGTCTCTGCTTTGTTGGCTTAGGTCCACACCTCTGGCAAATGTCACATGCCTTTCCCCATTCATCTGCATCCCTAAATAGTGTAGGCCACCATAGAGCAGCATCCAGTATCCTCTGACTCATAATATGTCCTGGAAGGTGCCCACCACCTGTTCCTTCATGTGCAGAGTGAAGGACTTCCCTCACTTCTTCTTCTTCCAAAGACTTCCTGAACCGGTCATCCTTGCCTTGTCTATACAATTTATCTTCAATGAAGGTATATGGTCTACTCTTGATTAGCAGTCTCTTCTTTTGTACAGCACTAGCCTTTTCTGGATACAACCCAGTTTTAATGAAATTTTTGATGTCGTAATACCAACCTTGAGCTTGTACAGCAAACAGATGAGCATCTGGAAAGTCATCATTGATTCCACTAGTTTGATTCATCATATTTATTCTGGATAGGTGATCCGCCATAACATTTTCTTTACCTGGTTTATGGACTACAGAAAAATCAAACTCTTGGAACAACAATAACCACCTCCATATTCTACCAGTGGCTTGTGGTTTGTTGAGTAGGTATTTTAGTGGTTGGTGATCTGTTATAATAATGAATTTTACCCCCAGTAAGTAATGACGGAATTTTTGGACAGCAAAGACCATTGCTAGGGCTTCCCTTTCTATAGTATTGTAATTCCTTTCACCCTTGGTCAAGATTCTACTGGCATATTGAATTGGCCTGTCCACTTTAAATTCTTCACTGGGTTGGGTCAAAACTGCCCCCACTGCATAGGCACTGGCATCGACATGTATATGAAAGATTTTTGACCACTCAGGTGTGACCAAAATAGGAGCAGACACTAACCTTGACCGTAATGTTTGATATGCTTTTTCCTCCTCTTCTTCCCATTTAAAAGGTACTTCCTTACCTGTAAGTCTAGCCAGAGTTCTAGCTATCTCTGCATACATTTTTATAAACCTTCTATGGTATCCAGTATGCCCCAAGAAACTTTGAATCTCTTTAGGGGATTTAGGTTTAGGCAATTTTAATATAGAAATGATTTTGTCAGGATCTGGGGCCATACCTTTAGCCGACACCACATGTCCTAAGAGGGTTCCTTCTGTCACAAGAAAATGACATTTGTTTGGATTGAGCTTTAACTTAGTCTCCCTGCATCTTTTGAAAATATTCTGCAGCTGCCTCAAGTGGTAGTCCAAACAATCTAGATGAGTTTCCTTGTGAGATCCTGAAAACGAAGAGAAGTCATCCATGAAGATTCTAAGTGATTCCAGCAATAGGGGGCCAAAAATGAGATTGACCATTCTGTTAAAGGTGGCTGGAGCATTTCTGAGCCCAAAAGGCATTTTTACATACACATATGTTCCCCAAGGTGTGATAAAAGCAGTCTTTTCATGATCCTCTGGATGTATTGATATTTGGTTATAGCCACTGAATCCATCCATAAAGCTATATAATGCATGCCCAGCCACTTCTTCAATGACCTGTTCTGCAAAAGGCATAGGGAAACCATCTGGAATGGTCACCTTGTTGAGTGCTCTAAAGTCAACACAAATTCTGATTCTATTAGTATTCTTCTTCGGTACTATAACCATAGGTGAGAGCCACTCTGAGTGTTCAACAGGAATGATGATTCGTGCATCCTCCATCTTTTGGATTTCCACATAGACAGCTTCGGCATATTTTGGATTAAGTCTATAACTCTTTCCTCTGATGGGTTTGGCTCCATCAACCAGAGGAATTCTGTGCTCTCCATAAGTTGCAGGCACTCCTTCTAAGTCTTTATAATGCCAGGCAAAAACATCTATATACTGGGTCAAGAATGATTTTACCTTTTCAAGGAGCCCTAGGTGGCTCCACAACCAAGTGGCCACCAAAACTGGCTGAGTATTGTCTTGAGTGCCTAAGTGTATTTTTTGGACAGGATTTCTCGCTACCATATTATCTTCGTGTGCATCTGCTTCCTTGTCTTCTTCTACTAGCTTTTCGTGCATTGCTTCATAAGCAGGTGTATTTTGGACTTCAATGTGTTCCTCCTTGTCCTGCATCCATCCTGCAGGGATTTCTTGAATTCGGAAAGAACATTCAACAACAGAATTTTTTACCTTTCTTTTAGCTTTAGAAACTTCTTTATCTGTGGTTGTCACATCCTCCTCCAAGGTGTATTTGAGGGGTGTCTTCCTGCCCCTTCTGTGGTCTGTGATGGGCTCTCCCAATCCATCAACCTGGACCTTTTCCTTATCTTCATCATAACCTTCAGTCGTGCAAGGATTATTAAGGAAAATTCCAAAACAAGAGGAAGAGTTGCCTTCTTGGAGCCAATTTAGAATATCCTCTTCTTCCTCAAAATCTATTTGGGGTTGATCCTCCGATTCTGTTTCCATGCAAATGCTAAGTGTTTGCATCATACTAGTGTTTCCTTGATTGTCTGGGCCCTCTTCTAAATGAATCTGTGTCAGCTCCTGCCCTTTCTTTTGTACCCACATAGTGTCCTTGCCCCAATCATGAATGACACTGGCATGCCTCAGCCAAGGTCTTCCAATTAAGAGAGGAAATCCTCCTTCAACCTGGGGCAATCTTAAAACCACAAAATCCAGAATGAATAGATTACCTTGTACTTCAAGTGGAACTTTTGGGATTACCCCCAAGGGCCTTACTTTGCTCTGATCTGCCAAAGTAATAGTGAAATTTGCAGGTCTTGAAGGGTGGAGTCCAATCTTTTTCATGGTATGTTCAGGCATCAAGTTAATGCCAGAACCACCATCCACAATAACACCTTGAAATTCATGACCCTTGATTGATACTGGAAGCCGAGGACTTTTATAATCCGTAAGGGGTGTTTCCCCGATAATTATCCCTTTATGTAAAATAGCAGTCTTTGCCACTAAGCTTGTAGTAGAAGCCTCATCAATTATCTGCAATAATTCTGACCTGAATTTCCCATCCATCTTTATTAATTCAAAAATACTAACCTCCTTCTTCATGGACTTGAGTAGTTTTGAAGCCTCTGACTCTTTAAGAGAATGAGTTTCATTTGCTTTGCCAAACTCTTCTTGAGCCCTGTTGAAGGCATGCCCAATGGCATCACTGGTGCCTATGAGATATTCCTTTTGGTTTGTGTCTGCACTTGTGGTGGCTTTGTCTTCAGATGCAACTCGGTCTTTGTTCAATTCCCTAATTATTGATTCTTGATTTACGTCCACTTGAGCCTTCCCCTTGCTTCTTGTCTGCACTGCAAAAGATTCAAGTTCTTCTAATTGTACCACCCTGGTAGATGGTGAGGGCTCATTGACCTGAGGTAATGTTTCCTCCTTGAATACAGAGATCATTTGGAGATGGGGTCCGGAAGTAGAGGCTTGATTCTTAGGACAACAGTTTGTATAGTGATCCCTGGCCTCTGGACAATTCCTGCAAGGAGGGGCATTTTCTGGGAGAGTGCACCTAGATTGGTAGTGTCCGCACTCTCCACATCTGAAGCAAATGATGGGCCTTCTAGGCCCATTTGCAAAATTATTCCTTGGTCTAGGATTATAGTTGTTACCTTGGTTTGCTACGGCTGCCATTACATTTGCTGGTGGCAGAGGTCCTCCCTGTGTCCAGTATGTCGTTGCAGGCATTCCCCTGGATTGGCATTCATGGGCCTCATGGCCAACTTTCTTGCATAATTGACAAGTCACGTTTAGCAGAGGACATTCACTTACTATATGCCCTTGCTTGCTGCACATGGAGCACCAGAGTCCACTCTTGGTACCGCCTCCTTTGAGTTCTTGCAATTCCTGCCTCAGCTGAGCTAATTCTTCTGCTTGGGCCTCCTCCTCCTTTTGGAGCTTGAGTGCTTCAATCTCCCTTCTCAGCTGAGCCACAACAGTCTCCTCTTCTGTGTAGGGCTTATTCCTTTTCAAGCCCTCCAGCTCCCTTCTTAACTGGATCATTGGGTCCTCCAGTTCTGCATCATAGGTTGGTTGGGAAGAAGTTGCACCATACTGGTGCCTTATCTGCTCCAAGCGTGTGGCCGTATTGATGAACTCCTCAACAGAGGCGGTAGGTAACACTAACTCTTTTATTTTGCATTGGGTGACCACAGGTAGGGGTTTGGCTAACCACTTCTTGACAAAGAAATCATGCGGTGGATCTGGTAGTTTAGCCATTAGTGCTTTGGCCCTGGTCACAAACTCTGGGAATTTTTCTCCTGGACCCAATCTCAAGTTTTCTAGCTCTTCTATAATGATCTCCACAGTGTTGCCATGCTGAAACTGATTTTTGAAGGCCTCTTTCATCAAATCCCAAGAGGTAAAGTGGTTTTCAGCAAACTGGCTAAACCACTTGTCTGCCAATCCTTCCAATGTGGCCGAAAAGAGTATCAAGAAGGCATCTTCCCTACCCATTAGACCTCTAGTCTTGCATAATGCCAGAAATCTTCGAATGTGCTCATCTGGATCCTCATGAGCTAAACCTCTGAAAGAGGGAAATTTTATGTTTAATCTGGAGAGTAAGGTTTCTAGGTCCACCTGTCCTGCCATGCTTCTTACCGATGAAGTTGATGAAAGTGGACTCGATGATCTTCTGATCGCCTTTCTTCTTGTCTGCTTGCACGTGACCCTCAAGGTTTGTGACCGGGTCGCGGTCATGAGCTGTTCATAGTTCACTTAATACGAGACACTTGATATAAGTATGTACCTCTTTAGTCAACTGGAGTATTAATGTCGACACTGGAATATTGTTCTCCAAGTGCAATAGACCTTCTCCTATGCTCAATTCTCCTTGGATGTCCCACCGGGCGTGCCAAATTTGTTGGGGGATTCTTGGACGAGAAGGAGTTTGAGGGTTTGTAGGAGAAAAAAGGAAAGAATAAAGAAAGAAATGAGCTGGTAAACTTCACAGAGGAAATAACCTTGGAAGCTTCTGCAGAAGCACACCTTGGAATCTTGAGTTTGATTACAGTAAAACAATTACAATATTTGAGCTCAATCCGAGTCAATACTTCTGTGCGCACTACAGAGGGTGCTTAATTACAAAATACCAATTATCCCAAAGTCTTCTTGCAGTCGGCCTCCTCTGCATCAGTCCTCTACTTGCTTCAAGCTTATCCTTGTGCACACCTTGCACCAAGCTTCCACCAAGGTGATGAATGAATATCTTCTGTCGGCATGCACACTGCACAGAGACCTTGAGGTCCTTGGGGTCTAGCTTCGCACTCTCTGCCCTCTTCCTTAGCCACCTTTCTTGCACTCTTCACTTCCACCTCTCTGTGTCGTCGTACCCTAGTGACTCTTACACTTCTCTCTCTCTCTTACTTCAAGTGTCACCAAGAATAGCCTTTGTCTTTCTTTGTTGAGTGCGCCGGTTCCGTGCACTCTCACTATAATACAATCTTGGCGCCCTTTCAATGTCCCAAGATTGTCTTTTGACTGGTAGCCAACGACTCACTACTTTGTCCTGTAGTGACTTTAGAATTAAAGCAAAATTTTGATTGGGCGGCCCTATTTCCACCTTTGCGTACACGGCCGCTTCCCATACCTTCACCTTTTCCTTTTAATTCTTTACTTTTGCACCTAAGACTTTAAATTCACCCTTTGAACCTTAAGAGAATTAGAAAATTACTTCTGCAATACTTCCCCAATTTAATACCTCTTGTCTGTGA
Organism: Ceratopteris richardii; assembly: GCA_020310875.1. Taxonomy (NCBI): domain Eukaryota; kingdom Viridiplantae; phylum Streptophyta; class Polypodiopsida; order Polypodiales; family Pteridaceae; genus Ceratopteris; species Ceratopteris richardii. The sequence goes on from CM035444.1 coordinate 78,952,301, forward strand.
ACAATAAAAGACCTTTTATATGAACAATTGAAGGTGCACTACCTGTGCACTTTGACCCTGGAATTTTGATACTTTACTCTTGCCTATGCATAGCTGTGACCTTTACTTTGCTAGTTTCAACCGGTTAGGGCTCAACACAATGAATGAACAATATGAAACTAAATGGACATTGTTAGACATACTTTTAAACCTGCAACAAGCATCCACAATCTGAGATGTTACTCATATATAACTTCCTTTTTTTTTAGAGAACAAGAAAAAATTAGATTAATGAGAGAATTGTACAAAATGTGTAGGGGCCAAGAGCCCACACATCACCATAAAATCAATGTCATCAGTCTTTACAACGAGAGGCTGCACCATTTGACCATACCCAATGTTGAATTAAGTCAAGGTTTAGCTCTCTCAGCCATTGCCAATGCTTCTTGTCATCAAATATGAAGAAGTGGATTACCTTTTTAGGAATGATCTCCAAACCAAAATATGTGATATGCACAAAAATAGTTATCTGTACAAACTCAGGATGCAGCACGTAGAAAAAATACGTATAGTGATGGAGTCCCTCTCACTGTTCCCACTCAACATGCAGCACGTAGGAAAACTCACAAGCAAGAAGAGGTACTGTGGCGTACTCTCCAACATGCAACATGCAAAAAAATAGTTATCAATACTCCCCACTCAGGACACAGTGTGCAGAAAAAATGCCTATAGTGATGGAGTCCCTCTCACTGTTCCCCACTCAACATGCAGCACGCGAAAAAACTCGCAGGCAAGATGAGGTACTCCGGCGTACTCTCCAATATGCAGCACGTAGAAAAACCCATGTCATGAATGCTCCACATAGGGAGTTGGAAAAGCATTCCTACTCTGCAACCCACAGAAATCCCATCAAGCTTTGTAATGTCTTTTCTATCCCCAAGGATACATGCTGGTGGTGGCTTCCAAAGTCTATTTTTGGATCTTAACAAAGTCAATTTTCCACTTCAACTTGGGCTAATAATATCCAATACAGAGCTTTTGGGTCAAACCTATTCTTGGCAGCATGAAAGTTAGGGAACTTGAAGCACAATGAGCAGAAGCAAATGCAAGAACCGATTCTTTAGAGTTGATTAAACCTCCAATTTTGTGTTGCACACATACGTCTTCCATCGCCCATCAAGACAATCGCTGAAAGATTCGGTCGTGACTCGTTACAACAACACAGGATCAATAAAATAGCAGCCAATAAAACTTCTACCTTGCATGCTCCATAACAAATGTATGGATGCCAAAGACAACAATCAGCTACGCAGAAAAACTCCCACGTGAGATGAGGTACTACGGTGGACTCTCCAACCTGTAGCAAGCAGAAAAACCCACGTCATGAATGCTCTAGCATGCGTACTGCCGCCTACTCTAGCCCCACCACCTCGCTTTTACTCCTCTTTCAATAACCATTGCACGATGTTCAACTAAGAAGGATTGGGTTTTTCTAGCTAATTAACTATGTCCCGGACATCACTTTTTTGTAACCATTAACATGCTTTCACCCGTATACTATCATACTCAGACTACATTGCCACTCTCCAATCTGGATCATCAAGGGCTTCTTCAATGGTGGTAGGTTCCTTTATCGAGCCCATGATATCTGCCATTATCTTTGATCTTCTCAATCCATCCGAGGATAATTTTGGTACATCTACATGTGGATTGTGCTCATCAAAGAGCTATTGTGCCCACTTTCGTAGTGGCTTATGCTATGCAGCTACAACTGGTTGGCTTTTTACTAAGAAAATTTCTCCATTAGATGTTTCCTCCTCCTCAACTTTAATGTGTCTTTTGATAGGCACAAGGTGAGATATTTCTCTGTTTGATGAGATAGTAGATTTACCTTTATCTTCTACTAAGTGTGGTCGTTCATCAAACACCACATCATGGCTGACAAAAATCTTCCTTGCCTCAGAATACCACAACCTGTATGCTTTAGACTCTTCACTATATCCTCGGAAGACACACTTTTTGCTTTTTCAACCCAACTTTGATCTTGTTGAATCAAAAATATGTGCATAACAAAAACAAACAAAAATTTTGAAATGCAAAAATGAAGGCGTTTTACCAGAATATGCTTCTTGAGGAGTCATCCCCTTTAGTGCTTTCGTGTAGCTTCGATTAAGGATGTAGAATGGCATTGAAGAACCAACTAACATTCCAATGAAGAGACAAAGTCACAAGGTAGCTGTTGGAACTGAAGGACTCACAAGGCAAGGAAGCTTACGAAGGGAGTCAAAGAGAAGAGAAAGTACAAGCAGACAGAGCAGTCAATGATGATCTGGCAAGTAGGCCAATAATTTTTCAGGACACTAACGCATATAAAAGAGGTGGAGACACAAGGAGAAGGAGCAAGTAGGGAGCTCCAGGAAATGTATGTCAAAATGTTATTAGAAACCCCTACAAAAATAGTGATTTTCATCACTAAAAACCATTGTAAATACCATTTCATATTTTTGTAGCTCCATTTTGTGCAAGCCAAGGAGTCCTTGAGCTTGAGGAGCTTTAGAAGTACCTACCTGTCAGTTTTCACATTTTTTAGACTTCGTTTGAACCTCCAAATAGGGTAGAGAACCTAATTTTTAACTAGGCCGGACACTAGGTCTGGACACGACCAAAACCTAGTCAAAAACTATAAATAGAGCTAGAGAGCTCATTTTTGAGGGTAGTTTGTGATTGATCTAAACTTGTATGAGCACTTTTGAAGTAATCTAAAAGAACTCCATTGTCTCTCTCTTTGTCTTACTGTGTGTGCGCGTGTGTGTGTATGTGTGTTCAAAATAGAGTTGCTAAGAGAGCAGCTAGAATAGTCAGACAATGAGTCTGAGAGATCGTAGAGAGAGCCTGAGCGCGTATGTAAAGATGAATAATAGAACCTGAACTGTCAGGTATTCATCTGTAAGAGAGAAGGTAAGGAAGAACTACTTGCCACAGGAGAGTTTTCCATGGCTATGAGCGAAGTGAGGCCAAGCCATTTTGTACACATCTTCTCTAATAGAAAACACATGTTTGTGTGGAAAGATATGAGCGCATTGTGTTTCATGCTAGAACCAAACATATTGAGATTCAATATCATTTTCTTGAGAGAGAAGGTTGTTGATAAAAAAATAGAAATCATGCATACTCCTACAAAAGATCAACTTGCAGATATGTTGAGAAAGAGTTTGGATGGACCCAAGTTGCAAAGATTTAAAGATATGGTGGGGATAAAGAAGATGCAGGTAATCACAATTGATGATTGAGGGGGAGCTGTTGTAGCAAGACAATCAACAATTGGTGATTATATGAAGCTTAGGAGTGAATACATGAAGAAAAGCTTGACTCCTAAGAGCATGAAGTGAAGTAGAGATTCAGAAAGAGATGGTCTATATACACATGTACATTAGCTTTGTAAATACTTCACAAATACTTGAAGTATATATATATATATATATATATATATATATATATATATATATATATATATATATATATATATATATATATATATATATATATATATATATATATATATATATATATATATATATATATATGCACACACACACACACACACACACACACACATATATATATATATATATATATATATATATATATATATATATATATATATATATATATATATGTGTATGTATGTATGTATGTATGTATGTATGTATGTATGTATGTATGTATGTATGTATGTATGTATGTATGTATGTATGTATGTATGTATGTATGTATGTATGTATGTATGTATACTTATATATAGTTGATATATGTGCGAGAGATGAAATATAGGTGAGAGAGAGAGGAGTAGATTATGAGTGATCTGTGTATCATCCATCACTGTAAGATGCGTTAAATAGAAGATGTTTTTTGAGAATTTCACGTTGATTTTTCTTCATTTCTCCTTCTGTGTTTGATCATTTTAGGAATCCTTTTGTAGATATCTAAGTCCATAGTTAATGCATATATGGTTAAGATTTGGCAACCTAATTGTAAATAGGCTGAGAGAATTATGTGTAGGAACATTTGTATGTGAAGAGGTGATGAGTGTCTTCTGAAACTGGCGTAATCTCGATGATCAAAGAACTGATCAGATCTCAGTGCATAGTGTAAAGTTTTACACAAATGAGGAGTCAAAATCTGAGTTGGAAGGTAATCCATCTATGGCTAAAAGCATTTGAATAAATGGGGTCTAGTTTGGGAGAAGCATACATTAGAAGTTGCAGATGTCGAAATCGACCATACAAAAGTATAGTTTCAAACATAAGTACATTGTTTGAATCATATCTCAAGATTTAATAAATCTTTTGAGAAGTTTTGACTTGGAGAAGGTGCAGAACCTTTAGACGACACCTTATACAAATTTTCATCACAAAATTTACACATTTGGTCAGTTAATGGATGAATTAAGTGAAGTAGACTTTTCTGTGTAATGACTTTCTTCACAGTTAGCTAAAGTCTTGATAATTTGGCATTTCTCTTCTAAAATTAGTTGATGTTTTGAGTTATTCTTGATATAGAGGTGCTCTAAGATCAAGGATTTATTGTCTTTTGGAGTCATGTCCCTTTGTCTCCTCCCTAGTGTTCTATTCAGCCCACCATGGTGCTTGGGTGGTTTGCCCTGTTGTGCTCAATTGTGCACAACTATAAGGGGAGTTGTAACCATGCATGCCTTTGGATGACAGACTGATTAGGAATTTCCCCTAATGTCTAGGCAACAAAGCACCAAGGACATAAGTGTTGAGGCTTCCCTTCCTCACTTTTCATGGGAACATCAGATGTCCCTTGCATCATGGGTAGATGCCCGAAAATGGGAGCACCCCTCATCAATCCTTTGTAGGTCTTGTACCTTGATGGTTGGGTGGGCCTATTGCTTTCTCAAAGGGGCTTTGGACATGTGTGGCAATGGAGAACCACTCTGCCTCTTGGTAACCAACAACCTTGGACTTGATGACAAACTATTTCTAAGCCAACCCACCTTTGGTAGCCATCCCTTCTATCTTTTGCATGAAGTCTTGCTTCCGCTATGAAACCATCCTCCAAGACACTTACACTTAGTCTTGCTTGCTCTCAGGTAACTTAAAGGGATTGTCCCTTTAACTTCATGGCCATCCGTCTCCTTGCGAGTTTGGAAACGGAGGCCTCCTCTTGGAGCGGACCATCACAGGGGGGATGGGTAGAGGGCAAGAAGGGGGTGGGGGGTCAAGAGAAGAGGGAAAGAGAGATGGTAGAGATAGGATGAGAGTAGGTAGAGGGAGAAGGAACAAAGAGGTAGAGCTAGGATGAGAATAGATAAACTTCTCTTTTCTGAGAAAGGATGTAGGATAGATGGGCACTATAAAATCTAGCCCCCATTTTTCAAATGGTGGCCATGCTATGGAGATAACCAAGGGATTGTGTCTTTGTTTTGTGGGCTTGGGACTACACATTAGCTATGGTGAATTAGCTATTACGAATTAGCTATTAGTAATTAGCTATTACTAATTAGCTATTACTAATTAGCTAATTAGTAATAGTTAATTAGCTATTACTAATTAGCTATTATTAATTCGCTATAACGAATTAGCCATTACTAATTAGCTTGTTACTAAATAGCTATTACGAAGTAACTAGTTCTTGGTTAGATGTTCGTAATTAGCTATTACTAATTACCTTGTTACTAATTAGCTATTACTAAGTAGCTGATTGTTTGATAGTTGTTAGTAGGTAGCTATTACTAATTAGATTGTTACTAATTTGTGACTACTAAGGATCTATTCTTTTGCTAGTTGTTTGCAATAAGTCATCCATCAACTATCTCTTTCTTACTCTTTAACCCTCTAGTGGAACACTAATCTAGCTGGTTTCATTGTGCTAAGCAGTTGCTCGTACCTTAATAGGAACAATTACCAACAATGCTGATGTTGCATACGATAGGGAACTTGGGACAAGTGAGAATGTTGGACGTACACCATTTGCTAAAAGTAAGACTTATGCCCAATCTTCATCATCGAAAGAGAAAGAAAATATTCCATCCTTCTTCCAAACACCATCTGCAATGGATGCTAGTGTGGATCCTTGTCCAATTGATAACATGGATGATGCGGAGTCCACACGCATTGAATTTCATAGTGTTCTAGATGGAATGATTGAGAATGTTCTTGATCCAGTTAGTAGCTCAAATACTCATCTAGCTAGTCACAACTCTGTAGTTGATAATGATCCCATTGTTTGTTCAAACAAAGGTCATCTGCAGAATACAACTTTTGATCCTAATCAGAGTCCAAATAGAGATGTTCTTCAAATGAAACCTCCTCGAAGCAAAACTATTGTAACCCAGCCTCAGATTTTGACATGTGTGGATCCCCAACAAAGGGTGTAGGTGTTCATGTCCAAGAGGATGCCACTCTAGCATAGTTTATGGCAAATGCAAAAAGAAATTTGCAAGTACCTATGAAACGATAGAAGAAGCCAAGCCATTTGCACCCAATTACAAGGCAGCAGACTACTCGGTCACACTTGAATGGAGGCGTTGTACCTGATATAGTGGATCTTTTGAAAGAATAGTACCAGTGTTCACCCTCTTACATCATTGTCCTTTCTAATGGTTACTATCCGCACGTGTGGCATCATCCAAATCTATTAACTATCATCAGAGTTTGTAATCAGCCTATTTTGTATCGATGTTATTAAAATATTATGTTGTCTTTGCCTCATATTATATACCCTGTACATATTTGATAGCTCAATTGTGTCATTGATTGTAATGATGTAAACAGTTCTTCTTTTGGTATTATATGGGCAAAATGGCGTTTGTCCATAACTTAAGCACCAATTCGGAAATAATTTGAAGTCTTAATGCCATCATAAACATTAGGAATGCATTTGTATGAATTTTACAATTGGTCCTCTCATGATGCCTTTTTACAATGATATGATTTGGATAGTAGTAAATAGTTTCAAAGTGAGGAAACTGATTTCACTATTTAGTTCTACTCTTCACCTTCTTACAACACCTCTTTGTAATGGTTACTACATACATAACATTGTCCAAATCAATTAGCTCTCATAGGATTTTGTATTTAGCCTATTTTGTAATGATGTTATTGATTGTATTTATCCTATTCTATACAATTTTCGATAGACTAACAATGTCATTGATTGTAAGTGGTAATGATGTTTGGCTTATAGGTCAGATAAATAACAAAGTTCCATCCATAGCTACCGCAAAAGACAGTCTTACATCCTCAGCAAGTCAATGTCAGGCTGCAACAGAAGTTGAGCACAAAGATGCCCAAAAAGAAAAAAAACTAAATAAAGTATCAATTTCATCTCAAACTGATCCTATTTCAACTCAAACATGTCTTATTTCAACTCAAATTGGTCTTATTGCAATAGCAGTTGAGTAGAAAGTATTAGTTTCAACTCAAACTAATCCTGTACTAGTGTTTACACCAAAAGGCAATCGAGAACCTAAACAAATACTAGGCAAGTAAAAAAAACGAAAGAGGTAAGATCATGTGATAATGGAACCAGAATTTATTGAGATAGAAAGGGACCCTCCAAAGATTCAACATGGCCTGACAGAGGAGGAGATACAAGGATTTACAACCTATTCACAAGGATTTACAACCTAGGGCTCTAATTCAGGAAGTTGAAGTATTTATGAATATCCGAAGTAAGCAGGCCTTTTCTGACAGTAATGCTTTTCTTCAATGGTGCCTTGAACATTTCAATGTCTCGATCTGGAGTGCCTGTGATCTAGACAAGGTCAAGAAATGTATTGATACAATCTTCTCGATGTTAAGGAGGAAATTTATGGATATTTGGGGGAGGGATCAGTGTTTTTGGAATTTTTCAATCCATTTCAAGAAACTGGCTCATTTCTGGGACAAGAATGTGGAGTATGGGCCTGACAATACATTGATAATTGATACTACTGCTTACAGGTTATTTTACAACATTAGAAGATGTTGTCTAACGTTACCAAAGATGACAATCAGTGAAAGACTTAACTATCTGTCAGGAACTCTTTGTGATCAACTTTGGAAATGGTTAATAGCCCGAAATCATATTGAGTATGCATATATTATTTCCAGATTAATTCCTCTTGATGAAGAGAGTTTTTCTATATATCATGGAATCCATCAAGACCATAATCTAGATTACAGACATAATCGAGATTACAAACATAATTGAGATTACAGACAAAAACACTGAGTAATGCCAACTCTAGGGTGGCTATGAATGGTTCTATTTCTGAACCCTTCAATCTTTATAGATCTATCAGACAGGGTTGTCCCCTTGCTCCTCTTTTGTTTTCTATTTCTAGTGATGCTCTAGGATGGTTAGTCAAAGATAAATTGAACAAGGAATTATTAGAGGTATTTCTATGGCTAGATGAAAGTTAAAGAGGATTATACCTTAAATCCAGGGTTTGCTACTAATCTCTAATTTTTGTCATAGGACTCATTATGGACTAGACAGGTGAATGCTGAAGAAGCTTCTCCTTTGCCTGTTAAGATGAATAAGTGTAGGAAAAAAAGGCTTTAGCTCATGGAATAGCCTTATGTCTGGGCAGGATGTTGTGGATCCTTTCTTCATTAATGACATTGCTGATTTATCTCTTGGTTGTAAACAATTGCTTATGGATCAGAGGGAGCTGCTCTTGAAAGCCATGGAGAAGTGCAACCACTACAAATATTATGGAGAGCACAAATATTATGGAACATCTAGTCGGAAGAGATAAAAGATGCTTTGGAGATGGTAGTAGGAATCAAATTTACAACTATTGAAAAGAAATGAAGTTTCCTGGACAGGCCTACCTTTCTAGCATCTCTGATGCTCCTATGCATCAAGCCATGTATTCAAAAATCATATGTAATGTTAGATACCAACATTGGAGAGTCACTCTCTCTAAGATTTATTATCCCAAGAGGGCCTGCCCCCTGCACAACTGTACAATATTTCCTAAATTTAATTTAATCTGTCTTTTGCATTAAAAAAAAAAAATTTAAGTTTATGGGTGGATTCAAACTATTCTGATGGAATATAAATGGCATTTCCTTCCAAAATCATGGTTCCACCCACACATAAATTCATCTGTTTCAAGAGTGCGTGTTTTGTTTTGAGGGGGGTAAGCTGCCACACTTTTCTTTTTCCCTTTTGAAATGGAGGTTCAGTCTAAGCCTTCTCCCCCAGACTTTAATTCTGAACTTGCAACTGTACAAGTGAACAGGTATGGTACCCATGGGACCCCTCGTATCCCACAAAGCAAGGGTTAGATGAGTTACATAGTGTCTTACCGTAGCGAGGGATTGAACCCCCACCCCCCCCCCCCCCCCCCCCCTCAAGAGGCGAAGAGCCAATCCAATTGAACTGAGCCACACTCTTTTTTTGAGAGAACAAAAAAAATGAATATTAATATAGAAGAGTTACAAACTGTGCTAGGGGAAAACCCTCACCAAATACATATAAGAACTCCAACCTTTTTTTTAAGACAACAAGAAGATAAGATTAGTGAAGGTATGTGTAAGTGTACAGAGGGCAGGATCCCACACAAGGGTCCCAGATTACAATAAATACTAAGCAAATACTGCTGGAGAAGGGGACATACATCTGGGCAGGATACAAGTTAGAGAGATAAAAAGGTTCCTAATACACAAGCTCATGTACATGAGAAAATCATGTCAAATATGGAACTAGAGTACAACTTAAATAATGAATCTCTCCATTGGCTGGGGGAGGTTTTATACAGATGGTTAGACAGTTGAAAATCCTCACGAGGGGCTATCTTGATAGCAAGGAGACACCTCACTGCAATGTTTTTGAACCCTCTGCAGCTCTTGAATTTCTGCAACATGTATCTGGCAACATCAACAAGGTGAACAGGCCTGTGGAAAGTGCATTGAAGAAGCCTCTCTTGCATCACCTTTTTGTGCAGTAGCAATACCTGAAGACAAGTAGGAGATAAGTTAGTGATATCCACTATAGTAGAGACTTGAATGACCCCATCCTTGATAGTGAGGTCATTCTAGCTAGAATATCCCTTCTTGCAACACTTGTGCTCTTTGATTCCCATTTTCCAATTGTTCCACAGAGATAGCCATCCAATCCAGATGCTTTCCTGAAGAAAAAAGTCAAAATGAGTAAAGTACTTCTCATTAGGGTAACATGCCTTTTTCACCTCCATCCAAGCCTTCCATAATCTACAACAAAGGGAACTGCCTACAACAACAAAAGAGTAAGGAAACACAATAATATCCCATAAAGGATGATCTTGCCAGGATTTATAGTTTTCTATATAAAAATGTTTAGTGTTTCTTTTTATGAGGTTAGCCCATATGTCAGAAGAATCAAGGGATCTAGCTATCCATTTAGCAGCTTTATTAGGGAGGTAGGAGATGTTCCAATTGATTGAACTTCTCACCATAGAAATGGTTACTAAAGAAACTAGTTTATAATTATCTAGTCAAATTGTGTACTACATAGTGTCAGAAAAAAAGTTGTCCAACATCACATGGGTATTACAAATTCCAGGGCATACTATTATAAACGCACTCATACACATCACCATTTATGGTAAACATGTTTGTACAATCGTGGACTGGTGACATGGGTATTTTAATGCATCTTATGAGATGGGAATACATATAAGCTGGTGGTCTTGTTTCTAACCGCCTGTAGATATTTTCTTCTAGTCTCTCATAAAATAAACCCACCATATAATATGTTCCTGAAGCTATTAGGTTGTTCCACGCATCCATTACGTTCTTCGGACTGAATTGTTTTCCTTGTGTGCACTTTAGTAAATAGAAATTTGCACCTTCATCATTGACCTCTTTTGCATTGACTGCAAAGTTTTCATTCACTGCCAATGCATCTAATAGGTAGTTGCCATCACCTTCAAATGTAAAATTGGAAAAGGATGAGTCTTCTACTTCATCTGACTCATTGATAGGAGTCAAAGTATGGTACTCCCAATTTTGAACGTGGCATTTTTTGATGCATATTTTCCAGGTTCACTTCATCAATTTTCACTTCCCAGAAGACCCGTGTGACATCTCTCCCTTTTGAATTTGGCAAATTTCCCCTGAGAAATTTCACAACATCTGCAACACACTTTAGCATTGCACCTTTAGGTTTAAGTTGTTCATGGGTTAGCACCCTTTTCACAACTGCACCTGCACCATCATGTTCTCCCTTCCTATGCCCTGACTCAAAGAAGTTCCATATCATAGTCATGCCTATTAGCCCTAGATATCTTCCTACGAAGTAAAATGGACGTTTAGCTTTAAATTGAGAAGCTGCACCATCTGACCATACCCAATGTTGGCTTAATTCAAGATTTAGTTCTCTCAACCATTGCCAATGTAATTGGAAACAATCTTGCACAAAAAGGGTGTCATGCTTCTTGTCATCAGATATGAAGAAGTGGATTACCTTTTTAGGAATACCCTCCAAACGAAAATATGTGATATGCACAAAAATAGTTACTGTACAAACCACCAATGCATAGATTGTATTTCATTTTGCTCCCGAAATGTATAGTTCTCTACAAAATCAACCACTGAAACCACAACATCACCTGGGAATTTAGAGACACACATCTCAAACTAATTCGCTTGCCATAAATAAATGAAATTTTGTTTGATAAATTTCTTTAGAGTTTTCTCAAATAATCCTGTTACAACTTTAGGAATCATCTCTCTCTTTATCAATTCTTTCCTTTTATGAACTTGTCCTTCATGCATTGACTCGACATCTTCAAAGATCTTTATGGGATTATGATATTCCCCTATGCTAGTCTCTCTTGGACACCACTTAAAATGTCCTACTCTGCAATCAGAGCACTCACCCATCACACATTTGTACTGGTGGAATGTGGTATCATTTTGACGTGGACATAGAATACTCTTTATAATGCTGCTAATCGATCGAAATGTAGTTGCTGAAGCATTGCACCTTGATGTCTCCCCCACTTGACAAATAGAACAATCACATTTACAAAGATGCCTATGCACGACCGAGCTTGATTGACATAGGAGATTGATTACATCCTTAAGGTATGACATTTGAATGTGATAAATGCAACAACATGTGAATCTGTCTTAAAGTTTCAATCTCTTAACAAAATATGGCTTCAATGATTCAACCTTTTGAAGCTGGATATTTATCATTGGATGCAATTGTTTGAAGCGTATAAATAGCTCCATCTACATTACACAAACAAGTCGTTATTAGTAGTCATTAATTAGCTAGTTATTAGTTTGCTATTACTAAGTAGTTGGTGGTTAGTTGTTACAAGGTGTTAGATTGTTACTAATTAGTTCTTAGTAATTATCTATTACTAATTAGCTTTTTAGTAATTAACTATTATTAAGTAGCTGGTTCTTGGTTAGCTATTTGTAACTAGCTATTACTAAGTAGATGGTTCTTAGTTAGTTCTCAGTAATTAGCTATTACTGATAACAATTAGCTTGTTAGCAATTAGCTATTACTAAGTAGTTGGTTCTTGGTTAGCTGTTTGTAATTAGCTATTACTAATTAGCTTGTTACTAATCAGATATTACTAAGTAGCTAGATCTTGGTTAGCGGTTTGTAATTAGCTATTAGTCATTAGCGTGTTACTAATTAGCTTGTTACTAATTAGCTTGTTACTAATTAGCTTGTTACTAATTAGCTATTACTAATTAGCTTGTTACTATTTACCTATACTAAGTAGCTAGTTCTTGGTTATTACTAATTAGCTTATTACTAATAAGATATTACTAAGTAGCTGGATCTTGGTTAGCTGTTTGTAATTAGCTATTACTAATTAGCTTGTTACTAATTAGCTATTAATAATTAGCTTGTTACTAATTAGCTATACTAAGTAGCTGGTTCTTGGTTAGCTATTTGTAATTAGCTATTACTAATTAGCTTGTTACTAATTAACTATTAATAATTATCTTGTTACTAATTAGCTATTACTAATTAACTTGTTATTAATTAGCTTATTACTAATTAGCTTGTTACTCATTATCTTGTTACTAATTAGCTATTACTAATTAGCTTGTTAGTAATTAGCTATTACTAAGTAGCTTGTTCTTGGTTAGTTGTTTGTAATTAGCTATTACTAATTAGCTATTACTAATTAGCTTGTTACTAATTAACTTGTTACTAACTAGCTTGTTACTCATTAGCTTGTTACTAATTAGCAATTACTAATTATCTTGTTACTAATTAGCTATTACTAATTAGCTTGTCACTTATTAGCTATTACTAATTAGCTTGTTAGTAATTAGCTATTACTAAGTAGCTTGTTCTTGGTTAATTGTTTGTAGTTACCTATTACTAATTAGCTTGTTACTAATTAGCTATTACTAATTAGCTTGTTACTAATTAGCTTGTTACTAACTAGCTTGTTACTAATCACCTATTACTAATTAGCTTGTTACTAATTAGCTTGTTACTAACTAGCTTGTTACTCATTAGCTTGTTACTAATTAGCTATTACTAATTAGCTTGTTAAAAATTAGCTATTACTAAGTAGCTGGTTCTTGGTTAGCTGTTTGTAATTAGCTATTACTAATTAGCTTGTTACTAATTAGCTTGTTACTCATTAGCTTGTTACTAATTAGCTTGTTAGTAATTAGCTATTACTAAGTAGTTGGTTCTCGGTTAGCTCTTTGTAATTAGCTAATACTAATAAGCTTCTACTAATTAGCTATTACTAAGTAGCTTGTTACTAATTAGCTTGATAGTACTTAGCTATTACTAAGTAGTTGGTTATTGGTTAGTTGTTTGTAATTAGCTATTACTAATTAGCTTGTTATTAATTAGCTATTACTAAGTAGTTGGTTCTTGGTTAGCTATTTGTAATTAGCTATTGCTAATTAGATTGTTACTAATTAGCTATTACTAAGTAGCTTGTTACTAATTACTTATTACTAACTAGCTGGTTCTTAGATAGTCATTTGTAATTAATTAGCGATTACTAATTAGCTTGCTACTAGTAACCTATTACTAAGTAGTTGGTTCTTAGTTAGTTCTCAATAATTAGCAACTACTATTTAGCTTGTTAACAATTAGTTATTATTAAGTAGCTAGTCATTGGTTAATTGTTTGTAATTAATTATTACTAATAATCTATTGCTAGTTAGCATGTTACCAATTAGCTATTACTAAGTAGGTAGTTCTTAGTTAGTCATTAGTAATTATCTACTACTAATTAGCTTGTTAATAATTAAATATTACTAAGCAGCTAGTTCTTGGTTAGCTGTTTGTAATTAGCTATTACTGTTGGAAGTCAATGTTTATATTGGCTTAACAATTAGCTTCACTAAGAAGCATCAACTTCAAGTCTTAGTTATACAATAGACTATATAGAAGTTTTACTCTTAGAGACTACTTCAAGCAGTCGACGGGCGCAACATCCATATAGGATTGTCTTTCTAAAGTCGTGTACAACAAAACTACGTGGTCGACTTGGTCTAACCCATCGCTTCCAAAAGCTTCCTGATTGACCAAGGTTCAAACCCACGTGCTGCGGCAGCAAGATTGTGCTTTTTAATAAAGCAATCCGAAAAAGTCTTCACAGAAAAAGCCGTTCGTGATAGAGGTGTTTTTTTTGTTATCGTTCTACGATCGTAGCTTTTAGTACAGCTTTTCATGATACTCAACAACTATATAATATGGCCCTTGGCTCATTGTGTAACTCACTCACTCAAAGATCTAGAGCTTGGAGATCTTCTTGAAGACAGAGTGTTCTCACACTCTTGAAGGAGGTGAAGTTGTGGTGAAGGAGAGGCTACTCTCATTGCAGCAGGAAGTCTTCTACGAGGTGGTGGTAACTATCTTTTGTGAGTTAACCTTGTGGTTGATTTACAATTTCGTTACACTATTTTGTTAGCTTCGTTGCTTCATTCTCTTCACACACACTTAGATTATTTTGACATAATCTAAATTTTGTATCATCATCTTCTTATTCTTCCATTAGTGAGTGCACCACTTTATATGGTTGAGTAGTACTCCCATGTTGTAATTTGGACATCTATTATTTTTAGTGAAGTAAGCATCCAGCTTACATTCCCTATCCTTGTCTCAAGATCTCTTTCTTTCTATATCTCACTTATCATCTTGTCAATTAAGTTGTGTATGCTCAAAAGGTTTTAGTATTGGAACGATCCTGGGGCCCCAAATTCCAACACTTGGTATCAGAGCTACATAATTGACATACACACTTAAGATAAGATGAGTGAGATTAGAATTGAGATTGAAGACAAGTTGGATGGATCTTCGAATTATCCCATGTGGAGTTTCATGATGATAAACTTGTTAGTGACAAAGGATTTATGGAGTATCGTCAATGGATCCTTAACAAGACCAAGACGAGAAGGCGAAGAAGGGTCTACAGCAGCTTCAACAGGTACTGGAATTACTATTACAGAACCAACTGAAGAAGAGGTAACCACTTCGACATCCAGAGTCACTGCTAGGTCTTTACCTAGAATTCCTCCTACTGAAGATCAGGCAAGATGGGATGCTAGAGATGCTTTAGCACTTTCATTCATAGCAATAAGTGTCAAAAAGCATATTCTACCACAGATCAAATCTTGCAGAAGTTCTAGTCAAGCTTGGTTAAAGCTCGAGAATCTTTTTCAGAGTAGAAATCCTGCTAGGAAAGCTCACTTGAGGAGACAACTAGCAAATACAAGGATGAAAGCTGGTGATTCAATTCAAACCCACATTACGAGACTCGTTGACTTGAGAGATCAACTTCTAAATGTAGGAGTTGAGATATCAGATGAAGAAATGGTAAATACGCTGATTAATTCACTTCCTATTTCATATCGATCTTTCATAACCACTCTTACCCTTAGCACAAGAGATAGAGAGGTTACATTTGAAGAGTTAGAGTTCTTGTTACTTCAAGATGAAGATCAGTTGAAGGGAATGGAAGAGAATGAAGAAGCACTTTCATCTTCATCAAAGGGTAAGAAGAAGAAGGATAAGAAGAAGGAAAAACAATCCAAGAAGGAAAGTAGATCCCTCTCACCTTCTACTTCAGATTCTGTATCTACGGCATCTAAAGAGAATTCTTCTAAGAAGAAGGTAAAAATATCATTCTTCTTGTGTGAAGAAATCTAAGTGATTTCATGTTACTGTGAAAGTTAGTTAACAGTTACAGTTTTCTCAGCGTACATTCTACGGTACTTCTACAAGTTAGATCTCACAATATAGTGTTAAGTTTCTCATGAGTGATAGCTTATCTTGAAGCTAGTAGTCTCAACCATAAACTGATCAAAAGAATTTTACGAAACAGGACATGTACACACAGTATTGTGTCTAATAGTAAAGGCATCCAAAACTAATGAAGTTTTCCTCAAACTTCAGACAGAGTTTATTCACTGAAGGAAGCTCAGGTATTACTTCCTTACTTCATTTACACATATTTGAAGTAACTACAAACAGAATTGCAGCTGATTCGGATAACATTATGGTGACATTCCTGTAAGATTCCGGTGAAGTTACAGTGATATTTAGGTGATTTTAAAACTCAGTTTTGGCACATTTAAGTGACAAAAAGATTATCTAACAGTAAGCAAGCAGAGAATTATAAAGTTTGAAGTAAACCAGATCAGAATTGAATCCTGAAGGAAAGGCAAAGCTTTCTGTAAAGTGAATTTTAGATTTCACTAAATACAGTTATAAAGTTTTCAGTTTCAGAAAGGTTGCTAAGCTATTGATGATTATAGAGGTGTTCTAATATCATTCTAGCTTAGTTCTTGTGGTGTGACGAATTCTGCAGCTTAGTTTTCAAGTTTCTCGTCACGCCAACAAAAATGACTAAACCATTTGTCTACTAGCCCTTCTAATGTTGCAATGAAAAGAATAAAAAATGCATCTTCTCTTCCCATCCGACCCCTTGTCTTACATAAGGCCAAAAATCTCCTAATGTGCTCATCTGGGTGTTCTTGTTGTTGGAGCTAGACGTCTGCGGAAGCACGCGAATAGCACAAAGAAGAAGAAGAAGCTTGGAGCACAACACACAATAATGAATGTATTACCACTAGCATTTATAAAGATGAGTAGCCCGTTAGGGCAATAGGCATATATACAAGCCAGGGGGAAAAAACCTCCTAAAGAGGGAAAAAAGTGCGCCGACGGTCCTAGTGTGTTCACACACATCACTACCTAAAAATATCAAAAAATCCTCCCTGGTACTGATGCGGTGAACAAGGAGCTCACACTCATGTATAAGGAAGTGCCTGGCTATGTGGAAATCACTCCACAAAAGGAAGTAAGCCCAAAGCTTTGTGGAAAGCTTTAAACTTCTCCCTAGGTATAGCTTCTGTGAAAAGGTGTGCAATGTTCTCCTGCATGGGCACATATGCCAAGATGATCTCCCCAGTAGAGAACCTCTCCCTGACATAATGATAATGGACCTCAATGTTCTTAGTGCGAGCATGGATCACAGAGTTCCTCGCAATTGCCAATGTGCTCTAACTGTCAGTGAAGATGCTAGTGGCAAAAGACTAACCAACACCCAAATCAACCATAAGGCGTCTGAGCCACACACACTCAACAGTCGCTGTGAAAGTTGCCATATACTTAGCCTCACAATTGAAAGTGGCCACAGTAGGCTGCTTCTTGCTCAACCAAGATATCCATAAGCTACGAAGCATGAAGCAAAAACCATTAGTGGACACACTAGTGTCATAGCAACTAGCCCAGTCAGAGTCAAAAAGAGCATGCACATCTAGCAGTAGTGATCCCCCCTTGGGATAAAACAACCCAAGTAGCCGAGTACCACTCAAGTAGCAAAAGATGCTCTTAAGTGCTTGCCAATGCTTGACTTCTGGGCAATGCATAAACCTGCTCATCTGTGAGATAGCAAACTGAATATCTGACCGAGTAATGCAAAATCAAGCATCCAAAAGCTTACTGATAGAGAACAACATCAAATGCATCTCTAGCATCATGAAGACTCAGTCGTAAACCTATCCCCATAGGAGTGGCAATAGGTTTACAGTCTTCAAGGGAAAAATGATGCAATAATGTGTCAATATATTTCGTTTGACACAAAGCCATTCCACCATCAACATGCATAAACTGAATGCCCAAATATTGATGCAAATGCCCCAAAAAAGACATCTCAAATGAGGCATGCAAAATCAGCGTTGAAATCAGCAATATGCTTCTCATGAGGACCAGTGAGCATCATGTCATCAACATACATCACAATGATCAGAAGTACATCATTAGCACACTTGACATATAAGGTGGTTTCAGTTGGACTGTTCTCAAAACCATGTGCAATCAAATAGGCATGTATCTTTTCATACCAAGCACGTGGTGCTTGCTTTAAACCATTTAATGCCTTCTTTAACCTGCACATCTGGTTTTCATGCCCTTTTTGCATAAAGCCACGGGGCTGAAAAACATACACTTCTTAATGCAAGTCACCATTCAAAAATGTAGTTTTAATGTCGAATTGATTTACATTCCAACCATGATGGGCTGTAAGTGCACAAATGCTCCGAATAGTAGTCATATGGCATGTAGTTGCAAAGGTCTCATCAAAATCAATGGCTCTTTCTTGTGCATAACCCTTTGCAACAAGCCTAGCCTTATACCTATCAATTGTTCCATCACGCTTACGCTTTAGCTTGTAACCCACTTAGTGCCAATGGCCTTCTTGCTAGGAGGCAAGTCACATAAAGACCAAGCACCGTTCTTCATTATAGCATCATATTCAAATTCCATAGTAGCCATCCAATTTTCTAAATTTTGTGCTTCCTCAAATGAAACAGGCACATTCTCATCACAGAGACTAGATGCAGCCATGACATAGCAATCTGATGCAAAAGAGGCACTATGAGAGCCTGATAGAGTATAATATGACAGAGTTGCATCTAATTTGCTGTCATGGAAAGTCTGCACCAGCCATTTTGGCATAGTTTTCGCTTCCCCAATATTAGCTCTCTCAGCAATAAGTGCATCACATAAATCTGCACTTAATGCACATCACATGACATTGGCCGCTGACGGACAGAGCAAAGACAGAGACTACACGATGTCAATAGAGAACGCCACCAACGCGAAAGCAAGTGTGGGCTCCCCTTTCCCTCATGCTTCTCTCTAGGATGTTAGAAAGATGAGCTCTACCTTGATTATATACCCATAGCTGCTCTGTTTGCCTTTGTTTATGGGATAGATACCCCTTATCTCAGACGAGTGCAAAATTTGGGAACTCCGAATTCGTGGAGAAGGAGGTAAAGAGAAGTTTTTTTTGAGTTTTTTTTTGCCAAATTGGGGGGAATAAAAATATGGATTGGATCAAAATTTTAGCAAGATAATGATGCACACATGTATTATGGGCTGTGGAGATTGGGTATGGGAGTTAATTTTGATAAAAAAGCTTTTGTTTCTCAGTTTGGAGCCTCTCAAAATCACCCTTCCATGAAGATTTGCTTTTCCACAATCCACTCCTGACATACGGGTTCTTCGCATCGTAGCTTGCTCATATGATATCCGATTCCAAAAATCTTTGTCACATTACGAAGCTATACTCCTAAAATGTTTTTAGAGACCATTGATGTTGGATTTGGACAAGATTTGGTCAACCAAAATCTCTCTGTGGTGCTTCAGCAAGAACTAGGGAGCCACTTTCGGGCCTAGTTTTTCATCATCCGGTGTCCAAATTCACTTTTCACTTGGGACAGCTTTATATCTTTGAAGTACAAGTGCTAGGATACATTTCTTGGACTGGCAAGGACTATCAAATCTCTAAAGTTTTTTAGTTTCACTCAGTTTGCCCGGTTGGGGATATTGCTACATGGCTTTGGCATTGTTCTTGTTGGTTTTTGGTGATTAGAACCTCTCCAGACCAACCAGACATTTCCAATTTTTGTTTGGGCCTGGCAAGGATTCAAAATCAGTGACCTCAAACTTCAAGGATCACTTGGATTTCGCTTCCATAGCTTCATTTTGTACTAGGGAAGTGCTCTTGTGATATATTTCTCTTCTTCTTGCATATTCAAGGTTTACTTCCATTCTTTTTCACATACTCCAGTTAGTAAACGGGGAAGGGAAGTGTAACATGGAATCTAAAGGGAAACAAATAGTTGAACACATTTCTCCATCTAAAGAGCAACTAGAGGATCCTTATTCTAGAATGGAAGAAGTAAAATTGGGGCAAGAAGTAGAGGAAAACTTAGAAGAGAAAGAGCCTCAGCAAGAAGAATATACATATAAAGAGCTTTTGGATGAGTTTTTTACTCATGACCAATTTGTAGACTTGAAAGATCAGACCCTTAAACTAGAGAGAGATCTAAGTGGCATTACATCTCTCATTCAGCAGCTAAAGTCTCAAATGATCTCACTCGAGACTCATGTCACCTCTTTCCTAGCTAGGAAGGAAAGAGAAAGCCCTACTCTTCCTTTAGAGATGACTAGGAAAGATACTTCTCTTCCTAGTAAGCACAAAGGAGAGAGCTCTAGGGAAGCTCCCCTCCTGAAAGACTTGAAGCCACCTACCTTTACGGGGGATGACCGAGATAGGAACAAGGATGCAATCTACACTTTTTTACAAAAATGGCATGATTTGCATCAATTGAATGGCACCCCACCAGATTATTTGTGCTAGAGGTGAGTCTCTCGCTCGGCCCACGTGCTTACAAGTGGTGGATCAGTCTTAAGGAGGCGAACTCTATCCCTACATATTGGACTCGGTTTGAGACTCTTTTTCTAAAAGAGTTTCTTCCTCAGAATGAGGAGGAGAGGAATTGGGATGAGTGGGATAGGATTACCAAGAGAGGTAGGCCTCTTATAGTCTACATATCCCACTATAGAGAGATCATTTTGAAACTTAAGGGCTTAGATGATTTCCAGAAAACCAGGGGGTTTGTTAGAGGCTTAGATAAAACCACTATGAGAGAAATCAGAAGGAATGCTCCTAAGAAATTTGAGGAGGCAATCAAATATGCCCAGATTTATGAGGACCATAACCATTCTCAATTCACTCCTATGGAGACGGATCAGCCCCTCAAGCCTCTTAGCACAACTAAATTCAAGAAGAAGTTGCCATTTGGAAAAAACAAATTTTTTTATTAAAAAACAAAGATCACAAGGACCTAGGTTACCTACAGATCAGTTTGAGAGGGCCAAAAGAGAGAGCCTGTGCTTTAGGTGTTTGTCTCCTAGCGATTCACAATGGAACTGTCCACTCAAGAAGGGGGAAAAAAAGAAGAGAGAACCAAAGACTAGTACGGCCCCTGAAAAGGGCAAAAAGGCGGTCCACCTAGTGCAGACCCTTCCTATTCATGGCAACTCTAGCTGCAAGGGAGTGGAGGTGATGCACGAGGATATAAAGCATACCTATTGTTTAACTCAGTCATTATGGTCACCATAGTTTGGACCACATGACCTAGTTAAACTACATGGTAGTGAGTACGAGACCAGGGTGTGAGTCATGATAGATGACTCTGCCACTCATAACTTTATAAACTATGCTCTAGTCAAGAAATTAAAGATTCCCTGGTAGCCTAGTGCACATAAATACATAGTATCTATGATGCAAGGGGAAGACAAGAGGATATGGGATACTATGGTATCCAATTTGGAAGTCAAGATGCAGGACTATACAGATTAGATGGAGTTCCAAATTATGAATATGGAGAGGACATACCTTGTGTTAGGAAGAGAGTGGCTATGGGGGTTGGGAGACACACTTAAATACAACTATCAAAACAACACACTTGAATTCGAAAAGAATGGAAGTAAAGTTTGTATTCAGGGAGAGAGAGATGTACCTAGTACATCTCTCATTTCATCATTAGATTTGTATAGTCTTTGTTATTCTCAGCATGTACAGGAGATGTTTTTATTGTATAGTCATGATGTAGAGCATTGTACAAACAATTCATCTCATGTATATTTTCATGCTAGGAATGTAAATATGGATAGGACTTTCTATTATTCGTTTTTGCAAGAGTGTGTGGTTAAAAGTTTTAAGGATCTTATGTTTGAGTATAGAGATGTTTTTCCCACTGATTTAGCAAGAGGGCTACCACTTGAGAGAGGGGACATTGACCATGCCATTGAGGTAGTTATTAACACTAACCCTATTTGTAGGCCACCTTATAGGCTTAGTGTTTCTCAGCATGAGGAGGTTGAGAGGCAATTGTAGGATTATTTGAATAAGGGCTTCATTAAACCTAGTAACTCACCTTGGGCATCGCCAATGCTCCTAGTTAAAAAGAAAGATGGCTCTATGAGGTTACGTATAGACTATAGAGCACTTAATAAGGTAACTATCAAAAATAGGTTTGCAATGCCTAGATTGGAAGATCTATTTGATCAATTACATCAAGCTAGGTATTTTTCCAAGCTTGATCTTAGATCAGGATATCATCAGATTAGGATTAGGGCAGAGGATGTCCCTAAAATTGCATTTGGGACTAGATATGGGCACTATGAGTTTTTGGTGATGCCTTTTGGTCTCACCAATGCTCCTGCCACTTTCATGAAGCTCATGCATAGTGTTTTACGACCTTATCTAGGACACTTTGTAGTAGACTTTTTGGATGACATTCTAATCTATAGTGCATCAGAAGAGGAGCACTTGGAACACTTAAGAAAGGTATTTCAAGTGCTAAGGGAAAATTCACTCTTTGCTAAGGAGTCAAAGTGTGAATTTTTCAAAACAGAGGTTAGATAGCTTGGGCATATAGTCTCCCAAGATGGAATCCAAATGGATCCTGAAAAAGTAAGGGCTATTATGGAATGGCCACAGCCAAGAAACATGGAAGAGCTCTAGATCTTCCTAGGTTTATCATGTTTCTATCGAAGGTTCATTAAGAACTATGCCGAAATTGCTATCCCAATGATGAAACAACTTAAAAGGAAAGGGAAAGCCTTTCATTGGGGAGACAAATAGAAACAAAGTATGGAGAAATTGAAAGTAGCAATTGCTAGAGCTCCACTTTTACATATAGCACACAAACCATTTGTGGTTGAGACTGACCTGAGTGATTTTGCTATAGGAGCGGTTTTAGTTCAGGATGGTCGACCTGTAGCTTTTGAGAGTAAGAAACTAGAACCGGCTCAGGAGAATTACTCCGTCTATGAGAAGGACTTGTATGCAATTGTCCTTTCTTTGAAAAAGTGGCGTCATTATTTATATGGTGCCAAAGTTACGATAGTGTTTGATCAAGAGAGCATTAAGTGGCTCTCTAATCAAACACACCTTAAAGGTCGGAAGACCCGATGGGCAGAGACCCTTCAAGAGTTTGATTATGAGCTTAGGTATAGGAAGGGAAAGTTTAATGTAGTGGCTGATTCAATGAGCTGCATGATTATGCTCAATGGACTAAGTTTCACTCAGATCACTAGTGAGCTACTTGAGTCCATTAGAGGGAAATGTAGGCTTGATCGTGCATATTCTGAGATTTGGGAAGCTATAGAGAATGGGGATCATGATACACAGGTTTCTAGTGAGGAAGGAGTATCTATGGGTACTCAAGAAGGATTCAAGTGGAAGAATTACAGTGTCCATGATGGATATCCATTATATAAAGGTAAGGGGTGTGTTCCTAGAGATTTTGAGATGAGACGGCATATTTTATATGAGTGTCATGACACACCTAATGCGGGACACCCAGTTGTTAACAAGACTTATGATCTTATTAAGAGGCAATTTTACTGGTGTGTACTTCATAAGGACGTCCTAGAGTATGTGCTTAAGTGCACTAAATGCCAGGTCAACAAAGCTGAGAGATTGAGGATTGGAGGACTACTCCACCCATTGGATATTCCTAATGGGAAGTGGGAGAGTATGTCCATGGACTTTATAGTCGGATTACATAGTACACAAAGAGGGCACGACTCGATCTGGGTAATTGTGGATAGGTTAACCAAAATGGCTAGGTTTATACTACAGTGGAAACACCAGAGTTGGCTAGAATCTTTGTAGAGAACCTATACCGGCTATATGGTCTTCCCTTAGACATAGTTTTTGATTGGGATAGGAAATTTACTAGCCACTTTTGGAGAGCGATCTTCAAAAGGTTGAACACAAAACTTAGCATGAGTACGGCCGAGCATCCACAATCGGATGGGCAAACAGAGAGGGTTAACCAGATACTAGAGGATATGCTTCGAGCATATATGAATAAAAGGCAAACTAATTGGGAAGAGTACTTACCTATAGTAGAGTTTGCATATAATAGTGCCAAGAACTCTTCCACTCGGCATAGTCCATTTATGCTTATATATGGGTTTCAACCAAGAGCTCCTTATGCAGTAGGCTTGCAGAATGAGAAAGTTCAAGCTGCAAAGGACTTCTTGGAAGAGATGAATGATATGCTTAGGCTTGCTAAGGACAGCATTAGGAGAGCTTAGGATAGGGCCAGAGACTATGCTAACCCTCCAAGGAGAGACATCAACTTTGAGGTAGGAGAGCAATTCTATCTTAGAGTTCCATCTAGTTCTGAAACCATGAAGATGGGACCCTGTCCAAAACTATCTCCTAGGTATTGTGGACCTTTCCAAATACTTAAGAGAATAGGAAAGATGGTTTACTAGATCCAATTTCTAGAGAATAATCAAATCCATCCATTGTTTCATGTTAGCTGACTTAAGAAAAGGCTGGGTGAATCTGACATCCTCATTCCAGATAGTGAGGTAGTAGAGCCTATTTCTGTTCAATCTGTTCCACATGAGCCTGAGAGCATACTACGCACTCGAGAAAAACGAATGAGAAGTCACTTATATAAAGAGTGTCTAATAAAGTGGAAAGATAGTTCAGAAGATAGTGCGACATGGGAGCTGGTTAGCATCCTTTAGAGATGATTTCCTAGTTTTAGATTATCTTCTCAAGGGTCTTCTTAAGGGGAAGGATACGCAGGAAACAACACGGAGACATGACCATGTATTTTAATACATGGGGATTTAGTGGGAGTACTATTCTGTTGATTATCTCTTTCTATTAGACCTTCCAATACCATTTTTAAGGAAAAAAATGGAGTTAAGGGGAAGGAAATGTTATATGGAGTAACCCTTCAGGAGAGGTGTGAACCACCTCTTAACTTATTTAGATGGGCTCACACATGAGTGCCATGTGACACCCATGTGTAGAGCCATGTGGGGGGGACTCACTTACTTATGGAAAGAGAGAGAGAGAGAGAGAGAGAGAGAGAGAGAGAGAGAGAGAGAGAGACTAATCTCGGGTGTACGTGGCAGGGAGGATAGAGAGATGAGCATCTTCGTGCGTCCTCGAGTTCTGAGAATCGATCATTGCCTCTGAGTGCATGTAGGTATCACTCCAAAAGTAGGAGCAATCATTGAGACTTGAAAAGAACTAGCATCAGTAGTAGTCAAAATGATCTTACGAACTCCCATAATAGGATAAGAGGAGTTGTTGGCACATGTAACAGTATTCCCTGTAGGTGCAGGCTCGAGTGAAGAGAAGAAATTGTGCTGCGAGGTAATATGTTTGGTCGCCCCACTATCAAAGTACCAAACATCTGAGTCTATTGTAGACATGCACTGCTCATAAGAAGATGGGTCAAAACTGCAAACAGTAGTAGACGTCCATTCTTCTCTTTGTACAAGATTAGTAGACTCCATTTTTGGTGTAGAGGCCTCTGTTGTTGGTGTAAATTGCAAGCCTACACATTTGGCTCAAAGGATGCATTAAAGTCTACACATACATGAAGAAGCATAGGAACATATGCTAGTGGTTAATTACCACTTTACCTCATTGTAAAAGTCAAATTGACTAAGAACCTTTTGTAATCACCTACCAAAGTGAGTCGTGGAAAACGTAGATCATTTGATTGAAGGAATATCTCCAAGCATTTAGGAGCTTGATTATAGGGAGCCAAAATTTGAATTTGAGTTCAAATCTTCACTCACTTCATATAGGAGAAAGAACCTTGAAACAAATGTGCAGGGACCAATGTGTGCTTGGGATACCTAATGTATCCAAGCAACATATGATTACAAGTGTGGTGCTTGCCTTGGTAAGTCTCACAGGTTACCCTTCTCCAAGAAAGGATAAATGCATGAAGATTACCTAGAGCTTGTACACACAGATGTTTGGGGACCTAGCAAAGACCCCTCAGTCTCAGGATCAAGGTACTATGTGTCTTTCATTGATGATTATAGCAGATGGACTGTATTATACTTCATGAAGCACAAGGATGAGGTATTTAATTGTTTTAAGAAATATCTTGCATTAGTTGAAAACTAGACAGGAAGGAATTTGAAGAGGCTAAGGTCAGATGGAGGAGGTGAGTACTTCTCCAATGAATTTGAAGACTTCTTGCAAGACAGAGGCATCAAAAGAGAGATAACCACAAGGTATTCTCCTGAACAAAATGGGGTAGCTGAAAGAAGAAATAGGTTAATTGTTGAGACAACTAGATCTATGCTTAATGAGAAGAAGTTACCTAACTATCTATGGGCAGAGAGTGTTTCTACTGCCACTTACCTCATAAACAGGTTACCATCTAAGTCACTTGATGGTATGACACCCTATGAAGCATGGCATGGTAAGAGACCATCATTAGATCACTGCAAAATATTTGGATGTGTAGCATATGTGCACATTCCTTCTCAGATAAGAGGTAAGCTAGACCCAAAGGCTGAAAAATGCATTTTTATTGGGTATGATTTAAATCAAAAAGGTTACAGGTTTTATAATCCTACCAATAAGGGATTTATGGTAAGCAGAGATGTGATCTTTGATGAAAATGATTCTTGGTATGAGAATGAATGCAGGAAAGTTAAACTACCCTATGATTTAGAAGAGGAATTTCCAAAACTTGCAAAGGAGGAACCTACTCAGAATGAAGACTCAAGTTCAGATGATGAAGACACTATCAACCTTGAAGAATTCAAGGCATGGAAGTCCAAGGGCAAAATGAAGATGAAGAAGCTTGAAGACATACCTGAATCATCAACTCGATCAATCAGAAGATCTCAAAGAGAAAGCAAGAAACCTATCAGATATGGGTATGATACATCTCTTGTTACTAAACATTCAGTTTATCTTGCCAAAGATTTGTCAAATGAAGAACCAGGTTCATATGAAGAAGCAATAACCAAATCAGAATGGAAAGAAGCTATGGATGAGGAGATTGAAGCACTCAAGGAGAGTGACACATGGGAGTTAGTACCCAAGAAAGATTCTATGAAGGTAATAGGATCCAGATGGATCTATAAGTTGAAAAGAAATTCTGATCGAACTATTAATAGGTACAAAGCCAGATTGGTAGCCAAGGGTTTTGCACAAACCCAAGGCATTGACTATGAAGAGACATTTTCTCCTGTGGCCAAGATGCCAACAATCAGAGTGTTGGTAAGTGTGGCTGCATCAAAGAATTGGAACATGTACCAATTGGATGTCAAGAATGCTTTCTTGAATGGATGGATTTCAGAAGAAGTTTATATGTCACAACCTCCTGGCTATGAGGACCCTAAGAAGGTAACTTATGTTTGCAAATTAAAAAAGGTTTTATATCGATTGAAGCAGGCACCTAGGGCATGGAATTACAGGTTAACTACATACCTCCAAGACCAACGTTTTGTCATGAGCAAGGCTGACACTTCTCTGTTCATTAAGAGAAGTAATTCAGGGGTAATATATCTCTGTGTTTATGTTGATGACATCATCATTACAGGTAATGATGTCAATGGAATCAGGTATATCAAAAGCCAGATGATGAAGGAGTTCAAGATCAATGATGTTGGTTTATTGAAGTATTTTCTAGGGCTTGAATTAGTTTACACTAATTCAAGGATATACATTACTCAGAAAAAGTATGTACAGGATATGTTGAAGAAGTTTCACTTGCAAGATGCTAAAGTAGCAAGCACTCCAATGGAGGTAAACCTAAAGCTAAGTGCCCATGAAGGTGATGAAGTCAAAGACATTACAGGTTATCAAAGTATGGTAGGTAGCTTGAACTATGCTACTCTTACAAGAATTGATATTGCATATGGAGTAAGTGTGCTAAGTCAATTTATGCACAAGCCAAGGATACCCCACTTAGAGGCTGCCAAGAGAATCTTGAAATATCTCAAGGGTACATAGAACCATGGTTTGTATTTTCCTTACACTTCAGATATTGATATCAAAATTTATTCAAATGCAGATTGGGCAGGATGCAAGGATGATAGGAGGAGCACGTCTGGATATATTTCCTTTGTAGGTGACAAACCAATTTCATGGTCTTCAAAGAAGCAACCTACTATTGCTTTGTCTTCTACAGAGGCAGAGTATAGAGGACTGGCTAATGCCACACAAGAAGCAATTTGGATTAAGCTTTTGTATACATAATTGGGTTTGTTTACTAGGTCACCAATTATCTTTGGAGATAATACGAGTTCTCTTCACCTTGTAGCTAATCCTATCTATCATGCTAGGACCAAACACATAGAGGTCCATTATCATTATGTGAGAGAGAAGTTGATAAGCAAGGACATTCAACTTACCTATGTATCAACCAACATGCAATGTGCAGATTTGTTGACTAAAGCTTTGGATAGAACAAAACTTTGCAGGTTCAAATCCATGATTGGATTGCAGGATATACTTGAAGATTGAAGATGAAGACTTAAGCCAAAATGTTTGGCTTGAGGGGGAGCTGTTGGTGTAAATTGCAAGCCTACACATTTGGCTCAAAGGATGCATTAAAGTCTACACATACATGAAGAAGCATAGGAACATATGCTAGTGGTTAATTACCACTTCACCTCATTGTAAAAGTCAAATTGACTAAGAATCTTTTGTAATCACCTACCAAAGTGAGTCGTGGAAAAATTAGCTCATTTGATTGAAGGAATATCTCCAAGCATTTAGGAGCTTGATTATAGGGAGCCAAAATTTGAATTTGAATTCAAATCTTCACTCACTTCATATAAAAGTGAACATGAAAAGTCGCGGGTAAGAGAGATCATTCCCGAGCCTCATTCTACTGATTTTGAGTGTGTGTGAGGACTATACTATAGCCTACAGCTCTCTACACCATTAGGCAATGTTATTCATGCCAATGGGATTGTATACAAGTGTTCATTAATAGATACATTTATATCATTCATCTCTGAGTTCTCTGTTAGTCTACTCAAAAGTCTGTCAACTTGTCAAGGGCATATCTCGGTCAATTCGTCACCAAATCAAGTGATTCAAAGCTTGTTGGATTCAGCTCAAAGTCATCTACATGCTATCAAAGTTTGAACCAATTCTATTCAGCCAATTCAGAGAAATCGACATCAAGGTGAACTCTGGTCATTTTCTGCTACAGTCCTAAAAAGTCAGGGATATAGCTAAACTTGCTAAATTGATTTCTCTTAGCATAGTTTATCTTTTTACATCATTCCACTTGCAAATGGTAGCTTACTAAGATAATTAAATACCCCTAGAAGGAGTTTTATCAATTTCTACTGTGCTGGTCACACTGAGTAAAACATTCAGCAGGTGTCAAGACAAAAATAGAAGGTTTTCTTGAGTTTGTGAACTTCAAAGTTATCTATTTTGGTTCAATCATAACACACATCACTTCCAAAGTACATAGGCCATTTTTTGGTGTTATTGGAAAGCTAAGAAGGTCTACTTATCAACTCTGAAGCAAAAGAGGGCTGGTACAAAGCAGGTTTAGCAGTACCTACTCAATCTCTTGGAGCATCCATCCATCATCCCAACATCTACAACAACCATTCCAGCCTCTTTCTTCTTTGCCTCTTTAATAGCGAGTTTTGGACAGTTCTTTATGATATGATCATTTCCTTTACAGTACTTGCAAAACAATTTCTGCTTTTCTGATTTCTTTTCATCTTTTTCTTCCCTCTTCCATTGTGCAGAATTGGTAGATTTCTACTTACTAGTTGAAGAGCTCCATTTTCCTTTGCCCTTCTAACTAGCTAAGAAATCTTGATCTGCAACACGTTATGGACCTGTTCTACTTGGACTGGTCTTCTTGCAATAGAACAGAGACTAACTCCTCAAATGACAAGGCATTTGGATTGCCTTTCATCATTAATCAAAGAGTAGAAGCAAAACTCTGATATGAATCAAGAAGACCATTTAGAACGGTTTGCACAAGTGATCTATCTGGTATAACCTCATCCGCAAAAATCAATGGCTCCTTCAAGTCTTTGATCTTTGTTAGAAAATTGTCCATAAAATCCCCTTCATTCATATGCTCACTCTCCAACTGTTTTTGGAGGTAAGCAACACAAGCCTCATTCCTAGCTTGGTACAATGTGGTAAGTGTATCCCAAGCATCCTTAGCTGTTCTGCAAGAGCGAATGTGAGGAATAATGGCACGTTTGAGAGACAAAGCTATCAATGCATGTGCTTGGGCATCTGTGCCATCCCAATGAATTTGCTCTACAGTAGGTGCAACAAAAACCATTTCATGAAAAGGAATATGCAGAATATCATCATCTTCGACACCATCTGCATCAGCTTCAGTACCTACAGTTGTACAGTTGTAGGTGTGATAGGATGCTTTTCAACACCCTGCACAAGGTTCCATAGTCCTTTTGCAACCAATACATGTGGCATCATATAAGCCCACAATGAGTAGTTGGTACCATCCAACTTATCCTCAACAACCAACATACAAAATACATCACTGCTTTCCACCATGGCCGTTGACTAAAATACCTTGATGCAAAAGATTGACTATATCTCAAAAAGTTGAACAGAATTGGCCTGACAAATTCTGCTAAACATGTAGCAGACTTTGAGATGCTAAACTGGCAAACCAAAACTGGTATATACCTTTGGCACAAAAGGACAAAATTGCCTGCACAGGGGCTTTGATAATGCGTTTCGAGGCCAAAACGAGCTCAGATCGTGATTTTGGCACTAGATAACAAAGCTATTTTGATCTCAGAAACACGTTGAGTATGCTTACCAAAATTCTTGCGATTCTAAGATTGCAATCGGAGAGGTGTCGACGATGCCCTAGATGAAGCGACGACTTGCTCTGATACCAATTTTTGGAGTTAGACGTTTGAGGAAGCACGCAAACAGCACAAGGAAGATCAAGAAGCTTGGATCACAATACACAATAATGAATGTATTACCACTAGAATGTACAAAGATGAGCAGCCCATTAGGGCAATAGGCATATATACAAGCCAGGGGAAAAAAACCTCCTAAAGAGGGAAAAAAGTGCCCCGGGGGTCCTAGTGTGTTCACACACATCACTACCTAAAAATATCAACACTTGTGCTAATCCCCTGAGAGATGGAAATTTGATATTTAATCTAGAGAGTAAAGTTTCCAAGTCTACCTCGGCTGCCATATTCTTAACTGATGATGTCGATGACAATGGACAGGATGATCTTTGAATAACCTTCCTTCTTGTTGCTTTGCAAAGGACCCTCAAGGTTTGAGACCGGGTTGCAGTCATGGGCTGCTCATACCTATCTAGTAAATGTGAAGTAAATGTGATTCAACAAGGTAGGAGAATATAGTAAAGGACATGAGGGTAATGCTTGCCTACCTATCTTATTCAATGGGCACACTAAAAGAGAAATTTAGAAAATGTTGTAGGTGTAGCAATTTACACTAAATCCTTATGGGAAAAGTGAAGAAACATTGGGACTATTCCCCACTCATCTAATATTAGAATTGGTTGATGGACATACAAAGTGACTTATTGATTTCCTAGATGTTGGAGTTTGAGGTTTATATAAGCACATGAACAAGACAAGGAAGAAAAAGAGTCTTGGAGAGCAACAACATATTGAATGTATTGCCAAGTAAATGCACAACGATAAGAAACATATCAAGGCTATATATGAATATACAATACAGGGTAAAAATCCTCCTAACAAGGGAGAAAAGTGCCCCAACTATCCTAAGTGTGTTCACACACATCCTTACCAAAATATATCAAAAAATCCCCCCTAGGAGTGATGTAGTGACAAGGAGATGAAACTCATGTATAAGCAAGTCCCAAGGTATGTGGAAAGAAATCAATCCACAAAAGGAAGTCAGCCCAAATCTTTATGAAAAGCTTTAAATGTATCCCTCGGGAGAGCCTTTGTGAAAATATCTAAAATATTATCTTGTCTGAGTACATAAGCGAAATTGATCTCTCCAATATAGAATCGTTTGTTGACATAGTGATAGTGCACCTCAATGTGCTTTCTGTGAGCATGGAACACAAGTTTCTTTGCTACTCCCAATGTGCTTTGACTATCAGCAAGAAACATGGTGGAAAAACATGAAGCCATACCCAAATCAACCAAAGACATTTGAGCCATAGACACTCAAAAATCATTGTGGAATTTGCCCTATATGTAGCCTTACAACTAGAAGTGGCGACACTAAATTGCTTCTTGCTCAATCAAGATATGCATAAACTATCAAGCATGAAGCAAAAATCAATAGTGGGCACATGATTGTCATAGAAAGGAGCCTAGTCCAAGTCAAGGAAAGCACATAAATGTGATGGTAATGATCCCTCCTTGGGGATATTAAAACAATTGAAGTAGGCAGGTACCACTCAAGTAGTGAAAGACGTTCTTAACTCCCTACCAATTCTTGGAACCTAGGCAATGCATAAACTTGCGCATTTGGCAGACACCACATTGAATATAAGGTTGAAATATAGATAACTAAATCAAGCATCCAAAAACCTACCGATAGAAAACATAATCAAATGCATCTCCAACATCATTAAGACTCAATCATAAACTTATTTCCATGGGAGTGGAAATAGTATTTCAATCTTCAAGGCCAAAACCTTGTAATACTGTGTCAATATATTTTTTTTCACACAAACCTATACTCCCATCAGGTTTCTGAAATTTAATGCACAAATTATCATGCAAATGCCCCAAATCTTGATGGAGGTTTATCCTCCAAATGCACAACAAGAAGCTTAGACCCTATCCAAGACCTAGCTCCTCTTAGACTGGTACTCACTAAAACTGATATAACTCAAACTTCCCACATTTAATTGACAAATCCTTTTAGCTACCTAAACTAGACACAAAGCTATGAATCAAATTGGACATCTATAGACCGGTCAACTTAGTCACACATGATAGACTATTTTTCCTTTTAAATTTTGAGATAGATCAATAGAGAAAGAAATAGTTAAAGCTCACATTACAAGAAAAATTTGGCAAAACCCTTTTGGATATCGAATTCTTGCTTTATAAGATCTTTAAAAAAATATAAGAACTCTAAAAATGGGGCTTCCTACACAGAGAAAATGAAATCCTAATAGGTTGCTATAGAAATTATGTTGGAGTTAGACGTCTCGGAAGCACGCGAACAACACAAGGAAGAAGAAGAAGCTTGGAGCACAACACACAATACTGAATGTATTACTAGAGAATGTACAAAGATAAGTAGCCCATTAGGGCAATAGGCGTATATACAAGCCGGGGGAAAAAAACCTCCTAAAGAGGGAAGAAAGTGCCCCGGCGGTCCTAGTGTGTTCACACACATCACTACCTAAATATATCAACAAATCCCCCCTGGGAGTGATGCGGTGAACAAGGAGCTGGCACTTATGTATAAGGAAGTGCCAAGCTATGTGGAAATCACTCCACAAAAGGAAGTAAGCCCAAAGCTTTGCGGAAAGCTTCAAAGTTCTCCCTAGGCAGAGCCTTCGTGAAAAGGTCTGACATGTTCTCCTGCGTGGGCACATATGCCAAGCTGATCTCCCCAGCAGAGAACCTCTCCCTGGCATAGTGATAATGCACCTCAATGTGCTTAGTGCGAGCATGGAACACAGGGTTCCTCGCAACTGCCAATGCGCTCTGACTGTTAGTGAAGATGGTGGTGGCAGAAGACTGGCCAACACCCAAATCAACCATAAGGCATCTGAGCCACACACACTCAACAGTCGCTGTGAAAGCTGCCCTATACTCAGCCTCACAACTGGAAGTGGCCACAATAGGCTGCTTCTTGCTCAACCAAGATATACATGAGCTACCAAGCATGAAGCAAAAACCACTGGTGGACACACGAGTGTCATAGCAACTAGCCCAATCATAGTCAGAAAAAGCATGCAAATCTGGCGGTAGTGATCCCCCCTTGGGATAAAACAACCCAAGTAGCCGAGTACCACTCAAGTAGTGAAAGATGCGCTTAACCGCCTTCCAATGCGTGACTCCTGGGCAATGCATAAACCTACTCATCTGTGAGACAACAAACTGAATATCTGGCCGAGTAATGCATAAGTAAATCAAGCATCCAACAGCCTATTGATAGAGAACAATATCAAATGCATCTCGAGCATCATGAAGACTCAATTGTAAACCTGTCTCCATAGGAGTGGCAATAGGCTTACAGTCTTCAAGGCCAAAACGCTGCAATAATGTGTCAATATATTTCGTTTGACACAAAGCCATTCCACCATCAACTTGCATAAACTGAATGCCCAAATAGTGATGCAAATGCCCCAAATCAGACACCTCAAATGAGGCATGCAAATCAGCCTTGAAATCAGCAATATGCTTCTCAATAGGACCAGTGAGCAGCATGTCATCAACATAGACAACAATGATCAGATGCACATCATGAGCACGCTTAACATATAAGGTGCTTTCAGTTGGACTGTTCACAAAACCATGTGCAACCAGATAGGCATGTATCTTCTCATACCAAGCACGTGGTGCTTGCTTTAAACCATATAATGCCTTCTTTAACCTGCACACCTGGTTTTCATGCCCTTTTTGCACAAAGCCTCGGGGCTGAAAAACATACACTTCTTCATGCAAGTCACCGTTCAGAAATGCTGTTTTAATGTCCAACTGATGTACATTCCAACCATGATGGGCTGCAAGTGCACAAATGCTCCGAACAGTAGTCATACGGCATGTAGGTGCAAAGGTCTCATCAAAATCAATGCCTCTTTCCTGTGCATAACCCTTTGCAACAAGCCTAGCCTTATACCTGTCAACTGTACCATCAGGTTTATGCTTCAGCTTGTATACCCACTTAGTGCCAATGGCCTTCTTGCCAGGAGGCAAGTCACATAAAGACCATGTACCATTCTTCATTATAGCATCATATTCAGATTGCATGGAAGCCATCCAATTTTCTGAATTATGTGCTTCATCAAAAGAAACAGGCTCATTCTCATCACAGAGACTAGACGCAGCGATAGCATAGCAATCTGATGCAAAGGAGGCACTATGAGAGCCTGAACGAGTACGATATGACAAAGGTGCATCTAATTTGCTATCATGCAAAGTCTGCACCAGCCATTTTGGCATAGTTTTTGCCTGCTCAATATCAGCTCTCTCATCAACAAGTGCATCATGTAAATCTGCATCATAAATAGAATGATCTGCATCATCATATGAAACCTACAAAGGCTGAGAAGTTACCTCATTAGGACCAGCACTAGACTGTCCACCTGTAAAAAGAGGCATCAAGGTATCATACATGTCTTTGGAGCTAACAGATGTCTGCTTAGTACATGAAAGCAATGGCTGAATAGCATCTTCCACAAAGACAACATCACGGGTAACCAGAATGCGTTTAGTCTGTGGATGATACAGACAATAGCCTTTACTTTCAGAACTGTACCCAACAAAAATACATTTTATTGCCTTATCATCCAATTTTCTACGATGTTGTTCATGCACTAATGCATATGCCAAACAACCAAAAACACGCAGATGAGCAACAGATGGCTTGCGGTCATGCCAAGCCTCATATGGAGTGATAGACTGCAGCGCTTTAGTGGGACACCTGTTAATTAAATATGCCACATGACAACCTCAAGCCAGAAACTATGTGGTAAAGCCTGACTCTTGACCATAGACCTCGCCATCTCCATGAGTGACCTGTTCTTCCGTTCAGCAACTCCATTCTGTTGAGGTGTATATGGCACTGTACACTGGTGTTTTATCCCACGTTCAGCCAGAAATGCATTAAAATCAGAAGACATATATTCCCCCCCTCGATCAGAACGAAGGGTGCCAATTTTACATGCTGACAGATTTTCAGCCAAAACCAAAAACTGTTTAAAGCACATGAACACTTCGGACTTTGCTTTGAGTGGATATACCCATGCATGCCTGGAAAAATCATCAATGAAAGTCACGAAGTAGAGGTAATTCCCAAAAGAGGGTGTCTGCATAGGACCACAGACATCACTATGTACAAGCTGCAATTTCTACGTAGCCCAAACTGAACCATCTTTTGGAAAGGAGGAATGCTGCATTTTGCCCAAAATACAGCCTTCACATACATGTTTTCCAGGTGCCTCAAGCTTGGGCAAAGAAGACACCATATCAGATTTCTGCAGGCATAACAAACTAGCGAAATTCAGATGACCAAAGCGTGCATGCCAAAGCTTTGCATCTGACATAGCCTGAGAATCATGAATTGCACATGCCGCATATCTTTCATAGTCTATGAGCTTATGCAGCCCACGACATAAAATGCCAGAAGCAATAATAACATTGCCATTTGACAGATCATGAACTGTACATCTGTCATCAACAAATTTCACAACCAAGCCAATCTTGGCTAATGCAGAAACTGATAACAGATTCTTCTTGATCCCTGGCACAATAAAGCATCTGACAAGGTGAAAGAACTACCATCAGTAGTAGTCAGAATGATCTTACCAACTCCCATAACAGGATAAGAGGAGCTGTTGGCGCATGTGACAGTATTCCTTGTAGGGGCAGGCTCGAGTGAAGAGAAGAAACTACGCTGCGAGGTAATATGTTTGTTTGCCCCACTGTCAAAGTACCAAACATCTGAGTCCACTACAGACATGCACTGCTCATGAGAAGATGGTCAAAACTGCAAACAGTAGTAAACGCCCATTCTTCTTCCTGCACAAGATTAGCAGACTCTGTTTTTGGTGTAGAGGCTTTTGCAACAACCATTCCAGCCTCCTTTTTCTTTGCCTCTTTTGCAGCCAGTTTTGGACATTTCTTTATGATTTCTTCTCATCTCTATCCTGGTTCTTCGAATGTGCAGCATTTGCAGATTTCTGCTTACTAGTAGAAGAGCTCCATTTTCCTTTGCCCTTCTGACTAGCCAGGAAAGCTTGATCTGCAACACACATAATGGACCTGTTCTGCCTGGACTGATCTTCCTGCAACATAACAGAGGCTAACTCCTCAAATGATAAGGCATTCGGATTTCCTTTCATCATCAACCGAAGAGTAGAAGCAAAACTCTGATATGAATGAGGAAGACCATTCAGAACGGTCTACACAAGTGTGCTATCTGGTATAACCTCATCAGCAGAAATCAACTATTCCTTCAAATCTTTGATCTTCGTTAGGAAACTGTCCATAGAATCACCTTCATTCATGTGCTCACTCTCACACTGTTTTTGGAGGTAAGCAACACGAGCCTCATTCCTAGCTTGGTACAATGTGGTAAGTGTATCCCAAGCATCCCTAGTTGTTCTGCAAGAGCGAATATGAGGAATAATGGCACGTTTGACAGACAAAGCTATCAATGCATGTGCCTGGGCATCTCTGCCATCCCAACAAATCTGCTCTGTAGTAGGTGCAACAGAAACAGCAGCACGAACAGGAATTTGCACAATATCATCTTCGACACCATGTTCATCAGCTCCAGCACCTATATTTGTAGTACCTGTCGTTACAGGTGTAAATGTTCCACAATCCTTTTGCAACCAAAACATGTCGCATCATATAAGCCCATAATGGGTAGTTGGTACCATCCAACTTATCCTCAACAGCGAAGATACGGAATACATCACTGCTTTCAGCCATGGCCGGTGACTAAAATACCTTGATGCAGAAAATTGATTGTATCTCAAAAAGTTGAACAGAACTTCCCAGACAAGTTCTGCTAGACTTGTAACAGACTTTGACATGCTTAAACTGGCGAACAGAAACCGGTATATACCTTTGGCACAAAAAGACGAAATAGCCTGCACAAGCACTGCGATAGTGCGTTCGGAGGCCGAAACGAGCTCAGATCGCGATTTCGGCACCACAAAGCAAAGTTGTTTTGATCTCAAAAACACGTTGAGTATGCTCACCAAAATTCGTGCAATTCTGAGACTGCAAACGGAGGAGTGTTGATGGCACCCTAGATGAAGCAACAACCTGCTCTGATACCAATTGTTGGAGTTAGACATCTGCGGAAGCACGCGAACAACACAAGGAAGAAGAAGAAGCTTGGAGCACAACACACAATACTGAATGTATTACTAGAGAATGTACAGAGATAAGTAGCCCATTAGGGAAATAGGTGTATATACAAGCCGGGGGAAAAAAAACCTCCTAAAGAGGGAAAAAAGTGCCCCGGCTGTTCACACACATCACTACCTAAATATATCAACAAATTCAACACCCCTTGGAAAGATTAGGATAGATATACAAAAGAATATGAATTCCTATGATAGACAATGGCTCAATAGCACATGTATAAGTAGCACCCCGACTTCCTACCATCGACACACACTTAGGTGGAGCTTGGATGGTGCTTAAATAGCCATGCAAGCCTTCCATGACTCTTCATATGTCCTCCATGTCTCTTCAAATGCCCTCCTTATCTCTTTAGCTACTGTAGCTCAGTGATGAGTAGCACCTCCTTTAATGTCAATCCGGGAAGACAAGAGGATGGTATGAAGACCTCGAGCACGTGAAGGCACAAGTGCGTGAGTGAGAAGCACACAAACATGCACACACATACACACACATTCGCACACACAGTAAGACAAAGAGAGAGACAATGGAGTTCTTTTAGATTACTTCAAAAGTGCTCATACAAGTTTAGATCAATCACAAGCTACCCTCAAAAATGAGCTCTCTAGCTCTATTTATAGTTTTTGACTAGGTTTTGGTCGTGTCCAGACCTACGGCCTAGTTAAAAATTAGGTTCTCTACCCTATTTGGAGGTTCAAACGAAGTCTAAAAAATGTGAAAACTGACAAGTAGGTACTTCTAAAGCTCCTCAAGCTCAAAGACTCCTTGGCTTGCACAAAATGGAGCTACAAAAATATGAAATGGTATTTACAATGGTTTTTAGTGATGAAAATCACTATTTTTGTAGGGGTTTCTAATAACATTTTGACATACATTTCCTGGAGCTCCCTACTTGCTCCTTCTCCTTGTGTGTCCACCTCTTTTATATGCGTTAGTGTCTTGAAAAAAAATTGGCCTACTTGTCAGATCGTCGTTGACTGCTCTATCTGCTTGTACTTTCTCTTCTCTCTGACTCCCTTCGTAAGCTTCCTTGCCTTGTGAGTCCTTCAGTTCCAACACCCCCCCCTCTCTCGCGTCTGTCATCCCTGACAGACCCTTGTTGGGTGGGTCGTTGGATGTAATACTCAACAACGTCTTGTGCTAAGTGATGTTCGGCAATCCGCAACCCTTTGGCCAAGTCTGTGAGTAGAGCATCCCAATCTACCTGCTCGGGAACCTCTGGATGTGGTATACATAACTTTTCTGAATGGAGAGCTTGTTCCACTGCAAACAACTACAATAAATGTGATGGTCTGGGAATGAATATCTCTGAATGATATTCCCAGAATCCCGTGACAAACATTTCTTCAAACTTCTGTTTGAAGCAGGCTGGTAGATACTTGATATGCGCGTGCCATGCATATACAACATTAATAGATGGTGTTGCGCTCATGTCGTAGACAAGGTCCTAATTACCTTCGTTAAATCCAAGAGCTGACAGATGAGGTTCCTTGACATTCTTGAAAGTCCTGAAGGTGACCAACATGAGTTCAAAAATTTTAAGGCACATTTGGGCCATGACATCTGGTACATTTTTAAACCTGACCCCCCAATGCCGAATCGTCGAGTTTTTGTGTATTCCGGCCATGATCTTCTTCGAAATACAGGGCAGTAGCATGGGTTGTATTTGATGTACAAAGGCATGTTATTCCATGTTCTTACCATCTCTGGGTAGGTTTCCAGTAGACGAATCCTCCATGTCGGTTGATGTATATTGCCCTGCTTGGCACTTGCTGGGATGTCGTCCGGTGAAAATTGTGTAGCCGAGGTTAGTTCTTTTGAGGTGTGTTGCTTTATTTCAGCATTGTAATCCGCCATTAAGACACAGAAAGGAACATACAAATCGTCGGATGTGCCGATCCACCTATGATGGGAGAGGTTTCGAAAGTACTCCGATTTTATAACTACCTCTTCCAAACGTGACATTGATGCTATCTGAACTGCCACTCTATCATCATGGGTTGTGGCCACTTTCTCTAACCTCTGCATCCATTCAGGAGCCTCTATCTCGATGGTGTCCATGCCCTCTTCTGTTTGCTTGCCCCCTGGTGCAGGCATGGGAACGTATGGATCTTCGAAGGTTTCCTCGATTTCAATTGGCACTAAGTCCTCAGGCTCGGGCTCTACAAGGGGAGAGGTTTGACGCTCGTATTGCATGACTTTACTGTGTAATTCTTCGAGTTCTGCTCTGAGTTTTGTGACTTCTTCCGATGTGTCGTTTGTGGCAGTGACTTTGCTTGGTGACTCCTGCTGAGTTGCCAGTTGCTTAAGTAGGTCATCTCTTTCTCGTTCTAATGCTGCATGGGCCTCCAGGAGGTCGGCATGGGTTTCTAACACAATTTGCATATTCTTAGAGGGAATGGCCTTGAATTTCTCTGGGTCGATTTCCTGTGGGGAACCCTCCATTGTTGCTTCCAAGTTCTCTTCATTCTGTTTCTGCAGCCGTTTATTCTCTTCGAGTGCTGTAGACATGTGTTTTCGTAGGAGGGCCAAATTGCGTCTGAGCTTGAGATTCTCCGTTATCTGGGAGTGCAGCAAATCATCCATTTGTTGCCTTTCTTCTGCATCTGACTGGGGTGGATTGGCTACTAACTGTTCATGTTGTTCCTGTAAAGTGGCATGCTGTTGTTGTAGTAGCCGCTTTTCCCTTTCAAGATCAATGAATCGTAGTTGAAGTTCCTCATGGCTTCGAAAGAGTCGCGTATGTTGGTTATCAAGATGCTGGTAGTGTTGTTGTAGTTGCCACATACACTGATACATGTTATTAAATACATTATTAATAGGGGTGGATGCGGGAAGGGTGTTGAATGCAGAAGGGAAGGGAAAGGGGAAGGGGAATGGAAGGGTGGATAGGGTGCTGGAAAATGGTGATGCTTCCTTCGGGGTCACATGTG
Organism: Ceratopteris richardii; assembly: GCA_020310875.1. Lineage (NCBI taxonomy): Eukaryota > Viridiplantae > Streptophyta > Polypodiopsida > Polypodiales > Pteridaceae > Ceratopteris > Ceratopteris richardii. Next base: position 78,993,409 of record CM035444.1, read on the forward strand.
TGGCTAGCCTTACATCATTTGTAAGCTCTCCATGCCTCTGGGGTTGAAATTCTACTTCATAGAAGTATTCTTCATCTGATGCAAAAGGTGGGTCCATAATGATTGACTCTAGATCGGAGTCACTTGCATCCTCAAATGCATCAGGGCTAGGTTCACACTCTTCTAACACTGCCTCTCCCATGATCAGCTCGATGGAGAAGACTGAAATGTCATAGCCATCCTCATCACAGTGAGGTGTCCATTGTTCTTCATTGATGGCTACATCCATTGTTGCTAGGATTTCTGCCCAGCCGTGGGGTTCAAATTCTTCATCAGGAAACACTACAGGTGCATAGGCTGGGTCTTGAATGGATCTATGTGTTTCGTTTGCACCTATTTCTCTGGCCTTTTCTCTTTTCTCCTCTTCTACTACCACTTTGCACATCCATAAGTGGGTGTCTTCATGCATCCATGAGGATCCTGATCCTATGGAGTGCACCGATTCCGTGTCATCTTTGGCTCTATGGATGGGATTCCATTGGATAGGAACGACATCTCTATGAGAGTAATCTTTGAGATTCACTTTGGTCATAACACCTAAGTGTTGCAGGTACAAGGAATTGGTTCCCCAATCTTGGACCACTTGCAATTGTCGCATAAATGGTCTTCCCAAAATCATCTCATAGGCATGATTCTTGCTAAAATCACAGATAGCAAATGTATGCTCAAACTCAACACCACATGTGGTGAGAGTTATTCCTTCTAACAGCCCTAGGGGTCTCTCTATGTGACCATCGGCCATTTGCAATTTCATCCTCGTGGGCCTGAGTGCTGGCTTGCCCCAACGCTTCCATAGGGAAGTGGTAGCAATTGCAACACCTGCGCTTGAGTCTAGAATGGCCTTGGTGGTGTATCCTTGATGGGTGATAGGAAGATATGTGTTTCCCTCTTCGCCCTCACTCATGTCTCCTATCTTGTCCAATGGTATTTCGGGCACTGTTCTCTGGGATCCTACCTGGGAACGAGGTTTTGCTATCTCTGGTACTTGTTTGGCTACATGTTTCCATAGCTCTGGCCTTACTTTGAGTAGCTCTTCTAAGGTGAGTTTGCATTGTACTTTAGTGTTTTTCACTACCTCTGTGTTCCTAGGTATGACTGAGTCCTCATTTCGTACCATGACCGTGGGTGCTCTCATACAAGTAGACTTAGCTTCCCATGGGCTTGTGAAGTGGGGTAATTCTTGTAGAGAGTTAGACTGAAAGTCTAATCTTTCCTAAGAGTGGGTGCTCTCCTGCTCCTCATAAATGGAAGGGATATCTTGTGGGAATTGGTCGTGTGCATCATCCACAAGTTCAATGGGAGGAGGGACTTCACTCTCTTTAGCCCATTTGTCTTCTTGAATCTTGCGTAGGAATTCTGGTGTGAACCGATTCATAGAAGGTGATGTGTTTGCCTCCGTAGAGTTAGGCACATAGGCTTCTTGGGCAGGAACAGCTGCCCTTTCACTAGCCTTGCCCTTATTTCAAGCGGCGGGTTCCTTTTCTGACTGTGCAATTAGCTTCTCTATTCTTTCTAACAATCCATCAAAGTGCAACTGTGTCTTCGCTGAACTAGAGATGTTAAAAAGGCGGCTGGCTTCAAACATGGTTTGAGCCAATTCCACCATCTTAGCACAAATTTTGGTTCGTTCAAGCTCTAGTTCTGCTCTAGGGTAACACTTTTCATAATCAATTACGTTTGGCCCTTCTTGGATTCTGGCCTGATATGCTTTGAGCATCATGTTTAGGTCCTCGGGAGTGGGATCTGCTAGGACTGATCCTACTCTTGGGGGTGGTGGGATTGTGTGAGGTGGGTTGGAAGGTGGCGGGTCGGATGGAGATGGGAATGGTGGTGGTGGGGTAGTGTGAGAGGGAGTTTGAGATGTGAGTTCGGTTATCCTGGCTCTCGTTTCCTTTAGACTTTCCTCAAGTTCACTCATTTTCTTTGCCCATTGCCTTTTCATTCTTTCACGACTATCTCTCCAGGCTCTAGTCCTCTTCTTTGTCATGCTCTCTGTTTCACTAACATCTGGGCTCTTTTCCTGGCCTACACTTTGGTTCTACTGCAAAGCTTGGGCTCTAGTGACCACTTGTATCGGTGCAGTGGAAGTGACACTTCCTGTGGAGTCTACCACTAACCCAATAACGTTAATGGGAGTGATTTTTGGCATATTGCTGGGATTCTTTGGACAATCTCGTAAGAGATGCTCCTTTCCACACTCCTGGCAATAGCCTTGGATCGTCACTGACTGGGGTTGTGTAGGTGGAGGCAAGGGACAATCACGAATGAGATGATCTCCCTGACATCTGTAGCATGGTCCTCTAGGGAATGGGGGTCTTACTTGTCTAGGTTGAGGTCTAGGGTTGGGGTTTGCATACATGACGTTTGTGTAATCTGACTCCCAACTAGGTTCAATTGGCTCTTCACTATAGTAGGACGCACCATGTTCAGGAGACTGCATGTAGTAGGCCTGGGGGCTATCAACATGTGTAGAATCAAAACTATGGTCACTGGGATCACTTTCAGAAAGCAATGATGTTACAGGGACTATAGCTCTATTCAGGTTCTCTTCTGCAGTTGCATACTTTACAGGGATCACATTGGATGGAGCTGGAGGTTGTTGGGCTAACACAGGCTGAGGTCTCAGTTGGGCCTGATATTGCGGTTGGTAATTTTGTTGAGGCCTAGTATACTGTTTTGGTGGGTATGGAGTCTGGTATCTGCCTTGTTGAGGGTATGGCTGAGGGTAAGTTTGCCTAACCGCTTGCTTATTGTAGGGGCAGTCTTGTGCTGAGTTATTTGTGTATCTTCGTTCTATGGTGCAGTACTGGCTACTAGGATTTACCTGGGGTTGAGCCATAATGCGACATACATTTGCCATATGGTCACCTCCACAAGTGTAGCATCTTTTTACTGGGTTGAACCTTGGGATTTGTTTGCTACAGACACCTAATTTTTGCGCCACTTTCTCAGCGAGTTCCTCAATTGATGTGGATTGCGTGGAAGAGAGGCTAGAGGCACTTTCTGAATCCTTGTATATCTTGGAAAGCTCTAACTCCTCCCCTAGGTTATCCTCAATGTCAATGCACATGCGTACACACTCTTCTATGGTCGTAGGGTCCTTCAAGTACATATAAGATTTCAATTTGGTACTTAGCAATCCATCCAAGAACAAAGCCACTTGCTTAGCTGGTGTGGGTAACTCAGGGACAGGGCATCTCTCTAGGTATTGCCTAAATCTTCTTCTAGTAAGTCTCACGGTCTCTTGAGGGGTTTGCTTGAAGCTGTGAATCAAGAGGAAGTGTTATGTCTTATGCCACTTTTAGAGAATTCGATAATGAATGCCTCTAGAAGTTGGTCTATGCTCCTGAACTGCCTTTCGTTTAGTGGCTGAAACCATGTTAGGGCAGTGTTCCTAAGGGTTAGACCAAAGGCATTGTACTGCGTGAACAGATCTTCCACTTGTTCAGCTCTCAATAATTGCCTAAACTCAGCCACATGATCGTATGGATCTCTAGTGCCATCGAAGTAGTTCTTCATGGACTTAACTAGCTGAGTCGGCCTCAAAGTCCTTGTGTGCTCTCTAAGTCGTGGTAAAGGGAACTCATCCGCATTCCTTTGATTCTTGGGAGCCCTAAGTACCTCAGGTTCCACTCTATTTGTTTCTGTCCTTGTTCTTTCTCTGCCCCCTGGGTTGGCAAAGCTTACTTCTGGCCTATCTCTACTTCTGTCTCTTTGAGTTCCATGAGCTTGGGATGTTCCAACTCCGGGGTGACCATAGGACACGTTCGATCTTGGTTGGGGGAAAACGAATTCACCCTTCCAAGTGTAAGCATGTCTATCATGTTCTGTAACCACAAAGATCCTCTCTGAAGCGTGATCCAAGTAGGTTACTCTGCTTGGGCTATCTGGATCCTTAAACTCATAGATCATGATTGTTCCTATATCATTTGGTCAATCAGATTTATACCTCCAAAAGGATTATTCAGTCTCTCGGTTCAGAAGCAGATCTATACTCTTGTTGTCCTGGGGAACCCACTCGGGATTGAGGATTCTAGTAAGAATAGATTTGCCTCGGGGGGTTCTAGGTTCTACACCCATGTTCCCTTGCTCTAGGTCATCTATATCCGTCTCAGGGATCACATTCCCGAATTCATCTGTCCTATCTGGGTGAATGGTGACTACATATATTGTCCCTTCCTTGTCTAGGTATGCTCCGTTTTCAAACTTGACAGATGGGTGCTCTTGTCCAATGGATTGGTCAGGGTTTTTAATCTGGACCACAGATCTTCCTAGACCGTCCTCATAGATGCTAGCACCTAGTCGGTTGGTCCTAAGGTATTCCAGCTGCATCTTGTAGGGGCCTTCCACCCTATACAGATATGGCACTCCTGAACTTCCTGTAGGTATGTCCATCCCTTGAGACATCTCTGATTCACTAGTCTCAGAGCTAGAGTACTGCGAGTGGTGACTCAACTGTTGGGCCCAAGACCTAGCAGTGTGGTTGACACTAGCCTCTGAAGACCTAAGGCTTTGTCTATCCCTTACTAGATGTCGCCCTTATCTAAGGTTCATGAGCCTAATTGAATAGCCCAAATTTGCCCAAGTACAACCTCGTTGCTGAGTTCTTTTGTATCAGTTACTTGATTCTTTTTTAGTTGATTACCGTGTTTATGGTCTTGTCCGATATCACGTCGTCAGGTATACTTGAGTGTATTTCCACACTTGAAGTTGATCGTTCCACGTTAATTTCTTTTCCTTTATAGTTCTCGACCGTACAAAGATTATGTCGTTAGCTTGAACTTGAGTATTTAGATAGTCTTCAACTTGATAAATGCTTATCGCCGCCCTGACCTACTCTTCTCACTAGTCGTTCTTAGCTTAAGCTAGGAATTGACAGAGGGAGTTGAGAGTTTCCAACCTTTTGTTTCCTTCTTGGTTGCCCTTGAGTGCGTAGGAAGCGTGTTCCCAAGCTTGCGCTTACTCTTGCTCAGAATGCCCTTTGATGCTCTCAATAGATCTGTAAGAGTTCCAAAGTTAGCTCAAGACTTAAATTCCAAAGACAGAACCAATCACTTCCATTCATGTAACACAAACACCAATTTGCACTGTGACTTTTTTGGAAAACAATTCTAGAGATCCTTGAATTTTGTTCCCCCTGGGTATGGTCAACTTCAAAATACCCTATCTAATAATCCTGATCTTAATTTAACCGTAACCAGTCGAAGTTTTGGTTGTACTCCCCACGAGCTTTCCAACAAGACAAGATTCACAGCAAACGGATTTCGTATGAGAAAGTTATGTCAGTTCAGGGTTTTGGGACTAAAACAGGGTTCAAACAGGCTAACTGTTTTCAGGATTTTTCTCTAAAATACATGTGTAGGGACCTCACAAATCACTAATTGCTAGACCAATATGCCCAAAAACTATCCCCAAAACTTGGAATAAAAACCCTAATTTTTTGGCTGAAAAGCCTGTCAATCGCGATCGACAGGTCTGTCAATCGCGATTGACAGAGGTGTCTGTCGGGGCCTGTCGGTCGCGATCGACACGTCAGTCGCGATTGACAGTGTCAATCGCGATCGACAGAGTCAGTCGTGAGCCCTGTCAATCGCGATCGATGGTGTCAATCACGATCGACACTTTTTCCGGGTTTTTCACCGTGAATTCAGTCGGTCGGGGTTGTGTCCGTCGCGATGGACACGTGGCTACGCAAAAAAGTCAATCAATCATTGAAATTCAGTCGGTCGCGATCGACGGTGTCAATCGCGACTGACAGGGGTGTCGATCATGGCTGTCGATCGCGATCGACGGTGTCAATCGCGATTGACAGGGTCCTACATGGCAGTCAGTCGGTCGTGGGGTCTGTCGGTCGCGATTGACAGGGTTTATCGGTCCCGATTGACAGATGTTGTCAATCGTGGCTGTCGATCGCGATCGATGGTGTCGGTCGCGATTGACAGAGAAACACGGAATTTTTAACTGTTTTTAGTGATTTGGAATGTGCTCATCATGTAGATTATGGTGGTGCACTTTGTTTTACCAAATGGGCGATTTTTCTGTCGATCGCGATCGACAGAGGTCTGCGACACAGAGACAGTTTCTGAGTTTTCCGTACCTGCGCGGCGTGCTGGAGGGGATGATACAGCTGGATCCTGCAAGCAAACTCAACAAACATGCAAAAACAATGCACACAATATTGCTCTCTCGCTCTCTCTCACAAGTGGAATGATGGAAATGAGGTGGAGAAGGATATGATCAAAAAACTGAAAATTTTCGCGATGATGGAGATGGAGGTGGGAGATGGTGATGATGATGATGGTGGTGAGGTAAGAAAAAGAAAAATAAGAAAATTAAAGAAATTACCTACAATGCCAACGTCTCAAATCTACGTCTTACCATCACACGCTCGTCCTCAAAGCTCGATCCCCGGCAACGGCGCCAAAATTTGGTGTAGCTCAGTGATGAGTAGCACCTCCTTTAATGTCAATCTGGGAAGACAAGAGGATGGTATGAAGACCTCGAGCACATGAAGGCACAAGTGCGTGAGTGAGAAGCACACAAACAACTCACTTATATACATATTTGTTCCGAGATTCAAAACTCGTAATTCTGGAAGTTTCGATGAACTATATTAGAGTCGTGAATTTATCCCTTCACTAAGGTTTGATTTTCTGAATGCTTTGTTTCTGCTTCTCTTCGTCTTTCTTTATCCTTCTTATGTCTTCATATCTTTATGTCTAATTAGTGAGTGAATCTCCAACAATTTTTTCGACAATCATTTCACCACATGGGACATGACGAAGGAAGCATTTAGGACACAATTTCAACAAGGGAACACAACTCAAAACATTATTGAGGAGTTAGAAAATCTAAGACTAGGTCCTGGGGAGACCTTCCCAAAATTTGCTACCATATCCAAGGCATGATGGCTAGATTTCCAGATCCTCCCCATGATTTTTTCATCAAGAAGTGGATGGCTAAACCACTTCCAATATGAACACAATGTAAAATAAAGGAGTTAGTGTTCCCAACAACAACAATAAAAGAATTTATTCCTTTTCAAGCTCTCAAGTTCTTTCCTTATCTCATAGGTACTAGTGATGAAATTGGACATGCATTCAGCAGGGCTCATGAGGAGTTTGATAAGTCAAATAGAGTCCATGCTCTTAAGGGATCAGAAGCTTCAAGACTACTCAAGTCCATGAAAAAGGAGGTCAATATTTTTTATTTAATAAAGATGGATGTGAAATTCAAGTTAGAGCTCTTGCAGATAATTGATGAGGCTTCCATAACAAGTTTAGTGGAAAAGACTGTTGTTATGCATAAAGATAGAATTGTAGGGGAAGCCCCCCTCACAAATTATAAGAGCCTTCGGCTAACACTCACTATCAGAAGACATGAGTTTCAAGGAGTTATTGTGGATGGCAGTTCTAGCATTAACTTAATGCCTAAACATACCATGAAAAGTATTGGACCACATCCTTCAAGACCTGCCAACTTCACTATAACATTGGTAGAGCAAAGCATAGTATAGCCTATGGGAGTGGTCCCTGGAGTCCTAGTTGAGATACAAGGTACCATCTTTAGCTTCGATTTTGTTGTCTTAAGGCTACCATAGGTAGGTCGAAGTTTCCCCCTCTTGATTGGGAGATGTTGGTTAAGACATGCCAATGTGCTGCATGACTGGGGTAAGGACACAATGTGGGTAAAGAAAGACGGAAAAGAGTTTTAGCAGATATTTTTACAAGAAGAACCAGACAACCAAAGACATACCAACATGATGGAGACAATTGGTATTTGTATGGAAAAAGAATTTTTGGACAACCTAGAGGTAGATCTATATGAAGAAGAAAACATGTTGGCTTGGCTTCATGCAAAAGACCCATCTCCCTGCTATGGAATTTTTCCAAACCAGACAAGGAGAGAGGAAGTCTATGAAGGAAGAGAGGACATCATTCAGGTTACGGATTGGAGTGAAACAATCTATGCCAAAGGCCATAGAAGAGAGAAGAAAAGAAAATCCCTTAAGTGCACTGATGAAACTTCTTCAAATCCTACATATGTGGCCACTTTGTTATGGATACTGGTATAAATATTATAAGTTATGTCAATTTTTATGGTAGTAAGTGCAAGGCTTTACAAGGATGTAGAAGGACTACCTGCAAGTCTTTGAAAACAGAGGATTACATTGGCTGAAGAAGATGGAATAGTAAAACTGAAATTTTGCAGATTAAGTCACACAGTAGCTGAAATAGAGATACAAAAGATGGAGTATGGGGAAGATATTATTCCAATGAAAGATTCAAGGTGGCCCTATCAAATGGTCAATGTGCCCTAAAGGAAGATAGATCAAAGGAAGTGCAATAAAATCTGAGATTATGGAGGGCAAAGAGATTCAATTAGTCATCATATGAGGGCTCAAGACCTATCATCAACACAAAAGAAGATTTTTGGATCACCTAGAACTTGCAAAATCTGTCGAGGTTGTACATAGACTTCTCGTACCATTTTTTGCTTAAGTTTTATTAGTTTTTTTTTCCATTTTCATGCTTGTTCTTTGAGTTTTTATGCAAATTAGAAGCCATTTAGCCCTTTGGATGGAAATTTTTCTAAAAATTTTCAAGAAATTTTTTTAGAAATTTTTCTAAAGAATAAGGTTAGTTGATCTATTACATGATAATAAAAAACCTTACTGAAGGCATTTTAGGATCCATACTCTTCTGCAACATAACAAGTATCTTCTTCTATTTCTCTGCAACACAAATCTGATAGAATTTGAATCTGTGACTTACTTCCTTCAATGCTAACAACTTTTCCAACAACGGATAGACATCTAACTCATAAATACTCAAGATCATACCATATCTATCTAGATCTATCAAGATCTCTCCAACAGAATACCTGTGTAGAATTTGCTTTCATCAAACCTTCATGACTGAATGTTTGATTTGCTACCTCAATGTCTCTAAGTGTCCATGCTTCTCACATAAAGTTGTAAAACTTTTCATTAACCAAATCCTTTCCACGAATCTGCAACTCCTACTTGAAACATAAGTGGACAAACTCTCACCTTGAGAACTCCAAAAGCTACAAGTTGATACTTCATATCTTCATATTCTACTCGGGTGAAATGTGATAGTATCTGCTTGACTTTCTTTGGCTAACTCCACTTCTCGATCAAGTGATAGGATCTGAATTGGAAAACCTTTTTGAATACAAGCATGTATCCAAAAATCTAGACAATCATAGAAAGTAGATTCTTCAACTAATTGATACATCAAAAATCTGAATTTTTTGAAGTTTTTTGAAAATATTGAATATGAGGTAACTTTTCCAAACACAAAACCTCAACCCAAGTCTTCAACATCTGCTACAAAAAACTCTTTTACTTTAAGAGTTAGATAAAGAATAAATATACTTCTCTACAACTTTTCATATATCAAGTAGCTCTGAAATGACATTCCAAGAATTCTTTGAGGGAACATATAGCTTCCTGCTCAAAAGCTTCAACTAAAACATAACTCATACACATATGAGTCAAAACATATAAGCTGCCTTTCTTTCTCTCAATGCAATTCTTTGTCAAAACCTACTAAAACATGACCAAGTATCATGCAAAACAAGAAACTGCTTCTTCTTTATACTATCTTCTTCATACAAGATGTTCTCGTAGACTTGTCTTTGGATGTAGAGGATAACATTAGCAAAAGTATATGGAAAATATAAGAGAGAAAAGGAAGTCTTACTTTCCCTTTGGAATTGATGGACCTTCTTCTTCTGCATCTTTCTTCCACATGATGATGTCAACATCTTCAAACTTCTCTTCCATACCTTTTGTTCTCTTCATCTTGAAGTAGCAAGCACTCTTAACTACTTCAAATGAATTTTTCTCTTCCTCTAGTGCTAAGATAAGAGACAACACAAACATAGTATACAAATGGAAGTGAACATAGAATCATGTTTTACCATCTCCTCATATCTTTGAATCAAAACTTTGCTTCAAATATGATTGATATGACCGAAGTCACCAACCTTTTGTCTGAATGATGAATTACCTTTCTAGAGTTATCTCTCCAGATACCTAGATCATATTTTGTATCTAGATAAAAACCTTCCAACCAACTTACAAGATTGGCTAAAAATAAAACTAATGCTCTCCACATTTGTCTTCTTAGATGAGCTTTCCTGCCATGAAAGAGATCTATCAAAACTGTCAAGAACAACATTTAGATACCTGTTTTGATATAGCTAATGCTTTAACTTTCAAATAATGAAAGTGTATAAAAGCACTCCTTGAATCCTTCAAATATCTTCATAATTGCTCTTCTAAGATATGACCTGCAAATGATAATCTGATAGTAGAAACTGATACTTGTGATTTGATGTTGATCTGATTCCTTCATCTTCTCCAAACCATTGTTTTTCCTTGAATTTGAAGTAGCCTTCTCTTCATCAAGTCTTGGTCTTAAAACAATACTTTTGTACATACTTTACAGAAGTATTTGGCTGCTAACAGATCATCAACTTCATACTCCACACTGATGAATAAACATGTAATAGAATTGTCTAATTCTCAAATCTCTACTCATCTAGATTAAGTGTGTATGTCAAATGTCAAATGTTAGAAGATGCCCTTAAATCATATGTTGTAAACCTGGAAGTCTAGAAACTTGGAAATCTGAGAGCTTGAATGAGCTCTCATACCAAAACCCTAAAGCTTTGATACCAAATGTTGGAAATTTAGTAGGCCATAATTAATACCACAGGTCCAAGTTCCATATGTCCAGGATTTATAACACATATTCTAGCAATCTTCTAATATTGCCAAAATACTAACATACCACACTTAATCACACAAATGATGAGACAAAGATAGAGAAAGATTAGACAACATGTGCAAAGTGTTACGTAAGTGAAGGCTTACTCACACTATCATATATACCAATGTTCAATGTACAATGTGGGAGCAAAACTCTCAACCACTCTATGTGAACATAAATAGATGGATGAGTGAATATACAAATGTAACAAACATATTCAGATGTATGGACATAAATCTGAATATATATGAGATGTGTGACCTAATAGGTTGTAGAAGAGTGAATATGAGTGACAGAAAGAGGAAGGATCAGTCTAAAACTGATAATCAACAAACCCTCATCTAACCTTATGCTATGGAAGACCCTAAGTTAGATGTCAAAAAACTTGTTAGCATCAAAAGATGTCACACAACCTTAGTAGGAGATGGTTGAACCATAACTTAAGAGATAGGATCAGGAAGTAATGCTCAACCATGGCTTTTGGGTCAAGTGACTAGCCCATCACACTCCTAAGCAAGAGGTTGTGAGTTCAAATCTCCTATATTTAATTATAAAAGACATCAAATAAAGCACCTAATGTGATAAAAAAAGTTTGATGAAAAGAGGAACTACTTATCAACTAGGAAAGACAAAATGAGTAGTACGGATTAGAGGACACACATGGACCAAATATAGCAAGCAACCAATGTGTTTGTAAAGGAAACTATTGGAGATTGAACATCAATTACATGATTGGGATATAAATCCAATGAGGCCATCTCACATTTAACTTCATCTTACAAAACGAGACTTTACCTCGGTAAAGATGAATAATATCTTAATGAAATTCACAATGGAATTACTTAAAATATGGAAAGTAAACCATTGGGTTTAAGTAAAAAGGATAGGTTAACCAAATTATTATATTTCCTGCAATATGTCATTTAACAAAAACTCCAACTTTAGCTATATTCTAATTCTATACTAGTTATAAGATCTATTGCTAGAAATCAGGTTTAACTAGGATTGGACTTTGCTAGTCATGTTTTAAGATCCATGTTAAAAAGGTTGGGAATCAAATTGCATAAGGTATAGTCGACACCCATAAATGTTTATAGAAACAAAAGGGTGTAACCATATTATAGAAGATGTGATTCATACATATAAATTAAAAAAAATGACATACAAAGAATACTCATTGTAGAGTTTGCACCTTATTGTCCAAAGTACTCTTCCACTAGACATATTCCACTTCTATTTGGGTTTTTTTCCGAGAACTTCATATGTAGTAGGACTCAAGATGAGGGACTCTGTAATAAATTGATAGGTTGGAGATGGTTGAACTACACCCTAAGAGAGAGTATTAGGAAGTAATCCTCAACCATGGCTTTTGGGGCAAGTGATTAGCCCATCACATTCCTAACCAAGAGGTTGTGAGTTCAATTCCTTACATTGGTATCAGAGCCTAGGAAGTAGGCTTGGGACAGCTGGATTGACCTAATGGCCTCTAAAAGAGGCGCTTGGGCATCCTTTATATGGAAGGGTACAAAATAGCGCACGTCGCTTTCACAAGTTAGCGTAACAAAGATTGAAGTGTATCTCTCAATCTGTAGGTCAGATTGAGGCAAATAATATACCGTTGCAAAGCTCTCAGAACGAACTTTCCAAATCTTCTATGGCAGCTTGGAAGTGTGAAGTCCTTGGGAAACCTTGGATGGCACTTGATTGAGGGTTCAAGATACCAAACATGGGTGAGAACAAGGTTCAATACTGAGGTTGAGAACAAGGGCTCAAGACACCAAGGTTGCGAACAAGAAGGTTCAAGACACCAAGGTTGAGAGCAAGGGTTCAAGAGACCAAGGTTGCAAACAAGGTTCAAGAAACTGTGCGAGATTGAGGACATCAATTCAAGGGTACCTAGGGAGTTCAAGGGGCTGATCACCGAGGCTAGAGGGATACAAGAGTAGATCATTGAGGACAATGATTGACCAAGGGGGGAAGAATGTAATAAAGTGATAGGTTGGAGATGGTTGAACTACACCCTAAGAGAGAGGATTAGGAAGTAATCCTCAACCATGGCCTTTGGGGCAAGTGGTTAGCCCATCACATTCCTTAGCAAGAGGTTGTGAGTTCAATTCCTTACATTGAACGAAGGGGGCATCTGTCATAGAAGCCATTCTGCTCTGCTGTAGGGATCCCACCACAGAGATGAGACATGTTCTTCTAGTTTTAGAACATGACTATGTTCTTCTGGTTCAAGAACATGAGGCTCGGGGGTTGCCTATGGTTATATATATAGCTTTATTTTCGAGGACGAAAATCTTTCCCAAGGGGGGAAGAATGTAATAAAGTAAACTTATGGTTTAGGGATCCAACTGCTTCAGATAGATCTGAAATCGGATACCGTTTGGTCACTCGTCTGTAGGACCAAAGATCTCAAGAATAGACTCAAGCATAAGTCATGTGCTCTTATATTCAATTGATCCACTTAGCCTAGTGGTTAAGTTTCATGGTTGTGAAGGAGGAGGTCTTGGGTTCAATGCCCATGGGGAACATGGGGAGAGAGTTTTGCCCAAGAAGCTCTAGAGCCTTCTAACTCAAGCTAACGTGAGTTAACTTGAGTCTTGAGAGACTTAACTTGAGTGGCGAGTACAACCACCACTAGTGGACTCTAGTGGAAGGAGTGGAGGAGATTGCACATGCACTTGTGGACTCTAGTTACATTTATGGTCCTCGTTGATTCAAACAGCTATATATATAGGCATAAGGTTGGGAGGAGAGTCATCTCACTAGCACGTGGTGGTTGGAATTTCTAGTTTGTTGCAGACTCTTAGTTACAAAGTATTTTTTTTTAAGAGAAGAATGCTCTATTAGTCTTGCAATTGTCCAAATTAGAAGTTCTTAAGATAGACTCCAAGATTCTACCCACCTTTAATGAAGAAATAAACAACTTTGAGATAGGAGATAAAGTCCATTCTAAATTTTCCTCTAGGTCTGAAAGTGTGAGGATGTTCAACCTTTTCTAGAGTTTTCCTTTAGGTATTGTGAATCTTCCATGATTCTTGAGAATACCTAAGGCTTAAAAAGCCCGACTTGTTGAGGATAGGAAGATCCATTTACTTTTATCCCTGGATGTATAAGACAATCTCATTTTGGATAGTGAGGTTATAGAACCTATCTTTCTTTTAACTAGTATAGGTAGGTAAGAAAGATATTACACACCCGAGAAAAATGGACTATGAGTCACTTATATACAAAGTTAGCAAGATGGAACTACATGGGAGAGCGTAGGTATCATTCCAAAATAGTTCCCCAACTTTCAAGTATCTTATTAAGTTTATTCTTAAGGGGAAGGACGTAGGGAAGCAACATATGGCTATTAGTCATAAGAGAATAGACACATAGAGGGAATGAAGTGAAATCAATGGTTTTTCATTCATAAGGGAATAGGATATACAATGCTTCAAAAACCAATTGGCTTCGGTAGAATATCAACGTTCATACAAGATAAAGCGTTGGATTTTTGAAGTGCTCTCAAAAGAAAGGAGTACAAATCATATAAGATACCTAGACTCAACTCTCTAACTGTATCGTAACAAAAAAATTTTCAAGTAGAGTAGGATCATTGTTTCTATGAATCACTTAATACTTTGTATGAGAACGTAGTGATCAAAAGCATGTTTGTTTAGGCATACATTGACATCAATCAAAATATATAGTGTACGCGTTTCGTTATATCCCATTTTGACTGTATATATGCATTGAGGTGCCTAACGATGTTCGCCAGTTTATTATTTACAAATGCATGGATTGAGTGTATTGTATGCAGCCGCTCAAGTTCTATATTTTCTGTTCAAATCAACATATGGGAACATAGTTCAAGTGTCTTGCTACACCAAAACATTTTCGAAGTTTGTTTCTGGGGTGTGTGTGTGTGTGTGTGTGAGAGAGAGAGAGAGAGAGAGAGAGAGAGAGAGAGAGAGAGAGAGAATGTTTATGTTTGTGCGTGCATCCCCTCGGAAGTATTATGCTGCCATATAGTGGGCGATGATAAGCAGTTTGACAGCGTCTATATAAAAGATAGAAGCTATGGCATAGTAGTGAAACTTGAATGATGCGCTCTCTTGCATTATGAACTATTTGTTGCAGATAGGCTAGAATTGAATTTAGTGGTGTGATGCAGAGTAGGGCCTAAAATTGACAGGCATACCTTAAATTTCATATGACAGTCATTCTTGGTGATTGTCTTTCATATGACAAGTTTTCTTAGAATCTGCACTTGTCAAATGACAGGCAACTCAAATGAGCTTAATTCATATCTGTGATAAACATATACCAGTTCGAATCACGAAAAATCCCAAATTTGTCCTTCAATTCATACCTATGATAAAGTCTCAAGCTCGTGGTCTTCATGCTTAAAAATATGCTTATAACTTGTAGTGCTTATACTACACATCAAAACCTAAGTGCATGATATCGTGACATAATCATAAATTTTCTCACACTTAGATTTTACTTTACTCTAATTCTTCATGGTACGTATATAACGCCATGAGGGCAAAAAAAAAAATTGGTAGCATCTCCCCATGAAAATGAAGCCTTGAAAAAATAACCATAGCACCAAAAAGAGAGGCATTTCAAGCCTATGACATACAAGCCATTAACAAAGTCTCAAACTTTACTAGCTTATGCTATACAAATAATCAATGATGCTTTTCCTCTCCAAAACCTACAAAGGTCAAACACTTTACCAACATTTTTCTCATTTTATTAATTTATAAATGCTAAAATACCATGAAACTAAATAGTTTGCAACACATACATATAGAAAAAATAAGGATGTATGAGAATCATTAAACTAAATGGATATAAACATGAGTTTGAAAACTAAAGAAAGCTTATCAAAGATATTTTACTCAATTCAAAATTCTAAAACATGAATGCTCAAAAATATCAAAGAGAAGCTAGAACAAGCATTTAGAAGCTAAAATTTGATTACATCATTCTAACGGCCTTGCTCTTCTATTCTTTGAACTCATCCAAATATCAAATGCATCATTCCAATCAATCATAGTGATTCCTCATGCATCAATGGACAATAGCATCAATGCATCTAAAGTATCTAGAAATACTTTTTGTTACCGTTAGTGTCCATGTGAAAGTCCAAATGGCCACTGGACACTTCTTTGTATATGTTCTTTAATAAAACATATAGTTCCCTGGTCAGTCACGGACTGTAAGTTCGACCGCATTTTTAAGACATAAGAAGTCTGTCTTCATGCTCCCTGTAGACTGTGTTTTCTGCATATTCTGCAGCCTCTGTGTGGAGTACTGTGTGCGGACTTAGGAGCTCGGTTTTCTACTCCGAGCATATCATCATGGAGCTCTCGAGAAGGAGATCGCGCTCTGATGCATCACCATCGAAATACTTCACTGGTATCAGAGTAGTTTGAGGCAAATGCTTTGTTCCTTTTGTGCGAGCGAAGCGAGCACCGCTTTCTCCAAGGCTTATGACTAAGGTGGCAACCAAGGCATAGACCTTGGCATACCTTGTCATCCGAGTCACCCAAGTCACCGCTGGCGCCGTTGGCTGTGCGTGATGGAGGACCTCAATGATCAAGGAATATAGAGGTTCCCGGTACTTCTCGGGAGCTCACAATAGTGTTCCCCCCCGAGCTCGCTTAACCTTGGCAATCTCTTGCCACTAAGCTACACTCTTGTGGTGTCGGAAGAAGGGGAAAGACTAAGGTTGACATTACCTTGAACATGTTTTGGTCCCTCAAAGCTTCATCCTTTGCTTTCAAAGCCTATTTTGGAAGCATTTTTGGGGTGTCTTTTGGAGCCATTTTGGAGTACTTCTGCACATAGTTCTATTCACACAGTCCAAGAACATCAAGAAGAGTGTTATTTGTACTTCTTTGACAATAAATATCAACCTTTGGGGCTGTTTTCAGCCACACTCGTAAAACTACATGTTTCTTGAAAGTTTTCAGTTTTGGTGGGAGCAACTGTTGCAAAATTTATGCAGGTTTTTTGAGCCTAAAACATCAGAGTTGACAGACACTTGCAGGTGTTATTGGCTAGTGTTTTGGGCTGTGTATTCAGCCTTTTTAGTGTCATTTTACTGCATATATTGAGCACATACACACCATGTACGCTTCTGTGGATGCCACTTATGTACGTCCATGTGGTCATTGATATAGTGGTTATGTTCTTTGCATAAAGCCTTTTACGTTTGATAAAGAGGGTCGTGGTGAGGTTTTCTTAACTAGGAGACACCCAGATGCCGGGATCTCTTCGGTGATGTAGGTGGAAGACTTACCCAGCCTCGCCATAGGAGATGCATGATAGTTGTTAATAGGTGCTCGATAAGCCTAGTTGGCTTCTGTTGGGTAACTAGTTATATGTAGTGGAGTGAGTGATTCACTATGCAGGAAAACATGACAGTACTTGTAGTTTTATGATATTTTGACACTGGTCATATGCTCATTTTTTAGAGGATACTCTAGCAAAATTTTTCCAGATTTTCGATTTAGTCAACTATATAGTGGTCGATTTACTCCTTGATACACTTATTCATTGGTGTTCAGACTCTTCTAGCTCCATTATCATTCCATTCAATTCTCTACCATCATGGCATCAGAGGTCTCAGGCACATCCGGTGGATCATGGTCTAGTGTTAGTGTTCCGAGGCAGAGCTATAACTTGCAAGGCAAAGACCATTTTGAGATTTGAAAGTTTGATGGCACAAACTTTGCTCTATGGAAGAATCAGATTAAAGATGTGCTAATTCAAAGGAGGCAATGGAAGCCAGTAAATGGGATTTCAAAGAAGCCTGCTGACATGGATGAAGATGATCGGGATGAGTTAGATGAAATGGCCAGGTGTACCATTTGCTTGCACCTAGCAGATAATGTTTACTTTATAGTATTAGACTATGAAAGTGTAGAGGAGCTTTAGAAGAAGTTATGCAATACATATGAAAAAGAGACGGCATCAAATAAAGTGTATCTGATGAGAAAATTATATGACCTTCACATGAAGGACACAGATAGTGTTGCTGCTCATCTAAATGAGTTTGATGCTATATTCTCCCACTTACAGGCTCAAAAAAGGATATGGATAATGAGATGAAAGCAGCATTGCTGTTATGCACCCTTCCATCATCATGGCATACGTTCTGCATAGCTATTAGCAATAGTGCACTTGGTGGTAAACTCATCTATGATGACATATGTGGAGCACTCTTGCGTGAGGAGATTTGTAGAAAATCTATGGTTGGCACTCAGAGTGGAGATGCATATAATGTTCGTGATTCTTACCAAGGAAAGAATCAGCAACGTGGTAGGAGCAAGAACAAGGAAAAGTGGTCAACGAAATAAGAGTAGAAGTAAATCAAGGAATAGGGATATGGAATTCCATTATTGTCATAAGAAAGGCCATATGAAGAAAGACTGTTATGCATTAACACTAGTTTGGTACCAAAACAGGACACTTAAGTGTCCTTTTTTGACAATTTTCCAAAAAATCACGCACCTTGTACAAAGTGAATTTGAGAAAATCCTTTAACACACATATTAAACATATTTCAAAGGTTAATAAAAAATTATAAAACACAATAAATCATGTTTTGTGTTCATGTAAATAGCCTCTCAAGATGCTATGGTAGCGAACAACATGAAAATTCCTAATCAAATGTATTTTTATCAAAAGAAAAAAATGCATCATATGAAAGAAAAAATTATACACATTCCTTAAAACATAGATCACATACTATGAACCTCAAACTCACTTAGAAAAATCATTTCAATTCAAATAAAATCAATTATTTTGACTTTGTACACCAAAAACAGCAACTAGTTCTAAACATGGTTCAAAAAAACTTATGGGAATCCACAGATGTGTACAAATATGCCAACAATCAAACAAGGTATGAAGACAACAATCAAGGTATACACATATAAAATCAATTGCTATGACTCTAGTCACCAAAAACAAAAAACTAAAGCCTACATATATGGCTCAAAAGAAATTATGGACATCATCAAAGGTGTACACATTCAAGTTACCAAGTAGAAAATGTGTGACGTAACAAACCAAAGCTTACATATATGAGGCTAAATAATTTCTTAAAATCAACCAAAATTTTCACATCTTTCAACACAACCAAGAATCTTCTATTGTGTGGGCATCAACCAAATTCTATAGATACAATCATGAATAGTTTGTGGACACATAAGAAAGCATGTATAGTTATGGAAGAGATCCAGTTTCTTCACATGAAGAAAGAAAATAAGACATCAAACAAGGTGTACACATAAGGGAACTACCAATCTTTGAAAATCAACCAAATTTTTCAGATCTATGCACACCAAACAAAGTAGATATATGTGTGGACACCAACCAATATATCCACATACAAATATTAACATCCAATTGGAATCATGCCAAATTACAAACATTTAGCTTGATGTCCAAGAAAATAAACTAGTTCCTACCAAGAAACAAGAGTCATGTACATATAGAATCAAAAGAAACATATTTAGTCAAAAGACTTTTTTGATAGTTGTTATATGCATAAACACACAATCCCTTGTACACACCAACACATACTAAAAATAATACTCAAAAGTCTTTGATATAATCTTTGATATCATAAAATGATAAGGATCATTTGAAAAAGTTCATTATTTCCATCATGGATGCCATCTTCTTTTTGTCAAATGAAATATGTATGCCAATTTTTTTCATTCTTATCACAATCACCATTGCAGATCACATGTTATTTGATGAGATTAAGAATGAGACATGGCATGAAAGCATATTTTGGAAGGTTTATTACTTAGAATAGCATTTAAATAATTATTATTTTTCATCATAATTTTTTATTCCACCTTTGGAGCTATGTTCTTTTCATGAACATAGAAATATATGCTTTGCCAATTCAGCATGAAAGTTAGCACCAAATGCAATGGCTACTAGTTCAAAGCAGAGGTCTTTTAACTTTGAATAAAAATATGCATTCAATTAGTATGAAGGTTATCCATTGATAACCTATCAATTATTTGCAATCTCACTTACATACAAATTATAGTGAGCCATTCTTTAAAAGGTGTGATAAATGGCAATGATCTAGAGAAGACAAGTTTTGAGTCCATGTTTATCACTTATGAAAGTGTTCAACCTTCTCTAGAGATCCCTAGACCCTTGCTTTACACTACCAAAGTCCATGAATAACTGTCCATTTCCTAAACCCTATCCAATTTGTCAAAATGTTTGAATTGTGTTATTTTTTCAGTTATGCTAAAAATTGAGTTTCTAAAAATTCCCATTTTCTTCGTCATTGAATTACCCATGTGAAATTGTAAAATGTTAAAGAGTATATTTTTCTCTAAAAGTACATGATGTGGGCTATCAAATACAAGTGAGTATGCCATCAAAGCCTCAAGGGTGTCATCAAGAAAAATCAATCAATTTGGTGTAAAATCAGGACACTTAAGTGTCCCAAGACACTCAAGTGTCCTAGTACAGAACTAGTGTTAAAGAATGCTCATGGGTAGATAGAGATAAGGTGTGATAATATATCTAGAAATTAGGATATCCTATGAATTTACAAAGTTGAAAAAATGGGATGGGATATCAACTAGATGAGGGGAAGATATCTATCTTCATACCGTCCATCTTATACTTCCTCTTTTATAGAAGACCCCTCAATGAGGATCTTTGGAAGTTAGAGGCCATCCATAGAAAGTTACTTTGGAGTGAATAGGATCATGATCCTTGAGATACAATGGGATGTCTATTTCTTGCAAAATGATTAGGGTAGGTTTGGTACCCAGGACTTGGTAATAATGGATAATAAGTTTGATAATAAATGGGTTTTTAAAGTCCTTTTTCAATCAACCTTATTTGTGCTCCCAAATAATCTTTAGGGTCAAAGACTATGTCTCCTTGAATGATGCTCCAAAATGGACATATTAAGTGCTTATTTCTCTTTTTCTCTCTCTTTTCAAGATCAAACCTAAGGGACGCAAGTTTGTTTCCTATTTGTAGAATTCTTTGGAAAACATCAAACATGTTAAGGATGGGATCAATTTGGTCGGTCATTGTTGGCATCTACTCCATTCTTACGGGGATTCCCTTATAGAAAAAGTTATGTGCTCATAGGGATTCAAGTTGTGAAATGACCTTTGGGAGCTTGGAAGGAACATATGGATCCAACAGAAGGCATCATGTGAAAGACCAAATGGGCAATGGGCACTTTCTTATATGCTTGGACTGATAAAACATATAGTGAATTGTTTACCCATATTTTAATTATGACCCAACCATTATGTTGCTACATGTCCCTTTTATATATATATTTATTTAAATATGTGAGTATAGATATATATGTTGTTGAGGTCGCTCTCTACAAAAGATTATCCATCTTGTGAGGGCTACTAAGCTTCCGTTTATTGTATGTGATGGGTTACATAAGCTCAAAAATTATAGTAGATATATAAATTATTTTGCATGTGTAGTTCAAGATTTATTAGCTATATTGCATGAAAAATTTTGACATGCACAATTTGGTCATCTAAGTTTTGCTAGTTCATTATTCCCACAAAAATAGAACATGTTGTGCTCTTTACCTTAACTTGAGGAGCCTCCTAACCATCTATGTGGAATATTTTTTTTTGGGTATGATATATTACTATTACTTTCCCAAATAGGGTAGATTGAGAGATGAAAAAACATTATAAATTTCTCATCATGATTTTCGTGGCTCTATGCGAACAACACATCGAGGTAATTACATACACGGTGAGCATCTTATTTCAACTTTAATAGGAATGCATGAGTATATCTATTGAAGTAAAATTTCAAAGTTTCTATGTTCTTAAAATCGGTTTTAGTTATGATTGATAATTTATTTTTACATGAGATGGAAAACCTCGACTTTTATTGAGGTAGAAGTACATGTCTTCTTAGTATAAGACATTCTTTATATGCATGAGATACAGACTAGTAAAACATTATGTCATTTTGAGATAAAATTTATTTCTATCATAAAGTTGGCAATACCTATGGTCAAGAGTTAATAGTTACAACAAAGATTTAGGATGTGGTGTGTTTTATATGTCATCAGAAGGTGTCCCTCTAAAACACTTGAATCTATCATTCTTATTTCGAATATGATAAAGGAGAGAAGATACCTCTTCAACTAAAAAAACTTCGCAAACAAGAAAAATTGAGCACACAAATAAGGGAACCATAAAAAAAGATCTCTTTATCTTCGAGAAAGAACTATGTAAAGAATTACACAAAAAACTAGATATTCCAATCTATAAAGGGAAATATGCAAGATTAATGCCTCAAGAAGGAGATGTAAAGATAAATGTTCCTTGAATCTCAATAGGTAAGATAATTCAATGAAGCGAAGTGAGAAATATCTTCCAAGCATATCTATGAACCACTACACATGCGAAGGATATGAGAAAAATACATAAAAGACCAATTTCAAGGATCATATTTGATGTTAAATATCAAAGACTCTTCAAGGTCAATATTATATCTTATATTTGTAGTGTTATATGAAATTTCATTATCTTCTACCATTCACATAGTTTTTTAAAGACGTCAATAACCTATTCATCCATCTTCACATAAGCAAGATCAATATCACCTACCAAGTTCATCTCCATAATAAAATTATAGTGTACATCTATGTGTTGTATCTTGACATGAAATATAAGGTTATAATTTGATGCTATGTTTCCAAGATTGTCATAATAAATCATGAATGGATTCGAAACCTCTATTCAACCTACAAGTTGCACCTCAAGCCATGCACCCTCGGATGAAACAATCCCACAACCTCCATATTCAACTTCTATACTAGATAGAGGAACAAAATTTTGCTCCTTGCTACTCCATGTAATAGAAGAACTCCCTAATTATAAGAACATAAAGGAACTAGTAGATCTCCAATGTAAATACCATAAAACTGGTTTCCATTATTATAACTACATTCTTATATGTCAACTTTGTCCTCATACAACAATGCATAGTTTGAAGTAGCATTCACATATCACAATGTACATTGAAATGAATAAAATTATGGAGTACTTTAACATGCATAGATTGATTACAAATCCCATAGTGTAGCTCAAATTTATTCATATAATCATGAGATGTATTAGACTTCCCACAATCGTCTTGTACATCTTTTAACATTTCTAATGCTTCATTGATAATAGCATCTAGTTTCAAATTACTATCTAATGGAATTAAAAAAATAAATATTTCAATAAATATTACCATATCTTTTTGACATGTTCGATGCATATTAGTTCTATAAAAACCATATGTCTTTATTTTCATGCATAACTTCTATGCCCTTGAAAATAACGTATCACATTTGGGTCTTTCCTTTAATATTCTTGCATGAGAGGTTATTCACGACCTATATGCTATACTCATTATCACTAATAGAAATCAATCCATGAGCATCGATGGAAGCAAAAAAGTTCCCATTTGTTTAAAATAAATTCTCAGCATTGAAGAAAGAGTAAATCATAAATTTTAAAAATGGTCCGATCAATGGAGAGCATCTCAAATATTTGACTCCGTTAGTAAGCTTCACCAAAATCAACCAATCAACTTATCAAAACTTTAGCAAACAAAAAGTGTACCTACATTAATTGATTGCTAGTTCTTGGGAAAGATGGATGGACACTCCAAGAAATGAGTTGGTACTGCTAATCCCAGCTCTCTATCTGCCCTTTGTTGCTTCAGAGTTGAGTTGTAGGCCCTTTTAGCTTTCCAATGACACTAAATAAGTGCCTATGTACTTTGGAGATTATGCATGTAATGATTAATCCAAAACAGATAACTTCACAAATCACAAGTTTTCAAAAATTTGTTATTTTGGTTCGCACACATGCTGCTTCTTAAGCTCAGTGTTCCCAGTGCAGTTGCAATTAGAAACATTCCTTCTAGGGAAATCTTATTAGCTTAAAGAGCTAATGATTGCAAGTAGAATAACTTAAAATGATGGACTATACACAGAGCAATCAATTTAGCAAGTGAAACATTACCCCCGACTTTTTAAGACCTTTGCATAGAATAACTAGTGATGACTTTGAGGTGGTTTTCTCCCAATTGGCTTAATGAAATGTCTTCAAAATTTGGCCGCTTGTAGTAGACTTAGAGTGGATTCCAATGAGCCATATATGATTCAAAATAATGGAGTAATGACTGATATATGAGCAAGACCAAAACAATGTTCTGAGTGACAATGGCAGAGAGACAAACAGAAATACTTAATTATGTATATGTATTATGAAACATGAATTTACAACATCATTGGAAAAGGAATAATGCCAAATGATTGTGAGGTAAGTGAGCAATGAAGTGTGCTACTCAACCTATACTAATGATCAAATGAATGGCTCTCTAAGGAAGTGTAATGGCCGTGGGATTTCAAAGTGTTTTTATAGCTGCTATCTTCAAATTTGGCTCTCATTAAAAAGTGATCCCTTAATCTAGGAGATATTCTATCTAAGTGAAGTCGTAGCTTCTCATTTTATCTAACTCCACAAGTTTAGTGGAATTACAAGATTCTTCCAAGTCAGTTTACTTTTACATAGGTTAAGGATAAAATCCATAAGCAATGGTTCTTCTGGAACTTCAAGCCTTTGCACATAAAGCTGGCATTTGCACCAACACTAGTTTCCTATATTGTTGAAAAATAAATACTTCTATATAAATTTGATTTAAAATCTTGTACATATCCCAATGACTTCTTAATGTGTACTTATTTCATCCTTTTAATTCTTGTACTTTAGCAAGGAGGTCCCCTACTTGTGTATCTATTTGTAAAAATTTGTAGTTCAATGTTTTCACTTTTGTTGTCTTGAATATTCTCAAATTATAGAACCATATGACTCTTCATATAGTTTCGTAAACTATTCCAAGCTCTTAAGTTTTTTCTTTGAGTGAACTATGAGAAACTCTCTACTTTGTGTACCTATACCTCTGCACATATGCAAAAAAGTCTTGTAGATAGATAGTCTATCTTGTAGTGGATGATTATCTCCAATGGAGAATCTAATTTATTTTATCAAATCATGTGTATAGGCTATCATTAAAGTGCACAAAGAAAACATCAATTCACAATTCATCTACAAAGGAAATTCCAAAGCAAGGAGCATGTATCATTGTGCAAGGGCCAAGTGGAGGAAAGACATCTTTCATACGGTTTATTATGACTTCCCCTATCATTGGCACCAATGCATTTCAAAGATTGGTGTCGTCAAAACACATCAAATAAAGCACCTTAAGTGATCAAAACAACTTGATGATTACAAAAGAGGAGCTACTCATCAACTAGTATAGACAGAATGAGTGGTATGGACCGGAGGAAGCACATGGAGCAAATATAGCAAGCAACCAATCTGCTCGTAAAGGAAAGTATGCGAGATTGAACATCAACTACATGATTGGGATATAAATCCATTGAGGTCATCTCACATTTTAACTTCATCTTACAAAATGAGACTTTACATTGGTAAAAATGAGATAATATTGCAATGAAATTCAATGTGGAATTGCTTAAAATATGGAAAGAAAACTATTGGGTTTAAGTAAAAGGATAGACTAACCAAATTATTGTGTTTCCTCGAACATGGCATGTAATGAAGACTCCCAAAAATAGCTATGTTCTGAACCTATACTAGTTATAAGATCTATTACTAGAAATTAGATTTAACCAAGATTGGACTTTGCTAATCACTTTTAAAGATCCATGTTTAAAAGGTTGGGAATCGAACTGCATAAGGTATAGCCAACATGCATGAATATCTATAGAAACAAAAAGGCATAACAATATTATAGAAGATGTGATCCATACATATAAAATAAAAAAATGGCATTGGAATAATACACATTGTAGAGTTTGCACCTTATTGTGGAGAGTACCCTTCCACCAGACATACTACACTTATATTTGGGTTTCTTCCAAGAACTTCTTATGTAGTAGGACTCAAGTATGAGGGAATCATAGTTACAAAGACTTTTTAAAGAGAGGAATGCTCCATTAGACATGTCGTTGGCCACATTAGAAGTGCTTAATATAGAGTGCGAGATTATGCCCACCTTCAATGGAGAAAAAAACACTTTTGAATAGGAGATAATGTCCATTCTAGAATTTCCTCTAGCTTTGAAAGTGTGAGGATGCTCAGCCTTTTCTAGAGTCTTCCTTTTGGTTTATCTCTAGATGCATAAGACAATCTCATTTTGGATAGTGAGGTTACAGAACCTATCTTTCTTTGAACTATTATGGAACGGTTAGAAAGATATTACACACACCTAGGAAAAATGTAATATGAGTCACTTACATACAAAGTTATTAAGATGGAAAGATTGTTCACAAGCTATGCTACATGGGAGAGAATAAGTACCATTCCAAAATGGTTTCCCAATTTTCAATTAACTTATTAAAATTATTCTTAAGGGGAAGGACGTAGGGAAGCAACATATAGCTATTAGTCATAAGAAAACAGACACATAGAGGGAACGAGATGAAATCAGTTGTTTTTCATTCATGGGATATACAACTCTTCAAAAACCAATTGGCTTTGGCAGAATGACAACGTTCATACAAGATGAGACATTGGATTTTTGAAGTGCTCTCAAAAGAAAGGAGTACAAATCATATAAGATACCTACACTAAACTCTCGAACTGTATCGTAACAAAAAATATTTCAAGTACAGTAGGATCATTGTTTTTATGAATCACATAAAGTTCTAAAGTTTTCAGTTTCAGAAGGTTGCTAAGCTACTGATGATTATAGAGGTGTTCTAATATCACTCTAGCTTAGTTCTAGTTGAGTCGTGGCAATTTTCCGCAATCTAGTGAACAAGCTTTTGTCACGAAATCAACAAGTGGTATCAGAGCAAAAAGGTTCTGAAGAACCGAAAAGGTTTCTCAGAAGTAGAAACGGAAGTAAAGATACAAGAGAATTCGAAGAACTTTCACAAGGAAGGTGAAAGCTGAAGTGATCAACAACAAACGGCGTCAAGAAACGTTCCAAAGTAATTCTCAAGGGTAAAGGTTTGTAAAAGGTAAAACCTTTTAACATTACACTCATCGAAAGTAACAGAATCAAGAAGATTATGGCAGATCATATCTCTATTGACAAATTGGACAGAGATAATTATCCCGCATGGGTAATGCGCATGGAAGCCTTACTTATGAGTAAAGATTTAATGATATATGTGACAGGAGAAGAAAAGAAACCGAATTTGGAAGACGACAGTCAACCGAAGAAAGAAGAGTTAGAAGCCTTGAAGCTGTGGCAGAAGAAAGATGCAATGGCAAGAGCTTATATCTACAATACCGTTACAGATCATCTACTACCGCATATTAGAGGTCTGGAGAAAGTAGAAGATATATGGAGTGCTTTGGAAGATCATTTCCAAAATACAACAAAAGCTAGAAAGGCTAGCTTATGGTCAGAGTTTACAACGTTCAAGAAAAAGCAAAGTCAAAGCATTAGTGATTATGTCACTAAGATGAAAGACTTGGCGGACAGTCTTGGATCGATTAATGAAGATATCGAAGACCACAGGTTAATAGCGCAAGTGCTTGCAGGTTTGAGAGGAGATGAAAGGTGGAAACCTTTCGTACTCTCAACTGAACTTTCTTTAAATCATTTCGTACCAGATTTAAATCAGTTGCTTGGACTAATGCTAACGTTTGAGCAAGATTTGAAGACAGATGGAGAAAAAGGGCATAGTTCTGCTATGTATGCAAAGAATAAGAAGAAAGGTGATAAAGGTAAAGAAAAAGATGAAGAAGAAGTGACTGCTCCAGCAAATTATGGAAGAGGAAGAGGTAACGTCAGAAAAAGAGGTAAACGAAGAGGTAATGAGACTAACAACAAGAAGACTTGAGAATGGAGCTGACCTACTAACGAATGTTTTGTATGTTCCAACAATCCCAAAAAATCTGATTAGTGTGGGTCAGATAGTAGAAAAAGGTTTTCAAGTCAGGTTTACAAATGAAGGAGTATTTGTTGAAGATCTAGAGAATGGATACAATCAGATTGTTCATGGTAAAAAGGAAGGTAGACTTTTTACTCTGAAAGTACAAGGGAATGTTGGTCAAGCCTTGATCACACATGGTGATGAAGTATTTACAGAGCTAGACCTCTAGCATTTGAAGCTTTCAGACATTTTCATGCATATGCTGAAAGACTTACAGGACAGAAACTCAAAAGACTAAGGTCTGATGGAGGAGGATAATATTTTTCTCGGGAGTTCAATGATTATCTGTGGAATGCAGGTATCAAAAGAGAAATAACTTGCAGGTATACAGCGCAACGAAATGGAGTAGCAGAAAGAAGAAACCGAACTCTAATTGAGTTTGCAAGAGCAATGCTAAAGGAGAAGAATTGTCCAAATTATCTTTGGGATGAGGCTGTAAATACAACTACATATTTGGTAAATAGAGTACCATGTACGGCTTTGAATGGGATGACCCCTTATGAAGCTTGGTGGGGCAAGAAACCAACACTTGATCATTGTAAAGTGTTTGGATCAATTGCATATGCTTATGTGCCATCACAACTCAGACATAAGCTTGAACCAAAAGCTGAAAAATATGTGTTCATCGGATATGATGAAAAACAAATGGGTTATAGGTTATGGAGTCCTTTAACCAAACAGTTTAGTGTTTCCAGAGATGTGACATTTGATGAAGGAAAGAGCTGGTAAACAGATAAAGAGCATAGTGTTGAAACACTTGAAGAAGAGATAAGAAGAAAAGAAAAAGGAAAATCACATATGCAGGTGAATGGAGATGAAGATCATATGCAAACAAGTACGTCCAGGATT
Source organism: Ceratopteris richardii (assembly GCA_020310875.1). NCBI lineage: Eukaryota > Viridiplantae > Streptophyta > Polypodiopsida > Polypodiales > Pteridaceae > Ceratopteris > Ceratopteris richardii. The sequence goes on from CM035444.1 coordinate 79,022,113, forward strand.
GGATCAGCTATGAGAAACGAAAATGAACCAAGATGTGATGAAGATATGTTATCAGATACTTATGAAGAATATGAGCTAAGAAGGTCAAACATAGTAAGGAAACAACCAACAAGGTATTCCTATGACACTTCTTATTTGACTCAAAAAAACTATGCTTACTTAGTAAAGGAAGATGAAGAACCTCATAATTACGGTGAAGAAAAAGGTAAGAAACAATGGGAAGAAGCAATGAAGGAGGAGTTCAATGCGTTGGAAGAGAACAAGACTTGGGAACTTGTGCCAAAACCAAATGGTAAGAAAGTGATTGGAAATAAATGGGTTTACAAAGTTAAAACACTTGCAGATGGAAGGATAGCCAGATACAAAGCTAGACTGGTGGTCAAAGGCTATGCTCAGACACATGGCATAGATTATGATGAGACTTTTAGTCTGGTGGCAAAGATGTCAACTATAAGGACATTGATTGCTATAGCAGCATCAAAAGGATGGAAGCTAAGTCAGCTGGATATAAAGAATGCATTTTTGAATGGATATATATCAGATGAAGTCTACATGGAACAACCTGAAGGGTTTATAAGTTCCAGTTACCCAGATCATGTTTGTAGATTAAGAAGAGCTCTCTATGGATTGAAGCAAGCTCCAAGAGCTTGGAATTGCAGACTTGTGAAGTATCTCAATGACCTTGGATACCAAAGTTCGAAAGCTGATGCAAGTCTACTCGTTAAGAGAACAGATGAAGGTATGATCTACATTTGTATTTATGTAGATGACATAATAATCACAGGAACCTCAGATGAAGGAATCAAAGAGGTAAAGAGACTACTTGAAAAAGAGTTCAAGATTAGTGATCTAGGAAAATTATCATATTTTCTTGGAATGGAAGTTACATATACAGATCATGGTATATATGTTTCACAGGAAAGGTATCTCCTAAACTTACTGAAGAAGTTTAACATGGAGAATTGTAGAGAAGCTTCAACACCGCTTGAAGTAAATCATAAACTCAGCAAATATGGTGGTGCAGAGTTTAAAGATATGAGGAAGTATCAGTCGTTAGTGGGAAGCTTGATTTATGCTACGCTAACAAGACCTGATCTTAGTTATGCAGTGGGAGTTCTCTCACAGTTTATGCATTGTCCGAAGGATCAACATTGGGTTGCAGGACAAAGAGTTCTTAGATATATCAAAAGAACTATAAAGGAAGGATTATATTATCCTTATACGTCAGATATAAAGCTGAGAGCATACAGTGACTCAGACTGGGCAGGAAGTCAAGATGACAGAAGGTCAACACATGGGTATATGATATACCTAGGAGATAAGCTTGTAAGCTGGTGTTCAAAGAAGCAACACACAGTGGCTTTATCCTCAACTGAAGCAGAATATAAAGGACTTGTGGAGGCAGCGAAAGAAGTGATATGGATGCAGGCCTTCTTCAAAAGCATGGGTATTGATCAAGGTATACCTATCATACATGGAGATAATATGAGCTCGTTGTATCTTGCAACAAATCCAGTATTTCATGTGTTGAAGCTCAAAGTCAAGGACAAAGCATGGAAGCACATCAAAAGGTGGACACATGAGGAAAGGGAGCAAGTAGGGAGCTCCAAGAAGTGTATGTCAAATTTTCAGAAGAATCCCCTACAAAAATAGTGATTTTCATCACTAGAAACCATTGTAAATACCATTATCTATTTTTAGTAACTCCATTTTGTTCAAGCCGAGGAGTCCTCGAGCTTGAGGAGTAGTAGAAGTACCATCGTACCAATTTTCATAATTTTTAGACTTCGTTTGAGCCCTCAAATAAGCCCTGGAACCTAATTTTTAACTAGGCCGGACACTAGGTCTGGACAGGGCCAAAACTAGTCAAACAACTATAAAAAGAGCTAGAGAGCTCATTTTTGAGGTTAGCTTGGTGGGAGAATAGAACTTTTGTAAGAGAACTCTTTTGCAATCTAAGCTTTCCATTGTTCCTCTCTTTGATCTTACTTTGTGCGCGTGTGTGTGTATGTGTGTGCATGTTTGTGTGCTTTCACTCACGCACTTGTGCCTTCACTTGCTCGTGGTCTTCATACCGGTCCTCACGTCTCCGCGGATTGACAAGTAAAGGAGGTGGTGCTTACGCTTGAGCTACACCAAATTTTGGCGCCGTTGCCGGGGAGAGAACTTCGAGGACGAGCGTTGTGATGGTAAGATCGTATATTTGCGACGTTGGAAGGTAAAAAAACTGTCATTTCAGTTCATTTTCTGTTTTTTCCTCTTCATCTTCATCATCATCATCATCTCCACCTTCTTCCATCTTCTTCTTCATAGAAAATTCTTGTTTTTTAGTGCATTTTCACCATCTTCATACCATTTTTCATGCATTATTGTGTGGGAAGGAGTTAGGAGGTGCAAGGGAGAGCAAGCGCTGTATTTTTTTCATGATTTTCTGCTCATACGGAGCTCGCCATAGCCGGCGCTCAGAAATTTGAATTTCCCGCCAAAAAACGCGATTCTGTGATGAAAATCGCGATTCTGTGAAAATTCAAAATTTTTTGAAAAATCACGATTTTCAGTTTTCCCGCCTAAAAGTTGGTTGAAAAAAAATCGCGATTCTGTGTTTTTCTCAAAAAAACACGATTCTCTGCTCAAAATCGCGATTCTCAAAAAAACACGATTCTCTGCTCAAAATCGCGATTCTCACCAATCACGATTTTCAGCAAAAACACGATTTTGTGAAAAAGGCGATTCTGTGAAAACACGATTTTTTGCTCAAAATCGCGATTTTCAAAAACACGATTTTGTGCTCAACATCGCGATTTTCATGTGAAAAATACGATTTTCAAAAAAAAAAAAAAACACGATTCTCTGCTCAAAATCGCGATTCTCACCAATCACGATTTTCAGCAAAAAAAAACACGATTTTGTGAAAAACACGACTTTCTGCTGAAAATCGCGATTCTCACAAATCACGATTTTCAGCCAAAAATACGATTTTGAGAAAAACACGATTCTGTGGGACAAAATCGCGATTTTCAAGTCAAAAACACGATTTTGAGAAAACACGAATTTTTGCTCAAAATCGCGATTTTCAATTCACGATTTTCTGCTCAAAATCGCGATTTTCATGTCAAAAACACGATTCTGAGAAAACACGATTTTCAGTCAAAAACACGATTTTGTGAATCACGATTCTCTGAGTCAAAATCGCGATTTTCAGAAACACGATTTTGTGATCAACATCGCGATTCTCTGAAACACGATTTTGTGATCAACATCGCGATTTTCAAATCACGATTTTTTGCTCAACATCGCGATTTTCAGAAACACGATCTTGTGATCAACATCGCGATTTTCAAATCACGATTTTCTGCTCAAGATCGCGATTTTCAGAAACACGATTTTGTGATCAACATCGCGATTTTCAAATCACGATTTTCTGCTCAAAATCGCGATTTTTTTGACTTCACAGCATCGCGATTTTCAGAAAGTTCACAAAATCGCGATTTTCTCCAAAGGTCCTGTTTGCCTGTTTTGACCCCCAGGAACCTGATTTGACATAACTTTCTCATCCAAAGTCCATTTTTTGAGCTCTATAGCTTGTTGGAAAGCTCGTTTCAAATCCTACACGATCTCAACTGTTTTTTTCAAGAATAATGCGTTGATTTTGAGATAGGATAATTTGAAGTTGACCCTCAGGTGGGACTAGGGAACCAAGGGGGCTCTAAAGAATTTTGAACCATACCAAAGGGAAAATTTGGATTCTTGACTAAAGCTTATGAACCTGAGATCTGGTAGACACTTAGGCAAGGATAAACAAAGCATTAGATCTTCTGAGGCTAGTGTCAACCATACATCCAAGTCTCGGGCACAACAACTAAGTGGTCATCTTTTACTCAGATCAGACACAAGTGATTCAGAAATGTCTTTTAGTATGGGAAAACCTGCAGGTCGCTCAGGGACTGCCCATCTACAAACACCGGAAGGTCCCTATAAGACACAGTTGGAATATATTCGGACCAACCAATTAGGTGCTCGCATCTATGAGGATGGTCTGAGGCGATCAGTGGTCCAACTCAAAAATCCAGATCAATCCTTTGGACTTGAGCACCCGGTGGTCAAGTTCGAAGAGGGTTCATACATTGATAAGGAAGGAACCATGTATGTGGTTACCAACCAACCCGATAGGACCGATGAGTTTGGAAATATCATTCATGAGAATGAGATAGGAGACCTAGAACAAGGAAATATAGGACAAGGACCCCAGACTCCTAGAGGCAAGTCAGTTTTGACCCGAGTGATCACTCCAGACTGGATCCCTCAAGACAACAAAAGCATAGAACTATTTTTGAATAGAGAAACAGAGGAAGCCTTTTGGAGATTCAAGCCAGAACAACCTAGCCAATTGGGCATAGTCATCATCTACGAGTTCAAGGATCCAGAGATACCAGGAAAGGTTGTCTACCTGGATAACACATCAGAGAAAATTTTCTTGGTAACAGAACATGATAGACATGCATATACTTGGAAGAATGAATTGATTTTCCCCCCACCAAGATCCAATGTTTCCTACGGCCTCCAAGGAGTAGGGTCATCCCAAGCTCAGGAAGCCCAGAGAGAAAGAACTAGAGAGAGACCGGAGGTAAGTTTTGCACACACAGTGGGCAGGAATAGGTCAGGATTTGAAAATGAAAGACCTGAAAGAGAGAGATATCAAGCACATAGGCAACAAAGAGACGATCATGATTTCCCATTGCTTAGACCAAGAGAGCACTCAAGAACCCTTAGACCCTCTCAAGTGGTTAAGACAATGAAGAACTACTTTGATGGATTTGGAGATCCTTATGATCATGTGGCGGAGTTCAAACAAGTGCTAAGAGCTGAACAGGTTGAAGACTTGTTCACCCAGTTCGAGGCATTTGGTTTGACTCTTAAGGGGACTGCCTTAGCTTGGTTTCAACCTCTAAACAGTCGCAACTATAGAGAGATAGGTCAGCTTCTAGAAGAATTCATTGTAGAATTTTCCAAGAGTGGTATCAGACATAACACATCATCCTTGATCCACAGCTTCAAGCAGACACCTCAAGAAACAGTGCGACTTGCAGGAAGAAGGTTTAGACAGTACTTGGAAAGATGCCCTGTACCAGAATTACCCACATCAGCCAAACAAGTGGCACTGTTTTTAGATGGCCTATTGAGCACAAAATTAAGGTCATATGTATACTTGAAAGAGCCTAGATCCATAGAAGAGTGTATACGGATGTGCATTGACATAGAAGACAACTTGGGTGAGGAGTTAGGACTATCCAAACTCTATAAGGACTTTGATAGTTCTACAAGTCATACCTCTAGAGCCTCCACTGAGATAGATGAGATAGCTGAGCAGGTGGCCAAAAAGCTAGGAGTTCAAAATAGACAAATGCCAAGGGTCACCCCAGTGAAGCGATGTTATGCATGTGGAGGAGATCACATGGCTAATGGTTGCCCGTTGACGACTCAACCCCAAGGAAACCCTAATGCTCTATATTGCACCATTGAGAGAAAATACACAAATCATACGGCCCAAGATTGTCCCTATAACAGGCAGGCTGTTAGACAAAATTATCAGCAACCTTACCAGCAGGGTAGGTATCAGAATCAGTACCAACAGCCATATTATAGGCCACAACAATATCAACCTCAATACCAGCAGCAATATCAGGCACCATATAGGCCACAACCTGTCTTGGGAAACCAACCACCAGCTCCAGCCAACGTGATTCCAGTCAAGTATGCTGTGGGAGAGGAAAATCCAAATAGAGCTTTGGTGCCTCTAACCCCATTGATACCAGATAATGACTCTCATGCCCATAGTTCAGACTACTCCCATGAAGGTAGTCCACATGCTTATTACACAGAGTCACCTGAACATAGTGAGATTTACTCGTATCAATATGAGGCACCACCTATGGAGCAAAATTGGGAGCCAGAATACTCCAATGTCATGTACACAAATCCTAACCCTAGGCCCCAGTTGAGACAAATGAGACCACAAGCCCCTAGAGGATCTTGTTTCAGATGTCAAGGTGACCATTTCATTCGTGACTGTCCCCACCCACCATCTCCGAGTCAAGGACAAGCTATCACAATACATGCTTATTGTCCTGATTGTGGCAAAGACCATCTCCCCAGAGATTGTCCAAGAAACCCCTCTAGTGCACCCAAGATCACACCCATTAATGTGGTAGGCTTAGTGGCAGAATCAAGTGCCAGTAGCAGCAAGGTGGCACCTGTACAGGCAGTTACTAGGGCACAAGCATTAAAACAAGATAAACCAGCAGAACAATCGGAGCTGAGTGAATCAGGAGAGCCTAGTAAGAGGAAAACAAGAACATGGAAGGATACTAGAGAAAAGGCCAATCGTAAGTGGAATAAAAAGTTATCAGAACTAGAAGAAAGCTTGAAAGACGCAAAAACAAAAATAGAAGACATTGCATCTCAAAACCCCTCGCATGCTGAAACTCCACCCACTCCACCTCATCCCACCCCACCACCCATTGTAAATAGACCGCAACTAGGGTCTGTTCTTGCAGATCCAACCCCAGAAGGCTTGGACATGATGTTCAAGGCCTACCAGGCTCGACTTCAAGAAGGGCCTACAGCGGCAAACCTAGACAAGAGTTACCCTAGAGCAGATTTAGAGATTGAACGGATGAAAATGTGCATGAAAATGGTAGAACAAGCTCAAGCCATACTTGAGACTAGTCAAAAGTTCAATCAGACAAACTCTATCAAATCAGATTTGCATTTCCAGGGCTTACTAGAAAGATTAGAGCAATTGGTAAACAAACCACAAGTTTCTTTACATCCACAGGCTCAACCAGTTATTGAGAGAAGAAGCTCACCACCAAGGGGAGCTTATGTTCCTAATTCCACAGATGCTGGAATACCTCCTTCAATTCAACAGTACTCTCAAGAGTTCTTGCGGGAAATACAGGAAGATAAATGGGCCAAGGAGAAGGGTAATTCCCCTCCTATTCCTGAGATTGATGATCTTCATGATCAATTTCCCCAAGACATTCCATCTATTTACGGAGATGAAGCAGAACAACAAGAAGACGAAAGGTTAGATTTTGAATCTAATACCTTAGAAGAACTTCCTCAATTTCTAGGCCCATGGGAATCTGAATCTCTCCAGATTAGAGCTCCCACAATACTAGTAAGAAATGAAGACTCAGTGGTTCCAAGGAACACGGATGTCGTGAAGAACACTAAGGTTCAGTGTCATCTCACTGTAGAAGAGCTGCTCAAAGCGAAACCTGAGCTTTGGAATCATGTGAAGGATCAGGTTCCAGAACTTGATTCCAACATGCCAAAAGCAGGCTCCAAGCAAAGGGTACCAGAGATACCTCTAGACAAAATAGGGGACATGTGTGAGGGTGAAGAAGGTAATACTTATCTTCCCATCACCTACCAAGGTTACACAACCAAAGCAATCATAGATTCAGGTGCTGGTGTTGCTATTGCGACCACCTCCTTGTGGAAGCAATGGGGCAAGCCCACATTAAGACCAACTAGAATGAAGCTTCAAATGGCTGATGGTCATTTTGAAAGACCTCTAGGATTGCTAGAAGGGATCACTCTAACCACTTGTGGTGTAGAGTTTGAGCACACATTTGCTATATGTGACTTTGAGAAAAATAATGTCTATGAGATGATCCTAGGAAGACCCTTCCTACGACAATTGCAAATAGTACAGGATTGGGGAACTAACTCCTTGTACTTACAGCACTTAGGGGTTACCACCAAGGTCAATTTGAAGGATTACACCTTCAGAGATGTACCACCCCTACAGTGGAATTCTATGCACAAAGTGAAAGAAGATTCCATCTCTGTGCATTCTGAAAGTTCACCTGATCCATCATGGCTGCATGAAGATACTCATTTGTGGATGTGCAAAGTCGCAAAGGAAGAGGAAAAACGTTTAAAGGCAAGGGAAGAAGGAACTTCACTAGGAGATAGACTAGTTAGAGACCCAGCCTACACACCGATGATCTTTCCAGATGAGGAGTTTGAGCCTCATGGCTGGCCAGAAATCTTAGCCACCATGGACATTGCTGTCAATGAGGAACAGTGGACACCTCATTGTGATGAGGAGGGTTATGATATCTCAGTGTTCATGTGTCAACCCTTGCTAGAAGAATGTGACCCTAGTGATGTCATAGAAGAAGAAGAGAATGACGATGATCTGGAGTCTATTGTGATGGATAGTTGCTTTAACTCAGAGCAGCACTATCTAGAAGATATAGGAGTGTTCACCCAGAAAGAAGAAGAACCTCTCACAAGTATTAAAACAGTAAACTCAAAGGATGGAAGTGAGAGTAGTCAAAAGAAAAAGAAAAGAAAAGCAGTGAAACAAGAAAAGGAGGAATCATTGTTTGAAGTACCAGAAAACTTCAAGAAATATGAAGTTGACGACCGCAAAATTTTGGTACGAATGCCTAAGAGAGAGGCCATCATAGGAGAATCATATGATAATAAAGAAAAGACCAAGAAGATTGTAGTGACCATTGAAGAGAACGAAGAGCGATGCACATATATAGGAGATGACCTAAGTGCAAGAGAAGAAATGGAGCTCATAGCTCTATTAAGGGAATATAGGGATGTGTTTGCATGGCACTATAGAGACTTGAAAGGGGTAGATCCAAGAATTTGCTCTCATACTATCCCCATGACTGCTGATGCTAAGCCCACCAAACAGAAGCCCTACACATATAATGATACCTATGCAGCCAAAATCAAAGAAGAAATTGATAGGTTGATTGAGGCTGGATTCATCTATGAGATTGAGCATACCGAATGGGTGTCCCCCATTGTTGTGGTACCCAAGAAGAACGGGAAGTTGCGAGTGTGTATTAACCTTAAAAAAGTTAATGCCGCTACGATTAGAGATAGTTATCCACTTCCAATCACAGAACACCTATTGGAGCGTGTCGCAGGCAAGGAAGTTTATAGCTTCCTTGATGGATTTTCAGGTTACAATCAAGTAGCCATTGCCCCAGAAGATCAACACAAAACAGCTTTTGCTACAGAGTGGGGAATCTTTGCATTTCGGATGATGCCATTTGGGCTCACCAATGCACCTGCAACATTCCAAAGGCTCATGTGTCATGTCTTCAAAGACTTCTTGCGAAAGAGCTTAGAAGTGTATGTGGATGATTTATGTGCTCATTCCCAAGAAAGAAGGGTTCACATCCCTGAGCTCAGACAAATCTTCAACAAGTGTAGAGAATATCGAGTGTGTCTAAACCCAGAAAAGTGTGTGTTTATGGTGCGTCAAGGTAAAATCCTCGGTCATATTGTTTCTAAGAATGGAATCTCAACGGATGAAGATAAGGTACGAGCCATAGCGGAATTGCCTAGGCCAAGGAATGTTAAAGAGGTACAAGCCTTTATGGGCCATTGTGGATATTACCGTAGGTTTATCCACATGTACGCGATCATAGCTAGACCCCTTTATGCCTTGTTGTCTAATTTTGAGTGGAACGACGAATGCGAGAATTCTTTCAATGAACTGAAGAAACGTTTGTGCACAGCACCAATATTGACCACTCCTGATTGGAATAAGCCATTCCATGTCCATGTGGATGCATCCAATCATGCCATAGGATGTGTGCTAGCACAACCCACAAGTGAAGGGAATTTAGATTTGCCCATAGCATATGCTAGTAGACAACTAAACCCAGCCGAAAGAAATTATACCACAACCGAGCGAGAAGGGTTAGGCATGGTATATGCTGTAAAGAAGTTTAGACACTATTTATTGGCCAACAAGTTCAAGTTTTTCACTGATCATCAAGCTTTGTTATATTTGGTCAATAAACCTTGCAATACTGGACGCTTAGTAAGATGGTTCCTCTTACTAATGGAATATGACTTTGAAGTTGTTGTCAGGAAAGGTAGAACCCACCTTCGGGCAGATCACCTTTCTCGCATCACTTCAGGAGAGTCACCGCAAGGAGTGTCTGACGAATTACCCGATGCTTATCTGTTCAATTTAGAAGTTGTTCCTAAATGGGCAAATAAGTTGGTACCAGTCCTAACCTTTGGCCCTGCAAATAAGAATGTGAAAACATCACAAGAAGAAATTGTAAAATCACAAAAATATCACATATTAGCAGGAAGCATGTACAAACAAGATACGGAGGGCGTATTAGCTTGTTGTGTCGAGGATGATGAACATAATAGTTGGTTGCAGCAAGCTCATGAAGGATTGCTAGGAAATCACTATTCTAAACAACGAACATTGCAGAATCTAAAGCGTTTAGGAGTGTATTGGCCTAGCATGGACAAAGAAATACATGAGTGGATTAAGAATTGTCCAAGGTGCAGAGAGAGACCCCCAGTGGAGCATGCGACCCTTTATCAAGTGTCATTAATTCCAGATTGGAGTGCTCCATTGGTAGAGTTTATGAGATCGGGAAGATTACCCAAAGAGGCCAGTCTAGCAAGAAGACGAAATATGGAGCAAGAGGCTCAAGGCTATGCCTTAGTAGGAGAGAACCTATACCGAAGAGGTAAAGATGGTTACTTAAGACTGTGCGTTCATGAATCAGACTATTTAAGGGTCTTAGAGACTGCACACAGTGGTGTTGCAGGTGGACATTTTGGCCCTGACCGAGTGATTAAAACCATTCTATTCTCAGGACTTTGGTGGCCCACTCTTCATATGGATGCACATACCTATGTGAAGAAATGTGACACATGCCAACGTGCACAATATCCAGTGAGAAAAGACGAGATGCCCTTGAGGCCAATGATGGGGGGACGTGCATTTTCGAAGTGGGGCATAGACTTCATAGGTCCTATTAACCCCCCAGCTAGAAACTCCCATGCAGAGTACATCATTGTAGCCACAGATTACCTTACAAAGTGGGTAGAAGTCAAAGCCACAACAAAGAATGATGCTCAGACTACGGCTAAGTTCTTATTCGAGAATGTGTTCACGAGATATGGACTACCAATAGAGTTGGTGAGCGATAGAGGCACACACTTCTTGAATGAAGTCATTGAAAATCTTCTCCAAGAATTCTTGGTGATACATAAGAAATCCGCCCCCTATCATCCACAAGCCAACGGACAAGCCGAGAGTACCAATAAGATCCTCTGTAACGTATTGACAAAACTGGTGAATAATAAACGCTCTGATTGGGACAAACAACTTCATCATGCTGTTTGGGCTTATCGAGTTGCCTACAAAACGGTACTCAACGCCACCCCATTTCAGATGGTCTTCGGACAGAACGCTGTGCTACCATTAGATTTCTTAATCCCTGCCTTAAAAGTAGCACAAGAGTATGAGTGGAATGGGCATGAATTGTCCTCTAGGATCTTTGATCTCGAACGCTTGGGTGAAACGAGGCTACGAGCGGCAGCAGGCATCTACGCTGCAAAGAAGAGGCAAAAGGCATACTTTGATGCACACATCAAGGATAAGGGATTGAAAGAGGGAGATCTAGTGTTGGTATACACACTAAAACAACATGCCCGTAAGTTGGAAAAAAGAGGATATGGACCCATGATCATTAATAGAATTTCCACTAGTGGTGCCGTTCAGTTGGCCACTCTAGAAGGAGATATCTTGCCAAACTATATTAGTGGCTGTAGAGTCAAGCTATATCAAGAACCTCTTACTGAGGATATGCTAATGAGACTCAACACTGCGAAGAAGCGGAAAGAAGAAGAGTTAAGAGTGAGAGAAGAAGCACAGGTAGAGGCCAGAGAGCGTATTAGGCGAAATAAGTTAAGGCGATTAGGCCTAGATGTCAACTCAAAAGCCCCAAAATATCACATGGATATGTGTCAAAAGTCAGGCATTGCGACTTCTCAGGTCATTGACCGAAGACCCTTTGTGACCATAGAGATAGGACAAGGGAAGGGTGCAAGGACGGTGAAAGCATTGATTGACTCAGGTGCAGCAAGTAGTGCAGTTAAACTTTCCTACTGCCAAGACTTGGGGTTGAACATCGATCCCATAGAAGCTTATCTCATAGGATTGGGAGGTGTGGAAACCCCTTGTTTGGGCGAGGTGGAACTTCCCATCTACCTTCAAGATGTTCCAATGAAAGTCAAAGCGCTAGTATGTCAAGATGAGAACCTTACAGAACCACTTGTCTTGGGTCAAGATTGGATCTATGACCATGCAGTTAACTTAAACCTAAGAAGTCAAATTCTTCAAGTTTGGGTACATGAACAATGCATTACATTAGAATTAGAGAACTGCATGCTCCTAGATCATGGCACCACACACTCTCTTAGTTCTTCCAAGACTAATCATATGAAAGAAGATGTTGTATGTGTCAAAAGCTCTATGATGCAGAAGGAGTCAATTGTGGAAGACCAGGTTCGAAGGCGGGTGGATCTTTCTTCTTCTCCAAAGACTCAAGTAGCCACAGTAGTGAGCCCACCACACAAGCAAACACAACCGTTCACGACAACTGCTACATCAAATAGAAAGACACCATTCGATAAAAAAGCGGTTCTGGGCATGAAGCAGATCTGGGTACGCAAAGGAGAGCAACCACCAGCCTTACCCCCACAAATCCCATCCATGCACACTAACCAAGCCAGAAGACGAAGGAAGCAGCTTAGACAAGCTCCATCACAAGATATCCAACAAGTTTGGGTGCCTAAGAAGTTAGCTGCAGCTCAACAAGGGCAATTACAGATGTGGGTACCTAAGAAAATCCTACAACCACAACAACCTTTGTTCTCCCACATGCAAAAGGTTTCAACAAAGAGGCCAAAAAGAGAAAAGGGTAAGAACCACGTACAGAGACCAAAGGAAGATCAAATCAGCTCTTCAACATTAGTAGGAAGACATGCAAAAAGGATATGGGGTTGGAAGCCAAAAGTGCAAGTAGCCTCCACCGAACCAAAGCATCAACCACACTGGATACCACAGTTCAGAAAGCATCCAAAGAGAAAGACGCCTGAAGTGACCTCTACAGTGCCAAATGATGTTCTAAAATGGACTCCCATAAGGAGGATTACATCAGTTCGAGACTCAATGGATACCTCCACTAAGGCCGGCATCAACCTCCACAAATAACATCGAAAGCCTCGAACGAGCAACAACCATGTGCTCCTTGCGCAACCCTGTCTTTTGCACCATTTAGGTCATGCATTTCCAAAGTATGCATTAATATAGGGCCACATTACACGGCCGTGCATAGACACACTTGAGAATCCCATGCACAAGAGCACAGTGACATATGTCGAACATTCCTATTGATACTAACTTTTGTGTTCTTGTTTTGTGATATCCTGTTCCAAAAAAAAAAAAAAAAAAAAAAAAAAAAAAAAAAAAAAGAGAGAAGTGGGAGAAAGCTTGTTCCCAGTGTGTCTCGGCCAGCAGTGAGATTATTGCTGCCTTATCTGGTAGATGACAAGCATTTGGCATGAACATGGCATCTACAACTATGATTTTCTCTTGCCATGGTAGGAATGAAGAGCTTGAAGGTCCGCAACTTGAGGGATGCTTAACTACTTCATGTACCAGAGCATCCAAGGAGATATCTGCAAAAGGTAGTTTTGGAGGAGAAGACTCCTGCATATGGTGAGCTAAAGAGCATATGTGAAACTCAGCTTGGTGTAGTTACCCGATGTTGCTTGCCAAGGAATATAAAGCAATTCAATTCTCAGTATTTCCTGAACCAGTATGGAACAGTAGCACTGGTGAATGGTCTATGTCAATCAGCATGGTAATCTCTTAGAAACCGGCACGTATCCAATATTCCTCTGAGTGTCAATATAGGGAAGTGAACGTGCATGAGCCCAAGCTCAGAAATGCACATTGTTAGTGACAAATTTTGCTTTGAAAAGAGGAGAGGGGATCCACAACTCAAAAGATCTCATCAGTGGACAATCAACATGGACATTCATCAACAAGGTTCCATCCCAAAGGCCGAGTGTACAACACGAAGAGACAAACATCCATCAACCTTCGCCATGGTAAGTATCTTTACTCTGGAAACACCATAACCATGATAGTTTAGGAAACCTCTTCGTCAGCAAACCCTTGAGCACTTAGCTCAAGACCCGCAATTTTTGCACCATACTTCTTCCAATGCATTTTCCAAGTAAGCATGCGTAGGGCTACATTACAAGGCCGTGCACAAGGCACATACTTTTTTCAACCCAGGCACGAACACACTTACCCATCATTCATTATGGGTTATGAGTAGTTGGCATGAATGCTCTCAACATCATCTTTAAAAGAGCTAGCAGACATCATGGGAACAACATCCATATCTCGGAAGCAAATTGAAGCCAGTAGTTGCTCCAAATCACTCTTGACAACCTCTTCTGAGCAACTTGCAGTTTTGAAAGCTCACAACGACACATTCTTGCTGGAATCCAAGGAACCAGCTCATACAACGGATGGACACCACCTCTCAAAGCACTACACAGAACAGGCCTTCCAACAAGGGTCTGTCAGGGACGACAGACTCGAGAGGGGGGGGAGTGTTGAAGCTCAAAGTCAAGGACAAAGCATGGAAGCACATCAAAAGGTGGACACATGAGGAAAGGGAGCAAGTAGGGAGCTCCAAGAAGTGTATGTCAAATTTTCAGAAGAATCCCCTACAAAAATAGTGATTTTCATCACTAGAAACCATTGTAAATACCATTATCTATTTTTAGTAACTCCATTTTGTTCAAGCCGAGGAGTCCTCGAGCTTGAGGAGTAGTAGAAGTACCATCGTACCAATTTTCATAATTTTTAGACTTCGTTTGAGCCCTCAAATAAGCCCTGGAACCTAATTTTTAACTAGGCCGGACACTAGGTCTGGACAGGGCCAAAACTAGTCAAACAACTATAAAAAGAGCTAGAGAGCTCATTTTTGAGGTTAGCTTGGTGGGAGAATAGAACTTTTGTAAGAGAACTCTTTTGCAATCTAAGCTTTCCATTGTTCCTCTCTTTGATCTTACTTTGTGCGCGTGTGTGTGTATGTGTGTGCATGTTTGTGTGCTTTCACTCACGCACTTGTGCCTTCACTTACTCGTGGTCTTCATACCGGTCCTCACGTCTCCGCGGATTGACAAGTAAAGGAGGTGGTGCTTACGCTTGAGCTACATCATGCAAGAACAAAACACATAGAGATTCAATATCATTTCCTGAGGGAAAAGGTAATGGAGAAGGACATTGAATTATTATTCACTCCTACAAAAGATCAGATTGCAGATATTCTGACAAAGAGCTTGGATGGAGTAAAGACAAGCAGATTCAAAGAAATGGCAGGTATAAAAGAAAAGAAGAATATATGAAAGATAAGAGAATGCAAATTAGTGATTGAGGGGGAGCTGTTGAAGAATCACTCACAAATTTGACATATAGACAGACATAAAGACAAAGAAAGACAAAGAGAAGTAGAAACAAAACATTCAAAAAATCGAGCCTTAGTGAAGGGACAAATTCACGCCTGTAATATAAGGTGTAGAAACTTCCAGAATTACGAGTTTGAATCTCAGATCAAAATGTATATAAGAGAGAGCATAGAACCGGAATATAGGAGGTGAGAAGAGCGCATATAGATACTGAGAATAGTGATATAGAAGACGCCAGAGATTGCGTATGTAGAGATGAATAATAGAACCTGAATTGTCCGGTATTCATCTGAGAGAGATGGTAAGGAATAACTACTCAGAGTAGGAGAGTTTTCCATAGCTATGAGCAAAGTGAGGCCAAGCTATTTTGTACACATCTTCTCTAATAGAAAACACATGTTCATGTGGAAAATTGAGCGCATTCTTCGTATGTGAAGAAATCTGAGTAATTTCATGTTACTGTGAAAGTTAGTTAATAGTTACAGTTTTCTCAGTAAACATTTTCCGGTACTTCTGAGAGTTAGATCTCGTAACACAGTGTAAAGATTTTCATGAGTGATAGCTCACCTTGAAGCTAGGAGTCTCAACTATAAGTTGATCAAAAGATTTTTGTGAAACGGGACAAGTACACAATACAAAGTCTAACCGTAAAAAGGCATTCTCAAAACTGGTGAAGTTTTTCCTTAAACTTCAGAAATAGTTCATTTACTAAAGGAAGCTCAGGTATTACTTCCTTACTTCATCAACAATCATTTGAAGTAATTATAAACAGAATTGCAGTTGATTCCGATAAGATTTCGATAAGATTACGGTGATATTCCGATAGGAGTCTGGTGGAATTCCGGTGAAGTTTCGGTGGTATTTTGGTGAGTTCAAAACATAGTTTTGACATAGTTAAGTAACAGAAAGATTATGTAACTGAAAGCAAATGAAATAGTGTAAAGTCTGAAGTAAATAAGTTTAGAATTGAAGCTTGAAGGAAACGCGGAGCTTTCTGTAAAGTGAATTTTCAGTTTTCACTCAATATAGTTATAAAGTTTTCAGTTTCAGAAGGTTGCTAAACTACTGATGATTATAGAGGTGTTCTAATATCACTCTAGCTTAGTTCTAGTTGAGTCGTGGCAATTTTCCGCAGTCTTGTCAGTGAACAAACTTTTGTCACGAAATCAACACATAATACTTTGTATGAGAATGTAGTGATCAAAAGCATGTTTATTTAGGCATACATTAGACATCAATCGAAATATATAGTGTACGGGTTTCATTATATTCCATTTTGACTGTACATATGCATTGAGGTGCCTAACGATGTTCGCCAGTTCGTTATTTAGAAATGCGTGGATTGTGTGTATTGTATGCATATAAAACTGCTTAATGTGCAGCAGTTCAAGTTCTAGACTTTTTGTTCAAGTCAACATATGGGCACATAGTTCAAGTGTCCTGCTACACCAAAACTTTTCAGAATTTGTTCGTGGTGTGCGTGTGTGTGTGAGAGAGAGAAAGAGAGAGAGAGAGAGAGACAGAGAGAGAGAGAAAGAAAGAGAGAGAGAGGATATAAAATTGAAAGTGCGATAGCTAAGAATAAAAAAAGGATTATCGATATCAAGTAGAATGAGCTCAACCTTCCTTTCCGTGGAGTGAAGAAACTCTGGAGTGAAGAAACTAATAGATACACAGGAATTCCATGTATCTCTCCATGCTGTAGGCGCTCGGCTTACTCGAGGAAAATGATACTGAAGCTTGGAGATTGATGACTTCCTACCGCACTGCATGATGATTCCTTCGTTTGTAAGGAGGAGAGTTTGAATGAGTGGTGGTGACACACATGCAATCCGACGAGTGAAGTTTAGTATTGGGCAAGATGTGGACTTCGACGAAGTCTAGTACTTTAAAGCCGGAATTGGATGGTCATCAGGAGGTTGACACGCATGTTTATGAGGAAGAGCAAAGAATGTCCACGTTCTCTAGGTGGATTGGTATGGCACTTATCTCTTCAAGTCCTATGCTGGACATGTAAGTTTTTGGATAGTTTCAAAGGAGATCTAACCCACTTGTAACCTTGTCTAACACATGCTTTGTGGGATATGGCCTCTTGAGGTGGAGATCTAATGTTCAACTCCCTAACTGTATTGTAAGCTTTTGGCCAGTTTCAAACAAGATGTAACCCACTTGTAACCTCCTCTGACACATGGACATGGCCTCTTGAGATGGAGGTCTAATGTTCAACTCCCAGGCTGGACGTGTAAGACTTTGGCTAGTTTAAAACTAAATGTAATCTAGTTGTAACCTTGTCTAGCCCATGCTTTGTGGGATACAGGGTTCCATGGATAATATGCCCATTCATATGCACACTTGTACTTCCTTGTATAAACCATGCTTTTTGGGATACAGGGGTCCATAGATAATATGCCCATTCATATGTATAGTTGTACTTTCAAAGTTAAAGTTGGGAAGTAAACACCTATCGAACCTCCATTAAAGATCGAAGCTATCGATCCACAATACCGCTCATGTGGTTGAGTCTGTCCGATAGTAGGTATTCCATCATTAAATGTAGAAGAGTTGTTGGAGTTAGATGTCTGCGGAAGCACGCGAACAACACAAGGAAGAAGAAGAAGCTTGGAGCACAACACACAATACTGAATGTATTACTAGAGAATGTACAAAGATAAGTAGCCCATTGGGGCAATAGGCGTATATACAAGCCGGGGGAAAAAAACCTCCTAAAGAGGGAAAAAAGTGCCCCGGCGGTCCTAGTGTGTTCACACACATCACTACCTAAATACATCAACAAGAGTTTCATGGTGGAAACTGTTTAACCTGAAGTCGAGCGACTGCAATCCCCTTGCAAGTATTGTGCCGCCATATAGTGGGCGCTGATATGCAGTTTGACAGGCGCCGTCTACACAAAAGATACAAGCTATGGCATAGCAGTAAAACTTGAACGATGCGCTCTCTTGCATTATGAACTGATTGTTGCAGATAGACTAGAATTGAACGTAGCGGTGTGATGCACAGTCTTCGGGTGATTGGAGTCGTCTTAGATGGAGTATCCTCCATAAGTTTAGAATCGACTCGAGATAAGCAGTGCCACACACATCTCTGCATATAAGGGGTTATTGGACGACTCCAGTCGTCTTGGATGAAATATGCGTCTTTGCAATCGCAATAGGTCAATTGTAAGGATTCCAAGAGGCGTCTCGATGTTGAAAAGGTCAAAAGACGGCTGATGAACGGGCTGTACACTCAGTGTCGGAGTAAAACGGTTGATGTAGGGAAGGATGCACGCCGCAGGGGACCTCTATCCACTTTCCGTTAGAGACAGAGAGAGGCTCCTGCACGGAGGGTGTACCCACCGTGTCCGTCATCGTACTTGAAATGCTGAGGACATCCTGACGAGGACAACAAAATCTGACCGAGCGTTTCTCTCTCTTTCTCTCTCTCTGTCTCACAGACATAATAACAACAACGTGCTAGATATTAAGCTCATGGCCATCGATGAGTCCGGACTCCCGCTTCTTTTAGCGCATGTTTAGATTGAGATCGACATTCGACAGGTTACAACTTACAACCCAATGGATGATTCTCTCTCTCACACACACAGTGTTGATTTTCGACGGTCGTACTGCCCGCTATGGCCATTTTCTACCGTAAAATAAGTTCAAAAAATTTATACGACTATCAGAAAATACATAAAAAAAGAGTGAGTGCAGTTATGATATCTGTAGATAGCCTTCAAAATTGAAGCGCATGGTCGACCGTCAAAATACAACACTGCATACACACATACACAAACATGGCCACAGCCCTTAATGCTCATATCACGCGGTAGATTCTGCTCGCGGGCTTAGATGGGTCAGCCTTCAGGCAGGATGATCCTGTTGGTCCATGTTTGGATTTAGGATGGGCACTAAACACGCTACGACTGATATGGTCCCCTCTCTCTCTCTCTCGAACTGTTTGTGATTGATGTCAATTGCCCATCATATCGAGATCCGGGATGCGTATAAGAATTATATGAAAGACTGGTGACTGACAAGCCTACGCTGAAGTCAATGTGTTTAGAAGACTAAGAAAGAGTACAGAAGCAATCATAAAGGAATGATTATGTTCTCAAATAAAAAAGATATGCTGACAAACTGGCCCTAAGTCAATGCACACGTGATACGTTTGTCGCTAAGCGATTGGCGAATCGCGATATGCAGCTTCAGCCTTTTGATATTCTCTTTTTTTTTTTTCCTACAAACTTTGATACCATTGATGCAAACAAGGTTACAAGAAAGTTTTGATAAAAGTTCAAAGAAGATTTAAAGACCTCATCCCCTCGATTGGAAATCCACTTTTATGTCATCTCAAGGTCAATGTGTGATGGAAGGGAGGAAGACTTTTAAGAACCTTAATGCTCTTTCCCAACAAGGCAAGCAAATTATCATAGGCCGAAGTTGCATAATAGTAGAACTTGAAGCTACGGGACTAGTCCGTGCTCCTGAGGTTGATTGGCGATGGCGATAACTATGCGCCGCAGAAGGCCAAAGCGAAGCCGCAACTACTGTGAGGTCCAATGGTAAACTCCAGAGAGCAGATCTGCATTGAGCACGTAACAACAAAAGAAAGCCTGTCGCGCGCGTGAAAGTGCGATTGAAGGTTGTAAGTCATTCACGTGTGAAGGTGCGACTGACAAGGGGTGGCGACCCACTGAGCTTTGGTGACTGACGGAGAGCAAGTGCCATTCTCTTGAGGCAGTGGAGGACATTTTGGCGACTCGAGAGCCTAAGTTTAACAAGGCTATCGTGGTGCCTACAGTCATGCGATGATAAGCTGAATTCCAAGGTTTCTAATGGAGTCAGTCAAAATGATTTAATTTTAAAAAGGTATTTAGATAAATTCCAAAGATGCGAAAGGAGTCAGGGATGCGTGAGTTGAGTGTTTGCAATGGGGCATTGGTGATTGCCATGAGGCATTGGTGCAGTTAATTCTTAAAGGCAGTCGTGCTTTTCCTAGTTTTGTTTGTTCTCGCCTCAATGTCGACCCTTTTTCCCTGGTTGGTCCTGAGCAATGTGGCTCCCCCCAGTCCCGGTGCCCCCTTGAGAGGAGCTCCATTCCATCTGACGTTGCACCTCGGTGGTCTCTTTGTGCAAGGAGTCAGTGGCAGTAAAGCAAGAAGAACAAATGAAAACTTGTCTGATCGTTCAAGTTTTTGGCCCTATGCCCCCTCTAGAAAATGTGAGAATTTGGTTGCGCAAGGAGTGGTTCCTGTGCAGTCTAATTGTGTGCAAATGTCAATTCCTGCCAGCGAATCACCTACTTCTAGTGTTTGAGAATGAAGAGATGGCCTTCCAAGCCCTGCAAGCCGGCTCCTAACAAGTGGGCTGGACCACCTTATGTCTGTTTAAGTGGACCCCAGACTTTGTTCCAAACAAGTAAAAGCCTCTTCGTTACCGGCTATGGGTGGAGCTTCCCAATCTGCCGTATTTCTTGTATGGATTTCTTCAAGAAATCGTTTCATCGATCGGTCACCCGATGGCCTCAAGGGAGGATGTTGGGAGGTTAATCTACAATGGAGCTCAATATTCTTTCAACGCACGCTGGCTCCCACAAAGTTGTGTTGAAACGGACTTGAACCAGGTCCTCCCCTCGAAGATCTCCATAAACTGTGGAGATGGTAAGATTTGGGTACATGAGGTTACTTACAAGAATTTGCCCAATGCGTGCTTCCATTGCACGCACCAAGGTCATAGGATCAAAGATTTCCCCTTGAAGCAAAATACTAATAAATTCAAGCCTAAACCGGATGGGGCCCCGGATCCTCTCCCTCAAGTTGGCACTCAGGGCCATCCCCTGTCGCTGGAGGAAGAAGAGGGCACTCGTGTTGCGGACACGGATTCAGAAGGATTCATCGAAGTAAGATGAAGGAGGAAAGTTAGCCCTCGAAGATCAGTAGCAAGGAACGTTACAACCATTGCTCCTTCAAATAACATGTACTATAACCTAGAAAAGGAGGTCAATGAGGCCGACCTCCCAGGGGAGAACCATTATGAAGAAGACCTTGCTGATAACACCCTTGGGTGCTCTACTAGCAAAGAAGACAACCAGGAAGGCTACACCACTAGTAAAGAGGAAGGCTTCTCTACTAGCAATGAAGACAACCCAGATAGTGAAAGCTCCTTCCTTGGGCCTACTCTTCCGGTTTGCATGCCAAGATTACCGCAACAAAAGTCAAAGCTTAAAGGGAAACAACCATCGGGCTTGCCTTGGAAGAGCCCCCTCAAGAGTAGGATCATAGCCCAAGAAGTAGGGAGGAAAAAAGAAGATCACAAGAAAAAAAAGATCGGGCCCTCCCCTCAAAGAGAGCCACCATCAATAATGAAAATCTCATCTCTAAACATCAAGGGTTTCTCTGACCCCTCAAGAGCAGCGATTCTTGGTCAGTGGTTCAAAGACAAGGGCTTCAAGCCTGACTTTATCTGCTTACAAGAGATTAAAATTGACGTTGAGGATCTCCAGAAACGGCTTAAATGCATTTCTCTGAACCACCTTTGGCTCTCCACTTCGCACCCTAGGGGGGCGGGGGTGCTGCAATTGGTATTGGTCACTCCTAGTCCAGCAGCTTGACCTCGACTTGTGAAGATTAGAATCATCGTTGGATTGCTACCTCTATAAGGTTCCCTAATCAGTTCATTGTGGTCTCAATTTATGCCCCTAATGGAGAGGCGGATAGAATCGATATGTGGGCTTCCCTCGACACCCTCTCACACAATGTTTTGATTTGTGGGGACTTCAACATGGTTGATTTTCTTGAGGACCGATGGAATAAGAAGGGGAAAATTATTGACGGACGAGAGAAAGAGATATGGGATAAAATCAAGCTCCATCTCGACCTCGTCGGGGTGAATAACATGAAGGGATTCTCCTGGTCTAATCTCCAATTGGAGGATTCTTTGAGCAAACCAAGACTTGATAGATGTTACATCGATCAAAACACCATCCTCTAGTGGGGTATTCCTTTGATTTCCCAACACATGGACCTGACTATATCGGACCACTACCCGATCAATCTTTCTTTCAAACCGATTCTCATGCTCTGGGAAACTCCTTGGTTTCATGCTTGTCAGACGTAATTTTCCCTCCCCTCTATCCACCAAGAAATTGGTGCAGTGTGGGCGGAGGCTTTGCCTATTGTAAGGATTTAGCTAAGTGCTGGAGAAGCATGGTGGAAAGGACTCAACAAGTTTTGATCAAGAGTCACAAGGCTATAAGAGATATCCAAAAAAAAAGAAGAGAAAAGGTGTATCGGAGGATCTCACGACTTGAAGAAGAAGTGAACAAAGGTAGCTTACAATGCGAACAAGGGCTTCTAAAAATCAAGGAAGACTAAGAATCGAGGAAGAGGTTCAAAGGAGGGCAGGGAAGGCTGACAAACCATCTGTAAGGCCACCGGATTGGCATTATGTAATTTATATTTTTCTATACCGCACGTACCAAAAGGTCGTAGCGAAGTGTTGTACCCTTTTTATCAATTAATGAAAACGCATTACGGTGGCTCTCTGGTAGCGAGGAACGGGATCGCCAGACTGTCTGTCTGGGCGATTTGCGCCCTATGGAGACGTCGTGGTGCAGCGTTCTTAAATTTTGAGTACTATAACTCTTACTTTGTTAAGTTACATTAATTTTTGATTAACATAGTAATGTTATGTTATCGATAACAAGTCTCTGCGACGGTAATTATTAATTCCTATGTTACCTACTGTGAAAAAAGCTTAACCAAAGTATGAACAGTAAACCTGTATAGAGAATTCCATACTAGATAATAATGTACTGCTTACTTGATAAGTTAAATGGGAGAATAAGATACAGGGCCTCTGATCTATCAGACCCCTACCATCCCCAAGAACTCGAAAAGAACTTAAAAGTGTTTGTGACGGAAAGAGCACTTTTAACACTGGCACCGTCTGTGGGAAGATGGAAATGGATTGAGAATAATTAGTAAGGTGGAGCAGTACGTAAGGCAAGTGGTGCAAAGGTGATATATGCCGGTTACTCAGTCCAGTGAGTCTTATCCGAAGTATAGGAGAGATCAACATCCCTGGACAGTACCAAATTTGTTAGGGACACCCCCAGGTGGTAAAAGTGCAGGCCATTTAAACCCAGTTGTCGAAGAATCAGAGCCAGTTAGTCGAGATTCTGGTACTAGTTTGGTGATAAATGATGAGATTCCGGTAGATTCCGGTGTAATTCCGGTACATTCTGAAGAAGGTGCAGTAACTTCTGAGTGTACAGGGACGCAGTGCGCAATTGATGCGATACCATTTGGTCAGAATTTGAACCTTTCCAAAAAAAAAGTTGTGTTACCTAGAGAGATCATTGCCGGAGGAAGTATACCCTGTTTCAGTGAAAGTTCGATAAGTTCCGGTGAAAGTTCGGTACCAGTTGCAGGGAATTTATAATTTTTCAGTGACAGTGTGATACCTTCTGGTGGATCTTTATTACGTACACCACTGTTCGGGGTAAGCTTGCCTACGTTTGATACCAAAGCAGAGGATAGGCTATTTGATTTGGAGATACGTAAGAGGCTGAACGCTATTTTCAAGTCGGAAGGTCAGCAATTTGATAATACAGATTCAGAAGGACAAGAGACATCCCCTCAAAACTCAGGAGACAACAACGGTACCACTAATAGCACAATGAGTGGTCAAAAATAGCAACAACAACAACAACAACAACAGCAACAGCAATAGCCACCTCCACTTCGACCGGTTCCAACAGGGGTGACTTACACAAAGTTCGGTGGATTTCTAGGTGACAACCCTGATGCACATGTGCGCACCTTTGAGATAAGCTATGCAGTGCTGAACCATCCACTCGATCCAGTGTACAAGGCCATCCTATTTCAGGCAACATTAGTCAATGAAGCAGCGAGGTGGTTAACAGAGTATGATATCAATCATTTCGTTAACTATGATGCAATAATTGATGCGTTTTTATAGAGGTTCCAATTGAAGAAGAATCCCGCCGAAATCTTCGACTATTTGCAGAATAATGGACAGAAGCCGCACTAGACTGTTCAGGAATATGCAACATTGTTTAGAACTCATTTAAGAACCCCAATTATGCAGCACAGGTCAAAGCAGAACTCGATCGGTTATTGAAGGTGGGATTCATTGTACCAATGAAGCACACTGAATGGATATCTCCGATCGTGATTGTTTCGAAGAAAAATAAACAGTTGTGTATATGTGTGGATTACCGAAAACTGAATGCGGCCACGGTACCTGATCCATTTCCTCTCCCCTTTCTCGACACAATGCTAGACAGAGTGGCCGGGCATGAGATGTTCTCCTTTCTGGACGGCTACAGTAGTTATAACCAGGTGCGAATGGTAGAATAGGACATACCGAAAACAACTTTCATCACAAATTAGGGTGTTTATGCTTGTACGGTAATGTGGTTTGGATTAAGGAATGCTCCGAGCACGTTTCAACGGTGTATGCAAGAAGTCTTTTCACCCTACCTGACTACTTTTATGCAAGTATATCTGGATGACTTTTCCTTATTTGGGAAAATTGCGGCACACCTGTATCATTTACGGTGCTGCTTTCAAAAATGTCGTGAATACCGATTATGCTTGAATCCGACAAAGTCAGTGTTTGTGGTCTCTTGTGGCAAACTCCTCGGCCATATTATCTCTGAGCAAGGCATACAAGTTGATCCGGATAAGGTTGCAGCTGTGTTGCAGGCACCAGTCCCTACAACACGGAAAGAGGTTATGCGCTTCCTGGGTGAAATCCGATGGCATGGCAGACATTTACGATGGTTAGCTCATTTAGCAACACCATTAATTGGCTCATGACTAGTACTCCACGGTAGTACGAATGGACTCCAGAATGCCAAATTGCATTTGATCGTTTAAAAGGATTATTGACGCAGGCTCCAATTTTGCAACCCCCTGATTGGGAACGCCCGTTCCATGTCTTTGTTGATGCATCAGACATAGCCATTGGAAGCGTTTTAATGCAGCAAACTGACAAGTGGTTTTGGCCTGTATATTATGCAAGTCGCCGATTAGCCCCTGCTGAAAGAAATTATTCAGTGATCGAAAGAGAATGTCTCGGGTTGGTGTACTCTGTGAAGAAATTCCAGCATTATTTGTTGGGCCAAAAATTCACCTTTCACGTGGATCATGCCGCGCTTGTGTATTTGGTCCGGCAGCAACATTTAGGTGGTCGCTTGGCTCTATGGGTTTTATTATTACAGGAATTCGTCTATGAAGTTATTGATCGACCCGGCACAACACATGCATTGGCGGATTTTCTATCTCGGTTGGATTCCGATGAAGCCCCGGTGGGGTTGATGACACTACACCGGCAATTTACGTTACGGAGCCTCTTGTGCCGCCTACCTATTATGATACGTTACTCACTTTTCTAACTGACGGATGTCTTCCTCCCCATACTCCTCCTGCTCTGCGGCGAAAAATTGCAGTTCACAGTCGTAGATTCGAGTTGATTGTAGGTTAGCTATACTACATGGATCATACTGGTGTCTTACTTCACTATATCCAACCACATGAAGCAGACTCGGTTATGGCTATGGCTCATTCAATACCCTCGGGTGGACATTTTGCACCTGATCTTACTCACTATAAAATTCTGCAAAGTGGGCTTTGGTGGCCTACCATGTACAAAGACGTGACTCAGTTTGTGCAGCGGTGTGACACTTGTCAACGGTCTGGACAACCATTACAGTGCCACTTCTTTCCTCTGCAACGGTCTGGATAGCCATTACAGTGCCACTTCTTTACCTTTGGAACCCTTTCAGAAGTGGGGTCTTGATTTTATTGGGCCAATAACACCACTAGCGACCCTTAGCAACAATCGATATATACCGACTTGTACGGATTATGCCACCAGGTGGGCGGAAGCTTGGGCTTTATGGTCAGCCACAGCTATTTCGGAGGTCAAATGCCTGATGAAGGACGTCTTCCCGCGTTATGGATTACCTCTGGAACTTGTGACCGATCAAGGAACACATTTTGCCAACAATTTAATGCGAGCACTAATGCACACTTTTCAAATTCTGCATAAATTCAGTTCACCATACTATCCCCGTGCCAATGGATTGGCTGAAACCACCAATAAGACTCTGTTGACTATGCTTCGCAAATTGATCGTGGAATCTCCAGAACGTTGGGACCAGTTACTTCCCGTAGTTTTATGGGCATAGCGGACTACATACAAAGTGGCAACCGGAATGACTCCCTTCAAGCTTGCTTATGGGTTGGAAGCAATCGCACCGATGGAGATTGTAGTGCCAAGCCTACGCGTGGCCCTCACTGAGAAGTTGTTGCCCGAAGACTCTTTGCCATTTCGGTTGGAAGCACTCAGAGCCTTGGATGAACATCGTTGGGAAAGTTTGCTGGTTCTTCAAGAAGTTCAGTTGCGGCAAGCCCGTACCCATGATCGTTTCCTCAAGACTCTAGTTTTTACGGTGGGCCAACTTGTGCTATTTTATAATGCTAAAGAAAATCATTATGTTGGGAAATTTAAATTACGGTGGTTCAGTCCTTACCGGATTAGTGAGCAAGTGGGACCCGCTACTTTTCGGTTGACTACCTTGACCGGAGTTTCCCTTCCCAAAGCGATTAATGGTTCAAAGTTATGTCCATATCACCAACTGCCTGATCACCGTTGACATGTTCTTCGTTTTTTCGCGGGTCACTTATTTTCTTTTTATTTCCGCGTTTCGGTTGAATATTGACTGTAACGCTCCTCGTTTTGATATCTAAATATGATTAATCGCCACCCTGTGTTACTGATTCTGCTCATACATGCACGCCGTAATTATGGAGGTTATCATTTCAATACCGTGCGATGATTAGGGTTTTCGATCACCTCACGTTGTCGTGTGTCTACTTAATCTTAATTCTTTCACTCTTAATCGCTATTGTGTCTGTGTGTTTCTGTGTTCTGTGTTTTTTGTGTTCTCTGTGTTCTTGTGCTTTTGCATGCGTGTCATCGAAGCACTAGCCAATGTCGCTACCTTCCGTGAAGGATTCATTCCTGAAGTGAGTATCTGCATATTCGTGGCCTCTTGAACTTCGTTGAATTGCCTTGGCATTCAGTGGAGTGTCAACCTTTCTATGTGCAGATCATTTCTGCCATTGCCGCTACATCTGCTACAGAGCAATCCTGGCCTATCACCTGTTTACCGTCCTACGTCGTTATTCCTCTAGCCTCGTTTTCCGATGCCTTTCGACTTCCTCGGGATGAATTGGAAAATGGTCCTCTCCTTTTTGTAGCTACCATGACCACGTTATTCCCACGGCACTCATCTAATGAGTACGCCATTCTATGTCGCACTGATCTGGAACGTACCGCATTGCAATTTTTAGTTGCTATCTTGAATTTGCAAAAACGTACCTACGGGATTTCGCGTCCCTTTTACTCGATGATTGACATGGCTTCTCATGAGTCTGTCAATTTTGCATCTTTTTATTTCCGATGCATTCATCGTGAATGTGTTACGGTTATTAAACACGTTAATAAAGGTGATCTTCCGCGCTCTCGTCTACCCCATATCCTTACCTTTCTTTTTCCGGTACTCCAAGCCGCGCAACCGCCTCCAACCGCTCCCATCTTGTTCCATGAAGACTCTGTTCAAGTGCTCGAGGATGCAGAGGATGAGGATGAAGATCTCTTTCAACTTCTTCGCCGGAAATGCACCCGTATAAGTCTGTTTGACAGCCAGGTGCAAGGATCCAACACCGGCAATGAAGAAGAGGTCTTCCACGACACCGCCACTTCAATTCACGTGGAGTCTTCTGGTCCTTCTTCTCCGAATCAGCAGCAGGCACAAAGTGCTTCTACCACCGACTCTGAAGAAGTTTCTTCTCAAGAGGAGTCTCAGCAGCAGAATCACAATGATGTGCAAGCCATTGTTGTTGAGATTCTCAATGAAGTGATTGCTTGGGTTGATGCTGTGATTACCAAACCTGACGCGACAAAGCAACAGACCACCGGAATAGTGTTGGTGCCCAACACTCTTATACCCACTCCTCCACCAATGACCCCGGTTGAGCCCATTGTACCTGTGGTGCCTATTGTTCCTGAAGCACCTGCTACTTCATCATCTTCTCCTAATTACTCTCCACCACCTTCCCCTCATCTATTATCAGCCTCTTCATCCCAACCACTTCCTCCTCTTCCTCTTCCGGTTCCAATGTTTCATGAACTTGAATCGATGGGTCGACTATTGATCCAATTCTCGTAGCAGTTACCAATGCAACTGAAGATGGCCACTTACAATATCAGACAGGAGTTGCAACACAAGGTTGATGTTCTCGAGGCTGATATTGCCCCACTACAGGAGGAAGCAGATGCTGTTAAAGCAGAAAACCATACTTTGCACATGCAACTTCAGCAGCTTCAAGCTAGGCTTGCAGAACAAGATACAGTAATTGCTCAGTACGATGCAGCATTGGCTGAATTAAATGCCAAGGATGTTTTGTTAAATGCTCGTGATGAAGAGATCAATCAGTTAAAATAGCTAGTACAGGATAAAGAAGACGCTAGAGTGGCAATTGGAAATTTGTTGGAAGAAACGCGAATATAGCTTGATGAAGTTGTGCAAAGAGGACAGGAGATGGCTGATTTAGCTAAGCAAACTACTGTAGAACTTCAGACCGCCATTGCCGATTTGTTTCAGGCGAATTCTGCTCTTAAAGCCAAGACGAGTCTGACCATTCAACTTCAGAAGGAGATAGCTGGGCTTCGGAAGGAAAGAGATGCTTATTACCAAACAATTCAATATCAAGCTCAGGAGCTGGAGAGAAGAGAAAAGCAGTTAGGTTTTCAAGCAGAGCGCCTATCCAGAATTGATAATCAAATTGCTGAAATGAGATTGAGCCGGGATGCAGCCCTTGCCAATGATTTTTATTTGCAAGAGGCATTTTTGCAGACTCAGATTGAAATTTTGATGAGTCAAGTCATTGCAGCCAGTTGAGTTTGAACTGATGCACAGCTAGTAGAGCCTTCAAATTATCTAGAACCATGTATATCCAAGGCATCATAGACGAGCCTTGATTTTGTTTGCATTGCGGGTTCAAGTCCACCGTGCGTGCCAGTGTAAGGCTGCCGGATTGGCATTATGTAATTTATATTTTTCTATACCGCACGTACCGAAAGGTCGTAGCGAAGTGTTGTACCCTTTTTATCAATTAATGAAAAGGCATTACGGTGGCTCTCCGGTAGCGAGGAACCGGATCGCCAGATTGTTTGTCTGGGCGATTTGCGGCTTGTGGAGATGTCGTGGTGGAGCATTCTTAAATTCTGAGTACTATAACTCTTACTTTGTTAAGTTACATTAATTTGTGATTAACACAATAATTTTATGTTATCGATAACAAGTCTGTGCAACGGTAATTATTAATTCTTGCGTTACCTATTGTGAAAAAAGCTTAACCAAAGTATGAACAATAAACCTGTATAGAGAATTCAATACTAGATAATAACGTACTGCTTACTTGATAAGTTAAATGGGAAAATAAGATACAGGGCCTCTTGATTTATCAGACTCCTACCATCCCCAAGAACCCGAAAAGAACTTAAAAGTGTCTGTGACAGAAAGAGCGCTTTTAACACATCGAAAGAGATGTGTAACATCCTCAAAAGGAAACAAGCTAGGGAAGTCATCCCCTTATTGATCGACAACAATGGGAGCGAATGTAGCACGGAAGTTGAGAATAGATCTATCATCATCAAGCACTTTACCCATCTTCTCAAGGTCTCGACTCCTCTTTCCCCACATAGGCGTGACTGCATGGCAACCATCTCAAGGGTTGCTCAATCTAGAATCCCACAGAACATGAATTCTCTGTTGGATGCTAACATTTTCAAGAACAAAATTATCGAGGTTATTGATGCTCTTCCCAATGGAAAAAGTCGAGGTCCTGATGGCCACATCAACGAGTTTTTCAAGTCCATCAAGCACGTGGTGGGCACCCCGCCACGTCTAGTGTGGCAAGAGGCTCTCTCCTTTGGTGCCCTCCCTGAGTGTCTTAATAATGGTTTCATAAAGTTAATTCACAAAAGGGGAGATAAGAACAGAATTGAAAATTGGCGGCCGATCACCATGCTCCAAACTGGTTACAAGATAATAGCCAAAGTTATCGCCAACAAAATCTCTTGTCATTTAAAGTCATGGCTTTCTGAGGACCTGAAAGGTTTTATCAAAGGTAGATCTATACTTGAAGCAATTATCGATATTTGGGAAGGCCTCTCTGAGCCCATAGGTTTAAAAAGATCTATCAGGCAGGGCTTCCCACTGGCTCCATTACTCTTCCCTATCGCCTTGGATGGCCTCAGTCGCCTATTAAAGCATCACATGGATGATGGCAATCTCAAGGGCCTCTCGCTACCTCTTGATCATGGCCAAGTGATTGCGAGACTCTTTGCCGATGACATGAACACCTTTGTACATAACGATATGAACAGCATTGAGGTGTTCTGGAGTTGTCTCGACACCTTTTGTGTGGCGTCAGGTGAAAAAATCAGCCATGCTAAAACTGCTTTCAAAGCAATTCGTGGACCTCCACCCCAACTGTTATTAGATCAGGGGTGTCAAGTTATCCCGAGAGGTCAAGTTTTCTGTCTCCTCGATATTCCGATGGGCTTCGACATCTCAATGGACCAATGGTGGAACTGGGTGCTATCCAAACTGGATAAAAAACTAAATCATTGGAAAGGTATGCAAGTTGACTTGGCAGAGCATGCAATGGTAGTTAACACATGTATGATTTCTATGACCATTTACTTTATCTCATGTTGGAGACCTAAGGAGAAAGAGTTGGCCAAAGTGGAAAGAATTTGCAGAAACTTCCTATGGAATCAAATGAGAAACTTGCATTAGCTTAAAAGACTCGGGGGGCTTGGGTATTTTGGATATCACTGGGTTGGTTGATAACTTGACGGCAAAGTGGTTTATCAAGGCTTGGAGCAATAGTGAGTCCCCTTGGGCTAAATTGATCTTTAGAAACATGAAAGAGCTTACCTTATTTGGTCATCCTGGTTGGAAGGACATAGGGATCCTCACGCTTTTGTTCTCCCCCCACCCGGTATACCCTAAAGACTCCAACCTTGTGTGTTCCTTGTCGAGGAGTTGGAACAAGGCCAAACAATTCATCAGAATCAGTGATGAGTGGAAGTGGGCGGCAGGGATAAGACAAAATGACTCTATCTGGTTCCCGATCATCGCCATTAGGGGGTGGAGTCTTGGAACCTCCAAACTGCTAAGTGGCTATGGAACAAGGGGTTCAAACAGTACAAGTAGCTCTGGAAACAAGAGACCGGGCAGTGGATCAAGTTCGAAGACTTAGACCCTAGACATAGAGTTACCCTCGAGGAATGGACTCTTCTTCAAGGCACGTGTTCAGCTTGGGACCGCTCAACTACCCGCCTTCTCTGCGGTTCGGATCTGCCTTGCCTGGAGGGCCTCAAATGGAGCAATGGTAAGAAACTATCCAGAATCCCCATCTTCAAAGAGAACTTAGATGTTCATCACACCCTTAGCAAGAGGTGGTGCCTTTCTTGGGCCAAACTTTGATGGGAACTAAAGTTCATGTCTATTTGGCACACCCTAATTGAGATAAAAAAGTCCGTTCTCATGTGGCAGATCTTGCATAAGGGTATCTGGTCCAATCCAAGGGCTAACAAAATTTGTGGTGTCCCTCCATGGTGCAAGCGTTGCCATCAATGCATCGAAGATCTAGTTCACCTTTTCTTCAATTGCCCCAGGTCCCGTGTTATATGGCTTCACATGACATGGGTATTGAGTCTCACGAACCAAATCAATTGGCAACAGGTGCTATTGGGTGAGGCAGTCGGCTGTTCAGCTAGGCTGTGGAATGCCATCAGGGGTGAGACTCTTTGGAAGATTTGGAGGGAGCGATGTGCTATCAATTTTGGCCAAACTCCAAAGGAATGGTCAATTGAGAAATCCCTGTTTCTTCTAGGTGAAAGAATCTCCCGTGATAAGAGATCTCCATCATTTAGACATCACTGTATTTATCTCCTCGAAAATAACAAGTTGAAACCCAAATGGGTCCCGCATGAGGGAGATGATAGATTTTCCTGCCTCATTTGTAATGCCCTCTAGCTTATCGAACTTGTCCCCTGCTTTGTGGGATTTGGGGGGTCCCATCGGCACTAGTCCCATTCTAACTTTTCTCCTTTTGTTAATTAAAGTCCGGGAGAATAGGCCAAAGCCGAACTTCGTTTTATTAAAAAAAAGTTATCATAGGCCAAATCTTCTAGAGGGCTTCTAAGCATATTTTCTACCATGTAGGGGGAATCTTTAGTTTGGACGCTTTCTCAATTGATCCTCGATTAATAATGTTCTATAAAATCACTGAAAAACACGTAGTTCATAAATTTCAAATCTCATGTTATTCTTGAACAATGCATCATAATGGTAAAAATCTCCCACTAAAGCTGAATATTCCATTTAGACCAATGAAGATAAATAAATCATACGACATATAATCTTTGAGTGTGAGAATATGAAATATAGTTCTCACTTGATCGTCATGTTACATAGTGTACAAAAGATTATAAACTCCATCACGTGAAATGGTTTCTAAAGCCATCTTATGATATATCATTGTTCATAAAATCTATTGAATTTTCTTTAATGTAACCTCTCCAAGAAAAATGCATGATGTAGCTAAGAAATCTTGGATGATGTGATACTGCAATGTGCTCGGCCTTCGCATGATAGGCTATATCCCCAGCCAATGCAATACTAGTCTAATAATGAGTAGCTTTATTGAGTACATGCTAAGGTATTCTCATGTTGCAAACCAATATTGAAAGCCACACTACGTTTTTGCATGTGTCACTAGATAAACATACTCTACTTCCATAAGGAAAACAACGATACATTTTTGAAGATCAGGCCTCCAAAAATAACATCTAGTATGAAGTGGAAAATTTTCCCTAAAGTAGAATTTCTATTGTCTAGAGTGCCACTAGAATATTCTCATATCAACTTGAATACTTCTAAGTATGTCTTGCAAGTATTAGATATACGAGTCTTCTCGAGAATGCAATCCCTAGTCATGTATCTTCCATAGCATACATGAGACTACCAACAATAGACTATTGAGAAGACTTGGTGATGAATTCCGTCTCTTCATGGTGTTTGGGATAATTATCCTTCTTCATATTTACATATGTAGGCAATTTGTACTCAATTCCTTTCCACCATGCATATTGAGTTTACGAAGTAATTTGGATCTGCACACACTTTTCACGCAATTATGGTACCTTTTACTCCTCTCACAAGTATGTTCATTCAAATAATACATTTCAAATACTTAAAATACCTTATTTGAAATGTTTGATTCAGACTTTTCTCAAAAGTGACATTTTTTGAGGGCTTTCTAGCAATCAACATAACATCAACATAGCAATCCATAATACTACTCTTGGTATTTTGAGTGTGATCTCTGTTGCTTTTAGAATAGCCTTGGGCTTCATAATGGATCAGATTTTGGACCATTACCTAGGAGAATTTTTAATTCCATACAAGCATTTACTCGGCTTACATAGTACGTTCTCTTTACTAAGAACAACAAAACCCTCTAGTTTCTCCATATATATTTCATCTACAATATCTATACTCTAGAAATAAATATTCAAATTAATCCATGTATACCACATTTAAGTCCTCTTTTGAGAACAATACAAGAAACATGTGTAGTGTATTCACATTCACCACTAGAGAAAGTATTTCATCAAAATAAACTCCTTATTGATTGATCCCTTTGCAATCAATTATGATTTAAATACTAGAGAATTTCTAATTAAGGTGAATATTAATTTGTAAACCCATTTACAGTATTCTAAAGATTTCTTTAAAAATGAAGCAAACTACAAGAAACATTTTTGTGAAAAGATTCCAAGTCGACTTTCATCAAGCACTCCTACTTGGCATCATCATATGCATGTATTTTTGGTGTATGAAGCAAGCCTAAGTGCTTGTTTTATGTATTAGGGCTTAACATGGCATTTGAGGCATAAGCTTATACATTCGCATGTATACATTGAATGAATTCTAAAGTTAATGTCTGATGTTACCTTGGCCAAAAGTAAAGGAGATATTTGGAGAGAATTTCATGTTCATATTGAGAGCCAAATTCCATGGACGTATTTAAATTCTAACTTAAAGTAACTCCTAAAATTACGGATCACTTGTAGGTTGATCCAACCAATAGTCATGCGTAATAAAGTGTATTTATACACTAGTCTTTTAGTTGTGAGTAAGAGAGTTGGTTATCACACTCATTTGAATGGTTCATCTGCTTTCCACAAAGCTTGTGGAGTCCTCCACACTTTCATTTTTTTTTAATACAAGGAAGTTCAGCCTTGGCCTATTCTCCCAGACTTTAACTAAAATAAAAGAGGAAAGTTACAAGTGAATGGGACTAGTGCCCATGGGACCCCCCAAATCCCACAATGCACGGGACAAGTTCGGTAAGCTAGAGGGCATTACAAAAGCGAGGGATAAAACTATCATCTCCCTCATGCGGGAACCATTTGGGTTTCAGCTTGTTATCTTCGAGGAGATAAATATAGTGGTGCCAAAACAGTGTATATCTCTTATCTCGGGAGATTCTTTTACCTAGAAGAAACAAGGATTTCGCAATCGACCATTCCTTGGTAGTTTGGCCAAAGTTGACAGCACATTGCTCCCTCCAAATCTTCCAAAGGGTCTCACCCCTGATGGCATTCCACAGCCTTGATGAGCACCCAACTGCTTTCCCCACATGTGTCACATGATGCCAGATAACACGAGACTTGGGGCAATCGAAGAAAATTTGAACCAAATCTTCGATGCAATGATGGCAACGTTTGCACCATGGAGGAACCCCACAAATTTTGTTAGCCCTTGCATTGGACTAGATACCCTTATGCAAGATCTGCCACATGAGAACGGACTTTTTGATCTCAATTAAGGGGTGCCAAATACACATGAACTTAAGTTCCCACTAAAGTTTGGTCTAAGAAAGGCACCACATCTTGTTAAGGGTTTGATGAACTTCTAAGTTCTCTTTGGCAATTGAGGCCATCGGAGAGGATAGCAAAGAGTAGTGGAGCCAGAGGGTAGCCTTGCATGATAGATCTTTTTAAACGTATGGGCTCAGAGAGCTTACCGTTGATATTTATTCTCGTTGAAGCATTTTCGAGTAGAGTGGAAACCATCTTTGTGAACTTTTGGCTGCATCCAAGGTCTTTCAGTGATTGAAGAATAAAGTCCCATTCCAATCTATCATATGCTTTGTCGAAGTTGATCTTAATGAATACTAGATCTTGTGCAGACTCCTCAGCAAATGGAAGGCCTTCCCAAATATCGACAATTGCTTCAAGTATAGATCTACCTTTGATAAAACCTTTCTGCTCCTCACATAGTCATGACTTTAAATGACAAGATATTTTTTTGGCGATAACTTTGGCAATTATCTTGTATCCAGTTTGGAGTATGGTAATAGGCTGCCAGTTTTCAATTTTGTTCTTGTCTCCCCTTTTATGAATTAATTTGATGACACCATTATTAAGACACTCAGGGAGGGCACCGAAGGAGAGAGCCTCATGCCACACCAAACGTAATAGGGTGGCCACCACATGCTTGAAGGACTTTAAAAACTCATTGGTGAGGCCATCAGGACCCGGACTTTTTCCATTGGGAAGAGCATCAATAACATCAATAATTTCATTCTCGGAAATGTTAGCATCTAGCAGAGAATTCATGTTCTGATGGATTCTCGATTGAGCAACCCTTGAAATAGTTGCCATGCAGTCACGTCTGTGCGGGGAAAGAGGAGTGGAGACCCCGAGAAGATGGGTAAAGTGGTCGATGATGATAGATCTATCTCAACTTCTGTGCTACATTCAATCCCATTGTTATCGACCAAGAAGGGGATGGATTCCCTAGCTTGCTTCTTTTTGAGGATGTTACACATCTCTTTCGATGGTTTGTCAACCTTCCCCGCCCACCAATCTTTGAAGAATATTTGCAGAGTTTTCCTTTGAGCCTCTTCCTCAAGTCTGAGTCTTCCCCTCATTCTTAGAAGCCCTTGTTGGCATTGCAATTTACCTTTGTTCACTTCTTCTTCAAGCCATGAGAGCCTCTAGTACACTGTTTCTCTTCTTCTTTTCCGGATATCTCTTATAGCCTTATGAGTCCTGATCAGAATTTGTCAAGTCCTTTCAACCGCTCTTCTCCAGCACTTAGCCGGTTCATTACCATAGGCAAAGGCCTCTACCCACGCTGCGGAAATTTCTTGGTGGATAGAGGGGAGGGAAAATGATGTGAGATAAGCATGAAACCAAGGAGCTTCCAGAGCATGGGAATCGGTGTGGAGGTGATCGCAATCCGGGTGGATCGGGTCCGGTCGTGGCACACACAGGGTGTATGAAGCTAATGAATGTTGGAAGGTTTAAAGATGTGAAGGTGAAATTAATGTTGAGAATGGAGAAGAGAGAGATGTTGAAATAATTATGGGAATGGGAATGTAGGTGTGCAAGTTAGATTGATGACATGAATGATAAAAATGAAAGAGAACCATACATACGAATGAAATTTGGAAGGAAGAATGGTCCATTGAAGGAGCTTCTTAAACACTTACTAATTCCAATCCATATGCATAGTCGTCTTTGGATGATATGTATGCATGACGAGAATAGATGGAACCCTTACACATAAACCAGCTTCGAAAGGAAGAATGGTCCAATATTGGAGCTTCTTATACACTTTCAGAAACTAATCAATATGTATGGGTATGTATGGATTATATGCATGCAAGTGAATTATGATGATAGAGTTTACTCACAAGCTCAAAGAAACATCCTCACTAGTTCAACGCAATACTGCGGAGCCTTCTCACACATAGAAGAAATAGAAGACATGTAAAAATACTTAAGAGACTGAGAGAGGAGACAAGAGACAAGTGACAAGTGACATGAATTAAAAGAATTTGAATTAAGTTACATGTAAAATATCGTCGTGGTACGTCATGCTAAGCAGTCTACTGATCAAAGGTGGTTCCGACCCTCAAACCATGACAGTTCAACCGAATGTCACACGTAAGAAGGTGAGTTCCACTCCAGTGACCCTATGTCTGTCTAGGATCGTAACGTCTAACTAAAGAAGTCTAAGACTCATTAAAATCAGCTCTAACTCACTCACACGCTCCACCGAGGGTGAGTCAAGATAGAGATGCTGGTTTCAAGAGCCTATCCTAAATTGGAGTTCTAACTTAAATTTGAAACTAGGTTCTATACTCATACTAGCTCACCTTGGATCCTCACTCGCTCAACCGAGGGTGATCGTCTCAAGGAAACCATAAGCTAGCATGAGCCCTATGGATGCCTAACAATGATGCTCTAGGAGTTTGGAGGGGGGTTTATATAGTTTTTTGAATGAATTTGGGCCCTTGGATCTAGAGAAATCAACTCTCAACTCTAGGATCACTACTTTCGATTACAACCATTTGATTAATCAAATCAATGGCTTGGAATTGTTCTTTCTATCAAATCTAGTGTAAAGGAGTGAAATTTAGGCGCCCTCATTCTCCACCATTGGATCTGGGGATGATCTGGACCGTCGGATCAGTGCTGACATCAATTTCGATAAGATAAGCCACTATTTTTGGAGAAATGCTGCATTATTGATCTTTGATTGTAAAAAAGGTCTTCTTTTATGGAAAAAATTCGTGGATCCTCCTTCCTTTATGCTTTAGTGCATCTCCACCCTTGAATATGAGCTCATCTTGACCGTACAACATGGTTCAATCATATTTTGACATGTGGCAGACATTCAAGCCTTCAATTTTCTTATTCTAGAAAACTGCGGTGACCTTGAAAACTGGACTTTGTGCTCTTTGACCCTCCAAAAAGTCTTTGATGAAGATGAAACATTGTAGGACTATGTTTCCAAAGATCTCCTTCAGGAATATGCAGAAAAAACTCCCATCTGAATCTAACTTGTACAAGTTTGACTACATTTGGAAGCTTGCAAGGTGGCATTAAGGTACCTAGGAAGCTCGGATAGCCTTGAAACTTTATACAAATATGTAGCCACATATGGTCTTTATACATGCCAAACCATATGGCTAACATAAATTTCTATACAAGAATTTGTAGGGTCAAACTAGAAAAAATACATTTTTACAAAATGAACATAGCATATCAATGTGCTACCAAATCCATTTTCTGCTGAAATTTGGGCTATAGACTGCCTTTGACAATCTTTACAAGTATATGGATTTTCATCTAATTTGGTGACAATGAAATTTTTGCCCTAATTTCCCAACTTTGACCAGCTTTGACCAGCTTTGACCGCTACCATGGACTTTCTTGATTTCTTTGAAACTTTGTATGTGACCTTCCTTTGACATCCTTGATGCATCCTGGACTTCTCGAGGAATTCTAGCTACCTTCGCCAAATATGTTTTTTGTAGGCCTTCACAAGTGAGAGAGGAGAGCAAATCTCGACGACATTCGCCCCCACTAAACCTGCGATTCCTCCGGAAGCGCCACTCTAGCATCTGTGAAAAACAAAATGTTCCAGGCATCAAATTCTTTTATAGGCAACATAAGAAAGATGGAAGGAAAATTGATTATATGCATGAATAAGTAGGTAACGTGACATGAAGCAAAATTTGCATGAAAGAAATAATTGAAACAGGCAACATGAATATGCATGAACAAATAGGCAACATATATGCAAATGAACAAGCAACATTGGCAACAAGAAAGAAAAAAAAACAAGCATCAATATGAAGTGGAAGTGGATGTATTGAGTCGTTTTAAGCATCAGTTCCTCTCATCTTGAAGAAAATTTTGTACCTTTTTCATAAAGCAATCTACCTTAAATATGATTATAAACAAAGATTTAGGATTTTCAAGAGACATCTTTCATCTTTAGCTTATTTTAGATCAACTCCTTTCCTACATAAATATGAATATGCTCTTTCTCTAATAACATGCAAGGAAATCTAACTAAACTCCACTAATGCATAAATCTGCCTATATAGCCGGTGATTTATTCTACTATGCCTCTTTATCCTCCTTTGGCTTGCTCTTTTTTTTTTTTTTTTTTTGATGATGATGATGATGATGATTCGGCAACTTTATGGTTACGATCACTTTTTTGGGGTGGAAGAAAGTGTAAACTTCTTGGTAACATGTAGCATTTTTTTTTTTTTGATGACGGGGAAAAATTAAACCCCGATACAAAGTACAACCATTTTTGATGACGGAGAACAGTCGTTTAAACTCCGATACAAGTGTTGTGAGATGGACTAAGGATGTAGAAACATGCAATAGCATGAGATAGGATTTCAACAATTATGCTTTCGATATAGGATACATATGCATGTTTATATATGAAAGTCTTGTCACCAAAATAAACCTCCAAATCTACATGCCCTATCTTCCCACAATCCTAGATTATAATCAATTTCTTAGTAGATAAGTTACTACTTAAGATACAATTTTACACAAGTAGAGAAATCATCATTTGCCTTTTTTGACTCAAGTGATGTGGATATGCAATGCAATGCAAAGACTGAAAAAAACATGCATGAAACAAGCATGGAAAAAAAATAGAATGAACTTGAAAATTAATGATTTTTTTTTTTTTTTTATAACATGGATACTCCTATTTATGAATCGGCCTCATTGTTGTCATCTTCTTCAATGTCCTCATCCAAAATGTACTCGTCATTATCACGCTTCTTGAATAACTTTATCCTTTTACCTGCAATCAAAGCTTTTAGTGCAACACCATTTAATTCACAAAGAGCATACATACCATTGTTGTTGACTTTTGATACAATGTATGGCCCAAACCACCGTTGAGTGAGCTTTTTGTGTGCATCATATTGAGAGTCAAATGTACTATCATAAATGAGCACCCAATCCCCTACTTCAATTAGCTTAGGACGCAATCGATGAGTTTTATCAAAATAATGCTTGTTCTTCATTCTAGATTCTCTTAATTTTTCAACAGCATCATCAAGTCTTAATTTACCTTGTTCTAACTGTTTAATACGCAAACTCAAAAAATCATCAGTAGACATGTTTTCAGACCAAGGCAAATTTGACCATGCAGGAATATGAGACTGAATTGGAAACAATGGTTTTTGACAGTACATGAGTTCAGCAGGCATATATCCAGTAGTACGTGTGCATGTCATTCTATCTGCCCAAAGTGCAAAAGGTAAGAATTTAGGCCATTGTTTGATGTCACCATTACATGCTTTAGATATGGCTTTCACAATAGGTGGATGCCCTCTCTCTATTTTACCATTGGCCTCTGGGTTATATGCAGTAGTGAGAGACAAACGAATACCGTGACGCTCAAAGAACTCTTTAGCTTCTCTCGCATTTAACTCTCCACAATCGGCAATTACTTTCTCTATGTACCCAAAGCGACTTATGACATCTTCAAGCAAGAATTTGCAAACATTGTAAGTGGTCTTAGATCGTAGTGCACGTCCCTCTACATGATTAGTTAAGTCTTCGCTTGCAAGTACAATGTAACGCATTTTGTCGATACCTTTAGGCATAGTTAGAAGATCTACTACCCACTTGTAGTGAATACAAGGTGGATAAGTAGGATGCAACGGATCTCTATGTTTGACTGATGAATGAAGTTGACAAGTAGAACATGTAGAAACATAACTACTAATGTCAACATACATCCTAGGCCAATAATAGGTACTTCTAATTTTTTCATATGTTCCAAAAAATCCTTTATGACCTGCCCATAATGTCTCATGCATTTCCTTCATTACTTGCAATTGAAGACCTCTCTTTCCTAGGACTCGTTGTGGATTCTTAACCTTACCCTTAGCATGTCTCCAAAGATAACCATTACATAGGAAAAAGTTATAAGCTCGTTTCCTAATGTTACGGAATCTATTCGTAGTCCAGCTAGGTAATGGTTGTAGTGTACTGAGATACTTTCCTATGTCTCTCCATTCATCTTCGTACTCAGACTCATGAAATTTCTCATACTCATATATATGTGGAACATAGTCAACTAAATTCACATTCTTTATTAGATCACTTTCAAGATCATCATCAAATCTAGCTCTCGATAACATATCAGCAACTGAGTTTGACTTACCTGAAATATGAACTAACTCAGGATTTATGAACTTAATATATGAGATCCATCTAAGCATGGCTATATCAGGAGATGAACAATTGGCTATCATTCCAATGAGAGGCAAACAATCAGTCTCAACTTTGACATTTGCACCAATGAAATATTCTTTGTCTGTTTTCAAAGCTGTTGCCATACCCCATAGTTCTCGTTTGATCTGTGGATATTTTTGTTGTGTTTCATGTAGAATTTTGGCACCAAACCTAATTGCATATCTATTCCCTTCACTATCATCTTGACTTATGACCCAACCTATACCAATAGGACTAGTATCAACAGTCAATATAATAGGTTTGTTAACAGAATAGTCTACACGCTTAAGGATGGGAGCTTCAAGCAATAATTTCTTCAATTTACGCATAGCTTGAGTGTGTTTGTCAGTCCAAATAAATTTTCGTTTCTTCCTCAACACGTCATAAAGACAATCAGCAACATGAGCAAAGTGTGGGATCCAAATAACATAAAAGATGCAAGCACCAAGAAATCTACGTACCTCACTCACGTTGTTACATGTTTCAGAAATCTTGCTAATGGCATCAACTTTTTGTGGGTATGGCTTTCGACCATAATGGCCACATA
Organism: Ceratopteris richardii; assembly: GCA_020310875.1. Lineage (NCBI taxonomy): Eukaryota > Viridiplantae > Streptophyta > Polypodiopsida > Polypodiales > Pteridaceae > Ceratopteris > Ceratopteris richardii. Next base: position 79,064,266 of record CM035444.1, read on the forward strand.
AATGTCCAACAATAAGCACCTCGTTGACACCAAAAACAGATTTCTCTATGGAAAATGTGAGACCTACCTCTTCAAATCGTTGAAATATTCTTTCACAATCAGAGATATGGTCAAGAACAAATTTACGACATCCAGATGAATCTAAAGTAATGTCCTTTATGCGTTCCTCACTCCCTTTAATTGGAATATCATCAATGAATGGCATAGTTATATGAGGGATAAAATCATGTAAGACCATATTCATAGCACTCATCATATGAGCCACAGAATTGGTCGCTCCTTGAGGTAAAGTACACATTCGCACTAAGCCTAAAGGAGTTTTCATTGTGGTTATGTCACGACTATCAATTGCTAACTGGAATTGGTCATATCCAGAATATAAATCACCCATTGAATAGATAGAATGTCCTGAAAATGATTCAGCAAACTCATCTACAATGGGTCCTGTTCCTACATTCCTTATGGTGACTTTATTGACGGGTTGGAGATCTTGAATAAAACGTAGTTTCCCATTCTTTTTAGGCACAGTGAACCATCTGTTTGAGTAAGGTGCAAAAGATGGCTCTAAAATTCTCATGTTTATCTTCTCCTTAAGTAGTTTCATTAGCTCAGGTAAGTGAGCCTTTGGAACACGTATAGGACGAAGATTCCATGGAATATGTGGAATAGTAAAGATTATCATGGGTGCAACTAGCTTAGGATCTACACAACCAATCTCATGAGGATACATAGTAAAGGCTTTTCCATGGCTACGTATGACTCTCTCAAATTTATCTCTCTCTGCTGGCAAAAGAAAGTCATCATCTCTACCAATTTTCACCTGTTTGATTGTCTCATCCGTGAATGTATGTCCTATGTTTTTCTTATCCCGAAGAATTGGATCATTTTTCACATCAATAATTTTTTCATTACTTCCTTGAGGTAATGGTTGAGCTATGGGTTTGATTTTTTTGTCTGTAGTTTTGTACTTTGTTTCAACTAAGGCATCATGTGTTTGGTTAAATTTCGAGCACTTGTCAATATTGAGAGCATACTCTTGGATTAGAGCATACTCATCAAGGGAAGAAATAAGAATAATATGGGAATTAGAATTTTGTTGAAGACATAACTCTAACTCCTCAAGAGTAGAGAAACAATGAGATGTCTCAATCACATGCTCAATGTTCTCATCATGTTCCATGATTTTGTTGTTTTTATAATTTTTTTGGGTTTTTTGGATAAAAGACTTGGACAATTGACTCTTATGAAGAAAATCTAATCTAGAATGTGGAAAACAAAGTGACAAACTATTGTACATGTTGGTTGGATGCGAGATGTCAAACCAATATCCACTGTTGTCCCGCTCAACAATGGATTCTATCCGAAATTTTGATCATATGTAGCTCCAAACATGAATCGAGGTGCACAATCACTACAAGCATGCTCATGACCCTGAGTAACAATAGGTTTCTTTCTAATTGACAATCGATTCCTAGGATGATTCACTCCTACTGTCATGACTTGAAGTGATTGCATTCCATCCTTAGACTTAAATCTAGCATAGGTAGACCCATCATCCATGGCTTTAGTTTCCATACGACTCTCACAAATAAAGGGTTGACCTAAGAGAACTTCATAGGAGCAATTATCTTGAATAAAAAAGTGAAACTCTTCTGTGATTCCTCCTATGGATATGGGCACACTAGCACAAGCTCCATACAGGGTACCTACACCATTATCTGCAGTTCTCATACGCCATCCACAATCTTTATCTATGGGCCATCGAAACTTATCATAGACTTCTCTTGAAATCACATTGATTTCAGAGCCGGAATCTACTAATGCATTTACAGTGATAGTGTTCTTATCATTTCCTATTTTAACATGCATCTCTGATGTACCTCTAGACCAAAATGTTCTTTTAAAGTGGCTTTCAGGATTGTTTTCATGATTTTCATGGTCAGGTTGAATAGGTCCTAAGAAATTTTTATTAACATTTACTTCATCATCATCAAAGTCCTCTTCATCAGATTCATCAAAGTTTAAGGCTTCATTCATAGCTTGATCTTGATCTAGAGAATCTTGCATCTCAGTATCTAGATTAAGTGGAAACCTCTTCCTTTTAATTAGGCCGATAAAGTTATCTTTAAAAACAGGCTTTGCAATAGAGAAAACTTGTTCTAAAGACATAGTCACTTGACTCTTAAGCAAAATGTCATCTAAAATCTCCATAGGATCTATTTTTCTCTCAATTTCTGAAATCAAGATGGCTTTAGGTTTTCTCTTTGGTTTCTTTTGTTTTTGTTCAGGGTCTTGTTTTTGTTCATGTTCTCGTGTTTGGTCTTCAGTTTGTTTTGATTGTTCTTGTTTATCCAAAGGCTTTGGTTCTGTTTTTCTTTGCTTTGTCTTCTTCCCTTTTTGTTTCTCCTCTTGTTTTTGTTCATTGGGTTCTGATTCTTGTTTTTTATCTTTAGATTGTGATGTTTCTCCTTGCTCTATGATTGTTTCTATTCCCTCTAAGGTTTGTTTTCGAGTCACTCTTCTTTCACTAGGCTCAGCTTCATCTCTTTTTCGTTTTTCTTCTACATTGGATATGTGAGAAATAAGAGATTGATCTTCTATCGGTGACTCCCAAGCTGTTATTCTCCTAATCTCATCTCGTGCTCTTACTAAAGCCTCTATGGAAAAGTCAACTTCCTTTGTGGGTTTACTTGATTCTACTTGTTGTTCATCAAGAGCTTCTAGTTTCACTCCTCTAGTTCCTACATCCGTTATGGTTATATTTTCATAGTTTTTTTTCATTCCTCCCTTACCATAATTTCCTTGCAAAGGTAGCCTAGATCGATAGTCACAGATTTTCTTGTCTATGTCTATTACTAGTCGTTGCTCTTTAGCAGCCTTCAATAATTCACAATCTCTCAAAAAGTGCTCTAACGAATCACACCAAGGACACCTACGAGGGCCACGCACAAAACCATTTTGATTTTGAGGATTTTGATTAACTTGTGGTGGGAAATTTTGAAATTGAGGATTTTGTTGATAAGGTATTGCTTGAATAGGATAATTAGGATTTTGAAAATGCAATTGATGTATTTGAGGAGCTTGGGGAGCAACATGTGGTACTTGAGGTGCAAGAGGAGCTTCCATATTATACGGTTGATGATTTTGAAAATTTTGATTTTGAGGATTTTGAAAAGCTATTTGAGAAGCTTGAGGATACAGGTTTTGATATATTTGAGGATTTTGCACATGAGGATGAGGATTTTGCATTGAAGGATTATGCATTGGAGGATTATGCATTGGAGGATTATGCATTGGAGGAACTTGATATGCTTGAGTAGGAGCTACTTGTGGATTTTGATTGGTAGCTATAACATGTTGATTAGGCTCTTGAAAAGTCATTGGGTTCATTTGATTTTGGAAAGTTTTGGTGTAATTAGATTGTAAAGCATCTATAGTCTTGGCCAAATTGGATTGTGTAGCAATAAGACTTTCCATTTGCTTAGTGAGAATATCCACTTGAGATTGTTCAACTACACTTTTATTTGGCTCTACTTTAAAACCTTGATTAGGCTCCATCATTTGAGGAATAGGAGTAGAGTCAAAAAGCATAGCATGGGATTGTTCTCTAACTTGCTCCTTAGTTTGTGGAAGGCTAGCTTGAGGAAGACTAGTTTGCTCATAAAGCATGGATTGTCTTTGATGTCTATGGGCTACAGCCTCTACTACTTTACGCACTTTTTGCCAATTGTCAGTAAGACCATAGCGCTTATCTGGTTCTTCTAATCGCCGTTCAACTTCCCTACGAGTTTCAGGATGAAGAAGCTTAAGAAAATTGATCACAAGATCAGGTTCCAAAGTTATCTTATCCTCATTAGGAAGTTGTTCATAGCGTCTAATATACTCATTTTGTAAGTGAGTAATAGAGCTACTAGGCTTTGGAGAATTGACCCATCGTAAGAATCCATCTCGATTATGTTGGCTATAATCTTCAAGATAGAATTATTTGAGCATCTCCTTTCTAAAATCACTCCAAGGAAGACTATCATATTGAGTGACACGGTTTATGATAGAGCTATCAACAATTCGTTCAAAGAATGATATCAAAAGATCTTCGGGAAGACCAAAAATCATAGATTGCTCTTCAAACAAATCTAAGTAGCTTGTGATGTTGATGCCATTGAATTTTCTCTTCTCTCTCAACATAGAAGAGACTATTCTTTGGCCTTGTTTCTCAACAATAAGGGATTTGAATCCTTCCTCCATCTTATGTGAATAAGCAAGTGATGCACGATGCTCTAGATCTCTCACAAATGCGTTTACTTCACGACGAAGATGTGCACGATACTGTGAGAAATTGAGTGCAACACTTAAGACTGATGATGATGATATGATGAGGATGAAAAATATGAAACAAAGGATATGGATCACAACCTCCCAACAAGATCAGAAGCAAATGCCACGAAGCGTTTCACGTCGGGTTCAAATGTGGAGGTGATCGCAATCCGGGTGGATCGGGTCCGGTCGTGGCACACACAGGGTGTATGAAGCTAATGAATGTTGGAAGGTTTAAAGATGTGAAGGTGAAATTAATGTTGAGAATGGAGAAGAGAGAGATGTTGAAATAATTATGGGAATGGGAATGTAGGTGTGCAAGTTAGATTGATGACATGAATGATAAAAATGAAAGAGAACCATACATACGAATGAAATTTGGAAGGAAGAATGGTCCATTGAAGGAGCTTCTTAAACACTTCCTAATTCCAATCCATATGCATAGTCGTCTTTGGATGATATGTATGCATGACGAGAATAGATGGAACCCTTACACATAAACCAGTTTCGAAAGGAAGAATGGTCCAATATTGGAGCTTCTTATACACTTTCAGAAACTAATCAATATATATGGGTATGTATGGATTATATGCATGCAAGTGAATTATGATGATAGAGTTTACTCACAAGCTCAAAGAAACATCCTCACTGGTTCAACGCAATACTGCGGAGCCTTCTCACACATAGAAGAAATAGAAGACATGTAAAAATACTTAAGAGACTGAGAGAGGAGACAAGAGACAAGTGACAAGTGACATGAATTAAAAGAATTTGAATTAAGTTACATGTAAAATATCGTCGTGGTACGTCATGCTAAGCAGTCTACTGATCAAAGGTGGTTCCGACCCTCAAACCATGACAGTTCAACCGAATGTCACACGTAAGAAGGTGAGTTCCACTCCAGTGACCCTATGTCTGTCTAGGCTCGTAACGTCTAACTAAAGAAGTCTAAGACTCATTAAAATCAGCTCTAACTCACTCACACGCTCCACCGAGGGTGAGTCAAGATAGAGATGCTGGTTTCAAGAGCCTATCCTAAATTGGAGTTCTAACTTAAATTTGAAACTAGGTTCTATACTCATACTAGCTCACCTTGGATCCTCACTCGCTCAACCGAGGGTGATCGTCTCAAGGAAACCGTAAGCTAGCATGAGCCCTATGGATGCCTAACAATGATGCTCTAGGAGTTTGGAGGGGGGGTTTATATAGTTTTTTGAATGAATTTGGGCCCTTGGATCTAGAGAAATCAACTCTCAACTCTAGGATCACTACTTTCGATTACAACCATTTGATTAATCAAATCAATGGCTTGGAATTGTTCTTTCTATCAAATCTAGTGTAAAGGAGTGAAATTTAGGCGCCCTCATTCTCCACCATTGGATCTGGGGATGATCTGGACCGTCGGATCAGTGCTGACATCAATTCGGATAAGATAAGCCACTATTTTTGGAGAAATGTTGCATTATTGATCTTTGATTGTAAAAAAGGTCTTCTTTTATGGAAAAAATTCGTGGATCCTCCTTCCTTTATGCTTTAGTGCATCTCCACCCTTGAATATGAGCTCATCTTGACCGTACAACATGGTTCAATCATATTTTGACATGTGGCAGACATTCAAGCCTTCAATTTTCTTATTCTAGAAAACTGCGGTGACCTTGAAAACTGGACTTTGTGCTCTTTGACCCTCCAAAAAGTCTTTGATGAAGATGAAACATTGTAGGACTATGTTTCCAAAGATCTCCTTCAGGAATATGCAGAAAAAACTCCCATCTGAATCTAACTTGTACAAGTTTGACTACATTTGGAAGCTTGCAAGGTGGCATTAAGGTATCTAGGAAGCTCGGATAGCCTTGAAACTTTATACAAATATGTAGCCACATATGGTCTTTATACATGCCAAACCATATGGCTAACATAAATTTCTATACAAGAATTTGTAGGGTCAAACTAGAAAAAATACATTTTTACAAAATGAACATAGCATATCAATGTGCTACCAAATCCCTTTTCTGCTGAAATTTGGGCTATAGACTGCCTTTGAAAATCTTTACAAGTATATGGATTTTCATCTAATTTGGTGACAATGAAATTTTTGCCCTAATTTCCCAACTTTGACCAGCTTTGACCGCTACCATGGACTTTCTTGATTTCTTTGAAACTTTGTATGTGACCTTCCTTTGACATCCTTGATGCATCCTGGACTTCTCAAGGAATTCTAGCTACCTTCGCCAAATATGTTTTTTGTAGGCCTTCACAAGTGAGAGAGGAGAGCAAATCTCGACGACATCGGTTTGAAAGAAAGAGTAATCGGGTAGTGGTCTGAGATACTCAGGTCCATGTGTTGGGAAATAGAGGGAATACCCCACTAGTGGATGGTGTTTTGGTCGATGTAACATCTATCAAGTCTTGCTCTCCTGAGAGAGTCCTCCAATTGGAGATGAGACCAAGAGAACCGCTTCATGTCTTTCACCTCAACCAGGTCGAGATGGAGCTTGATTTTATCCCATATCTCTTTCTCCCGACCGTCAATGATTTTCTCCTTGTTATTCCATCGGTCCTCAGGAAACTCAAGCATGTTGAAGTCCCCACAAATCAAAACATTGTCTGAAAGGGAGTCGAGAGACACCCATGTATCGTTTCTATCCACCTCTCCATTAGGGGCATAAATGGAGACCACAGTGAACTGAATAGGAAGCCCGATGGAGGCAGCAATCTAACGATGATTCAGATCTTCACAAGTGGAGCTCAATCTGCTGGACCAGAAGTGACTAATACCAATTGCAATGCCCCCCGCCCCCCTAGGGTGCGAAGTGGAGAACCGAAGGTGGTTCGGAGAAATGCATTTAAGCCATTTCTAGAGATCCTCTGCGTCGATTTGAATCTCTTGTAAGCAGATAAAGTCAGGGTTGAGGCACTTGTCCTTGAACCACTGACCAAGGACCACTGCTCTAGAGGGGTTAGACAAACCCCTGACGTTTAGCGATGTGATTTTCATCATTGATGGTTGCCCTCTTTGAGGGGAGGGACCCGATCTATTTTTTTCTTATGATCTTCTTTTTTCCTCCAAGCTTCTTGACTTAGGATCCTACTCTTGAGGGGGCTCTTCCACGGCATGCCCGATGGTTGTTTCCCTTTAAGCTTTGACTTTTGTTGCGATAAGCTTGGCATGCAAACCGGAAGAAGAGGACCAAGAAAGGAACGTTCACTGCCTGGGTTATCTTCATTGCTAGTAGAGAAGCCTTCCTCTTTACTCGTGGTGTAACCGTCTTGGTTGTCTTCTTTGCTAGTAGAGCACCCAAGGGTATTATCAACAGGGTCTTCTTCATAATGATTATCCCCTGGGAGGTCGACCTCATTAATCTCCTTTTCTAGGTTACAGTATATGTTATTCGAAGGAGCTATGGTCGCAACGTTCCTTGCTATTGATCTTCGAGGGCTAACTTTCCTCCTATGTCTTACTTCGGTGAATCCTTCTGAATCCTTCCTTGCAACACGAGTGCCCTCTTCTTCCTCCATTGGAGGGAGAGAATTCAGGGCCCCATCCTATTTAAGCTTGTTTTGATTGGTATTTTGCTTCACGGGGCAATCTTTGATCCTATGACCTAGTTGCGTTCAATGGAAGCAAGCATTGGGCAAATTCTTGTAAGTAACCTCCTGTACCCAAATCCTACCCTCTCCATAGTTAATGGAGATATTCAAGGGGAAGACCTGGTTCAAGTCCGTTTCAATGCAGATTTGTGGGTGCCATCATGCATTGAAACAATATTGAGTTCCATCGTATATTAACCCCCCAACATCCTCTCTAGAGGCCATCGGGCGACCAATCAATGAAACGATTTCTCGAAGAAGTCCATACAGGAAATATGGCAGATTGGGAAGCTCCACCCATAGTGGGTAACGAAAAGGCTTTGACTTGTTCGGAACAAAGTTTGGGGTCCACTTGAAAAGACATAAGGTGGACCGGCCCACTTGCCAAGAACCGGCTAGCAGGGCCTAGAAGGCCATCTCTTCATTCTGAAACACTAGAAGAAGGTGATTCGCCAGGAGGAATTGACATTTGCACACAATTAGACCACGAGGGAATCACTCTTTGCATAGCCAAATTCTCACATTTTCTAGAGGGGGCCTTGGGCCAAAAACTTGACCGATCAAACAAGTTTTCATCAGTTCTTCTTGCTTAGCTGCCACAGACTCCTTGCACAAAGAGACCACCGGAGATGCGACGTCCGATGGGACGGAATCTATCTCAAGAGGTCATTGGGACTTGGGGGTGCCACATTGCTCAGGATCAACGAGGGAAAACCGATCGACATGGAGGCGAGAACAAACAAAAGCAAACTAAAAAGACTTCGAAACAGGAGAGCTAAGGCTTGACTGCAAAAACAAAACTTTGCTTGGGAAGGATCACTTAGCCGATGATAAGATAAAAGGTCTAGAGTTAGAAAGAAGCACGAAGGTCAAAAAACAAGCAAAGCCAAAAGACTTCAAGTCTCCACGCCATTAGGCCATGGAAACAACAAGTCTCCACACCAATAGACCATCAAAACTACAAAGCCAAGGATGAGGATCCCTCAAAAACCAGGCAGTCCAGACATCAGGGGGCAAAAAAAAGGGAAAAATAAAACTCTTTAAAACCTAAGAGCCAAAACCTTGAGCGCAACGACCAACTCGAATTATCAAATTTTTCTAAAAGTTGCTAGCGGGGAACCGACGATGACTGACGACTCTCGATCAACGACTGACGAACCCCGCGATCGAGAGGGAACTGACGATTGACAGGGAACCGACGAACGACAGGGAACCAATGACGACTGATGACTTGCAATCGACGATTGACGAGCCCCGATGACGACTCATGATCGACGATTGATGGGATATGTGTGTGTGTATATATGTGCAAGTATTTATATGTGTGTGTGTATAAGTGCAATGTGTGTGTGTATATGTGCAAGTATCTATATGTGTGTGTATAATTCTGTGTCTATATGTGTGCATGTTTATGAGTGGGATAGGATCACCTAGAGAGGTAGGCCTTTGATGGTCTACATGTCCTACTATAGGGAGATCATTTTGAAACTTAGGGGCTTATTAGATTTCCAAAAAACTAGAGGGTTTGTTAGGGGCTTAGATAAATCCATCAAGAGAGAGGTAAGAAGCAATGCACCTAAGGCATTTGAGGAGGCGATCATGTATGCACAGATCTATGAGGACCATAATCATCGTCAATATACTCCTATGGAGATGGATCATCCCCTCAAGCCTCTTAGCACAACTAAGTTTAAGAAGAAGTTTCCATTGGGGAAAAACAAGGGCCTATGTTACCTAGAGATCAGTTTGAGAGGGCCAAAAGAGAGAACCTATTCTTTAGGTGCTTGTCTCCTAGCCATTCACAGTGGAACTGTCCACTCAAGAAGGTGGAATAAAAGAAGAGAGGGCCAGAGAGTAGTACGGCCCCTGAAAAGGGAAAAAAGGCGGTCCACCTAGTGCAAACACTTCCTATTCATGGCAGCTCTAGCTGCAAGGGAGTGGGGGTGATGCACGAAGATATAGAGCACACCTGTTGTTTGCCTCAGTCATTGTGGTCACCATAGTTTGGACCACATGACCTAGTTGAACTTCATGGTAGTGTATGTAGGACCAGGGTGCGAGTCATGATAGATGACTCTGCCACTCATAATTTTATAAACTATGCTCTAGTCAAGAAACTAAAGATTCCCCACTAGCCGATTGCACATAAATACATAGTATCTATGATGCAAGGGGAAGACAAGAGGATATGGGATACTATGGTATCCAATCTGGAAGTCAGGATGCAGGATAATATAGATCACATGGACTTCCAGATTATGAATATGGAGAGGACAGACCTTGTGTTAGGAAGAGAGTGGCTATGGAGGCTAGGAGACACACTTAAACACAGCTATCAAAACAACACACTTGAGTTTGAAAGGAATGGAAGTAAATTTTGTATACAGGGAGAGAGAGAGAGAGAGATGTACCTAGTGCGCCTCTCATTTCATCTTTAGAGTTGTATAGTCTTTGTCAGTTTCAGTATGTACAGGAGCTCTTTTTATTGTATAGTCATGATATTGAGCATTGTATAGAAAGTTCATCTGATGCATATGTAAATTCAGTGTGCACCATTGACAGAAAGCATATACAAGGGAGCATTAGTAGCGAAGAGGAAATGGACGAGAACTATGGTGATAGGGTTCTTCCATCTGCAAATATCAGAAAACCACCTCCCAACGGTGATCATACCTGATAGAACACCCAAGATCGTGAACCACTTAGCCTTGCTCTTGTGCATGCTCCACAGATTGCTATCCACATAATTGTCAACTAGATCCTTGATAGTGAACTCGTGAATGTTGGTGTCAATATCTTTCATATCTTCACCCATTGGTGTCAATATTCTATCCAGAGAATGCCTTCATTCATAAAAAATATTATTATGAAAGTATTATTGTAATTAATACACACGTAGCATATGATCTCATTACATAAATTTGTAATTAACGTTTTCCAAAAAGCTCTAAAATTACTCTTACAAGTCTCATCCCCAGCAAAGTGCTTCTGTCATGGGAGTTGGACGTAAGAACGAAACATACAAAGGCCTTGATCACCGCTCCCGTTCTTGAACCTTCTGGCGGAGGAGCTTGCTGCTGTGATTTTTGGCTGTGACCATGCGACTTACAATGAATGTGTCACACAACTTCTGTTTGGTATACTTTATCTATCCTCTTACTTTCTATCACAGATATACGTCTCTCCCTTTAAACCATATGCATGAACAATAGCTTGATCATCAGCTTTTCTGCATGTCTAGGCCTTCGAGCTTCTCATATCATCTATGTAAAGAATGTCCGACCAGGGATGCCACTATTTTTGTTTAATTACATTGATAAAAAGTTGCATGGTATTTCTGAGGCAGATAGCTATGGAGAGATGAACATCAATCCATATGCCTGGACTGATGGGAAGCAGAAGACACGTTTTCCAGCTCAGGTTCTTTGCTTAGATTTAATAATCTCTGATATTACATTAGATCACTGTTTGAGGGGTAATGAGGTTTTGTTTACATGTAGGCACGCATACGGGTGAGATGTCAGTGTGCACCATTGACAGAAAGCATATACAAGGGGACATTATGAACGAAGAGGAAATGGACTAGAACTGTGGTGATAGGGTTCTTCCATCTGCAAATATTAGAAAACCACCTCCCAACGGCGATCATACCCGACAGAACACCCAAGATCCTGAACCACTTAGCCTTGCTATTGTGCATGCTCCACAGATTGCTATCCACATCATTGTCAACTAGATCCTTGATAATGAACTCGTGAATGCTAGTGTCAATATCTTTCATATCGTTAATTCATGTGCGACAGATAAGCTTATATCTCTTTTCATGTAGGCTCGTTGAGTGTCAGTAGACAGGTTGTGGGTTTACAACGTGGGTCCATCAACAAAGGAGAAGAATATACAAGGGAGCATTAGCAGCGAATTATGTGAATTATTCACAGGAGAAAAACCTATTTGAGTTAAAGCATGTGCAGACAGATAAGCTTATATCTCTTTTCATGAGAAACTCGTTGAGTGTCAATAGACAGGTTGTGGGTTTACAACGTGGGTCCATCAACAAAGGAGAAGAATATACAAGGGAGCATTAGCAGCGAATTATGTGAATTATTCACATGAGAAAAACCTATTTGATCAGTTAATTCATGTGCGGGCAGATAAGCTTATATCTCTTTTCATGAGAAACTCGTTGAGTGTCAGTAGACAGGTTGTGGGTTTACAACGTGGGTCCATCAACAAAGGAGAATAATATACAAGGGAGCATTAGCAGCGAATTATGTGAATTATTCACAGGAGAGAAACCTATTTGATCAGTTAATTCATGTGCGGACAGATAAGCTTATATCTCTTTTCATGAGAAACTCGTTGAGTGTCAGTAGATAGGTTGTGGGTTTACAACGTGGGTCCATCAACAAAGGAGAAGAATATACAAGGGAGCATTAGCAACGAATTATGTGAATTATTCCAAGGAGAAAAACCTATTTGAGTTAATTCATGTGCGGACAGATAAGGTTATATCTCTTTTCATGAGAAACTCGTTGAGTGTCAGTAGACAGGTTGTGGGTTTACAACGTGGGCCCATCAACTAAGGAGAAGCATATACAAGGGAGCATTAGCAACGAATTATGTGAATTATTCACAGGAGAAAAACCTATTTGAGTTACTTCATGTGCAGATAGATAAGCTTATATCTCTTTTCATGAGAAACTCGTTGAGTGTCAGTAGACAGGTTGTGGGTTTACAACGTGTGTCCATCAACAAAGGAGAAGAATATACAAGGGAGCATTAGCAGCAAATTATGTGAATTATTCAGAGGAGAAAAACCTATTTGATCAGTTAATTCATGTGCGGACAGATAAGCTTATATCTCTTTTCATGAGAAACTCCTTGAGTGTCAGTAGAGAGGTTGTGGGTTTACAACATGGGTCCATCAACAAAGGAGAAGAATATACAAAGGGAGCATTAGCAGAAAATTATGTGAATGATTCACAGGAGAAAAACCTATTTGATCAGTTAATTCATGTGCAGACAGATAAGCTTATATCTCTTTTCATGAGAAACTCGTTGAGTGTCAGTAGACAGGTTGTGGTTTTACAACGTGGGCCCATCAACAAAGGAGAAGCATATACAAGGGAGCATTAGCAGCGAATTATGTGAATTATTCACAGGAGAAAAACCTATTTGAGTTAATTCATGTGCAGACAGATAAGCTTATATCTCTTTTCATGAAAAACTCGTTGAGTGTGAGTAGACAGGTTGTGGGTTTACAACGTGGGTCCATCAACAAAGGAGAAGCATATACAAGGGAGCATTAGCAGTGAATTATTCACAGGAGAAAATTCTATTTGAGTTAAATCATGTGCAGACAGATAAGTTTATATCTCTTTTCATGAGAAACTCGTTGAGTGTCAGTAGATAGCTTGTGGGTTTACACATAGACACACACATACACACACATACACATAGATAAGCTTATATCTCTTTTCATGAGAAACTCGTTGAGTATCAGTAGATAGGTTGTGGGTTTACACATAGACACATAGACACACACGTATGGCAATCTGTTAACCATTTATTGCAAATAGGACACTGCATTATCTCGTTGTCATGCACAACTACACTGCCTAAATATGTGTACTCTATACGAGGGAGAAAGGTGATATTTAAGACCTGTATCCCTGTGTGAATGCATGTGTATGTGTGTGAATGCATGTGTATGTGTGTGAATGCATCATTATGTGTGTGTGTGTGTATGCATTTGTATGTGTGTATGCATCTGTATGTGTGTGAATGCATGATTAAGGTTGTATGTGTCTATGTGTGTATGTGTCTGTATATGTGTGTGTATGTGTGTGCACGTCTATGTGTATGTGTGTGTGTGTCTATGAGTGTGGATCTGTTTATGTGTGTGTATGTGTCTATGGGTGTGTATGTGTCTATGTGTGTGTGTGTATGCATGTATGTATGCATATGTGTGTGTATATGTGTGTATGCTTTATGTATGCATATGTGTGTGTATGCATTATGTATGTGTATGTATGCATGTGCATTATGTATGCATATGCATTATGTATGTGTATTTATGCATGTGCATTGCATTATGTATGTGTATGTATGCATGTGCATTATGTATGCATATGTGTGTGTATGCATGTAAGTATGTATGTATGTATGCATATGCATATACATATGTATGCATGTATGTGTATGTGTGTGCATGTCTCTCTATGTGTGTGTATGCATATATGTGTGTGTATGTGTGTATGTGTATGTATGTGTGTGTACGCATATATGTGTGTGTATGTGTGTATGTGTGTGTGTATGTGTGTGTGTATGTGTGTGTATGTGTGTATGTGTGTATGTGTGTATGTGTGTCTGTATGTGTGTGTATGTGTGTATGTGTGTGTATGTGTGTGTGTATGTGTGTGTATGTGTGTGTATGTGTGTGTATTGTGTATATGTGTGTATGTGTGTATGTGTGTATGTGTGTGTATGTGTATGTGTATATGTGTGTGCATGATGTATGTGTATGTCTGCATGTGCATTATGTATGCATATGTGTGTGTATGTATATATGTGTGTCTGCATGTATATGTGTGTGTGTATGTATGTATATGTGTGTGTATGCAACATTATGTGTGTATACGAGTGTGTATTTGTGTGTGTATGTGTGTGTGTGTATATGTGTATGTGTGTGTGTGTCTATGTGTGTATATGTGTGTGTATTCATATGTATGTGTGTGTGTATGTGTCTATGTGTGTATGTGTATGCATGTATGTATGCATATGTGTGTGTATGCTTTATGTATGCATATGTGTGTGTATGCATTATGTATGTGTATGTATGCATGTGCATTATGTATGCATATGCATTATGTATGTGTATGTATGCATGTGCATTATGTATGCATATGCATTATGTATGTGTATGTATGCATGTGCATTGTGTATGCATGTAAGTATGTATGTATGTATGCATATGCATATGTATGCATGTATGTGTATGTGTGTGCATGTCTCTCTATGTGTGTGTATGCATATATGTGTGTGTATATGTGTATGTGTGTGTATGTGTATATGTGTGTGTGTATGTGTGTGTGTATGTGTGTGTATGCATGTGTATATGTGTATGTGTGTATGTGTGTGTATGTGTATGTGTATGTGTATATGCGTGTGCATGTGTATGCATTATGTATGTGTATGTTTGCATGTGCATTATGTATGCATATGTGTGTGTATGTATATATGTGTGTGTGCATGTATATGTGTGAGTGTATGTATGTATATGTGTGTGTATGCAACATTATGTGTGTGTGTGTATATGTGTGTGTATGTGTGTGTGTATATGTGTATATGTGTGTGTGTGTCTATGTGTGTATATGTGTGTCTGTATGCATATGTATGTGTGTGTAAGTGTGTGTGCGCATACCTAGTCTCTCTCTCGTGCGATCTCTCTCTCTCTCGCTCTCGTTCTCTTGCTTTCATCCAAATCTCGGCACAAATGTGCCGGGAGAAATCGAAATTTTTTTTGAACATTCTAGAGCGTCGCTTACGCGACGCTCTCGAAAGGACGACGCATATGCGACGCTTTGCAATTTGCCCACATCGCCCATACCGTCGCTAGCAAGCAACTCTATTTGCGGCGCAAAGATTAGCATCGCATAAGCGACACAAGCTTTAGTCTGCGACGTACCCTGCCTAAAAATCAAAATTTTGAAAACAAGACCGTCGCTTACGCGACGTTAGCGTTGCATAAGCGATGGTCCCCGTTTTTTTTTCGGTTTCGCGGCATCGCTATGCCCCCCTATTTCTTGTAGTGAGTTGAAATGGCTCGTTGTATGTTAAAGGCTCAAGAAATGCCTGATTCATTCTGGGTAGAAGTAGTCAATTAAGGTTCAAAAGCATTTAAATGAATTTATTTAGTGAAAAGCATATGCTTGATGTAATAAAGTAAGTTTATGATCTAGGGGTCCGACCGGTTTAGACGGATCTGACATTGGACACCGTTTGGTCATCCGTGTGTATGACCAAAGATCTCGAGTTTAGACTTACTAGGAGGTCTTGTGCTCTTGTGAACAAGTGTTCCACTTATCTTAGTGGTTAAGTCTCAAGGATGTGAAGGAGGAGGTCTTGGGTTCAATCCCCATAGGGAACATGGGGAGAGTATTTAGCCCAAAGGGATCTAGAGCCTTCTAGAAGCATCCACTTGAGTTAACTCGAGTTAACTGGGACACTTGGCCCACATGCAATTACATGACCGACACTTGGCTGGCTAGTATCCACCTGCCCAAGAAGAGAGTCCCCTGGAGAGAGCTATATATAGAGGCATTTGGTAGGGAGCAGAGTCATCTCTCTAGTACGTGGTGGTCGTAATCTTTGTTCTTTCACATTGGTATCAGAGCTAGAGCTTCAATAGAGACTTTGGTGGATTCATGAGTATTCTCCTCATGAGCATGTTTGAAATTCTTAAAGAATTTTTTCCCCATCATCTTCTTTATGCAGGTATTCTTTCCGTCTTCTCCATGCGAGTGTTTCATTATTCCTTGCGAAGGAATTTACATGCGTCTAGCGCAGCTCTCTGCCTCCCGCGTTCTTCCCTTATCTTAGCCAAAAAGCAATTGAATCTAAGAGCACGTAAGCAGATTCATCGCATGCTTCATGCAAGCATTGAACTCGTGAGATGCGAAGAGTGGGCTATTCTCCTAGCCACGAGACCAAGCGTCATCCGTGAGTCTGAAGTGTCGTCCGTAAATTTCATACTGATAACACCTTCGTCATCACAACAAAAGAAGAGGTCCGTGTAGATGAAACGGATCCCACATGATAGCTTGTGTTGCAAGCAAAATGGCCTCAAGAGATACTTGCAGCCGTGTGTGTACCCAAGGAAATATCGAACCCTGGATCTGATTCTCGTAGGTGACTCAGCTAGCTAGGCCTCCCGTTGGAGGTCATGATGCATGATATGGTTTCTAATTATTTTATTATTTATCCTATCATGAGTTGAATTTCTATAGCCGAAATTAAAAACGCTCTCTACTCTGTGCTCTGATCCGGACGGCACCAGCAACCGGTTTGATCTCGTGTTTTCTATGACACAGAGACGGCTGTAATGTTTTGTTATGTATTTAACAATCATTTTCCCGACTCCCTGTGCAAGCAAAAGGATTCGGATATCCTAAAGGTGGTAGATGTCATCAAACAAATTTGAACTCAGCTCTTTCACATGCGTAGGACTGTGATCTACCCAACTATAATTGTTGTGGTGCAAGAATTTGGCGAACAACTATGATGCCCTTCCGCTCCAAGTAGCTGCTACCGGGTAGCCTTTCACACAATAACCATTCAATATGAATACATGTTTTTGGATTCTTTGAAGCAAAGACGAAGGCATCGAGAGTTTCCAGCAACAATAGAACACCCTCAGCTTGCGAGGGGAAGGGATTGAGATACTTTCGGTATTGTTGCACTTCAAAATTTGGCGAGGAGGTGTGTGGATGCTCATGAAGGCCTTGAAGGATGGTGAATAGCTCCTTGCAAGGATCAGAGGATGGACGAAGCTATGATCAAAGCTAAGTATTTTTCAGTTTCTACTTGGCCTTAATGCTTGATTTATCTTGTTTTCATTATTCTACACTTAATCCTAGATGCACATTGAAATATCCAAGATTTCAATCGATTAAGTATAGATTAGGATAATGAAACAATCCACTTCTCGTTCCAAGCATTAGTTTGAATTAAGGAAAGACTTGATTTAAAAAAGATCCTTGTGCATCAAAGAATGTATTTTGGTAGTTTAATTCCAGATTTCCTTTCCATTAAGTAAGCTTTTTATTGCACCACAAGGATATGTTTTTATATCATAGTGCATTAGGACAAAGGGAAAGGATATACATGCATCAAGATTGCATGATATACATTCTTAATACAAGGAAAAGTCATGCATCAAGCTCATGCATGATTGTTGCATTATTTTTTGGGCATGCAAAGAACATGCATGCATGCATACGCATGTGAGCATATGCATTTGCATGTAGCCACATGCATTTGCATGATAGAATGAGATACTGTTTGCAAGTAGATATGATAATGTACTCTCTTAGTATTTAACTTACTTTATAAAGCTCGCGGTTTGACATTAGGGAAGACAGAGGACTAGTTAGTTGCAAAGACATGCTAGTTCTAGTTTGCGACTCAGTAATTAGTCGATTCTTTTCCAAGTTGATACTCCGTTATCAAAAATAAATACTGAATGACAATTAAGTATGTTTGATGTCTTACTAGGTATGAGTAGGCACTAGGATAAAGTTAAGTATAAAATTTTCTTGATCACCAAGAAAATTTAATTACTCGCAAACTTTTTGCGATGTATGATGACTCTAAGTCTCGGATGTACTTAGTGAGTCATGAAGATAAGCTTATAATGATTACTCTAAGTATAGATGATATTTAGAAAGTAATGCAGATAAGCTTTAGTTGATTAGTTACGTAATTTATGTAACTTCTCAAGCATCCCAAGATTGGATGATAACTTCAGCTATATTTCCAAGTTCCATGAGCATTCTTCGATTCCATGGAACTCAACAACCAAATCGATGAACTTAAATACAAATTTAACTTTGAATTTCAATAGATTTGTGTTTCGTTCATGTTTTGCATCTCTGGTAATGATGCATAGGGCCATGAAAACATGGAAACTTTGGAAGCACTCTTCTATTTAGAAGATTTCAAAAGTTCTAAGAAGTTTCTTTGTGGTTTCAAGATTCCTATCTCACGATGAAACCTCCGTAAGTGATTTTTAGGAATTGAGATATTTCCTAAAAGAGAAACACTAAAATGAAATAGTCAAGCCTTCTATTCCACACGTGAGATCATTCTCCTACCATGTTCGAGATGAATTTATTTTTGGGAAGGAAAACATTCCAAGTAGAGGATCTTAATTGATTCATGAACTCTTCCTAAAATACACATAAATTCATATTATATGATAGGACCAAGGAATGATGATGTTCTAATATAAGCCATTGGAAAAATGATAGCTTAGGCCTCTTGTTAAGCACATCTTTCCAAAATGAACATACCCATCAATCGAGCTAGAAATTGATGGATTGGATAGATAAGAGCAAAACATCTACTAGTTATGGATGATTTGTCGAAAGATGAAGAAGGTAAAACCTCTTTAGGGTATAGATGTTTTGCCAAGATATAAACTATGTTTGGTTTTCTTTAAGTTAATTCGAGCTTAAAGAAGAAACCCAAGTCAAATTAATCTTTGGGAATCAAGATATTTTCTAAAAGATATGTCAAAGTAATCTTTAGGAATTAAGCTACTTCCTAAAAGTTAAACCATTTAAGGAAAAATCCTAGTTAAATATTTCCTTAGTTCAAAAGGAATATCTTTTGGACAAGCAATAAAGCCTTAGGTCTTGTTCTTATTCAATAGTCAAGATTTCTTTTAGAGAGATGATTCCATTAAAGCAAAAGATTCCAAGATGAATCATTGGCTTAATATTACTTGAATCCTTGGTAGGAATCTAAAGTTCTTGAAAGAAATATATCTCCATAGATGTGAGACTAGAATCTTTCAAGTCAGTATAATAACAAGTAGTTCCCAATAGTTTCCTAACCTTTGGTATGGTTACTTAAGTCCAAAAAGTGATATGATCTAAAGGTATATCAAAGATTCTTAGCTTTGGAATCTAAGAGGTATTAGTGTATGCTTGGACTTAGTATGGAAAACATCTCTAAAATCCCGCGGGTAAGCAAAGAAGCTTTTGATAGTTTAGGAGATCTTAATTATAAAGACTTATTCTTTATTTTAATCGCATGATCAACTAGACTTGATCAAGCTTGGACATGATTGTCCAAGTATATGCGATTGGAACTACTTTGTAGGTTTCCCAAACATTGGCAATAAAATTCCTTTTGGAAATTATTCACTCAAGTTCCATTTATCCAATGAAAAATTATGAAAAGAGTAAGATGTTCCAAGTTTGAACAGAGTAAAGAAATTCCAAGAATGTAGTTTGCAATCGTGAAGATGGTACTTAAGCTTGTGGAAGGTAAAACATAAATGTTTGCCTATCCTTAAAGGGATTTTAGTAAAAATCTAAAGAGCATGAGTGAATGCTTAGACTTAAATAGTAGAGAGATTCATGTAAAAGTCTCGGTCGAGATAGATACCTAAAACATTAGTAAAGAAGGAATCTAAAGACAAGAAGTTAAAAAACTCTTGTCACTACAAATTGGTCAAGGGTAAATCAATACAGCTTGAATCTGTGAAAATTCAAGTACTTGGAATTTTGATTGGTTTTCATTTGAACCCTAGCAAAGAAGGATGGATGTTCCATAAAAAGGTTTTCAAGTTCTCAAAGGAAAGCACAAGATTGTGAAAGGATGATGTAATGGTATCAAAACCTAGAAAATCTAGTTAGAGTTAATGCCTGAAACTTCAAAATTCTTGAAAAGAAATGAAGCAAGAAGGTTCTCTATCAGGAGATGTTTAGACTTTAGGATAATATTCAGTCACACATCAATGTGAATATAAAATAGGATGGTATGGGACACCAGATTTTATACTCATATTGATGTAGGAAAGATGATATGGGAGATCGGACCATTGGATGATAATTATCTTTTAGTCCTAGTTTGAATCTTGAAGTTAGGTTTGATCCTCAATGGAATTAAGACTTCAAAGAAGGAGTTTAATTCAAGAAGGATAAAAATCACTTCAAGATAAAGGAAATAGAAGATATGAAGTAAGTAACTTTCGAGATCTTCTTGAAACACTTCAAGATAAAGTGTTGTTAATTCATAAATATTTCATAAATTTTTGAAAGAAGTTGGACTTTGATTTTGAGTTGATCTTTTCAACCAAAGGTTTGATTGACTAAGTCAAGCATCAAGTTCCTAGTGTGGCTTGGTAAAACCACTCTTTTGACTCAAAGAAATGCACAAGAATTGCATTCCTAGTAAGCAGTCAGAAAAATTGAATGTGACTTGAACGTAGTCTCAAGTGAAGCATTATTTGAATGCAAAACTCATCAACAGAACCTTAGTGGTCGACACAGTGATGTTGGTTACCACATTAGTATCTTATGGTTGGATGATGTTTTTGATTTTCTTTGAATCTTTTTGAGAATACAGTTTACCTCTCTTAAAGATAGATAAATGCTTCAATATCTTGTTGAGATAGATCTTTGAGAAGTTAAAGTCCTGAGTCATCTAGACTTTGACACATAGCAAGTTTACGTATCTTTAAAGTTTGAATTGGTCACTAGCTAGTTGCAAACTTATCTGTTTTGATCCTATTGTTTGAAGCATCATCTCCAAAGCACATGGGCACTTATTTAGTGTCACTGGAAAGTTAAAGGTGCCTACAACACAAATCTGAAGTAAAATAGGGTAGGTACTAAGCAAGGATTAGCAGAACCAACTCATTTCTTGAGGTGTCCATCCATCTTTCCCAACACTACCTGATCAAAAGCTACTTCTTCATTAGTAACACATGCATATGAATCTACCTTTGAATATCAATGTTTGGATCGTCTTCAGCACTATTACCTAATGCTTTATTTTTCACATAAAAAATCCTTGTTTTGCATTCTGCTATGTAATGACTTGGTTTCTTCGAGTAATGGAAAACTCCTTTCTTTGAATCAGATGTAGCCAAAGACTTTTATTTGGGTGTAGAGGAAGCATTAGGAGAAAAACTAGTAGACTTTCTTTCCTTCCCCTTCCATGATGATAACAAAATGTCACCATTCTCTTTCATACCCTTTTGTTGATCATCATCTTGAAATAACAGGAACTTTAGCTCTTGTACGCTTAAGATATAAGGTGCTCTTAGTTGGACGATTCTCAAAACCATGTGTAGTCAAGTAGGCATGTATCTTTTCATACCAAGCATATGGTGCTTGCTTCAAGCCATATGTGCACTTTGTTTTCATGCCCTTTTTGTACAAAACCACAGGGCTGAAAAACATACACAATGCAGTTTTAATGTACAATTGATGTACATTCCATCTATGATGAGTGGCAAGTGCAGAGATGCTACAAACAATAGTCATTTGGCATGTGGGAGCAAAGGTCTCATCAAAATCAATGCCTCTTTCTTCAGCATAACCTTTTGCAACAATCCTAGTTGTATACATATCAATTGTTCCATCAAAATTATGTTTCACCTTGTATTCTAATTGCATAGCAATCATCCAATTTTTTGAATTCCGTGCTTCATCAAACGAACCAGGCTCATTCTCATCACAAAGAGTAGAGGCAGCCATAGCATAGCAATTTAATGCAAAAGAAGTACTGAGCCTGAGTATGATATGATAGATGTGCATTTAATTTTCTATATCACAAAGTTTGCACTAGCCATCCAGGCATAATTATTGCCTCCTTCATATCATTCCTCTCATCAACAAGTGGTCATGTAAATTTACACAAAACATGGAATTATCTACATCATAAAAAATTACCTCATTCAGACGAGCACTTGATTGTCCACCTCTAAAAAGAGGCAGCAAAGTGTCATACCCATGTCTAGAGCTAAGAGAAGTCTCCTTCGTACATGGAAGTAATGGCTGACTTGTTTCTTCTAGAAAAACAACATCATGTCTAACCAAAATGCATTTAGTCTATGGATGATATAGACAATGGCCTTTTTCTTTTCTAAATTGAACCTAATAAAAATACATTCACTGCTTTGTCATCCAATTTCCTATGTTGTTGTTCAAGCAGTAATGCATATGCCAAACAACCAAAAACATTTAGATGAGCAACAAATGGCTTGCGTCCATGCCAAGCCTCATATGGAGTGATAAACTATAGTGCTTTGGCAGGAAACCTATTAAGTACATATGTTGCAAACATAAGATCCTCAGGCTAGAAGTTATGTGGACTTTTTACCATGCACCTCACCATCTCCATGAGTGACCTATTCTTTCTTTCAACAAATCCATTCTCTTCAGGTGTATACCACACTAAACGCTGTTTTTGTATCCCATGTTCAGTGAGAAATGCATTAAAATTAGAAGAGATGTATCCCCCTCGATAAAAACATAGGGTGCCCATTTTGCATGCTAAATGATTTTTTCAACCAAAGCCACAAACTGTTTGAAGTACATAAACACTTTAGAATTTTCTTTCAGTGGATACACCCATGCATGCATGGAAAAATCATCAATGAAAGTCACGAAGTAAAGGTAAATCCCAAAAGAGGGTGTTTGCATAGGACCACACACATCGGTGTGAATAGGCTACAATTTCTCACTAGCTCAAGCTGGAACATCTTTTGGGAATGAGGAACACTACATTTTGCCCAAAATATAGCATTCACAAACATGTTTAGTAGGTGCCTCAAGTTTGGTGTAGAGAGGACACCATTTCAGATTTTTGCAGGCATAACAAACTAGCCAAATTTAGATGAACAAAACGTGCATGCCAAAGCTTTGCATCTGAGATCGTATGAGAATCATGTAATATTGCACATGTTGAATCATTCATAGTTTTTTCATAGCCTATGAGCTTATACAACCCTCGGCATAAAATGTCAAAAGCAATAATAACACCACCATTTGAGAGGTCATGGAATGTATATCTATCATCAACAAATTTGATGACCAAGCCAATCTCGGCTAATGCCAAAACTCACAACAATTTTTTCTTGATCCTAGGCGAAAACAAGGCATTTGACAATGTAAAAGAACTACCATCAATAGTAGTCAAAATTACCTACTCTTGTTATGGGATAAGAGGAGTTATTGGCACATGTGATAATATTCCTTGTAAGGCCAGGCTCAAGTGAATTGAAGACATTGTGCTGCAAGGTAATATGTTTGGTTTCCCCACTATCAAAGTACCGAGCATCTAAAGACTAAGGATGTATGTGATTAAGCCCTCCTTATATAGGTGTTCAATGGCGGTTACAGATTAGCGATCTCATCAATGATGTGAGTAATCTGAAACAAGGTCTTCATATATCAAAATCTAACAAGTAGACAGTGGATCTTAGATTTTCAATACATTGTGGATGCAATAGAAGCACTAGTTTCTCCAAATTCCAAACCAATCATGAGATACAAAAAGTCACATGAAATGTGAGGTTCAATATGGTCTCCTTTATCCAGGACATCACCTCCCCCTCAAGCAATGAGTTCCACAAGGTGGATGGTCAAGTGATGATATAAGAAAGGAAATTTCTAAGCCTCTACAGGTTCCAAATGATAATGCAGATCATTCCATTTCTGATGCAGATTTACATGATGCACTTATTGATAAGAGGGCTGACATAGAAGAGGATAAAAATATGCCTAAATGGTTGGTTCAAATCTTGAGAGATAGCAAATTAGATGCATCATTGACATATATCAGACTTGTTTAGGCTCTCATAGTGTTATCTTTGCATCAGATTGCTATGCAATGGATGTCTCTAGTCTTTATGTCTAGAATGAGCCTGTCTCTTTTGATGAAGCAAAACATTCACAAAATTGGAGGGCTATTATGCAATCGAAATATTCGTGTTATTATGAAGAATGACTTTTCCTTATGTGATTTGCCTCAAGGCCAAAAGGCTATTGGCACTAAATGGGTTACAAGGTGAAATGTAAGCTTGATAGAACAACTGGCATGTATAAGTCTAGGCTTGTTGCAAAAAGGCCATGCCCTAGAGAGAAACATTCATTTTGATGAGATCTTTGCTCCCACATGCCAAATGAACATTTTTCGTAGCACTTGTGCATTTGCAGATCATCATGGTTGGAACGTATATTCATTGGAAACTAAAACTACATTTTTGAATCGTGAATTACATAAAGAAGTGTATATACTTGTGCAAAAAGGGCATGAAAACAAAGTGTGTAGGTTGAAATAGGCATTCTATGGTTTGAAGTAAGCACCATGTGATTGGTATGAAAAGATACATGCCCACTTGACTGCACATGGTTTTGAGAATAGTCCAACTGTGAGCACCTTATAGGTTAAGCATGTAGAAGATGTACTTTTGATCATTCTTATATATGTTGATGACATGTTGCTATTCTAATGAGAAGCATATTGCTGAATTCAAGGTTGATTTCCATGCCTTTTTTGAGATGTCAATATTGGGGTATTTGCATCATTATTTGGGATTTCAATTAATGCAAATCTATGGGGCAATGGTTTTGTGTCAAACAAAATATATTGAAAGATTATTGCAATATTAATTTCGGTTTGAAGATTGCAAACCTATTGCCAATCCTATGGAAATAGGTTTATGGTTGAGTCTTCATGATGCTAGAGATGCATTTTGTGGTTCACTATCAATAGACTATTGGATTCTTGATTTACTTATGCATAAATCAGTGTGATATTCAATTTTTTGTCTCTCTGATGAGGAGGTGCATGCATTGCCCAAATGTCAAGCATTGGAATGTGGTTAAGTGCATCTTTCACTGCTTGAGAGGTACTTGACTACTTGGATTGTTTTATCCCATGGGGGATCATTATCCCCATATTTACATACTTTTTCTAACTCAAAATGGTTTGGTTGCTATGACACTTGACTTTCCACTAGTGATTTTTGCTTCATGTTTGGTAGTTCATGCATATCTTCATTGAGCAAGAAGCAACCTACTATGGACACTCACATACTTAGGACATCCACGGAACTTTTTTCCCTCTTTGGCAGGGTTTTGTACATACACCTATAACCATAACAGTTATCTTTGTCAATTCACTTGGTAATACATTCAATATTGTGTATTGCTCCAAGCTTCTTGTTCTTGCTTGTGTTGTTTGTGTGCTTATGCTAGGGTGTTGAGGTATGTGATCCATTTCTTGTTTATTTTCTTACTTAGATTCCTTTTTACACATTAATTAATTGATAGACAATCACCTCATCCATCTTTGAAGAAGAAAAGAAGAATGCATTGTAGCAAGATCTAACATGCACATCATGTTTCTGCATTCATTTTCTCTTTCTTTCTTATTGTGTGCACATAAATAGCAATATCCGGCATGTTTCATGCATGCAATATCCAAATGGAACATGTCATAATAAGCATGTATGCAAACTATAAGACTCAATACTAGCATCATCATAAGTGGATGAATACAAATATTAACTATTCATAGCTGATAGAGATCTTTGATGGGAATATGAATGTGTGTGTAATTTGATTTAACACCATACCATATATTTTTTTGTTTCTATTTCCTATCTTAGTTATGTTCTAGATATAAATAATTAGGATGCATGTCTGTATATCCCATATTATGTTTGCTACTTGTTTTCTAAGTGATGTGTCATTAGTTGATTCTACTAGATACGTATTTTCTTTCCTATAAACACCATAACGAAATGACACATTCTTATGCGTTTGGAGATTAACAATGAATTTTGAGTATATAATGGACTCATATTTTGGCAAAACTCCTCTAGGTTTTGTAAGACATTCTTTGATTGTAGTATTGTGTAGTTCAATAAAAAAATATTGAAAATTTATGCACATCTTAAAATTTGCATTGTTATAGATCAAAGGAAACAATTATTTTGATGAGGATGTTTACAACATCAAAGCATGCCTTATACGAGGCATTACAAGGAGCTGCAAAAGATCCACCATAGAAGAAGGTAAAGAGAGCAAGACAAGGAAGCACAGAGAAGCCTCTAAGTTTTATTGAAAATGAAAAAGATGGTGGCGAAGAAGACAAGGACAAAAGAGAGCAGGAGGGACAAGACATGAATGATGACCATTAGGATTAGTGTTACATAAGCCACTACTTACTCACACCATCATATATACAAATATCAATTTACAATGTGGGAGTCAAAATCTCAACCACTCTATGTGAACAAAAATAGATGGAAGAATGTATGTACAAAATTTACAAGAATATTCAGATGTAGGGACAAAAATCTGAATATGTATGAGATGTATGACCTGATAGGTTGCAGAACAGTGAATATGAGTGACTAAAAGATGAAACATCAGTTTGAAACTGATATTCAGCAAACCCTAATATGAATTTAGGCTATGGAAGACCCTAAATCAGATGTGAGTATGGCAGATCACATACTTATGGAGTTCGCATAGAATGCTAACATATCGCTCACAAAAATCCTCATACTCATGTGAAAACACCTTCTCTAACACCTCATCTGATGCATGTAGCATGCATGTACTGATTCTCCTTTATGGATGCCACTGCCTCCATGTATGCCGAATAGGACTCCTCCATATATGAATGCCAATGCCTCCATAAGCTCCAACTAGTACCTCTGTGCATAAAGAGAATATGTACCTGAATAGTTAACATAAGATGCAATCTTATGTTAAGCTCCATCCAACGTCTTTGAAGTACTCCATAATCTTCATGTAGAAGACAATCTTTAAATACATCGTGTAGATGGATGATCCACACCACCAATATGATGATTTGTAAGTCTTCTCCATAAACAAGAGTGTGAGCACACTCTTCTCCAAGAAGAACTCCATCGCTGCTCCTAATCATCTTCGAAATCTGCTGCATAGCTACCCATATGTACACATGGCTGCCCCATGTGTGCATCACCTAGAACACCTCAAAACCAGCAAGTTTTGGTGTTGGGATGCTCTAAGAAGTGACCACATGCCTTCTTTATATAGGCTTCATACGTTTTTGCAAAAAAATCTATTAGAAAGCTGTTCATTAATTTAAAAAGCTAGGATCGCTATTTTTTATCAAAAGCAATTGCAAGTTTTAATAAACTTTTCTTTATTTTTAAACTATCATTGAATAACGCTTTTTACAAGCTTTTTAGACCTTTTGACCACCTGATAGTTGACTGATGATATTTTTGTTATCTATAAGCTGAGAGCTCTTAAATGAGGTAAAAACCCTAAATCAATAGAGAATTAGGGTTAGGGTTTTCTCCCAAATCTGATCTCTGATGACTGCATGCCATATACCATTAGAAAGCTCTCATCAAGCTCTAAAAGATAGGATCATAAACATTTTACACAAATTTTGTGCCAAAAATGACTAAGTACCAAAATTAGGGTTTTTGCCCTAATAGGATTTTGGACTGATGTGACATTGATTTCCAACAATCCCCGCTGCAATGTCATATTGGTACAAACTGAACTATTCAATCTTGTCAAAACTTTATCTTCAAAAGTCTTCTTCAAAACTGAATTTGAACTTCTTCAAACTTAAAAAATCTGAATTTGTTGAACATGAACCATAATACCTGAGAAAATATGCAAACTAGATATACAATAGTGTTAGAAGCCATCAAGCAATCACTGCAAGATAACATATGTAGCATGAATTGACTCTGAATCTGCTATCTCCTAAAATAAGTCTTCTAAAACCTGTAAGAATACACTAGGATCCACATATTTGCATTTACCTTTAAGAAAGGTTTCTCAATGTACTTCTGTTGTGTCATGTAAGTACACTAAACAAAATAAAAAACTGAATCCATCCTTGGACTTGTGACTGACAACTCACAACTTAGTATATTATGAACACTAGCTAGTTCATGTCTGACTGTACTCAACTCAACTCATGAGAGTCTCACCAAAATTTCATATCTATGATGTCATCTTGTCTTTATCCTTGTTTTATTTGTAAGTCCTTCATACCTCTTTCCTTCAAAGTCTAGTCTAATCATATATGTACTCACCTCATAAGTAACAAACCTATCTGAAATATCAAGTTTCTCTATAATAGAACTCAGGAACTTTCTCTCGAATAGGAACACCTAACAGGAACTTTCTCCAGACATTCTCCTTCTTCCTTCTTCTTCAAAAGTTGGAACATAAAGAGAAATTGATAAAATAAATATAGGAATACTTGTAGGTATGACTCTGTATTCTTTCACATATGGCTGAAAATAAGTCTTCATGTTTCATCACCCCCTGGATGATTTAACACTAGTATCCAGACTCCTTTAAAGTATATCAAAATTTATGAAATTTGGAACGTCTTCCTTCTTTTCAATAAATCTGATCTTTAGTGATTTATTATTGCTACCATATCATCAATACTTGTATCTGAAACAAATAATCTAAACCCTTTTTATTAACATTGCAGTTGCCAATAACTTCCACTGTCACTACTCAACTTCCCATACTATAGAATAAGGTTAGCTGATCCCTTTACATCAAAAATCTTTGATGAAAGCACTTTAGGATTCATAATCTTCTGCAACATAACAAGTATCTTCTTCTATTTTTCTACAACATCTGATAGAATCTGAATCTTTGACTTACTTCCTCCAATGTCAAGAACTTCTCAAAAAATAGACATATGACTCAAAAAATAGACATATGACTCAAAAAATACTCAAGATCTTCAAGATCATACAAGATCTATTAAGATCATACAAGATCATTCTAGATCTATGATCTCTCCAACAAAATACCTGTGTAGAATCTGCTCTCATCAAACCTTCATGACTGAATGTTTTATTTGCTACCTTGAGAACTCCAAAATTTGCAAGTTGATACTTCATATCTTCATATCCTTCCTAGATGAAATGTGAAAGTATCTGCTTGACTTTCTTTTGGCTTAGTCCACTTCCCAATCAAGTGATAGCATCTCATGGAACACCTTTTGAATACAAGCATGTATCCAAAAGTCAAGACAAACATAGAAAGTAGATTCTCCATCTAATTGGTACATTAAAAAAAATCTGAATTATTTTGAACTTTTTTGAAAATATTGAATTTTTTGAATCTTTTTGAAAATACTCGATTTTCTGAATTTACTGAAAATTTTGAATTTTCTTAGTATATTGAATATACTGAATATGAGGTAACTTTTCCAAACAAAAAAACCTCATTCCAAGTCTCCAACATTTGCTACAAATACTCTTTTATCTCAAGAGTTAGGTAAAGAAGAAAAATACTTCTTTGCAACTTGTCATATACCAAGTAGCTTTGAATTGACACTCTAAGAATTATTTGAGGAAACATATAAATTGCTTGCTCAAAAGATTCAACTAAAACATAACTCATACACATATGAGTCAAAACATATAAGCTATCTTAGATATCTATTGCTTTTCTTTTTCTCAACGCAATTCTTTGGTAAAACCTACTCATGATCAACTATAATGCCAAACAAGAAACTGCTTCTTCTTTAGACTATCTTCTTCACAGAAGATGTTCTTGTAGACTTGTCTTTGGAAGTAAAAATATAAGAGAAAAAAAAGTCTTACTTTCCCTTTGGAATTGCTAGACTTTCTTCTTCATTTTTCTTCCACCTGATGATGTCAACATCTTCAAACTTCTCTTCCATACCTTTTGTTCTCTTCATCTTGAAGTAGCAAGCACTCTTAACTTCTTCAAATGAATTTTTCTCTTCCTCTAGTGCTAAGAGTAAGAGACAAAACAAACATGATATATAAATGGAAGTGAACATAGAAGATAAAACATGCTTCTACCATCTCCTCATATGCTGAATCAAAACTCTGCTTCAAATTTGACTGATATGACTAAATTCACCAACCTTTTCCTTGAGTTGGTTGAATGCTGAATTACCTCTCTAAGTACAAAATGTGATAAAAAAACTTCCAACCTAGTGTTGGCTGATAACAAAACTGATCTAATCTCCAAATTTGTCTTCTTAGATGAGCTTTCTTGCCATGAAAAAGATCTATTAAAAGTGTCAAGAACAACCTCTAGATACTTGTGATTTGATGTTGATCTAGTTCCTTCATCTTCTCCAAACCATTTTTTCCCTTGAATTTGAAGTAGCCTTCTCTTCATCAAGTCTTGGTCGTCATGCAATACTTCTGTAAAGTATTTTCATACTTCCAAAAGTATTTGGCTGCTAATCGATAATCCACTTCATACTCCACACTATTAAATAAACATGTGACTGAATTGTCTAATTCTCAAATCTCTACTAATCTAGATTAAATGTGTATGTCATATGTCAAATGTTAGAAGATGCTCTAAAACCATATGTTGGTAGTCTCGAAGCTCTGATACCAAATCTTGGAAATTAGGTAGGCCCATAACAAATTCCACACGTCCCATAGGTCTGGGATCTACAACATAGATTCCAGTATCTTCCAATATTGACAAACATGAACATACATCACTTCATCATACAATGATGAGACAAAGATAGAGAGAGACTAGACAACATGTTCAAAGTGTTATGTAAGCCACTCCTTACTCACACCATCATATATACAAATGTCAATTTACAATGTGGGAGTCAAAATCTCAACCACTCTATGTGAACAAAAATAGATGGAAGAGTGCATGTACAAAATTTACAAGAATATTTAGATGTAGGGACAAAAATCTGAATATGTATGAGATGTATGACATGATAGGTTGTAGAAGAGTGAATATGAGTGACTGAAAGAGGAAAGATTAGTTTGAAACTGATATTCAACAAACCCTAATCTGAATTTAGGTTATGGAAGACCCTAAATTAGATGTGTGTGTGATAGATCACATACTTACGGAATTAACATAGAATACTAACATGTTGTTGACAGAAATCCTCATACTCATCTGTAAACACCTTCTCTAACACCTCATCTGATGCATGTAGCATGCATGTACTAATTCTCCTTTATGGATGCCACTACCTCCATGAATGCCGAATAGGAATCCTCCAGATATGAATGCCACCGCCTCCATAAGCTCTAAGTAGTACCTATGTGCATAAAGAGAATATGTACCTGAATAGTTAACATAAGATGCAATCTTATGTTAAGCTCCATCCAATGTCTTTGAAGTACTCTATAATCTTCATGTAGAAGACAATCCTCAAATACATCATGTAGATGGATGATTCACACCACCAATATGCTGATTTGTAAGTCTTCTCCATAAACAGGAGTTTTTGCAAACTTTTCTCGAAGAAGAACTCCATGGCTACTCCTAATCATCTTCAAAAGTTGCTCCATAGCTGCCCATATGTACACATGGCTACCCCATGTGTGCATCACCTAGAACACCTCAAAACCAGCAAGTTTTTGGTGTTGGGATGCTCTAAGGAGTGACCACATGCCTTCTTTATATAGGCTTCATAAGTTTTTGCAAAAAAAATTATTAGAAAGCTGTTCATTAAATTCAAAAGTTGGGATCATCGTTTTTTATCAAAAGCAATCGCAAGTTTTAATAAACTTTGCTTTATTTTTAAATTACCCGCCGAATAGTGCTTTTGACAAGATTTTTAGAACTTTTGAGCACATGATAGTTGACTTGATGATATTTGTATGATCTATAAGGTGAGAGCTCCTAAATGAGGTAAAAACCCTAAATCAGTAGAAAATTAGGGTTAGGGTTTTCTCCCAAATATGATCTCTGATGACTACATGTCATATATCATTAGAAAGCTCTCATCAAGCTCTACAGGATAGGATCATAAAAATTTCACCCAAATTTTGTGCCAAAATGACTAAGTACCAAAATTAGGGTTTTTGCCCTAATAGGATTTTGGACTGATTTGACATTGATTTCCAACATTGTATTCCTTTTGAATGTGATGCAAAGTTGTTCTTGATATATCAAATCCCTTCAAAATTTTCTACCAGCTAAGCAATACTTACATTGAATACGTGAAAACAAAGTAGAAGAATAATTAAAGCTAGAGAACATATGAAGGAATCATAAGCTCAAGTATTGGATGATATCTAGTACATGTTAAGCATCATATTTTTCATCAAATACAAGAGCTAGGAAAAATCAGTTGTGGATGGAATTTACAACTCTAAAGAAACAACCAAAGCAAGGAGTGGCTGATTATGTAACCAAGATGAAAGATGTGGTTGACCAGCTTGCAAGCATTGGAGAGGAGATAGAAGAAGAACACATAGTGAGGCAGATCATTAATGGAATCAAGGCTAATGACAAGTGGGAGTCCTTCACCACAACAATCGACCTCAACACCTTAGTAAGGCAACTCTTCGCCCATGAGACAAAGCTCAACAAGAATGGTGACAACTCTAGAGGTAACTATGCAAATACTTGACCTCAACACCTTAGTAAGGCAACTCTTCGCCCATGAGACAAAGCTCAACAAGAATGGTGACAACTCTAGAGGTAACTAATCTTCGGCCCTTTATACAGATAAGAATAAAGCTAAGGATAAAGATAAAGGCAAGAAGCATGAAGACGAGGCTTATACCTCTCAAGCTAATTATGTAGGAAGAGGAAGAGGTGCTGGAGGAAGGGGCAGAGCAGGAAAGAAAGGCAGGGGAGACCCTATAGTACCTCACCTTGCAACATTTGTGGTCTTAAAAACCACACCAAAGGAGAATGCTTCAAGAATACAAGGAATCAAAGGGGAAGAGGTTTCCATAGAGGTAGCTATGGACAATCAAGAGGCAAATACAACAATGGTGGAGACAACTACAACCCATAACTACAATCAAGGCTACAACAACAACAATCACTAAGGAAATTTTAGAGGAAGAAGGGACTACAACAACTATATTGAAGACCAAGAAGACCCATTACTCATCATGAACATGACATCCAAGCAAGGTAAAGATGATGAGCATCTTTTCTACATTGTTTCAGGTTGTTCCATTCATGTGGCTGGAGATGTAGCTCTATTAACTGATCTTGAAGAACCCAAAGGGAAGCATGAAGTACAAACAGGTGATGATACTAAACACTTAGTCAAGCGAATTGGAAATGTCAAAAAATCTTATGGTAGCATGAACCTTTTGAGTAAAGTTTTTTATGTGCCAACTTTAAGCAGAAACCTAATTAGTGTTGGGAAGATTGTTGAGAAAGGTTTACAGGTCAGATTCACTAAGCATGGAGCATATGTGGAAGATCCTCAAGAAGGGTTCAAAAGGATTGCCAAAGGTGAGAATTTTGGTAGATTATTCACATTTGAAATTGAAGGCACATGCACTTTTCACTTATAGAGATCAAACCTTATCTGAGTTAGAAATATGGCACAAAAGGCTAAGAAACATAGGAGAAAGGACTCTCAAGCAAATATGCAGGGCTCAAAGTGTGCTTGGAATTCCCAATGTGACCAAGCAACATATGATATACAAATGTTGAGCATGCCAATTTGGCAAAGCTCAAAGGCAACCATTCAATAGGAGAGGATACATTCATGAAGAATATTTGGAGCTTGTACACACTAATGTGTGGGGTCCTAGCAAAGATCCATCCATCTCATGTTCAAGGTACTATGTTTCATTCATTAATGATTACATTAGATGGACAATCCTTTATTTCATGAAGCATAAGAATGAGGTATTTACATGTTTCAAGAAGTACTTGATAGTAGTTGAAAATCAAACACGAAGGAGCTTGAAGAGGATCATATCTGATGGAGGTGGTGAGTACTTTTCACATGAATTTGATTCATTTCTACCTGACAGAGGCATAAAGAGGGAAGTAACAACAAGATACACTCTTGAATTGAATGGAGTGGAAGAGAGAAGGAACAAATTAATTGTTGAAGTTGCTAGGTCTATGTTAAATGAGAAAAAGTTACCTAACTATGTATGGGTAGAAATTGTTTCCATAGCCACTTACTTTGTAAATAGACTCCCATCCAAATCATTGGATGGTATGACACCCTATGAAGCATGGAATGGTAGGAGACCCTCATTGGACCATTGCAAAATATTTGGGTGCATTGCTTATGCACACATCCCTTGACAAATCGGACAGAAGCTTGGACTTAAAGCTGAGAAATGTATATTTATTGGGTATGATCAGAACCAAAAGGGATATAGGTTGTACAATTGCGCTAACAAAGCATTCATAGTTAGTGGGGATGTATTATTTGCTGAGAATAATTCATGGTTTGAAGATGATTGCAAGAAATTCAAATTACCATATGATTTGGAAAATGATTTTTCAACCCTCACTCAAGAAGATCAACACTTAGCAGAATATATCAACTCAGAGGATGAAGAACTGATTGACCTCAAGGCTTGGAAATCAAGAGGCAAGGCCAAACTCAAGCAGTTAGAAGACATACCAGAGTCTTGAACTCAAGCACTAAGGAGATCATAAAGAGAAAGCAAGAAGCCCATAAGGTATGGATATGATACATCTTTAGTCACCAAGCACTTTGTGTATATCACTAAAGACTCTATGACAGTAGAGCCTTGTTCATTTGAAAAGGGTAGGACGAAAAAAGAATGGAGAGAAGCTATGCAGGAAGAAGTGGAATCACTACAGGAAAATCATACTTGGGATCTAGTTCCCAAGAAGCCATGCATGAAGGTAATTGGATCTAGGTGGATATACAAGATCAAAAAAAGCTAAGATGGCTCTATAAACAGGTACAAGGCAAGATTAGTGGCAAAAATATTTGCCCAAACTCATGGAGTGGACTATGAAGAAACATTTTCACCTATGGCAAAGATGCCAACAATTAGGGTTTTGGTAAGTGTTGTTGCTTCTAAAAACTAGAATTTATATCAATTAGATGTCAAGAATGCATTCTTAAATGGATAGATATCAGAAGAAGTGTATATGGCACAACCACAAGGTTTTCAAGATGAAGATAAAAGAAGTTATGTATGTAAGCTAAGGAAGGCCCTCTATGGTCTCAAACAAGCTCCGAGAGTTACTTATTTACAGGACCAAGGCTTTGTGGCAAGCAAGGCAGATTCTTCTTTATTTGTTAAGAAGAACAAATCAAAAGTTATATACTTATGTAGATGATATCATGATTACAAGGGATGATGCTAATGGCATCAAGTAGGTCAAGGCTCAATTAATGAAGGAGTTTAAAATCAGTGATCTTGGTTTATTAAGCTATTCTCTTGGCTTAGAGCTTGTGTATATAAATTATGGTATATTTATCACTCAAAGGAAGCACATACATGATATGCTGGTAAAATGTAAGATGGAGAACACTAAAATTGCAGGAATTCCTATGGAACGCAACCATAAACTGAGTTCACATGAAGGTGAACTACTTGATGATGTTATAGGTTATCAACAACTTGTGGGACTTCTAAACTATGCTACTATAACAAGAGTATACATTGCCTATGGAGTGAGTACATTGAGTCAGTTTATGCATGCACCAAGGAAACCTCATATGGAAGCTGCAAAGAGGATGCTTAAGTATCTAAACAGTAAAATGAATGAAGGGTTGTTCTATCCCTTCACCTTTGACATAGATATAAAGATCTACTCTGATGCAGATTGAGCTAGCTCCAAGGATAATAGGAGGAGCACTTTAGGGTATCTATCCTTTGTAGGTTCAAAGCTTATATCTTGGTCATCTAAGAATGAACCAACTATGGCCTTATCTTCCACAAAAGCAGAATATAGAGGTTTGGCTAATGCATCTCAAGAAGCTATGTGGCTTAAGCAACTATATGCAGATTTGGAGATACATTCCTACACTCCAATGATATTTGGAGATAACACTATCTCACTTCATTTGGTTGCTTATCATGTATGCCATGCAAGGGATAAGCACATTGAAGTGCACTATCATTATGTAAGGGAGAAATTGCTTAGCAAATATAATCAACTATCTTATGTTTCAACTCATTTACAATGTGCAGATATACTCACCAAGTCATTGGATGGAACAAAGATGAACAGGTTCAAATTGATGATTGGTTTGCACGAAATCAAGGAGAAATGAAGACCAAGAATGTTAGGCTTGAGGGGGAGCTATTGGTGTAATTAAACCCAAGCCCACATACTTGCAATTCATTTATGCTTGATAGCATAACCTATGAAAGAATTCATATGATTAGTCTCTTGTAAAAATCCTTCATATTTATCCTTGTAAAAGTGGATTACAACCACCTGGAGTTAGGAAGCTCTAAAATCAAGAATCTCTTGGTTGTTGAGTCATGAGAGAATCTATCCTATACTCTAGGATTCACCTTTTGGGTAGAAGTTTGAATTTGAATTCAAACTTTGGCTCCAATCATGACTATAAGAAGAGGATAAAAAAGACCCGTGTGTATCTCGACCTAGAGAGATCCTTTTGGAAGACAATCATTATCAAGTGAGAGCTCACATCGAATCTCATTCAGTTATCACACATTGAGCAATGTGTGATTGCCAATGATATTGTATTTTACATGTTTTTAATACATATATGATCATTACATTCTCATTCCACTTCCCTGTTTTAACTCCATCAGAAGAGTGATCTTCTCTGAGCTTGTTCTCAATGTGTAGTTGGTCATTTTCCATGATTTAAAGCATGTTAGATTTACCATACTATCTATACTCTTAAAAAGTTTCATTAGCAATACGTTTGGGGATCGTGAGATATTAATGTATCTTTGCTCACTAGTTTGATAAATGTAGCAGCCTGTGAATGTTGGGATGGAGCTATGACTTTCTAAACTTCTTTCTCTGCATGTGGTCCATCATTTTTTATGAAATCACTAATTATTGATAGCTTACTAAGTTAATTAGGGTTCACCAAAAGGAATTAATCCAATTGCTACTGTGCTTAGAGATGTTTTTACAACACTGAACAAGTGTAAGAACGAAAATAGCAAGTTTTTGTTCTTGCATCAACTTCAACATATCTGTTTTGATCCATTGATTGTTGGATCATCTTCCAAGAAACATATATGGTTATTTGTGCACATTAGCTAGCTAAAGAGGCCCACAATAGAGGAACCACAAAAAATATATTTTCTAACTTCTATCAAGAACTATGTACAAGGATTACGAAAAAAAACTAGATATTCCAATATATAAAAGAAAACATGCAAGAGAAATGCATAATAAAAACTCAAGAATGAGATGTATGGATAAACATCCCGTCATTGTCACTCTAGCACAATGGCAAGTACCAACATGAGGATATCCACCTCATAAATTTCAATCCGTTGTGGAGGTGATCGCAATCCGGGTGGATCGGGTCCAATCGCAGCGCATGCAGAGTGTATGAAGCTAGTAAGGGTTGGAAGGTCTTTGTGATAAAAATGTGAAGGTGAAGATGGAGTTGGGTATGGGGAGCAGAGATGTCATGATTAAATTATGAAAGGGGAACATATGGATGTATGCATGATGAGAGCAAAAAGAAAACCACACACATGAATCAACTTTTGAAAGGAAGAATGGTCCACGACTGGAGCTTCTTATACACTTTCGAAAATCAATTCATAAGCATGGGTTCTTGTGGATGTATGCATGATGAGAACAAAAAGAAAACCACACACATGAATAAACTTTTGAAAGGAAGAATGATCCACGAATGGAGCTTCTTATACACTTTTGAAAATTGGGTCTATGAGTCTATCCTAGAGAGGAAGTCTAAAAATTGAATCTAAGAACTATGCTCTTACTAGCCCACCTTGGATCCTCACATGCTAAGGAAACCATGTGCTAGCAAGGGCCCTATGGATGCCTATCAATGATGCTTTAGGATTTTCGAGGGGG
Organism: Ceratopteris richardii; assembly: GCA_020310875.1. NCBI lineage: Eukaryota > Viridiplantae > Streptophyta > Polypodiopsida > Polypodiales > Pteridaceae > Ceratopteris > Ceratopteris richardii. The sequence continues at coordinate 79,102,503 of CM035444.1, forward strand.
GTTTATATAGTTTTTTGAATGAATTTGGGCCCTTGGATCTAGAGAAATCAACTCTCAACCCTAACATCAGCTTCTTTTGATTACAACCATTGGATTTATCAAATGGATGGTTAGGATTGACTCTTTATATGATATCTAGGGAAAAGGGGAGGAAAATAGGTGCCTTCATTCTCCACCATTGGATCTAGGGTTGTTCTGGACCGTTGGATTAGTGCGGACATCCATTTGGATAAAATAAGCTACTATTTTTGGACAAACTCTGCATTATTGATCTTTGATCATCAAAAAAGGCTTATCCGATGAAAAACATCCTAGATCTACGTGCTTTATGCTTTAGTGCATCTCCACCCTCGAATATGATCTCATCTTGATCGTATAACATGGTTCAATCATTGTTTGCCATGTGGCAACCCTTCAAGCCTTCAATTTTCTTATTCTAGGAAACTACGGTGACGTTAAAAACTCGATTTTGTGCTCTTTGACCCTTCAAATATCCTTTGATGAAGATAAAAATTTGTAGGACTTTGTTTTGAAAGGTCTCCTTTAGGAATATGCAGAAAAAGCTCCCATATGAATCTCCCTTGTACAAGTTTGACTACATTTGGAAGCTTGCAAGGTGGCATTAAGGTGTCTAGGAAGCTCTAATAGCCTTGAAACTTTGTACAAATATGTAGCCTCATAAGGTCTTTATAGATGCCAAATTATATGGCTAACGAAAATTCCTATACAAGATTTTGTAGGATATTACATTTTTTACAAAATGCACATGGCATATCAACGTGCTAGAAAATCGATTTGCATGTGAAATTTAGGCTATAGATTGCCTTTGATAGGATTTACAAGTATAAGAATTTTCATGTGATTTGGAGACATTGAAATTTTTGCCCTAATTTCCAAAGTTTGACCAGCTTTGACCGCTACCCAAGATTTTCTTAACTTCTTCCAAACTTTGCATGTGAACTCCCTTTGACATCCTTGATGCATCTTGGAATTCTTAGGGAATTCTGGCCACCTTCACCAAATGTGTTTCCTATAGGCCTTCATGAATGAGAAAGGAGAGAAAATCTCGACGGCATTCGCCTCCACTAAACCTGTGATTCCTTAGGAAGCGCCACTCTAGTCTTTCTGAAAAACAAAATGTTCTAGACATCAAATTATTTTATAGGCAACATAAGAAACATGGAAGAAAAAATTGATCATATCCATGAATGAGTAGGCAATATGACATGAAGCAAAATTTGCATGAAAGAAAGAATTGAAACAAATAACATGAATATGCATGAACAAACATATAATCAAATGAATAGGCAACATTGACAACATGTAAAGAAAGAAAAAAAACAAGAAAAAATATGAAGTGGAAGTGGATGTATTGAGTCGTTTTAAGCATCATCAGATCCTCTCATCTTGAAGAAAAATTGTACCTTTTTCACAAAGCAATCTACCTTAAATACAAGTATAAACAAAGATTTAGGATTTTTCAAGGGACATATTTCATCTTTATCTTATTTTAGATCAACTCCTTTCCTACATAAATATGAATATGCTCTTTCTCTAATAGCATGCAAGGAAATCTAACTAAACTCCACTAATGCATAAATCTGCCTATATAGCCCATGATTTATTCTACTATGCCTCTTTATCTTCCTTTGGCTTGCACTTTTTTTTTTCTTTTTTTTTATGATGATGATTTGGCAACTTTATGGTTACGATCACTTTTTTGGGGTGGAAGAAAGTGTAAACTTCCTGGTAACATGTAGTTTTTTTTTTTATGACGGGGAAAAATTAAACCCCGATACAAAGTACAACCATTTTTTATGATGGAGAACAGTCATTTAAACTCCGATACAAGTGTTGTGAGGTGGACTAAGGATGTAGAAACATGCAGTAGCGGGAGTTAGGACTTCAACAATTATGCTTTCGATACAGGATACATATGCATGTTTATATATGAAAGTCATGTTACCAAAATAAACCTCCAAATCTACATGCCCTATCTTTCCATAATCAGTTTATAATCAATTTCTTAGTAGATAAATTACTACTTAAGATACAATTTTACACAAGTAGAGAAATCATCATTTGCCCTTTTTGACTCAAGCGATGTGGATATGCAATGCAATGCAAAGACTCAAAAGAAACATGCATGAAGTGAAATTGCGAACAAGCAAGAATGGAAAAAAAAAGTGGAATGAACTTGAAAAAAAACAAAGCAACATGAACTAGGAAAAGTAATGATATATATATATATATATATTTATATTATTTTAATTTTCTAATTTTTTAATTTTTTATTTTATGTTTCATCATGAATACTCATGTTTATGAATCAGCCTCATTGTTGTCATCTTCTTCAATGTCCTCATCCAAAATGTACTCGTCATTATCACGTTTTTTGAATAGCTTTATCCTTTTACCTGCAATCAAAGTTTTAAGTGCAACACCATTTAATTCACAAAGAGCATATGTACCATTGTTGTTGACTTTTGATACAATGTATGGCCCAAACCATCGTTGAGTGAGCTTTTTGTGTGCATCATATTTCTAGATTCTCTTAATTTTTAACGGCATCATCGTCTTAATTTACCTTGTTCTAACTATTTAATGTGCAAACTCAAAAAGTCATCAATAGACATGTTTTCAGACCAAGGCAAATTTGACCATGCAATAATATGAGACTGAATTGGAAACAATGGTTTTTGATAGTACATGAGTTCAGCAGGCATTTACCCAGTAGTACGTGTGTACGTCATTCTATCTGCCCAAAGTGCAAAAGGTAAGAATCTAGGCCATTGTTTGATGTCACCGTTACCTTCTTTAGATATGGCTTTCACAATGGGTGGAGGCCCTCTCTCTATTTTACCATTGGCCTCTAGATTATATGCGGTAGTGAGAGACAAACGAATATCGTGATGTTCAAAGAAATCTTTAATTTCTCTCACATTTAACTCTCCACAATCGACAACTACTTTCTCTATGTACCCAAAGCCACTTATGAAATCTTCAAGCAAGAATTTGCAAATATTGTAAGTGTTCTTAGATCATAGTGCATGTCCCTCTACATGATTAGTTAAGTCTTCTCTTGCAAGTACAATGTAATGCATTTTGTCAATACCTTTAGGCATAGTTACAAGATCTACTACCCACTTGTAGTGAGTACTAGGTGGATAAATAGGATGCAATGGATCTCTATGTTTGACTGACGAATGAAGTTGACAAGTAGAACATGTAGAAACATAGCTACTAATGTCAACATACATCCTAGGCCAATAATAGGTACTTCTAATTTTTTCATATGTTCCAAAAAATTCTTTATGACCCCCCCATAATGTCTCATGCATTTCATTCATTACTTGCAACTGAAGACATCGTTTTCCTAGGACTCATTGTGGATTCTTAACCTTACCCTTAGCATGTCTCCAAAGATAACTGTTATGTAGGGAAAAATTATAAGTTCGTTTCCTAATGTTACGAAATCTATTCGTAGGCCAGCTAGGTAATGGTTGAAGTATACTCAGATACTTTCCTATGTCTCTCCATTCATTTTCGTACTCAGACTCATGAAATTTCTCATACTCCTATATATGTGGAACATAGTCAACTAAGTTCACATTCTTTATTAGATCACTTTCAAGATCATCATCAAATTTAGCTCTCGATAACATATCAACAACTGAGTTTGACTTACCTGAAATATGAACTAACTCAGGATTTATGAACTTAATATATGAGATCCATCTAAGCATGGCTATATTAGGAGATGAACAATTGGCTATCACTCCAATGAGAGGCAAACAATCAGCCTCAACTTTGACATTTGCACCAATAAAATATTCTTTGTTTGTTTTCAAAGCTGTTACCATACCCCATAGTTCTCGTTTGATCTGTGGATATTTTCTTTGTGTTTCATGTAAAATTTTGGCACCAAACCTAATTGCATATCTATTCCCTTCACTATGATCTTGATTTATGACCCAACCTATACCAGTAGGACTAGTATCAACAGTCAATATAATAGGTTTGTTAGCAGAATGGTCTACATGCTTAAGGATGGGAGCTTCAAGCAATAATTTCTTCAATTTATGCATAGCTTGAGTGTGTTTGTTAGTCCAAATAAATTTTTGTTTCTTCCTCAAAAAGTCATAGAGACAATCAGCAACATGAGCAAAGTGTGGGATCCAAATAACATAAAAGATGCAAGCACCAAGAAATCTACGTACCTCACTCACGGTGTTACATGTTTCGAAAATCTTGCTAATGGCATCAACTTTTTGTGGTTATGGCTTTCGACCATAATGACCACATAAATGTCCAACAATAAGAACCTCATTGACACGAAAAACAAATTTTTCTATGGAAAATGTGAGACCTACCTCTTCAAATCATTGAAATATTCTTTCACAATCAGAGATATGGTCAAGAACAAATTTACGAGATCCAAATGAATCTAAAGTAATTTCCTTTACACGTTCCTCACTCCCTTTAATTGGAATATCATCAATGAATGGCATAGTTATATGAGGGATAAAATCATGTAAGACCATATTCATAGCACTCATCATATGAGCCACAAAATTAGTTGCTCCTTGAGGTAAAGTACACATTTGCACTAAGACTAAAGGAGTTTTCATTGTGGTTATGTCACGACTATCAATTGATAATTGGAATTGGTCATATCCAGAATATAAATCACCCATTGAATAGATAGAATGTCCTAAAAATGACTCAGCAAACTTATCTACAATGGGTCCTATTCCTATATTCCTTATGGTGAGTTTATTGACGGGTTGGAGATCTTGAATAAAATATAGTTAGGCACAGTGAATCATCGATTTGAGTAAGGTGCAAAAGATGGCTCTAAAATTCTCATGTTTATCTTCTCCTTAAGTAGTTTCATTAGCTTAGGTAAGTGAGCCTTTGGAACTGGTATAGGGCAAAGATTCCATGGAATATGTGGAATAGTAAAGATTATATGGGTGCAACTAGCTTAGGATCTACACAACCAATCTCATGAGGATACATAGTAAAGGCTTTTCCATGGCTACATATGACTCTCTCAAATTTATCTCCCTCTATTGGCAAAAGAAAGTCATCATCATACCAATTTTCACATGTTTGATTGTCTCACCCGTGAATGTATATCCTATGTTTTTGTTATCCCGAAGAATTGGATCATTTTTCACATCAATAATTTTTTCATTACTTCCTTGGGGTAATGGTTGAGCTATGGGTTTGATTTTTTTGTCTACAGTTTTGCACTTTGTTTCAACTAAGGCATCATGTGTTTCGTTAAATTTTGAGCACTTGTCAACATTGAGAGCATATTCCTGGATAAGAGCATACTCATCAAGAGAAGAAAGAAGAATAATATGGGAATTAGAATTTTGTTGAAGACATAACCCTAACTCCTCAAGAGTAGAGAAACAATGAGATGTTTCAATCACATGCTTGTTCTCATCATGTTCCATGATTTTGTTGTTTTTATCATTTTTTTGGGTTTTTTGGATAAAAGACTTGGACAATTGACTCTTATGAAGAAAATCTAATCTAGAATGTGGAAAACAAAGTGACAAACTATTGTACATGTTGATTGGATGTGAGATGTCAGACAATGGATTCTATCCGAAATTTTGATCATATGTAGCTCCAAACATGAATCGAGGTGCACAATCACCACAAGCATGCTCATGATCCTGAGTAACAGTAGGTTTCTTTCTAATCGACAATCGATTCCTATGATGATTCACTCCTACCGTCAAGTGATTGCATTCCATCCTTAGACTTAATTCTAGCATAGGTAGACCCATCATCCATGGCTTTAGTTTCCATAGGACTCTGACAAATAAAGGGTTGACCTAAGAGAACTTCATAGGAGCAATTATCTTGAATAAAAAAGTGAAACTCTTCTGTGATTCCTTCTATGGATATGGGCACACTAGCACAAGCTCCATACAGGGTACCTAGACCATTAGCTACAGTTCTCATACACCATCCACAATCTTTATCTATGGGCCATCAAAACTTATCATAGACTTCTCTTGAAATCTCATTGATTTTGGAGCCAGAATCTACTAATGCATTTACAGTGATAGCGTTCTTATCATTTCCTATTTTAACATGCATCTCTAATGTACCTCTAGACCATAATTTTCTTTTAAAGTGAATTTCAAGATTGTTTTGATGATTTTCATGGTCACATTGAATAGGTCCTAATAAATTTTCATTAACATTTACTTCATCATCATCAAATTCCTCTTCATTAAATTCATCAAAGTTTTAGGCTTCATTCATAGCTTGATCTTGATCTAGAGAATCTTGCATCTCAGTATCTAGATTAAGCGAAAACCTCTTCCTTTTAATTAGGCCGATAAAGTTATCTTTAAAAACAGGCTTTGTAATGGAGAAAACTTGTTCTAAAGATATAGTCACTTGACTCTTAAGCAAAATGTCATCTAAAATCTCCATAGGATCTATTTTTCTCTCAATTTTGGAAATCAAGATGGCTTTAGATTTTCTCTTTGGTTTCTTTTGTTTTTGCTTAGGATCTTGTTTTTGTTCATGTTCTCGTGTTTGGTCTTCAATTTTTTTTTATTGTTCTTGTTTATCCAAAGGCTTTGGTTCTGTTTTTCTTTGCTTTGTCTTCTTCCCTTTTTGTTTCTCCTCTTGTTTTTGCTCATTAGGTTGTGATTCTTGTTTTTTATCTTTGGATTATGATGTTTCTCCTTGCTCTATGATTGTTTCTATTCCCTCTGAGGTTTGTTTTCAAGTCACTCTTCTTTCACTAGGCTCAGCTTCATCTCTTTTTCTTTTTTCTTCTACATTGGATATGTGAGAAATAAGAGATTGATCTTCTATTGGTGACTCCCAAGCTGTTATTCTCCTAATCTCATCTCGTGCTCTCACTAAAGCCTCTATGGAAAAGTCAAATTCCTTTGTGGGTTTACTTGATTCTACTTGTTGTTCATCAAGAGCTTCTAGTTTCACTCCTCTAGTTCCTATGTCCGTTATGGTTATATTTTCATAGTGTTTTTTCATTCCTCCCTTACCATAATTTCCTTGCAAAGGTAGCCTAGATTGATAGTCACATATTTTCTTGTCTATGTCTATTACTAGTTGTTGCTCCTTAGCAGCCTTCAATAGTTCACAATCTCTCAAAAAGTGCTCTAACGAATCACACCAAGGACACCTATGAGGGCCACACACAAAACCATTTTGATTTTGAGGATTTTAATTAACTTGTGGTGGGAAATTTTGAAATTGAGGATTTTGTTGATAAGGTATTGATTGAACATGATAATTAGGATTTTGATAAGGCAATTGATGTATTTGAGGAGCTTGGGGAGCAACATGTGGTACTTGAGGTGCAAGAGAAGCTTCCATAGTATACGGTTGATGATTTTGGAAATTTTGATTTTGAGGATTTTGAAAAGGTGTTTTAGAAGCTTGAGGATACATGTTTTGATACATTTGAGGATTTTGCACATGAGGATGAGGATTTTGCATTGAAGGATTATGCATTGGAGAAACTTGATATGCTTGAATAGGAGGTACTTGTGGATTTTGATTGGGAGCTATAACATGTTGATTAGGCTCTTGAAAAGAGATTGGGTTCATTTGATTTTGGAAAGTTTTGGTGTAATTAGATTGTAAAGCATCTATAGTCTTGGCCAAATTGGATTGTGTAGCAATAAGACTTTCCATTTTCTTAGTGAGAATTTCCACTTGAGATTGTTCAACTACACTTTTATTTGGCTCTACTTTAAAACCTTGAGTAGGCTCCATCATTTGAGGAATTGGAGTAGAGTCAAAAAGCATAGCATGGGATTGTTCTCTAACTTTCTTCTTAGTTTGTGGAAGGCTAGCTTGAGGAAGACTAGTTTGCTCATAAAGCATGGATTTTCTTTGATGTCTATGGGCTACAACCTCTATTACTTTACACACTTTTTTCCAATTGTCAATAAGACCATAGTGTTTATCACACTCTTCTAATCGCCGTTCAACTTCCCTACGAGTTTCAGGATGAAGAAGCTTAAGAAAATTGATCACAAGATCAGGTTCCAAAGTTATCTTATCCTCATCACAAAGTTGTTCATAGCGTCTAATATACTCATTTTGTAAGTGAGTAATAGAGCTACTAGGCTTTGGGGAATTGACCTATCATAAGAATCTATCCCAATTATGTTGGCTATAATCTTCAAGATAGAATTCTTTGAGCATCTCCTTTCTAAAATCACTCCAAGGAAGACTATCATATTGAGTGACACGGTTTATAATAGAGCTATCAACAATTCCTTCAAAGATTGATATCAAAAGATCTTCGGGAAGACCAAAAATCATAGCTTGCTCTTCAAACAAATCTAAGTAGCTTGTAATGTTGATGCCATTGAATTTTCCCTTCTCTCTCAACATAGAAGAGACTATTCTTTGGCCTTGTTTCTCAACAATAAGGGATTTGAATCCTTCCTCCATCTTATGTGAATAAGCAAGTGATGCACGATGTTCTAGATATCTCACAAATGCATTTACTTCATGACAAGGATGTACACAATATTGTGAGAAATCTAGTGCAACACTCAAGAATGATGATGATGATATGATGAGAATGAAAAATATGAAACAAAAAATATGGATCACAACGTCCCAACAAGATCAAAAGCAAATGCCATGAAGTGTTTCATGTTAGGTTCAAACGTGGAGGTGATCGCAATCTGGGTGGATCGGGTCCGGTCACAACACACGCAGTGTATGAAGCTAGTGAGTGTTGGATGGTCTTTGTGATAAAAATGTGAAGGTGAAGATGGAGTTGCGTATGGGGAGGAGAGATATCATGATTTAATTATGAAAGGGGAACATATGGATGTATGCATGATGAGAGCAAAAAGAAAACCACACACATGAATCAACTTTTGAAAGGAAGAATGATCCATGAATGGAGATTCTTATACACTTTCGAAAATCAATTCATAAGCATGGGTTCTTGTGGATGTATGCATGATGAGAACAAAAAGAAGAGCACACACATGAATCAACTTTTGAAAGGAAGAATGATCCACGAATGGAGCTTCTTATACACTTTTGAAAATCAATTCATAAGCATGGGTTTCTATGGGTGATATGAATGCATGTGGGTCATGATGTAAAAAATGAATAGAAAATTATTCTCTCAACCTTAATGGATCATCCTCATTAGTTCAACGCAATACTGTGGAGCCTTCTCACACATAGAAAGAGATAGAAAGTGACATGTAAAAACATATAAGAGAAAAAGAGATAAGAGACATGAGACATGAATTAGAAGATATTGTTATGACAAACATATACATGAATGTTGTGAAACGTCAAGCTAAGCATTCTATTGGTCAAAGGTGGTCCGCACGACCCTCTCACCATGATAGTTCAACCTAATGTCACACGTAAGAGGATAGGTCCCACTTCATTGACCCTATGTCTTTCTAGGATCGTAATGTGTTTCTAAAGAAGTCTAAGACATATAAAACCAGCTCAAACTCACTCACATGCTTCACTAAGGGTGAGCAAAGAAAGAGAAACTGGGTTTATGAGTCTGTCCTAGAGAGGAAGTCTAAAAATTGAATCTAGGAACTATGCTCTTACTAGCCCACCTTGGATCCTCACACGCTCAATTGAGGGTGACCATCTCAAGGAAACCATGTGCTAGCAAGGGCCCTATGGATGCCTAACAATGATGCTCTAGGAGTTTTGAGGGGGGTTTATATAGATTTTTTAATGAATTGGGGACCTTGGATCTAGAGAAATCAACTCTCAGCCCTAAGATCAGCTTCTTTTTATTACAACTATTGGATTTATCAAATGTATGATTAGGATTGATTCTTTATATGATATCTAGGGCAAAGGGGAGGAAAATAGGTGCCTTCATTCTCCACCATTGGATCTGAGGTTGTTCTGTACCGTTGGATCAGTGTTGACATTCACTTGGATAAGATAAGCTACTATTTTTAGACAAACTCTGCATTATTGATCTTTGATCATAAAAAAAGGCTTATCCGGTGAAAAAAGTCGTGGATACTCCTTGCTTTATGCTTTAGTGCATCTCCACCCTTGAATATGAGCTCATTTTGATCGTACAACATGGTTCAATCATTGTTTGCCATGTGGCAGCCCTTCAAGCCTTCAATTTTCTTATTCTAGGAAACTACGGTGACCTTGAAAACTAGATTATGTGCTCTTTGACCCTTCAAATATCCTTTGATGAAGATAAAAAATTGTAGGGCTATGTTTTGAAAGGTCTCCTTTAGGAATATGCAGAAAAAACTCCCATCTGAATCTCCCTTGTACAAGTTTGACTACATTTGGAAGCTTGCAAGGTGGCATTAGGGTGTCTAGGAAGCTTTGATAGCCTTGAAAATCTATACAAATATGTAGCCTCATATGATCTTTATGCATGCCAAACCATATGGCTAACGAGAATTCCTATACAAGATTTTATAGGATCTAAGTGGAAAAATTACATTTTTTACAAAATGCACATGGCATATCAATGTGCTAGAAAATCCATTTTCATGTGAAATTCAGGCTGTAGATTGCCTTTGATAGGCTTTACAAGTACATGAATTTTCATGTGATTTGGAGACATGGAAATTTTTGCCCTAATTTCCAAAGCTTGACCAGCTTTGACCGCTACACAGGATTTGCTTGATTTCTTCCAAAGTTTGCATGTGAACTCCCTTTGACATCCTTGATGCATCTTGGAATTCTTAGGGAATTCTAGCCACCGATGTAATATTGGATGACATCAGTGGCCAACTCGTGTTCATAGAGCCTTAATCCTCTTGCCAGATTAGCTTGCAATGCATCATAATTGATGGCACTAGGGATATTTGGATGTGGCATCATGTAGTAATCTGAATATATAGTCTGACCACATGCAAATAAGTGAAGCAATTGAGTCAGTTTAGATGCGAATACTTTAGAATGATACTCCCAAAAGCTCATAGTGAATATATCTTCAAAGGTTTGTTTGTAACAAGTTGGGACTTATTTGATACGGGCATGCCATGCATATTCTAATCTAATGCTTGGAGTAGTGCTCGTGTCCTACACTAAGTCATAGTTTCCATTTGTGAAGCTCAGTAGAGCTACTTGTGGTGCTCGTGTATTGCAAAACGTTTTGAGAACAATCTGCATCATATCCAAAATCTTTAGCATCATTTGTGCCATGACATCTAGCATTGGCTTCAATCGATCTAGTGGCATATAATGGCCATCATATAAGCAATTGAAGGTGGTCCCTTGGCTGACGCGATGTATGGGTAGTTGAGCCACTCCTTGCATTGTGCATTATTTTGTACTTTGATGTTGAATGCTTTCCATGATCTTCACCTAGGAACTAGTCCATACCATGGATTGTAGAGATGAAAGTAGAATTATGTCATGGATGTGGGTTTCTTCCATGTGACTCTCTTTATTTCTACATTATAATCTACAAGAATTCCAAAGTATGGCCTGTATTGGAGCTTAGAGGTAGTAATGATTCATCTAGGTGCCAAGTGTCGAAAGTAATTGGATTGCAACACCGTTTCTTTGATGACGTGCATAACTTGATTTTGCACCACTGTGCAATCTTCTCAGTGCATTCGGTGTCTTCCACTTCTTTTAAACGGGGTGGTCATGGAGCTTCAAATGTATCTTGGCCTTCCTCTATTATACATCCACCAGGAATGGGTTGTGGATCGTAGTCATCTTCAAATGTTTGTTCTAATAGAATGGAGACTATTTCTTCTTTTGGGGGGCCTCCGATGGGGATGGTGTTTGTTCATATTGTAATAGCCTTGTTTGCACTTCTGTGACTTGCTTTCGTAGTTCATGTAGCACTGCTGAGTCAGTAGTGATGGAAGAGGTTGATATGGTGGTGTGTGGGATAGTTATAGTATCTGACTTTCTTTGTTGCTGTAGTTGATCCAATTCTTTTGATAAATTTTCATGGGCCTCGCGTAGGCTAGGGTAATCTTCCAAGATAATCTCGATGTTCTCAAGGAGCACAACTTGAAATTTTGATGGAATTATGGTCGCCCCTGGTGTGCTCTTTATTGCTGCTTCTAAATTTCCCTGAATTTGGAGTTGCAATCATCTATTCTCCTTGTGAGGTGCTACAATATGCCTTCGTAATAGCACCATGTTGCATTGGAGTTTAGAGTTATGTTCCATCTATGTTTGTAGATGACCTTTGACTTGTTGCATGGCTTCTACATCTAGGTTCTGCAACTTTGCTTCCAATGTGCTATGGGCCTCCTGTAACATATGAAACTGCATTTGTAGACTTTCATTGTCTTCCTCCTATGTAGCTATTTGTTGTCGTAATTTGGTAGAGCACTCTTGTAACATCATGTTATATGATTGCAGCTGATGGTACTCTATCCTTAGCTACGGCATACATTGAAGCATAGTGTCAAATGCAATATCTATAGATGAAGATGTAGCTTGTACAGTGGTTGATGCAAGGGAGAGGGAATGGGGAATGGGAAGTGTGGATGATGTGTCTAATATAGAGGTGTGTAGGTGAAGTTGGTGGTGGGGGAATGGGGGATGATGGAAGCATGGGGGGAGGGGGAGGCATTGTGGTTGGCAAAATGTCCATGTTGTTGGACATGGAGGTGAGAGTGGTGTATAATACATCAGAATGGTAGGTAGTGGTGAATATTTGTGGTGTTGATGTTGGGAATGGAACCATCAAGGAGGTTTGGGTGGTGGCTTGAAACATTCTAGAAAGACAGGCATGGGGGGGTTGAAGGACTATTGGGACAAAGGGTGGAAAGTAAGAGCTTGGAGGTGGGAATGCCATGGAAGGAGCTTCCGTGATTGGGAATCCTAGAAAAGTGGATCTCATGTCGAGGTGTCCTATGACTGAGGTTGTAGAGGTAGGATGTCCTATGACACGATCAATGAGGGGTTCTGATGTAACATTGGTGGTATGATACAAGGGGTTGTCAAAAGAAGAAAATAGGGTTGAACTAGAAGTGGGGCTACGAAAGATGAAAGGTTGCTCTTGAGTATCGATGGGAGGAATAATATCTACAACCTTGGTGTGAGGGGTTGATGGTGGAGGTGTTGGAGGTAGTGGATCTATTGTATCTTCTTGGACGACCATCGTTTCATGGCTAGGAGTTCTAGTTTCTTGGGATGTTGTCTAGATTGGTTCGATTGCCATAGTAGTTGCCTCAACAATGGTGATGGGGATCTGAATGTTTTTGTTGGACCTTGGTTGTGTTTGGAATCTATGTGGATCATATTGGGTGGGAGGCCTCTACAATGTGGATCTCAAAGCTTCCACTACACCATAGGTTTCTGAGAGCAATATTAGAGTTTCATTGAATTCAAAGTCGACACTAGCCTCTTCCAAGAGCTGAGCCATGAGCACTCTACTACTCTGTTTAGAAAGTAATTATTGTGCCCGCACCTTTTCCATGATTTGGTATAATGTGTAGAGTTTTGCAGTATAGATGGGGCGTCGATAGTTTCTTCTTCTTCTTGTTCTTGTTCTTCTTCTTCTTCTTCTTCTTCGTCTCCTTCTTCTTCTTCTGCTTCTTCTTCTTCTTCTTCTTCTTCTTCTTCTTCTTCTTCTTCTTCTTCTTCTTCTTCTTCTTCTTCTTCTTCTACTTCTTCTTCTTCTTCTTCTTCTTCTTCTTCTTCTTTTTCTTCTTCTTCTCCCTTTGGTCATTCTAATTTTTGAGATAGGGTCCTTTATCGTTCATCTTCCTAGTGGACATGGTGGCCTTCTGTTTATTTACCCCTTCTTTGTGTGGAGGTGCCAAGTCCTTCTGCATCGGAAAAGAACTCTACATCTGATGGTTGAGTGGTGCACAAAAAATATTCAAAATTGAAGGTGCTCATCCCTTCAATGTCTCAAGTGGTACCGAATTCAAACTCCGAAGTTATAGGGGGTGCAAAGGGACTCCTTGGGATGTGTCTTTGGAGTCAGATCAGGGAATTCAAATTGTAAAGGGAGGCACTGTGGCTTTCCCTTGTGGTGAGACCTCCGAGGTTGTAAGAACTTCTTGTGTTTGGACACATTGAATAGTGCCCCTCATTCTCTTGGATTGGTGTGTTGAAGCTTTGCATCCATTAAATAGTTGTAATTGTGACCAGGTCAATGCGCGCTCGATGGGAACATCAAACGTGAAACACCTGTATATTATACGAGTGATTGCACAGCAACCGTTCACCACTAGCTTCCTTGATCATCTTTTATTAGCCGCGTACAACTGCTCCATAATCCACACAGGAAGCCTAATGGTTAGTGAGTCTGTCTCTACTAGATAAAGACTAAACCAGATTCTCTTGTGTGACTGAGTGAATCTATCTTGTCTAGGAAATGCAAAGTGTTGCATGCATAGTCGAAGAGGGATGGAAACATTAGGTGTAAGTGCCACAATATCCTTTAACTTCACTAGCATTCTATTCTTCATGTTGTCAGGTATCAAAGCATCTTTCTCTGAGGATACATGCGTGTCGTGCATGCTAAGTGCATCTCTTATCAACTTCAAGGTGAGTTTGAACTTCTTCAGCTTATTGTTACATGATAGAGAGGGAATGACAAAGGTGCTTGGTCGATCTTTCACACCGCTAGCCTATGCAATGGACACTAAATAATAGCAGCATTGGAAGTCTAGCTTTGGTATGGGTGCCTTGAAATCTTTGGCTAACCCTACATGTTGCCAAATGACTTGTAGTTCCAGGGTGTTCTGAAGAGTCTCAATTCTTTTGAAAAAATTTGAAACCGTCCCGAGACGTTGCCAAATTCTCTCTGAATTTGTTAGAAGAGGACATCATGTTAGCATTGCAATGAAAACATCATGATACTTTATCTCCTCTATAATACCAACATGATGCCCTTAGTGGTTAGGGAGTTAGTGAGTGAGGTGTTCTTGTGTAGTGAGTGTCAATTAGTAGGTCAAAGATTTTCCTAGATGCATAGTTTGGATGTGCATGGTACTCAGAATGCATCTACTCTGGTGTAGATTGATTTACAAGACTACGTCAGGGGGTTTGATACAGGGTTTAATTCTCAAAGCTTTTAGCGTGGGATTATATTAGATAATCTTAGGTGTGGGTTGAGGCGTGGAAGTGTTGAGTGTAGGTGTTTGCCATGAAATTTGTGTCGTGAGTGTTTGTGAGTGGCAATTCAAACTTATGAGCTTATGTGAAGCTATTTGAGCTTGTAAGCAGGTCTTGGGCACATAGATTTGTTCAGCATTGGGATCAACCTTCATCGACTACTTTGGGACCCAAATAGAAATGTTCTAGTTTGATTGATGCATAGGATACTCCTTCATTGTAGTCTTTTATTGAGTTATTTGTCTATTGCATCATTGGGGTTCTGTCATCAAAATAGAGGGTTTTTCACCCTTGTGTATCCTGGTCTGCTTCATAGTTTGCGTCCTCTTGCTTCACGCTCTCCATTGACTATGAGCATAGACTGGCTGCTTTCTCTGCCTCTTGTACTCCTTTGCTTGCTTTGTCTCGATCACTCTTGGAAAAGAAGGGAGTTCCATGAGATCCTTGACTTCTTTTTTGAGAACATCATCCTTCTGCATCACAAAGCTTTGGACAACAACATCACCTTTATCTTCATGTGTACTCTTGGAAGGACCACGAGTTGGTGTCTTTCCTAGTTCCTTGAGTGCATGATTTTCTAGCTCAATTGTGATGCGGTTTTGATCCACCCAGACCTGAAGAAGTCCACTTCTTAGGTTCAAGTTGACTCCATGATCATAGATCCAGTCTTGACCCAAGACAAGAGGTTTTGTAAGATCCTCATCTTGACACACTGGCACATTTGTTGTCATAAGAACATCTTGAAGGTAGATGGGAAGCTCCACCTCACCCATGCAAGGGGTTTCCTGATGCTTGGCACATAGCTACGTGACACCTTGCATCCTCGTAAGTGTCTACCCTAGGTTGATCTCTACCCTATCTTCTCAATTTCATGCCTTGAATGCGTTCTAAGGCTTTTGCATGTGCTTCTTCTCGCACTCGTTTTTTCTCTTCCTTACATTTCTTCACAATGTTGAGTCGACTTAGCATCTCCTCAGTGAGAAGTTCTTGATATAATTTGACTTTGCATCCACTGATGTAACTAAGTAGTGTCACCTTCGAGGGTGACTAATTGGACTGATCCACTTCTTGAATTCCAATTAATAAACATGCATCCATAGCCATGCTTCTCCAACTTTTGTGTGTGTTCCTTGAAGCTATACACTAAAACTAGATCTCCTGCTTTCAAGCCCATATCCTTCACATGGGCATCAAAGTAAGCCTTTTGGCTTTTCTTGGTTGCATATATTCTTGTAGATTCTCTTACTCTCATTTCACGTAATCATTCAAGATCAAAGATTCTAGATGAGAGCTCATGGCCAGTCCATTGATGCTCTTGTCCTACTTTCAAGGTTGGCATCAAGAAGTCTAGTGGTAACACAACATTTTGTCCAAAAACCATCTAAAAGGGTGTGGCTTGGAGCATCATTTTATAGGCCACTCTGTATTCCCAAACAGCGTGTTGTAGCTATTTGTTCCAATGAGAGTGTTGATTACTTACCAACTTTGTCAATACATTACATAGTATCTTGTTTGTGCTTTCGGCTTGTCCGGTAGCTTGTGGATGATAGGGGGCAGACTTCTTCTATACAACCAAGAATTCTTGGAAGAGGTTTTCAATGATTCATTCAAGAAGTGTGTACCTCTATCAGTTACTAACTCTATTGGTAATCCTTATCTGGTGAACACATTCTCAAATAAGAACTTAGCCATTGTTTGAGCATCATTCTTCATTGTGGCTTTACTTCTACCCATTTAATTAGGTAATCCATGGCAACAAATCATGGGTTTCAGAGGCATCTCATCCTTGCGTATCGGAAACTAACTTCATTGACAAATATTTGCACTACTTCACATAGGTATGTGCATCCATGTGAAGGGTTGGCCACCAAAGGCCTATGAACAGAATTTCCTTGATCATATGGTCTGGCCCAAAATGTCCTCCTGCCACACCTTGGTGAGCAATGCCTAAGATCTTGAGGTATTCACTTCCATGGACACATAGTCTTAGGTATCTGTCTCTTCCACGCTTGTATAAATTATCTCAAATGAGTGCGTAGTCTAGTGCTTCTTGCTTTGAGCTCCTTAGTCTATCCAATATCATCTCTTGAGGGAATGTTTTCATCCTCAAAAAAGCTACCAAAGTTTTGCTCCAATCTGGCATTAAAGACACTTGATATAGAGTGGCATGTTCCACTAGTGGTCTAATAGCATAGGTTTGGCATTCCTTGCCCATCCAATGGATTTTTTATTCCATAGTTGGCTAATATACACCTAATGTTTGCAGTTTGTAGGGTCCTACATTTGGAGTGATGTTGCTGAAGTGCACCTACATGTGCTAGTTGCAACCACTTTGCATGCTCATCTTCATCTACACAGCAAGCTAGTATGCCTTGATTGGTGTGCTTGTACACATTCCCTACTAGTATGTGGTATTTTTGAGATCTCACTACTTCTTTATCTTTGGTTTTGGGAACACGATGTTTAGGTCCCAAGGTGAGAATAGGCACTATAGTTTTAGCCGAGTCGGGCACTACTTCTAGATTGGACAAGTAAGCATCAAGAAGGTCATATGATACTCCTTGAGGGGAATCCCCTCAAATCAATCTAGAAAGGTGATCTACCCTAAGGTGAGTCCTGCCTTTCCTAAACACAACTTCAAAGTCATATTCCATTAGTAAGAGCAACCATCTTACTAATCTGCCAGTATTGCATGGTTTTTTCATTAGATATAATAGTGCTTGATGGTTTGTAAAAATTTTAAAGTTATTTGCAAGCAAATAATATCTAAAATTTTTAACTGCATACACCATGCC
Source organism: Ceratopteris richardii (assembly GCA_020310875.1). Lineage (NCBI taxonomy): Eukaryota > Viridiplantae > Streptophyta > Polypodiopsida > Polypodiales > Pteridaceae > Ceratopteris > Ceratopteris richardii. The sequence goes on from CM035444.1 coordinate 79,120,388, forward strand.
TAATCCTTCTCTCTCAGTAGTAGTATAATTTCATTCATCCACATTCAATTGTGTACTAGCATAAGCAATGGGAAGATCCATATTTCCTTCACTAGTAGGTTGTGCTAGTACACACCCAATAGCATGATTGGATGCATCCACATGAACATGGAATGGCTCGTTCCAATTTAGCGTAGTCAAGATTGGTGTTGAACATAATCGTCCCTTAAGCTTGTTAAAGGAGTTTTCACATTTGTCTGTCCACTCAAAGTTAGTGAAGAGGGAGTACAGAGGCTTTGCAATAATCACATACATATGAATGAAACGTCGATAATATCCACAATGCCCCATGAAAGCTTGTACTTCCTTGACATTCTTTGGCTTAGATACCTCCACAATTGCTCTAACTTTCTCCTTGTCCGTGGGGACTCCATTCTTTGATACTATGTTTCCTAGAACCTTGCCTTGCTTTGACCATAAAGACACACTTTTTTTAGGTTTAAGAAAACTTGATATTCTCTACATTTGTCAAAGATTTGTCTGAGCTGAAGTATATGTGTTTGTCTAATGTTGGAATGAGCACACATGTCATCAACATAGACTTCCAAGTTTTTACGCAAGAACTCTTTAAAGACATGACACATTAGCCTTTGGAAGATAGGTGGTGCATTGGTAAGACCAAATGGCATTACCCGAAAAGCGAATATGCCCCACTCTGTGGAAAAAGCTATCTTATGATGATCTTCTAGGGCAATGACAACTTGATTGTAGTCGAAGAATCCATCAAGGAAGTTGTCGACTTCCTTGCCTGCAACTCTTTCTAATAGATGCTCAGTAATGAGAAGTAGATAACTATCTCTAATAGTGACTGTGTTAAAATTTTTAAAGTTAATACATAAATGTAGCTTGCGATTCTTTTTGGGCACCACTACAATGGGGGAAACCCCTTCAGTGTGCTCAACTTCATAGATAAATACAACTTGTACCAACCAATCTATCTCTTTGTCGATCTTGGCAACATAATTATCAATATATGTGTATGGCCTCTACTTAGAACTTTGGCTTCTGAGGTCATTGGAATCGTATGTGAGCATATGTTTGTGTCTACTCCCTTTAGGTCCTTATAACTCCATGCAGGCACATCTCTGTATTCTCTTAGCAAGGCTATCAACTCTTCCTCGTCATCCTCTGTTAAATCATGCCCTATGTATGTGCATTGTTCTTCACCTTCTTCTATGGTCACAAAAAATTTCTTAGTTGTCTCCTTGTTATCATAGGCCACTCCTATGAGTGCTTCTCATTTACGCATTCTTATCATGACTTTCCGATCCTCTATCTCATATTTCCTAACAGTCTTTCTATGTGACCATCAACCATTTGCAATTTCATGCTCATAGGCCTTAGTGCTTGCTTGCCCCAATGCTTCCATAGGGAACTGGTAGCAATAGGAAGACTTTCACTTTTGTTTTCTCATTTCTCTTCTTGAATCTCTCTTAGAAATTCTTGGGAATACTGATTCTTAGAAATTATTGGGTTCAATGGAATTCGGCACATAAGCTTCCTTAGGAGGAACACTCATTCTTTCACTTGCCTTGTCCTTACCTTGGGAGGTGGATTCTTTTTCAGATTTCGCAATTAGCCTCTCCAATCTTTCCAATCGTCCATTGAAATGCAATTGAGTCCTAGCTTAACTAAAGCAATTCAAGAGGCAATTGACCTCAAACCAAGCTTTGAGCCAATTCTAGCATCATAGCACAAAGCTTGGTTCTTTCCATCTCTAGATCAACTTTGGGGTAACACTTTTCATGATCTATTACGTTTGGCCCTTCTTATATTTTGGCATGATATGCTTTAAGCATCATGTCTAGGTCTTCCAAGTGGGATTGGCTAGGACTGATCGTACTCTAGGTGGTGGTGGGATTGCGTGATGTCGATTGGGTGTTGATGGTGATGGTGGTGGTGGTGATGTGTGAGATAAATAGCAATGTCTAAAGCATCCAAAAAGACATGGAAAGAGTGATTCTAGTCCAATGCTTGGAGTACAGGTGCTTTAGTAAGAAGAAGCTTAAGTCGTCTAATAACAAGATCACACTCTATAGTCCACAATATTTCTGTTGACTTAACGTGATCGAGGCCATTCAAAGGCATGGCAATATGGGCCACGTAATGTAAATGATGGTCATGCCATTGGATTTGTCCTAAATACCATACAACATCCTTAGAGGATTGTGATGCAAGAGCTTCGAGTCCTACATTGACCTTGTCCGTTTCCACAAAATACCATCCATAGAAATGGTAGGCCCTAGCAACTCCTTGCATTTGACACCAAAGAAAGATTTAGCAGGGTTGAAACAAAGGTGAACCATTTGGCATTGAGCAAAATAGAGACATAGATGCTATGATCAACTTGATTTCCTAAAATAGAAAAATCATTTAGAAAATCTAACATAAAGCTTATTAGATATGGAGCAAAAATTTGATGCATAGAACATTGGAAAGTTTTGGGAGCATTTCGAAGTACAAATCACATCATTGTGCAATAAAAGACTTGCTAATTTGTAATGAAAGCAATTTTAGAGGCATAAAATTCAGCCATCTAAACTTGGTTGTAACCAATAAATCCATCTAGAAAAGAATACATCTCCCTTCTAGCTATTACATCTAGCATGGTATTGAGAAAAGGTAAAGGGAAAGGATTTAGGACCATAGCTATATTTACTTTAGGATAATTGACATATATCTATAACTGTTAGTTTTTCTTAGGAACTATCATAATTAGTGAGATCCATTGTAGATAATAGGGACAATGAATCTGACCCATAGCAGCTGACCTAATTCTTTCTTAACTTGTTTAACAAAATTTAGACTCATATGATAGCACTATTGAATAATAGGTGAAGCATCTGATTTCAATTTAATCTTATGTTGACAAATACGGGGATATGGTCCTTATATTTTAGAATAATCCCATGCAAAGACATCTTTAAATTTGTTCAAATGGGAAATTAACTGGGTCATGAATATTGAAGGTAACTCAAATAATTTTGATTGAGCTATAATCATTACCAAAGCATATGGATGTTCATCAAACTAAGTGACCATAAGACCTTGTTGGCCTCCAAGAATCAAGCTTCCTCATCATCATGTAGCCATTCCAACATTTGAAGAGGTTCTACCAACATCAGCTTTTTATCCTTAGGGCAGATTTGCTTGTCATCCAAATTAATTCAATATTTATTATGACCTTTATGGAAAGTGGCATGTTGAGAACCCCAATCTTGTTGCACTTTTGTATGCCTTAACCATGCACAACCCAAAGCTAGGTTATAATTTGCCTTTTTCCCCAATAATTTGATAACTAAAAAGTAATATGGAATGTTGCATCTTGAATGGAGATAGAGAGGTCTTTTAGAAGACCTACTAGTTGTTTGTGTGATTGATCTGCCATGTGAATATAAAAAAGTCTTGGTGGTTAGTCCATCCAACCGAATTTCTTGCATACTGCTAAGGTTGTAATATTGAATCAAGATCCTCCATCAATTAATACTTGTGGAATGGATTTGTTTTTATACCAAACCCTAATCAAATGAATAGCTAAATCAACTAGTTTATCCTCCATAGTTTCTACTTGATTAATTAGCACGAGTTGGAAATCCTGCTCCAATGGAAAGAAATTCACTAGAGCATCCAAAAATAATGTAGATTTAAAGATCGATACTAAATTCAATGAATCTCCCAAAGGTAACTGAATTGTAGATTTACATAATAATTGCCAAGATTCCTTATAAGGAGTGGGAACAATAGTAGAATTTAGATGATTCATTTTTGTAGTTCTTATATCGTTTGATCTAACTGATCCATAGAAGTTGAAGTGATCACCGCTAGCCGAAGTGGATGTTTTGTTCATAAAGGAGAAGGAAGTTTTTGACATGAAGCTAACATTGATACCGGAGAATTTAATATATTTGAAGCAAAATGCGATGGCAATTGATTAGTCCATCCAAAAGCCCATGTATACACTTAGTGTTGTTATTTGACCGTAGCATGATGGGAGGATTCCTCCGTATTGAACTGCTTACCTTACCTATTAACTGCCATAGTGATTGGGTCCTCAAATCTAAAGGAAACCATGCTAGGCACACAGGCTTTCAGATTGGCTTCTTGATTTTGTCTACCATAATCTTGGGCTTCGTTACAGTTGGCTCTTAAATGAGCAAATTCCATGAAAAGCAGACACTCGCGACCTTTGTCTTCTGAGTAATTGCTACCTTCCTTTGGATTTCAATTGAAGAATCATCATGCTCTTCTAGTTCCTTGATATCAAAAATGACTACTCTTGATCGAGATGAATTTCCACGTTCTTGAGTATTCTTAACATTATCGGTCTCTTTTGGATGAATTTTATGTACATAAGTGGCAAGATTGCACTTGATTAGTGGCCATCACCTTAGTGCGAGTATGATATACACAATTTTTGGTTCAAGACATTGCATATTGGACAATAAACTTGATTCTAGGCACAAGTAGTGGAAATATGGCCTGTATTTTGACACTTTGTACAATACATCTGCCTAAGAGCTTCTATCGATTAAAGGGACTAGTTCAGAAGTAGCCATTGGAAGGTTCCTTTCCAAGTTCTTAATTGCATCAATGATTTGATCCAATGTTCATGTTTGAATCTGGAGAAAAATGGCATATCTTTTCCTTAAGAATTCAATTACAAACATCCTCTTACTACATCTTTTGGTGGTTGCTCAGTTTGTGGAATATGTCGTAATGTGCTCCGAAAAGGGAGGCATATTTTGCAATAGTCTAAGTAGGTTGCTATACCATGTATTGCAATGTGATAAAAATTTTTGGTGTAGTTTTTGCCTTCCAAATCTTTGTAGGAACACTATGCGTAAGGAATCATACATTGCAAAATTATTTTCCATAAACTCTATTAACCATCGAACAGCTTCCCCTCCCAACATCGCCTAGAAAAGCTGACCTTTTCTTGAATCATCTTGTCTACCTTTTAAGAGATCATAGTGAGTCTCAAATAATGGAACATGAACATATGGGGCTTCATCCATTTTACCATTAAAACGATTAAAGTGCATACCACTAATGCATTGTGTAGGAATTGCATCTGATGCAGTAACCATATTGCGCTCCTATGTTACCTGTAGTTATGAGAGTGACTCCATTTCCAACTTCACTTAGTCCTCAATATGAAATCCTTGTGCTTTCTCTACCCATGCAAAATCTAGAAGTTTGTTCATTACAATAGAATGCTCTGTAGTCTTTTCCTCCTCCTCCACTAATTCATCCACAGAATGCTGACTTCTATCACCTTCTACTCGTAACCTCGTAGATAGATGTCAAGGAGAACACCTTATTCATGATTTCCCTCATCCACCACTCTAGTGTCAAGTAAAGTCTATTACCATCCAAGGATGTTGCCTTGAATATGCCAAGGAACATATCCTCCAAAATTGAACAAAAAATCCTTCCAATGCTACTAAAATCGCTCATGTGACTATCATGGGGGTAATGAATAGAACATAACAAAGCTCAAAAGAGTTTTCTAAAATTAAGGTAGTTATCTGAGAATAAGCTCAAGATAAATATAAAGATTCAAACAAGGATAGAGAAGTAGGCTCTAGTGAATCTAATATACCAAAAAGGAAGAAAGCTAGAGATCACAAAGATAATAGGGATATTTCTAAGAGTCAATGGACCAAGATAGTCATGGAGCTAGAAGGAATTATTAAGAGAACCTAAGACGAAATCATGGATCTTACACCTCAAACGCCTTCATTGTCAGCCCCTCCACCCATTCCATCTACTCAACCCATATCATTTATCAATTCCATCCCAAAATTAGGATCATTACTTGCAGTGACTACTCTAGAAGACTTGGACATGATGTTGAAGGCTTACAACGATCTTCTTCAAGTAGGGCTTAATGTAGCTAACCTAGAAAAATGTTATCCACATGGACATTTAGAAGTTGAATGAATGAAAACATGTATAAAGATGGTAGAACTAGCTTAGTCTATCTTCAATGCTAGCGTTCTCTACTATATCACTAATTGCATATAACCAAGGCATATTGGAATGATTAGAGCAATCGTCTGCTAAGCAAGAGGCTATATCACCAACATTTGATTCTTTCATTAATGATAGATTAGAAAGATCTACCATTATAGAAGCATGTATTCCCGATTCTTCTGATTCAAGGATGTTCCCATCTATCAATAAGTATTCTTAAGAATTCTTTTGTGAAACTCAAGAAGAGAAATGGGAAAGAGAAGAATGGAATCCTCCACCCATTTCAAAAATAGATGACCCACTTGGCCAATTTCCTCAAGATATCTCACTCATAAGAAGATGGATTCGAGTTTGCATCTATTTGATTGCATGATTTACCTCAATTTAGTAGACCTTGGGATTCTAAATTGGTCCACACGAGGGCACCACACACACAATGCTGATAAGAAAATAGGACTCTATCCTAATGGGAAAAAATAATGCACCAAGGAATGCCAAAGTGAAGTGTCACCTCACCCTAGAAGAACTATTTAAAGTAAAACAAAAAAATATGTATGTGCATTTGATCAAGTTAGCAAACCCAGATCCACACATCGCATCATAGACTACAAGAGAAAAGTCCTAGATATACATGTGGATAAAGTAGAAGACATTGGTGAAGGGGAAGAAGGTAATACCTATCTTCCCCTAACCTAGACCATAAAAGCAATCATATAATCAAGTGTCGGTGTTGTTATTGCTACCACATCCTTATGGATTTAGTGAGTTAAGCTTGGTGTAAAATCTACAAGAATCAAGCTGCAAATGGTTGAAATTCATATAGAGAAACCTTTAGGATTGCTTGAAGGGATCACACTTGCTACCTATGGAATAGATTTTGAACAGGATTTTTCAATACTTGAGTTTTGAAAGATTAATGCGTATCATATAATCCTAGGCCTAGGAAGACCCATGTGACAAGTGTCAAAATAATGCCTCAAGTGAAGTGGAGCTATGTTTTGATTTATCCGTTTTTTGTTTTGTTGAGTGTGTATATGTTTATTTTTGTTCTATGATAAAATGGCACACATGGGCCATCTGAAACTCGTATGAAGCCAATTTTTTGTAGACATTTGTATGGTTGCAAAAAAAGAAGGATAAAAGCATTGGCAATTTAGGGAAACGAGGAAGTTGCCAATAGAAACTATAAGTAAAAGAAGAAGGGAAGGTGGAAGAAAGTTGACCATGTAATGTAGACAAAAGAAGGGATGAACTTTTGATTCAAAGCTGCACTTTTACTACTTCTTATGTATCAAGCATCTATCACCATAGTAAATTTATCCTCTGATAATAATTTCAATGCAATTTGTGTTTGCCAATACTTATGTGCAATGCTTATAAGGGGGTCTTATCTCGTGCATAGGAAACTATGTATTGATCTGTCCATTCAAGATTCGCCTTAGTTTTGTGTGGCTAAAGTTTTGAAATAATTATGTGTTTTTTTAGGCGAAATTGAGGAAGCTTTTGGTATCATTTTGGATAAATGCAAATTAGAAGTGCTTCTCTGGGATCTCTTTGGGGTGGTCAAAGGTATATTTTCTCAGAGAAATTTTTTATTGATTCTTGAACCTCAAAACATATTTGGCCATTTTATTGGGTCTTTTAGAGTAAGAATGTCGTCCTTGCAATTTGAGGGAGTCATGTGAGTAATGGGTTTATCAAACCTTATCCTAGGTACATAGATTGGAATATTTGGCAACTCGGTTTGATACTAGTTCAGACTTATTTTTCGATTCCAAGACCTCTGTGGATGCAAGCATCTTTGAATATTTTGACATTGAAGATGTGCATGCAATGAACACGCTATCAAGAGAGAAAGAACATAGATAGGGTCAAGAGGAGCAATCTACACCTGACTAAGGAGGGTAAAGTGGCAATCCCAAATAGTTGTTCAGGCTATCTAGCAATTGGTGGGGGTGCATACTACAAATAAGAATAGGAAGGTGAAGTGAAAACTCCGGTTTTCAATATTGTTTTGGCATGATTCCAATTTGATCCACTACGAGGAACAAGACAAATGGCACATCAGCATCATGTAGTGAACCCCGAGAGTAAGGGCATCTCAATTTAGTGGAAGAAAGAACAAAGATGCAAAAAATCATGTAGGAAAGTACGAAAAAGATGGGGCAATACACGGATTTAAAAAAGTTTAAAGTGATGAAACAAAGAAACAACCGTTTGTGGCAAGTTTGCAAGAAAAAGTTATGGAATGGTTCATACGGTATGGCCTAAAAACATTCCCAAATTACCACACTTTGAAAACTAGATTTTGGGCCCAATTTAGGGTCAATAAAACACCAAAAAATGTATTAAAAGATATTAAAAAAATTCAAGTAAGAGGATTTATGGGTCAAAGATTATGAATCGCAATAAAGGAATCTGTTGAAGCAGTTAATAAAAACTTAGAGACCCTACTAAGAACAAGTTGGCAATTGTTTCTATCAAGGATTATGAAAATAGTTGAAGAGTGCAATAGATGATTATGCTCAACTAACAAGAGAAGAAGATTTTTTTAATTCAATAGAGGCCAAAAATAAAACAAAAGTATGGTATGAGTTAGAATAAAAACGGTCACCTTCGGATAGTTCCAAACTTAGACATGGAGAATGATGAGGAAGAGGGGACATAATGAGATAAGAAAATGAAAGCTAGAAGACAATCTAAGAAGATAGAAAATCCAAACGTTGAAAGTCAAGCAGTCTAAAAACTCTACCTCTAATAATAATGTAACTAATATTGACAAGCTAATTTCAAAAAAACGAGGTGTATTGCAAAGACGCACCAAATCACAAAAATATCGTGGCAAGTTTGGTCAAAGGATGGAACATGACTATGACACTTGTTACTATAATCCAAGCTACAAAGGAATTAGATCTCTCCATAAAATAGAAAAATTAGAAGTAAAAAGAGAATATAGTGGTCCCTAAGTGGTTTCACTCATGATATTAATAGATGGGAATAGGCCATAAAGTGTAGAACAATAATTGGTGGAGATCACATATGTTTGTAAATCACATATTTTTGTAGGACCAAGCTCTTCTTGTGCTTATTGCGGGTTATTTTCTCATTCCCAAGGACCCACATATGAGTTATGGTATAAATAAAGGATGGTGCATGGAATACCAATTGTCAATCCACCTTTCAAGAGAGATGTAATGAATTTAATAGCAGATGAGAAGGATAAAGGACCAACATAGGCCAATGCAATCATGATTGAACCATTGGATGAATTTGAGATATAAAAAATGGGTGAGCAAATAAATAACATTAACATCCTAGAAATGTGATTATAGCATCTGCACATTAAAGATAAATGCACCTACAAAATTAGCAATAACGAAGGCTAAGGCCAAGGCAAAAGAATTACAAAATAATTCACAAAAAGTAGTTAGAACAGCGATCAATTGGACAACTCACCAACAGGTTTGAAGGGAGGTCTTGTAGACTCTAGTTATAGAAAACAGTCAACTAATGCTTGGAAAACCTAAAGGTTTCAATCTAATACAAGGTGAACCTCACCAATTGGAGATAAAAATAGTGGAAAATATATCAATCAAAATGACCCTATTATAGGAAGGTTTTTTTAGTGCATTTTTCAAAGTACTGGTAGTTACTTCATTGTTCAAATTAAACTGGGATAGTTGCTTGCACTAGTACCTAGCTTTAAGAAGATTATAGTGCATCATTTAATGAATGAACTACATATGGAAGAAGAGTAGCAAGATTGGCCTACAAAATAAGTGGAGACAGCAGCTATGGGCAAATAATTGATTGATGTAGATTATCAAGTTGCTATCATTTATTTAGAATTTTACAAGAAATGGTTAAAAATGGTACTTATTGATGGTGGTTCAGGTGTTAATATATTAATTGAGTCATTATGTGAGGAACTTCATTTGGATTGACTAGCCTCTGACACCATTTCAAGTAATGATGGTTGACCAACATCAGGTGCAACCATTCATTATTATTAGGAATCAAGAACTTAGAATATCAAACTCACCATTCAAAGTTAATTTTGGAGTTCTTTGATTGTAGCCATCCTCATACACGTACCCAATGATTCTTGGAAGACCATGATTAACAATAAAGAAATTGAAGAAAATTGAAGGATTTAAAATGATGGTGATTAAAAAATGAAAGTAGAAATATCATCTACCAATGATACATTTAAGGATGTTGCCTAGGTGGATTGATTGTTATATTCTAAAGTAGTTAATGTCACCAAAGCCTTGACAAACAATGAGGATGAAGATTTATTAAGACAAAATAGTATGATTATTCCTATCTTAGAAGTAGATGTAATTAAATTTGTTGTTTGTGGTGATTCTCTAAGCTAAGAAGATCTATGGAATCCAAGGAGGGTAAAATGTATTAAGAAAAAGATACAATATAAGAAAGACAAATGACAAGCTGAAGAAGTAAAAAAAATAGTTTTGGATGTTGAAAGGATGTTTGAATAATTGAAGAAGTAGAGTTGGTTCCTCATCGCTTCGAGAATAGCCTTGGGACTTCATAAAAGCATCAAACGTGGTGCCATTGTCTATGGGACTATTTAAGTCCATATAAGCTCTTCTTTAGCTTTCAACTAGACTTTCTTTGCCAAGAACTACATAACCCTCTGCTTGTTCCATATAGATCTCATCTATAAGATCTCCGTGCAAGAAAGTAGTTTTCCATGCTCTAAGTCCTCCATTGGAAAGAATCCAAGCAACATTCACAAGGTAGTAATCTTGACCATTAGAGAGAAGATTTCCTCGAAATCAACACCATGTTGTTTCTTAAAACCCTTTGCAACAAGTCTTGCTTTACACTTTGGAGAAGCACTATTTGATGTGAATTTCAGTTTATATTCCCATTTACATGGTAAAGCTTTCTTGCCCTTTGGAAAAGGTACTAAATCCCAAGTACCATTCTTGTGAATAGAATCCAACTCACTCTTCATGGAATGCTCCCACTTGACATGATCCTTTATCTGCATAGCCTCTTTATAGCAAGAAGGCTCACTAGCATCTATTAGCATAAAAAAATTCAAGCCTGGAACATATCTATCAAGTGGATGTGAGGCACATGCATAGCGTCTCAATGGTGGCTAAACTGAAACATTTGCAGATTGATCTGAGTGAACATTGTCTTGAACATCCCTATGTACATCATTTTTATGCATGCCCCCAAAGGACTAGTATCCTCAAACATCACTTTTCTCACTTGAACCTCCTTAAAGGGTTGATTATGCATTTTAGACTCATTGAAAATGACATCACTACTTTTGATCATTGATCGTGAGGATCCCATACATGATGTCTAAATTGGCCTTCTCAACCATGTCCAAGAAAAATGCATTTCTTTGACTTATGATCGAGATTTTGTCTAAGGTTCTTGGGTATATGAGCATATGCTTCACACCCAAAAACTCAAAGAAGATTATAATATGGTGGCTTCCCTCTCCATAACTCTTGTGTCGCTTTTAAACCTTTGGTAGTAATAGGTGAAAGGGTAATCACAACAATTAATACTGCTTCTTCCCAAAAGCCTTGTGAAGGTTTGCATGATGCAGCATAGAGACTATTGTACCTTGAATAGTTCTATTCATCCTTTCAATTACACCATTTTGTACTGGGGTATAAGGAGATATAAACTCTCTAGGAATTCCTCTAGACTGATAGAAAATGTTGAATTCATGTGATGTATACTCACCCCGATTACTCAACATAAAGCCTTCAACTTAGTTCCTTTTCTAGTATCAAGTAAACCAAGAAAGTTTTTGAAATTAGGGAATACCTCATCCTTCACTTTGAGAGGATATACCCATGCTTTTCTAGTAGCATCATCTATCAAAGTGACAAAGTAAAGAGAACCACTTAATGAACTTGTGGGCATAGGACCACACACATATGTATGAGCGAGCTCTAAAGGCTGAATTGAAGAGCCAATGTGTGTCGTGTACATTCCTAGTTTTCTTTCCATATTGACAATGCTCACGAATTGAAAAATAAGAGAAATATAACAGACATAAGTAGCCAAAACGAGAAAGATTTTCCATTCCACTACGAGATATATGGCCCAAATGGCCATGCCAAATACAAGCCATAAGTTGTTCAATAACAACTAACAAGTGTTCTTTTTATGAAATAGATAAAGGATAAAGTGAGCCAACTTTGCTTCCTTCTGCAATAACCATATTGCCCTTTAATATGCAAAAAGACTGAGCATAGAAAACCACTTTGTAACCAAGGTCATCAAGTTGACCAACTTACATCAAACTACATGATGGCATACATTATGCATAATGAATTTTGAACCATCAATGAACTACAAAACCATCTCTCCAAGCCTGATAACATCACACTGGTAAGAGTCACCAAGTCTTACAGTACCAAGAGACTTTGCTCAATGAGTAGAGAACCATTCTCTATGTGGTTTCACATAGAAAGAAACACTAAAATCTAGTAACCATGTGTGGCAAAGATAATCAACATAAGAGCCTCAATAGACATAGTACCATCAAGCGTCAACACATCAACATCATCAAAAATAACATTGATTTCTTCAATCTTCATGATTGAGGTAGATAGTGTAGGTAAGTATTTAACATGCCCATCAACATTGTGCCCTTTACTGTTAGCATTCTTTAATGCATAGAAGTCTTTCCCATTCTTTACCTTGTTCTTGCTCTTGCCACGTTGCTGATTCTTCCCTTGGTAAGAATCATGAACATTATACATATCTCCACTCTGAGTGCCAACCATAGATTTTCTATGAATCTCCTCACTCAAGAGTGCTCCACATATGTCATCATACACTACTTTACGACTAGGTGCACTATTACTAATAGTTATGCAAAACGTATCCCATGATGATGAAAAGCTACATAACAACAAGATTGCTTTCATTTCATTATCCATGTCCATTTTCGGAGCTTGTAATTGGGAGACTATAGTGTCAAACTCATTTAGATGAGCAACAACACTATTTGTGTCCTTCATGCAAAGGTCATATAACTTTCTCATTAAATACACTTTATTTGATGCCTTTTATTTCTCATATGTATTGCATAGCATCTTCCAAAGCTCCTTTGCACTTTCACAATAAAATACTATAAAGTAAACATCATCTCAGGTGCTAAGACGCGATAGAGTATTTATGATTGTGTGAAAAGTTGGGAAAATAGTACAGGGCCTCTGTCTAACAGACCCCTACCACTCCCAAGAACCCACGTGGCTAAGAGTTAAGGTGCTTTTAATATCACGGTAGTAGTGATCAGATCAACCAGTTAGCCTGTACACGGAAGAATAGAATGTTGGGTATGCCCAACATTCTAAAATATTCGAAGTCCGAATTCAGAAGTCTGTAGCCTTTAACGGCTAACATTTGGCGCCGTCTGTGGGAAGGTGGCATCTGATTGCCAGTCAACTGTGGGAAGGTGGCATCTGATTGCCAGTCAACTGTGGGAAGGTGGCATCTGATTGCCAATCAATTGTGGTAAGGTGGCATTAGATTGCCAGCGGTTTGTCAGAAGCAAACATTCAGTTAACACTCGATTTACTAGCAGTAGCAACAGACTCAGATTGTTGCAAACTGCTCAGATAGTGTTACTGCGCAATGATACATGCCGGTTACTCGGTCTGGCGAAACATATCCTAAGAACTATAAGGCTGAAGCGCGTAAAGCGCTAAAGACAGCCTTGAGAGAAGAAGGCATAACTCGATCTGACCCAGTGGTCAAGCAAATTGAGAACGTTACGATTGATTCCGGTCATATTCCGGTGGAATGATCACCGCCTTTGATACATTCTGGTGCTACTTCGACCCAACCTATCGAAGATATAGTAATCCCAGAACCTACCAAGACGCCGTTAGAAACCAGTCTAGCAATTTTGAATAAAGACTCAGACTTATATACGATTAGAAACACTCTAGGAAAAGAGAGTGGTAAAAGCGAAAAAACACTGCATTCTGGCGAAATTTCGGTTCATTCCGGTGATATTCCGGTGATAGAATCACCAACTGTAGGCCAAGGCTTCACCTTTTTCGCGGAATCCTCAGTCCAACCAGCGTGCTTGGAAGAAAGATTCCGGATATTGGATATCCAGAAGGAAGGAAAACTCTTCGAAGCAGAAATCCGACGCATTCTAAGTAAAAACATCACACCGGAAGGCACGCCATCCGGCGATAAAAATTCCGATAGTTCAACCAATCAACCTCAAGATACAGAAGGAAGGCCTAATACACTCACAATGAACGGACAACAACAGCAACAACAGTTATGTCAACAAAGGCCGCCTCCAACAGGAGTAACATACACGAAATTCGGTGGATTCCCAGGAGATGATCCGGATGCTCACGTACGCACTTTGGAGATAAGTTATGCAGTTCTTAACCATCCACCGGATCAGGCGTATAAGGCCATTGTTTTTCAATCCACACTGGTTAATGAAGCAGCTAGATGGCTTACGGAATACGATATTAATCATTTCGGTACCTATGACGTAGTACGAGACGCTTTTCTGCAACGATTCAGGCTAAAGAAGAATCCCGCTGAAATCTTTGATTATTTACAAAACAACCGACAGAAGGCAAATCAGACTGTCCAGGAGTATGCTACACTCTTTAGAACACACTTGCGGCAGATACCACAGGCCCACGCTAACTTACCTAATGATGTCATCACTCAATGGTTCATCAATGGCTTAACCCCACAACTGAAACAGATCATGATCATAAGATGTGTCGGAGCTATGACGCTGGATGCACTCATTGCCATGGCTCTGCAACTGGAATCCAAGGTCGGTGGATTTACAGAAGATCTGGAGTGGTTAAAAACAAACAAAACTATGGCTGAAGACATAACCAGACAAGTATACTGCATCACATGCAAAAATTCAGGTCATACTAGTGCCAATTATGCACTAAATCAAACGTTTTGCGCTATCTGCAACACTGCCGGACACACCATCGGAAACTCTGTTTACAACGCTAGAATACAGGGAACAACAACGATCAATGTAGTTATACAAGAACATGGACAGCCAGCGAATCACTATGTGCCTCCGCAATTGAGAAACAATCAACCTCAAGGATATCGGAACTACCGAGGACAGAGGAACAACAATTTTAATACAAACCGCTGGCAGAACGGACCACCACCGGAAAATCCCAATCTACCACCACCACGCTGTCATTTTTGCGGCGAATTCGGACACATCAGAAGATTTTGCAAAGATGTAGCTGAGTATGATCAAAGGAAGAAGGAGCGACAAAACCCAATGGCCAACATGGTACAAATCACACCAGTAGAAACACAGACTGCTACAGTCCAGACCCGATCCGGTAAACAACTGCAGTCGGTAGCAGAAATATTCGAACCTGGGATACGAGAACAACATAGGATGTATGACAAGGCTAGTCACTGGACCGCAACTGAACCACCAGTGTTCCCAGAACCTATTCCGGTGACTCAGGCTTCGTCAACAAAGGAAGGAACGCAACAAAAGGAAGCAACAGCGGAGCCATCATCAGCAGTAGGCATAACAGCAGATACTTCTGCATCAGCGGAGACCTCAAGTTCAAAGGAGCAGGACAACCAATCTCAACAGGCCTGGGAAATTTTATCCAAGGCATCTATCACCCTGCCTCTGGGCCAACTTCTGGCATTAGTACCTGGGATTCGACAACAGTTCCAGCAATAGTTCAGTCCGGTGCCTTCTTGTATTCCGGCAACAGCAGCAGTTCAACCGGAACCTGATTCTACCGTCGAAATTAACCAGGGAATCCAAATACCAAAAAGATCTATCAAATGCTCGAAGAGAACACGATGCCTACTACAAAACGATCGAATTTCAGAACCAGCAACTCGAGCAACTCGATAATCAATTACGAAATCAGCAGGAACGAGTCACGGATATGCAGGCGAAAGTCACCGAAATGAAGACATCCCGCGACGCTGCATTATCGAACGACTTCTATTTACAAGAGGCCTTCCTACAGAACCAGGCCGAAATTTTGTTAACCCAAGCCATAGCTCTTAGCTCCGTTAGAACGGACGCCCAATTATTAGAACCAACCACTTTAGTTCAAATGATAGAAACCATTAAAAAGAAAATTACCCGAACGTTTAGGCTCACCCGAAATACGTACTTAGAAGGACTCGTCGCAGAACCATAGGAACCTGCGGGTTCGAGTCCACCGTGCGTGCCAGTGTTAGACGGCCGCCGAATAAGGACAAATGTACTAGGACAGGCGTCTTAAATATAAAAGAACCTTTCGGGAAACGCGCAGGTAACTAAAGATTCGCGCACCCTTGTAAAAAAATCTTCTATATAAAGCAATGAGAAAAGAGTGGCCGAGAGCCCGTTCTTTTTTGGAATTGTGAGCGTGCTGGTTGAATCTGTGTGTAGATGAGAAGATTGAGCTTGGCTTTGTTCTGTTCGTATCGGTCTATTATACTATTCTCCCTGTAGTGCAAAATTACGATTCAGTGGTCTTGTGTTGTGAATCTGTTTGGTGATAGTTATATGCGGTTCTGGATTTTATTACGGAATAAGTGTTGTTTATCAATCTTCTATTGACAAGGGATTGTGTAAGGCCGAAGTGCCCTATTTGCGTGTTAGCCTTTTTCTGTTAAGTGACCAGGTTCGATACAATAGTCTGCGTTCACTGTGGATTCCGATCCCAGCAAGGACTCCTATCGGTAAGGGTCTGTACACAAATGATAAGTTCGTGATGAATCGACTGTTGGTAGGACCTTGTTGCTCGAGTTTGGCATACGGTAAGTTTGCATACCTTCGAGTATAGCTGTCGGTTGTGTTATCGTTCGGTATACCTCCCTGTCACGAAGAGGTGCATATTAAGTAGCATTCGGTTAATGAAGTTGAGTATTCTATTAGTTATAAGTCAGAACCGGACTACTGCTCTGTTACTATAGCAAATCCAGTCCGGAAGTTCTAAAGCCCCAGTACGCCGAACAGTTATCAGTGTTCAGAGTCAAGTACTGAGCTAAGACGCGATAGAGTATTTATGATTGTGTGAAAAGTTGGGAAAATAGTACAGGGCCTCTGTCTAACAAACCCCTACCACTCCTAAGAACCCACGTGGCTAAGAGTTAAGGTGCTTTTAATATCACGGTAGTAGTGATCAGATCAACCAGTTAGCCTGTACACGGAAGAATAGAACGTTGGGTATTGCCAACATTCTAAAATATTCGAAGTCCGAATTCAAAAGTCTGTAGCCTTTAACGGCTAACAATCCTCTTATGATCAACATCAAAGGCTTTATGCAAAAATGTAACTACTATATCAATGACCACATGGACGTACATAAGCATATACATAGACGTGTGTGTAGTGTGTATGTGCTCAAATATGCAGTAAAATGGCACTTAAAGGCTGAATTCATAGCCCAAACGCTAGCCAAAAACATGTGCAAGTGTCTTTCAATTCTATTCTTTTGGCTCAAAAAACATGCATAAACTTGCAGTGGCTGCTCCCATCATAACGAACCTTTCAAGAAACCTGTAAATTTACTAGTATGGCTAAACAAAACAGCCCCAAAGGTGAATATATTTTCTCAAAGAATTACAAAAAGAACTCTTCTTGATGTTCTTGAAATGTTTAAAGAGAACTATGCACGAAAGTACTCCAAAACGGCTCCAACAATCACCCCAAAAATGCTTCAAAATAGGCTTTGAAAGCAAATAATGAAGCTTTGAGGGTCCCAAAACATGTTCAAGGTAATGTTAACCTTAGTCTTTCCCCTTCTTCAGACACCGCAAGAGTGTATCTTAGTGGCAAGAGAGCTTGTCTATTAAGCAAGCTTCCGGGGTAACAAACTAGATTGGGTGACCTCTCGGGAAGTGTTGAGAACCTCCATCTTCCTTGATCATTGAGGTCCTCCCTCGCACGTAGCCAAGGGCATCAATGGTGAATTCAGTGACTCAGATGAAAAGTTATGCCAAGGTCTATGCCTTGGTCGTCACCTTAGTCATAAGGCCTTGTAGAAAGCCTTGGGTGGGTGGGTAGGTTTACTTCAATGAAAGTTTAAATGAATGTTGAAATTGTAGCCCACAATATGTCACTTTGATGGAAATTCTGATTGCATGAATGGATTCAAGATGGGGGGTAAAATCTCACCACACCTAACAAACCTAGTGGAAATGCTTTTTGAGTATTGAACTTGACATTTCTATGCTTTCAAGTTGCTTTGCACTATTAAAGTGCACATGCAATGCGACACGGAAAACCAAAAATTGAGAAGGAGCCAAAATTGCTCTGATATCATGGTTGGGTGTGTGCAAAAGTGCGAGAGACACACAAGAAACACACACAAGGAGAAGAAATGCAACAAGACACATGGAGAAGACAGATGGCTAGAATAGCTCTCCCTATTGATGATTAACGAAACTAAAGTAAGAGCTGAATAATATCCCTAAATACAAAGTACCATCACATATGAGTGTATCATGTATGTGGTAACATGGGGAAAAAACCTCTAGCCAACACTAGAGTAAAAAGTGCCCATGTATAGGGAAAAGGTTCACATCAAAGCTATTGGAGGAACACATAAGTGTGAGAACAATGTTGTACCGATTAAACATCAACGATATTGAATGAATCCAAATTATGCCAGAAAGTGAAAGATGAGTTGGAAAAGTTGTTAAATGCATGATTTTAGATATTTGTGCAAGGATATCGAATGGCTATCATCAATTCTGGTAGTGTCAAATAAGAATGGAAAAATTTATGGATATGTGGATTATAAGAAACTAAATATAGCCACAATAACAATTCCATTTTCAACATTATTTTAGATTCAGTGGCATGAGAAAAATAGTACAATATTTTGGATGGTTTTAGTGGGTATAACGAGATATAGATGGCCGAAAATGATGAAGAGAAAACCACTTTTTTTTTATAGTATGGGGGATGTATCCATCAAATGTGATCACATTTGGACTAAAGAACATTTCAAAAGTGGGTAATCCAAGTTTTCTAGCCTTTTTTTTATTACTTCATTAATGCGTAAGCGAGTTGAACATATTTATCACTCGGAAGTATGTTTTCAAAGATGCTACAAGTTTTGTTTATCATTAAATCTTGCAAAGTGTGCATTTGTGCTCAAACGTTGTGCCTTATTAGGCAATCTTATTAGTAAAGAAGGAATATCCACTGACTCCCAAAAGATTAAACAAAAATGTGATGTGAAGCCTCAAAGAAAAGTTAAATAGGTCATTATATTTTAAGGAAAAATAAAGTGGCATTGTCATTTTCTATGATATTTGGCTCATGTCTCTATGCCATTAAAACAATTGACAAAGAAAAGGCAACCATTTTTCTAGGGGCAAGATCAGCACAAATTGTTCTAGAAGCTGAAGAAGATGCCAATGATTGCACCAACCTTGGTACCACCATCTTCCAAATGATCATTTAATTTGTTTGTAGATGCATCCCAAATAGCTGTGGGGAAGTGTTAATGCAACAATATGGAAAAGCTAGTGCAAGTCAATATATTATGCAATTCGTGTATTGAATAAATAAAAAGCTAATTACGCAATTATAGAAAAAGAATATTTGGAAATGATCTTTGGATTATTCAAATTCTAGCATTATCTTTTGGCTGGAAAGGTAGTGAATCATGTTTATCATCAAGCACTCATGTTTCTAATCAAGAAACTACATTAATTAGGATGATTCGCTAGATGGGTCTTTGCAAGAATTTGATTATTACATGCATCGTTATGGTGGCTATAAGTATTCAAAGATTCATTCCCCTGAGCAATGTGAGAGGTATGGTAGACCTCTGGATATGACTAGGATTCCTTGACAACCAATACCACCATTAGAAGCATCTATGAAATGAGGACTATATTTTGTAGGTCTAATAATTCTTCTCGCTAAACCATCAAGAAATAGATAAATATTAGTTGTTATAGATTGCTACTGTAAGTTAGTGGAAGAATTGACAATGAAGGATATAAAAAATCAAGTGATTCAAACATTAATGGATACATATATGATTTTGCACGAAAGTTGATCATGTACTACCCACATACAAATGGGCAAGTTGAGTCTACTAATAAGACATTGATATGGATCCTCATAAAAATAATGTCAAATCATCATAGAGACTGGGATGTTAAAATACATGCTACTTTATGGATTTTTGTACAACATATATATTAATAATAGGAATGACAACATTCAAATTAGTTTATGGTTTGGACGCTATTTTACCCATGGAATTCATTGTTCCTAGTTGTAGCTATCAATAATGATCATCTAATAAAAATTCACAAATTGAAAGATAATAGACTTGTTACCACTTTAAAAGAAATGACGACATGCATCCTACATGAAAATAAGAAGACATACTTGGGTGGACGAAAACACTAAACATAAAATTTTTCAACCACATAATTGGGTGCTACTTTATAACATCAAACTGGGTAAATGGGGTAGTAAGATCAAATTACAATACATAGGGCCATTTTATATTATAAAGCAATAGGGAGCAACTAGATACTTTCTATAGGATCATCAAGGGAGAATCTTTTTTGAAACCTATCAAAAGATACTGTCTCAAGCTCTATTAATTTGTATTTCCATATGTTGATTTAATCATAATAAAACTTGCCTAGGTTAGAACTACATTGTACGAGGAAGGAGAAGCATCAAATATTGATCGGTATACCTTTCCACAACCAAATGTGCAAAGTTCTATTTCATTTTTTTATACACAAATTCAATTTTCACTTCACAACTTATTTGTTCAAGAAAGATGCAAGACATTAAGTATTTTTGGATTTAAGAATTAGCGTAAGAGTGTGTCTTCCATAGGTGCAAAGCTCGACTATCCGAGCACTTGCCCTTCGTACATAGATGAAAAGAAACTTGTTTTCAAGGAATTCGGTACATAGGTCACCTCTAGGGAAAGGGGAATGGATTTTTTTCTTTTCTCCACTCTAGAGTGTTGGAGTTTGGGGTCTGCAGAAGCACGAGAACAACATAAGGAAGAAGAAGAAGAAGCTTGGAGCACAATGCACAATATAAAATACTAAATGTAGTACCAAGTGAATGTACAAAGATATGTGACTCATTAGGGTTATAGGCGTATATACAATCCGAGGGAAAAAAAACTCCTAAAGAGGGAAAAAAAGTTCCCCGATGGTCCAAAGTGTTTTCACACACATCACTACCCAAATATGTCAACAAATCCACCTTGGGTGATGTGGTGAACAAGGAGCTAGCACTCATGTATAAGGAAGTACCAAGCTATGTAGAAAGAGATCAATCCACAAAAGGAAGGAAGCCCAAAGCTTTGTCACAACAACCATCCTAGTCAGAGTCTAAAAAAGCATGTAAATATGGCAGTAGTGATCCCCCCTTGGGATAAAACAATCCAAGTAGCCATGTACCACTCAAGTAGCGAAAGATCCACTTAACTATCTGCCGATGCTGAACACCTTGGCAATGCATAAACCCAATCATCTTAGAGACAACAATTTTGAATATCAGGCTAAGTTATGCATAAGTAAATCTAGCATCCAACAAAATGGTGATAGCGAACAACATCAAATGCATTTGTGGCATCATGAAGACTCATTGGTAAAACTGTTTCCAAACGAGTGGCAATAGGTTTGCAACCTTCAAGTCCAAAATGCTGCAATAATGTGTCAATATATTTTGTTTGACAGAGAGCTATTCCACCATCAACTTGCATAAGTTGAATGCCCAAATACCTTAAAACGAGAAATACGCTTCTCATTAGGACAAGTGAGAGCAGCTTGTTGTTTTTCTCCTTATTCCTATTCTCAGTGTTTCAAACCATAATACAGGCTAGCTTGTTCGATCTCTGGTCTATTTTCTTGTGTATAGTTGTGCGAGTTCCATCTCTTTTTAAAGAGTGTCAACTGAAGTGTATCCAATGGGCAATGTAGGTGCAAGACGGTTAAGTTGGACATTTTTAGTGTCTATTCTTATTTTCTATGACATAATTCTGTTGCAAACCTTAGTATCTCCATGACCAAAATCCACTAACCCCTATCCAAGTATGGAAGAACCACCTGAAACAGTATTGACTACATACAATTGAAGTATGAGCTCCACAATTTTGCCAAACTAGGTAGGATCAAGGGCTTGGTGATTCTAATCATCTAGAAGTGCTTGAACCATCTATGACCAAAACCTACTTGTTTCATACTTCCTTAGTCCAGTACGTAGTATTATTGTTTGTAATAGGTTCAAAGAGAAATAGCAACATATATTAGATTCAAAAATAGCTCAAGGCAACTTAGCATCACTCTTGTCTCATATTAATATCAACTTCCCCATATTTAAGGGAGCTTTGATAAAAGACCCTGATGATTACATTAGATGTTTTCTTGCTTTGTGCAAAAGCCACAACTTGGAAGGAACAATTGATGCCTTCATGGAATTGTTTCCAGCAACCATGGATTGACTCGCTAACAAATGGTTCAATCACTTTGATGAAGATTTTTTTCGAGACTTGGCAAGCCTTGAAAGATGCGTTCTCTTTTGCTTTTTGTCTAGGGAGCTCAATTGAACAACTATTGGATGAGTTGGAGAACTTGCACTTAAGAAAAGGTGATTCATTTCCAAAGCTAATGATGAGAAATTAAGGCCGTAGTGGCAAAGTTACGAGCTGCTCCCAGTGGCTTGCTCATCAAGAAATGGCTTGAGAAGGTGCTTCCACTCAACATGAGGCACAAACTTTGCAATATATTAGCACCAAGCACCCCAGTAGAAGATTTTGTGGCCATGGCAACCAGGATTGAGCAAGCCCATGTGCACTTCAATGACTCCACTTCTCATGTTGAACAGTGGAATGACTACCTAGGGCAACAAAGATTTACGAATGCCGAAGAAGATACCATTGACAAGCTCAGGGAAGAGATCAAAGAGATCAAGGAACTAGAGACAAAGGCCAGCCTTTGGTATGCAATATGTCATCAACAAGGGCACCCCCTACATAGAATGCCCTAATAAGGTAATCTACTATTTTTCTTGCAAATGGGGACATGGGCTTGTAGTTGCTACTATCTAAAAGGAATGGTAGAGTTGCAACCACCTAACAAAATATAATGACACATTGTTGCAACATTTTGGGCTTGAAGATTACAAACCTATTACTACTCCATGCAAACAAGTTTGTGGTTGATTCTTCATGATGCTCAATATGCATTTGATGGTGTTTGCTATTACCATGATATTGGATGCTTGATTTACTTATGCATAAATGGGTGTAATATGTATTTTGTTGTCTCTCAAATGAGGAGGTTTATGCATTGCCCAAATTTCAAGCATTTGCAAGTGGTTAAGTGCCTCTTTCACTACTTGAGTGGTACTCGACTACTTTGATTGTTTTTTCCCATGGGGGATCATTAACGCCAAATTTACATACTTTTTCTAATGCAGATTGGGTTGGTTTCTATGAAATTTTTCTGTCCAATAGTGTTTTTTGCTTCATGCTTGGTAGCTCATGCATATCTTGTTTGAGCAAAACATAACTTACTATGGCCACTTCTAGTTGTGAGGCTGAGTAATATAGGGCACCTTTCAAAGCAATTTGTTGAGTGTGTGTGGATCTGATGCCTTTTAGCTGATTTGCATGTTTCTAAATCTTCTTCCACCATCTTCGTTGATGGTTTGAGTGCATTGGAAGTAGAGAAGAACCATATGTTCGTGTGATGAGGTGATGGTATAGGTACAAAGATGAGCTGGTGCTACAACAAACCTGCTCTAAACCATTCAATGCGACTCCATGGATACTTTATATGCTTCCTAAGCTTCCCAAAAAATGCATAAGGAACCATCAATCCCTTTGGAACATCATTACTAAAAGTTTTCACCAAAACAAATAACTTCTATTTGCAAGAATTGTGAGGAACGTTCTATTTTTTTATGAGAAGGTTAGAAAATGTTTTTCAGAGCTCACAACCTTGTATGAATTGATGAGAGAGCTTTTATAAACTTCTAATTGAAGTGCATAGCTACCTAATGAAATTTAGTTGATGAGTTTATCTACACATACAATAAGAAATGAATCTAATAATTCTGGGGGTTCACCTTGAATTTTCAAGAATAAGAAGGTGTGCAGAGCCATATACATATACACATACATAAACATATACATATAGGTCTACATATACATATACATATACATATACATAAACATATACATAAACATATACATATACATATTCATATACATATACATATACATATACATATACATATACATATACATATACATATACATATACATATACATATACATATACATATACATATACATATACATATACATATACATATACATATACATATACATATACATATACATATACATATACATATACATATACATATACATATACATATACATATACATATACATATACATATACATATACCATATACATATACATATACATATATGTATACATATACGTATACATATACCTTTACATGTATGTATACATATACCTATATGTATACGTATACATATACCTATACATATACTATATGTATACTATATGTATACCTATGCATATACAATATGTATACCTAAACATATACGTATACGTATACATATACATATAGGTCTTTAGAAGCACACAAAAAACACAAGGAAGACGAAGAAGCTTGCGGCACAACATACAATATTGAATGTATTACCAAGGAATGTACAAAGATAAGTGACTTGTTAACATTGTTGGAGTTTGAGGTCTTTAGAAGCACACAAACAACGCAAAGAAGACGAAGAAGCTTGGAGCACACCATACAATAGTGAATGTATTACCAAGGAATGTACAAAGATAAGAATACTTCATCAACAAAAATCAATTACTTCTTCAAATCTTTGATCTTTGTCAAAAAACTACCCATGGGATCTCGTTCATTCATATGCTCACCCTCCAACTATTTTTGGAGGCAAGAAACACGAGCCTCATTTCTTACCTGGTATAAAGTGGTAAGCATATACCAACCATCCTTTGTTATTTTTCAAGAGGAAATGTGAGGAATAATGGAACATTTCATAGACCAAGCTATCAATGCATGCGCCTGAGCATCTCTGCGATCCCAACAAATTTGCTCTATAGTAGGTGTAGTGTTACACCGCCGGAATGTAATTGTAATTAATAGAAAATATAATTGGAAAAGACCCACATCGAAAGGATGTAGCGTAACATTTGTAACTCTTTGATAATGAAAGTGTGAAGAAATAGATGCACAGGAGAAGCACAACGCCAGGCTACGGTTGCGTGTCAATAAAGTGTGTGCAAGTATTTTAATTGAGCTAGCTTGCATATATATATATATGTGTGTGTGTGTGTGTATATATATATATATATATATATATATATATATATATATATATATATATATATATATATATATATATATATATATATATATATATATATATATATATATATGTGTGTGTGTGTGTGTGTGTGTGTGTGTTCATAAATGTGTATACGAGGACCCAAGAAGCATATCTTACAGAACATAGTGTATAATTATTATAAATAAACAAAGGAAAATTTTTAAGTCACCTAAATTTTCTAAAGAACTACAAATTTCAACTTACAATTCGTTTTGTAAGTTAGTATCCATGGCTAGAATCAAGGAGATTGTTCGTATATTAAAGAATTTTGCGCGCATTGTGATATGAAAAAATCAACCATTCTAGCTTCCACAAGTCCGAGATGCATGATTTGGCCTCCAATAAAATGGAATCCCAAGGAAGTCCAAGTTATTTACATCATAAATGGATTCTATTGTTGCGAAGTATGTAGGGAAGCCTAATGAAGACATTCAACTAGTTGAGTATCATTGTGTTGCATGTTAGAGTTTGAGGTCTATGGAAGCATGCGAAAAACACAAGGAAGAAGAAGCAGCTTGGAGCACAACACACAATACTGAATGTATTACCAAGAGAATGTACAAAGATAAGTAACCCATTAGGGTAATTGGCATATATACAAGCCGGGGGAAAGAAACCTCCTAAAGAGGGAAAAAAGTGCCTCGACAATCCTAGTATGTTCACACATAATTACCTAAATATATCAACAAATCCCCCTTAGGAGTGATGCAGTGAACAAGGAGCTGACACTCATGTATAAGGAAGTGCCAAGCTATGCAAAATCAATCCACAAAAGGATATTATCCCAAAGCTTTGTGAAAAGCTTCAAAATTCTCCCTAGGTAGAGCCTTTGTGAAAAGTTCTAAAATGTGCTCCTATGTGGGCACATATGCCAAACTAATCTCTCTAGTAGAGAACCTCTCCCTGACATAATGATAGTGCACCTCAATGCGCTTAGTGCAATCATGGAACACACGATTCCTCGCAATTGTCAATGCGCTCTGATTGTCAGTGAAGATGGTGGTGGCAGAAGACTTACCAACACCAAAATCATCCATAAGTTGTCTGAGCCACACTCACTCAATAATCACTCCCTTTACTTAGCCTCACAACTAGAAGTGGGCATAGTAGGTTGCTTCTTGCTCAGCCAAGATATACATGAGCTACCAAGCATGAAGCAAAAGCCACTATTGGACACATGAGTGTCACAACAACCAACCCAGTTAGAGTCAGAAAAAGCATGTAAATCTAGCAATGGTGATACTCACTTGGGATAAAAAAATCCAAGTATCCGCATACCACTCAAGTAGCAAAAGATGTGCCTAACCACCTACCAATGCTTCACACTTCAGCAATGCATAAAATTGAGCATCTGTGAGACAACAAACTGAATATGAGGTTGATTAATGCATAAGTAAATCAAGCATCCAACAACTTGCTAATAGAGACTAGCATGAAATGCATCTCAACCATCATGAAGAATCAACCGTAAACTTGTCTGCATAAGATTGGCTAAGGTTTACAATCTTCAAGGCCAAAATGCTGCAATAATGAGTCAATATATTCTTTTGACACAAAGATATTCTGCCATCAACTTGCATAAAGTGAATGCCCAAATAATGATGCAAGTGCCCCAAACCTCAAATGAAGCATGAAAATCAGCCTTAAAATTAGCAATATGCTTCTCAATAGGTCCAGTGAGTAGCATGTAATGGACATAGACAACAATGATTAGAAGCACATCATTTGCAAGCTTAACATATAAAGTGCTCTGAGTTGGACTACTCTCAAAACCATGTGCAATTAGGTGGGCATGTATCTTTTCATACCAAGCACGTGGTGCTTGCTTCAAACCATATAATGCCTTCTTCAACTTGCACACTTGGTTTTCATGCCCTTTCTGCACAAAGCCATGGGGCTAAAAAACATACACTTCTTCATGCAAGTCACCATTCAGAAATGTATTTTTAATGTCCAATTTATGTAAATTCCAACCATGATGAGTTGCAAGTGTGCTACAAACAGTAGTCATTCAGCATGTAGAAGCAAAGGTCTCATCAAAATCAATGCCTCTTTCCGGAGCATAACTCTTTGCAACAAGCCTAGCCTTATACCTGTCAATTGATCGATCAGGCTTATGCTTGAGCTTGTATGGCCACTTAGTGCCAATGGCCTTCTTGCTAGGAGGCAAGTCACATAAAGAACATGTACCATTTTTCATTATAGCATCATATTCTGATTTCATAGCAGGCATTCAATTTGTAGAATATTGTGCTTCATCAAATGAAACAGGCTCATTCTCATCACAGAGACTAAAGGCAGCCATAGCATAGCAATCTGATGCAAAATAGGCACTATGCGAGCCTGAATGAGTACTATATTTTCACATAATCCTAGTAGGAGATGGTTGAACCATGCCGTTAGAGAGAGGATTAGGAAGTAATCCTCAACCATGGCATTTGGGGCAAGTGGTTAGCCCATCGCACTCCTAACCGGGAGGTTGAGAGTTTGATTCCCAACATTGGTATTAGAGTCTAGTTGAGAAATTGGGCGAGATGGAGGTCAACTCCTCATTCATGGGCACTTGGAAAAAGCGGTTATCCATGGTGAGTGTGAAACTAGCTTTGGATGAAGGTGCATGGGCATTTGGGCACCCACGGAGGGTGGGATAGTTCCAAATTTGGTCCATGTGCTAGAGTTTGAGTTGGTGGAAGCGCTCATTCATGGAAAGTGGGTCCAAGAGTTAGAAGGATCCACAAGTGAGCATTGAGGACAATGCTCAGTCTAAGGGGGAAGGAATTTCACATAATCCTAGTAGGAGATGGTTGAACCATGCCTTAAGAGAGAGGATTAGGAAGTAATCCTCAACCATGGCTTTTGGGGCAAGTGGTTAGCCCATCGCACTCCTAACCGAGAGGTTGTGAGTTCAATTCCCAGCGTATATGATATAGATGCATCTAATTTGCTATCATGCAAAGTCTACACTAGCCATTTAGGCATAATTTCTACCTCCTCAATATCAGCTCTCTCATAAAAAAGTGCATCATGTAAATCTGGATGAGAAATGGAATGATCCACATCATCACATGAAAATTGAAAAGGCTAACCAAAATGCATTTAGTTTGTGGATGATAAAAATGAAAACTTTTGCTTTCAAAATTGTACCCAACAAAAATACATTTCATTGCTTTATCATCCAATTTCCTATGTTGTTGTTTAGGCACTAATGTATATGCCAGACAACCAAAAACATGCACATGAGCAACAAATTTCTTACCACCATGCCAAGGCTCATATGGAGTGATGGATTGCAATGCTTTAGTGGGACACCTCTCAAGTACATATGCTGCACACATAACAATCTCAAGCAAGAAAGTATGTGGCAAAGCCTGACTCTTGACAATGCACCTCACCATCTCCATGACTGACATGCTCTTCCTTTTAGCAACTCCATTCTATTGAGGTGTATACGGCATTGTACACTCATGCTTTACCCCAAAGCCAACCATAAATGCATTAAAACCCCTTGATCACAATGGAGGGTGCCCATTTTACATCCTGATAGATTTTCAACCAAAACCAAAAACTGTTTGAAGCACATAAACACTTTGGAATTTTCTTTCAATAGATATACCCATGCATGTCTATAAAAATCATCGATGAAAGTCAGGAAGTAAAGATAGTTCCCAAAAGAGGGTGTCTACATAGGATCACAGACATCACTATGAACAAGCTACAATTTTTCAGTAGCTCAAAAACCATCTTTGGGGAAGGAGAAATGCTACATTTTTCTCAAAATAGAGCCTTCACATACATGTTTATGAGGGCCTCAAGTTTGGGCAAAGAGGACACCATTTAAGATTTCTACAGGCATAACAAATTAGCAAAACTCAAAGGACCAAAGCGTGCATGCCAAAGCTTTGCATCTGGCATAGCTTCAACATCTTGAACTGCACATGTTGAATCATTCATAGATTTTGCATAATCTATGAGTTTATATAACCTAGAACGTAAAATACCAGAAGTAGTAATGATGTTTCCATTTGACAGATCATGAACTGTACATCTCTCATCAACAAATTTCACGACCAAGCCAATCTTGGCAAAGTTGAAACTAATAACAGATTCTTGTTTATCTCTAGCATAAATAAAGCATCTGACAATGTAAAAGAACTATCGTCAACAGTAGTCAGAATGATCTTACCAACTCCCATGATAGGATAAGAGGATTTGTTGGCACATGTGACAATGTTCCCAATAGGGGTAGGCTTGAGTGAAGTGAAGAAACTGAACTATGAGGTTATATGTTTGGTTGACCCACTATGAAGGTACCAAATATCTAAGTCTACTACAGACCTGCACTGTTCATGAGAACATGGGTCATAATTGCAAATAGTGGTAAATGCCCATCCTTCATTCTACACAAGATTAGAAAACTTTGTTTTGGATGTAGAGGCCTCTGCAACAGCCATTCCAACCTCTTTCTTCTTTGCCTCTTTTGTAGCTAGTTTTAGACAACTCATTATGACATGATCATTTTCTTTACAATATTTGCAAAACAATTTCTACTTTTTTGTTTTCTTCTAGTCTTTGTCACCCTTCTTTGATTGTCTAGAATTAGTAGATTTCTGCTTACAAGTAGAAGATCTCCATTTACCTTTGCCCTTCTAACTAGCCAGGAAAGCTTGATCTGCAACATGCATAATGGACCTGTCCTACCTAAACTCATCTTCGTGCAATAGAATAGAGACTAACCCCTCAAAGATTAAGGCATTTGGATTTCCTTTCATAAACAATCAAAGAGTAGAAGCAAAACTCTGATATGAATCTGGAAGACCATTCAGAACAGTCTGCACAAGCGAATTGCCAGGCAAGACTTCATTAGTAGAAATCAACTACTCCTTCAAATTTTTTATCTTTGTCAAAAATCTATCCATGGAATCTCCTTCATTCATGTGCTCACTCTCCAACCATTTTCGAAGATAAGCAACACGAGCCTCATTCCTTTCCTGGTACAAAGTGGTTAATGTACCCCAAGCATCCAAGTTTGGTGTTTTGCAAGAGAAAATGTGGGGAATAATGGCACGTTTGGCAAAAAAGGCTATCAATGCATGTGCCTAAGCATCTCTAAAATTTCAAAAAAGTTTCTCTATAGTAGGTGCAGCAAGAACCGTAGCATGAATAGGAATCTGAGTAATATTATCTTCAATGCCATCTGCATTACCTTCAGTAATTGTATTTGTAGGTGTAAGAGGGCATTTCTCAACAACCTGCACAATATTCCACAATCCTTTTGCAACAAATACATAATGCATCATATATGCCCATAATGGGTAATTGGTACCATCCAACTTATCCTCAACATCCAACATACGGAATACATCACTACTTTCATCCATGGCCACTGATGAAAATACCGTGATGCAAAATAAATGACTGTATCTCAAAAAGTTGAACATAACTACCATGTCTAGTTCTACGTTCAAGATGCTTATACTAGTGAACCGAGACCTATATATATCTTTGGCACAAACATAAAAAATTGCCTACACAGACACTTTGATAGTGCATTCAGAGGTTGAAATGAGCTCAAAATCACCCTGACTATGCTCACCAAATTTCATGCAATTCTAAGACTGATTGGACGGGTGTTGACAATGCCTTAAATGAAACAATGACCTACTTTGATACCAATTGTTAGAGTTTGAGGTCTGCGGAAGCATGTGAACAACACAAGGAAGAAGAATCTTGGAGCACAATATATAATAATGAATGTATTACCTAGAGAATGTACAAAGATAATCAACCCATTATGGTAATAGGTGTATATACAAGCCAAAGATAATTACTAAGAGAATGTACAAGAGAATCTTGGAGCACAATACATAATACTGAATGTATTACCAAGAGAATGTACAAGGATAATTAACCCATTATAGTAATAGGTGTATATACAAGCCAAGGGGAAAAACCTCCCAAAGAGGGAAAAATGTGCCCCGACGGTCCTAGTGTGTTCACACACATCACTACCTAAATATATCAACATTGCAATAGAGGGACAAGTTGAGTATACTAACAATTCTTTTGAAGGATTTGCCAACATTGAGAATATAGAAATGGTGAGTGACACAACCAATAAGGGAAAGATATAAATCTAAAGTAAAACAAAACATTGTGAATATATATATATAAAGAAGATGATGGGGAGAACATTGATGCTACATGTAATACCAATGACAATATGTAAACTCAAGTAGTGTATGAAGATTTGCAAGAAAGGCTCTAGAAGGGAAAAGAGGTATACAACAAGGGCATTAGGAAGAAGAAGATTGCATAGTGGTAGAAGAGATCTAATACAATCTTGAAATAAGAAAGCATGAACACATAGTGGAATAGCATGAGCAAAGCACACATTTTAAACATGTCACTGCACCATGGACATGTCAATTTGAGGCGTCACCAAATAGGAGGTCCAAGTAAAAATTCAACCTAGGTAGTGATCCTCTATGAGAGGTACACATATATTGAAATACCGTAGGTAATTTTTCTCTATGAGAGCTGTAAAGACCTCAAAAGTGTTGGAAATCAAACTCCAACCTTGGGAGCTTATGGACAAGACTATTAAAGACATTTGGATCCTTGTGGAGCAAGGAGTCAAGCACAAGATGTTGAGCCATTCATTTGAATTTGACTCACCCTCATATCTCTCATCAACCTACATATAACACCTTAGGTGTATTCAATCCTAGAATATAGAAAATGAGTATCGTACCTTTTAGGGAAACTTTTTCAACTTGTATAAACACTCCAATAACCTTAAATTGAGGTGATCTTAGGTGCACTAGTCTCTTGAGGATGGCAATAAGCTAGTAGCCCCCTTGCTAAGCTAGTCCACTAGTTATTTGAGTCATTTTCATCAGCTTCAAGTTTCCATTTCTACTACTCTGTTTTTACAGTCAAGTAGCTAGTTAGCTTCATTTTGGGAGTAGGTTTTCTTCTTTCTATGTTATTGAGGTCCCATAATGTTTGAAGTTTCAGAAAGATAATTAAGAATTGTAAAGTCTACTCAAAGCTTTGGTTTCAACTCTGCATGATCTAAGAGAATCTCTATCTAGAGTGGATAGTGGTCATTGTGTGAGTATCTCGTGAAGGCAATTATTAGTATTTCTTTGTGGAATTTATTGCAACATTCTTTCTTTAGGTTTGTGCAACTATTTTAAGTGAGCTAACTTGCATTTGGTGTATATATATATATATATATATATATATATATATATATATATATATATATATATATATATATATATATATATATATATATTATATATATATGTATGTGTGTGTGTATGTATATATGTATCTATGTATGTATGTATGTGTATATGTATGTGTGTGTGTGTGCGTGTGTTCATATATGTGTATACAAGGACCCAAGAAGCATCTTATAAAACATAACGTATAATTATTATAAATAAACAAAAGAAAATTTTCAAGTCACCTAAATTTTGTAAAGAACTAAAAATTTGAACTTACAATTCATTTTGTAAGTTAGTGTCAATGTCTAGAAACAAGCATATTGTTTGTATAATTAATTTTACGCCCACTGTGGCTACAAAAATCAACCATTCTCGCTTGCACAAGTTTGTTACGCATGATTTGGCCTCCAATAAAATGGGATCACAACGAAGTCCAAGTTCTTTACATCATAAAAATGATTCTATCATCACGAAATATGTAGGGAAGCCAAATGAAGACATTCAATTAGTTGAATATCATAGTGTTGCAATAGAGAGACAAGTTGAGTATGTTGATATATTTAGGTAGTGATGTGTGTGAACACTCGAGCACTACTGGGGTACTTTTTTCCCTCTTCAGGAGGTTTTTTCCCCTGTCTTATATATGCCTATTGCCCTAACGGGTTACTTATCTTTGTACATTCTAGTGGTAATACATTCAAAATTATGTGTTGTGCTCCAAGCTTCTTCTTCTTTCTTGTGATGTTTGCGTGCTCTCGTAGATGTCTAACTCCAACAATTGGTATCAAAGAAGGTCGTCGCTTCATCTAGGCCATTGTCTACACCTCTCCAATTGTAGTCTCAGAATTGCACGAAATTTAGTAAGCATACTTAGGGTGTTTCAGAGATCAAAATAGCTTTGCATTGTGGTGCCGAAATCACGATCTGAGCTCGTTTCGGCCTCCGAACACACTATTGCATGGCTTGTGTAGGCTATTTCATCTTTTTGTGCCAAAGGTATATACTAGTTTCGGTTCGCTAGTATAAGCATCTCGAAGTCTGCTACAAGTTTAGTAGAATTTGTCTAGGTAGTTCTGTTCAACTTTTTGAGATACATTCAATTTTTTGTATTTTAGTCACCAGCCATGGCTGAAAGTAGTGATGTATTCCGTATGTTGGTTGTTGAGGATAAGTTGGATGGTACCAACTACCCACTATGGGCTTATATGATGCATCATGTATTGTTCACAAAAGGACTATGGAATATTGTGTAGGGTGTTTAAAGACGTCATGTTACACCTACGAATATAGGTACTGCAAATACAGGTGCTGGAGCTTATGGATATGGTGCCGAAGATGATGATATTCTAAAGATTCCTGTTCTTGCTACTATTTCTATCGCACCTACCATAGAGAAACTTCATTGGGATGGCAGAGATGCTCAGGCACATGCATTGATAGATTTGTCTGTCAAACGTGCCATTATTCCTCACATTCCCTCTTGTAGAATAGCTAAGGATGATTGGGATACACATACCACATTGTACCAGGCTAGGAATGAGGCTCGTGTTGCTTACCTCCAAAACAAATGGAGAGTGAGCACATGAATGAAGGTGATTCTATGGACAATTTTCTTACAAAGATCAAGGATTTGAAAGCACAATTGATTTTTGCTGATGAAGTTATACCAGATAGCTCACTTGTGCACACCGTTCTGAATGGTCTTCCTGACACATACCAGAGTTTTGCTTCTACTCTTTGTTTGATGATGAAAGGCAATCCAAATGTCTTGTCATTTGAGGATTTAGTCTCTATTCTGTTGCAGGAAGAGTTATTGGCTAGTCAAAAGGGCAAAGCGTGAAGTATGTAGGGAAGCAAATCATCGATATACAAAAGGGTGAAAAATAAAGTACATTTTTTCATCATTAATATTCCTTGAGTAAGTTTACCATGTTCATAACATTCTAGGAAAAACTTTTGAGTTCTCTCATCATTTAAGAAAATTCCCCTTCTCTTATTAAATGCGTCTCCAACATCATGAAGACTCAACCGTAAACCTATTTCCATAGGAGTGTAAATACATTTGCAATCTTCAAGGCCAAAACACTATGGTAATGTGTCAATATATTTTGTTTTACACAGAGTTATTTCACCATAAACTTGCATAAATTCAATGCCCAAATTATGATGCAAATGCCCCAAACCTAACATCTCAAAAGAGGCATGCAAATCACTCTTAAATTAAAAAATATGCTTCTCATTAGAACCAATGAGTGACATTTCATCAACATACACAACAATGATCAGAAGCACATCATCTACATGTTTAACATATAAGATCTCTCACTTAGAATCTTCTCAAAACCATGTGCAATCAAGTAGGCATGTATCTTTTCATACCAAGCACATGGTGCTTGCTTCAAACCATATAATGCCTTTTTCAACCTACATACTTTGTTTTCATGCCCTTTCTACACAAAACCACAGGGTTGAGATACATACACATGTTCATGTAACTCACCATTCAAAAATGCACTTTTAATCTCCAACTGATGTACATTCCAGTCATGATGATCTGCAAGTGCAGAGATTCTAGGAACAGTGGTGATTTGGCATGTGGGTGCAAAGGTCTCATCAAAATCAATGCCTCTCTCTTCACCATAACCTTTTGCAACAAGCCTAGATTTATACCTGTCAATTGTTCCATGAGGTCTATGCTTTGGCTTATATACCCATTTAGTGCAGATGGCCTTTTTCCATGGAGGAAAATCACATAAAGACCAAGTACCTTTCTTCATAATAACATCATATTTTGATTGCATATCAAGTATCCAAACTTCTAAATTTTGTGTTTTATCAAAGGAAACATACTCATTATCATCATAAAGACTAGAGGTAGCCATTGCATAACAGTCTGATGCAAAAGAAGCACTAAGATATTTGAACAAATATGATATAGAGGTGCATATGATTTTCTATCTCTAAAAGTCTGCACTAGCTATTTAGGCATAGTTTTTTCCTCTTTTATATCATGCCTCTCATCAACAAGTGCATCAAATAAATCTGCATCACAAATGGAATGATGTGCGTCATCATGTGGAACCTTTAAAGGCTAAGAAATTGCCTCATTTGGGCTAGCACTGGACTGTTCACCTCTAAAAAGAGACGACAAAGTGTCATACACATCTTTGGAGCTAATGGATGTCTCCTTATTACATAAAAGTAATGGCTGAATTGCTAACCAAAATGTGTTTAGTCTATGGATGATATAGATGATAGCCTTTGCTTTCATAACTTTACCCAACTAAAATACATTTCAGTGCTTTATCATCCAATATCTTGTGTTCTTATTGAAGCATTAATTCATATGTCAGACAACTAAAGACATGCGGATGAGCAACAGATAGCTTGTAGCCATGCCATGCCTCATATGGAGTAATAGATTGTAGTGCCATGCATATTATATGAATTTGTAAATGGATTCATAGATACATGAATAAATGGTCACTTGGTTATGGAGTTGTTTGGACTTATGCATCAAATTCATGTATATGATTTTAGATAAGAAATATTGGTTGCACATCACTTGCAAAAAATAGTCATAATCCAAGTGAAATGATCATTTTTTTGTAATTTGCATGTACAAGAAGAAAGATCCATGGAAACTTTGAAGCATTCTTTGAATGAAAAAAGTTATAACTAGAATTTTTCCATGGTTTAAGGAGGGGTTCAATTCTTCAACTTTATGAGTGTTACGCCTCTTCCAATGAATGTGGGAATGCTATTTTGGCATACTTTGTATACAAATTATAAAAAAAAGTGTATTATATGGCATTATGCTTTAAGAGGGAGATCTAAATTATTTAAGCTTAAGTTAGGATCTTCACCTTGAAGATACTAAACCATTCAATTCCTATGTTCTTGGATTAATAGATAAAGGCCAAATAACTCTAGATTAGTGGAATACTGTAGCTCAGTGATGAGTAGCACCTCCTTTAATGTCAATCCGGGAAGACGTGAGGATGGTATGAAGACCTCGAGCAAGTGGAGTCACAAGTGCGTGAGTGAGAAGCACACAAGCATGCACACACATACACACACACGTGCACACACGGCAAGACAAAGAGTGAGAAGCAATGGAGTTCTTAGATTACTTTCAAAAAGCTCTTACAAGTTCATTTCAATTACAATCCACCTCAAAAATGAGCTCTCTAGCTCCTTTTATAGTTTTTGACTAGCTTTGGCCCTGTCCAGACCTAGTGTCCGGCCTAGTTAAAAATTAGGTTCCAGGGCTTATTTGAGGGCTCAAATGAGATCTAAAAAATACGAAAATTGGTAAGCAACTACTTCTAAGGCTCCTCAAGCTCGAGGACTCCTCGGCTTGCACAAAATGGAGCTACAAAAAGGTGAACATGGTATTTACAGGGGTTGTTAGTGATGAGAATCACTTTTAATTGGTGTAAGGGTTTTGAAAAATTAAAGGTTGCCTTAGTGCTAGATCTGCGTGAATGCTCGTACTTGCTTCTTCATGAAGAAAATTATTGGCCTACTTGCCAGATCTTCTTTGACTGCCATGTCTGCTTGTGTTGTCCCTTCGCTCTGACTCTCTTCATCTTGTGGCTCCTTCGGTTCCCTGACTGCAGCCAACACCCCCCCCACTCTCGCGTCTGTCGCCCCTGATAGACCCTTGTCTAGAGGATTTTTGAACATAATATTGGACGACATCGGAGGCTAGGTGGTGTTCTTCGAGTCGCAAGCCGCGTGCTAGATCTGTGAGCAAATCATCCCAATTCACAGGTCCGGGAACATCTGGATGAGGCACCCTTAATTGTTCTGAATGAATAGTTCTCTCCACAGCAAATAATTGGAGGAGATGTGATGGCCTGGGTATAAAGATTTCGGAGTGGTATTCCCAGAATCCTGTGATGAACATCTCCTCAAATGTCTGTTTAAAGCAGGCTGGGAGGTACTTGATTCTGGCGTGCCAAGCATATATTACTTCAATTGATGGGGTGGTACTCATATCGTACACTAGATCCTGGTTTCCTGTCACAAAGCCTGCTCCTGAGAAGTGGGGGTCCTTAATGTTCTTAAACGTCCTGAAAGTGATCAGCATTAATTCGAATATTTTCATACACATCTGGGCCATCACATCGGGATTATTGCGTAGCCGAATACTCCAGTGACGGATTGTAGAAATCATGTAGTTCACCGTGGGGGTCCTCGTGGAGGTGCTAGATAAACGTAATTTAACCATTTTGCGCAGGCTTTGATGTCTCTAACGGCAATAGTGAATTCAGGCCAGGTGCGTCGTCGAAGAACTGGAATGTAACAAGGATTATATTTAATAAACAACGGCATATTATTCCAGGTTCGGACCATTTCAGGATATGTTTCCAAAAGCCTCATCCTCCAGGTGGGTTGATGGATGGACCCACGCTTAGCACTTTCCGGTATATCATCTAGACCAAATTGTGTAGCGAATGTGGGAGGCTTGCCGCATCGTCGTTGAATCTCGGTGTTGTAATCGGCCAACAGTATGCAGTATGGCACATATTGGTCATTATTGGTGCCGATCCATCTATGATGAGACATGCTTCTGAAATATTCTGACTTTATGACAGTTTCTTCTAGGTTCACTAGTGATTGGATCTGAATGGCCACCCATTCTTCGTGGGTGTTCGCTGTCCTTTCCAGTGTCTGAAGCCACTCGGGTGCTTCCACTTCCAAGGTGTCTAGTCCCTCTGAGGTTCGTTGCCCACCTGGCATTGGCATAGGAACATACGGTTCTTCGTACGAATCATCTACCTCAATAGGAACCAACTCTTCTGGCTCTGGTTCTACCACTAGAGAGGGCTGCCTCTCGTATGTCAGTAACCGCTTTTGTAGTTCTGCTACCTGCTCAGTTAAGGCCTTTACCTCGTCTGAGGTAGAGGCTGATGGGACGCTCTTCGGTTGTTCTTCCTGTTCCTTAAGTCTGCTCTGTAGTGTGTCACGTTCTCTTTCTAAGTCATCGTGGGCTTCCAAAAGATCTGCATAGCTCTCCAAAATGGTTTTCATCGTCTCCGTGCGAACTGCTTTGAACTGCTCTGGATCTATCTCGTGGGGAGAGCCTTCCATTGCCGCTTCCAGATTCTCTTCATTTTGTTTCTGCAGTCTCTTGTTCTCCTCAAGTGCTGTGGCCATATGTTTCCTGAGTAGCGCCAAGTTACGTCTGACTCGTAGGTTATCGGCCTGGTATACTTCGAGCAAAGCTTCTAGTTGTTTGACGCCTGATTCTGTCGATGGTTGGGGTGCCTCCAATAGTGTTTGGTGAGCCTGCTCAAGCGTTGTATAACGTTGGTTCACATCTGCATTTTCCTCTTCCAGAATTTTAAATTGCCTTTGTAAGTTCTGGTGATGTGTTGTCAGTTGTTGATACCGGCCGTCCAGAGCTCTGTACTCATTCTGAAGCTGATATACACACTGATTTAACGCTAGAAATATACTATTTACATTAAATGATGTAGGGAGGGGTGAAGATGCAGGGGGAATGGGGGCGGGAAAGGGAGTTGTGAATGATGTGGATGCAAGTGGAGATGTGGGTGGAGGGGGTATGGGAGATAGAGGTGGCATGGGGGGAGGGAGCGGTGCAGTGGCAGGAGATGTTTCCATAGTGTCAACTGTTTGAGTGACCGTGTAGATGGGGATCGTGGGTGGGGTGGTTGTGACGTTAGTGAAGAGGGTGGTGAAAGTGGGCATGGTGACTCCCCCGAATCGGATTCCCGGAGAGAGTGGAATTCCCATGATGATTGTGGTGGTAGTGGACGTGGTGGTGCTAGTGTCATGTGGTGGAGTGAGTTGTGTAGTGAGAGGTGGGGAGGGTGGTGACAGTGGTGCTTCCTGATGTTCGTCTGCTTGCGTTGTCTCTCCTGGTGCTGATACATTGATATGAATTTGTTTCCCGGACCTCATGGGATGAGCGGGAACCCTTTTCTCAAATCGGTGAATGTAGGCCATTGCCTCATGAATGGCCTCATCCAATCCTACTGCATCGGCATGTAGGTTTATGGACTCAATGAACATATCGTCCACGCCTTCCTCCACTAGCAATTGGTTCATGAGTTTTTTGCCTGCTTCAAGTGACATTTTATGATGTTCTTGAACTAGCTGCATGGTTCGATATAGTCTTTTTATTTGTGCCGAATACGCAGGGGCACTTGCTAACTCTGAAAGGTCTTCATACTCTTGTTCCTCGTAGGCTTCTTCCTCTTGTTCGGTCTCTTGTTCCTCGACATCGACTTCTACAACTTGTGGTTGGGTGGGGGCTGATGTTGTTGTATGGGGTTGTGGTTCCTGAGCTCGCTCTGTTTTCGTCTCGAGATTAGAGTCGTAGATTAGTCTAGCCACTTCTTCATCAGTGAGATCATTGAGAGTAAAGCCCTGTGGGAATTCCAAATCTGATGGGACGGGTGGAAACACCAGATTGGGTCCCTCTGTACTTGGTCTTGGTAGCCGGATGGTGAAAGGCCTAATGCATCGTGTCTGGGGAGGGGTAATTTCTGGTGTAGTGGTGGCTCCCCTTGGTTGAGCGCAGGGTAGTTGGACTCCCCCTCTCATCTTCTTTGATGGGGGACCTGCCGCTGATAGCCTTCTCTGGAATTCCTGGGCCCGGGGCCATATGAGTGCCCGCTGAATAGGCACGTCATAGGCAAGACATCGGTAGATTATCTTGGTTAGAGCACAACATCCGTGAAGCACATTCTTCTGCTTCTTGTTCCACCTTTGATGGGCTAGGTGAATCTGATCTATGATCCAGTGTGGTACGTTGATGGGGAGGCTCTCTGTCTCTGCCAGATACAAGCTAAACCATATTTTCTTTGGGGGCATGGTGAATCTTTCTTGGGCGGGAAAAGCAAAATGCTACATGACGGTCCGTAGGTGCAGAGCGATGGTCGGTGTCATTGCTACCATATCCTTCAGCTTATTGAGATCTTTATGTTTCATTCTGCCTGGAACCATTGTTTCCTTTTCAGTGGGGATGTGCATACCATACATGCCCAATGCTTCTCGTACCAGATTGAGGGTCAGCTTGAATCTTTTAAGTTCATGGCCCGGCAGCAGTGAGGGTAACACAAAGGTGTTGTCGCCTCCCTTGGCCCTGCTTGGAGTGATGGTACTGATAAGATAAGAACAACGTAAGAAATCCGGCTTTGGAAAGTGGGCCCTCAAATAACTCTCCAAGCCGGCTTTGGTCCATACTGAACGCATGACTTCGGCATTTTGATAGCTCTCAAACTCGCGCGTGAAAAAATGGTAGCGTCCCCATTTACCATTAAACTCCAATTCAGCTTCCCAGAAATAGGTTCCATCACCCAATGGTCCAGCAACATCACTGAACCAATGAGCGTGTTTGCCCACTTGAGAGGTGTGCCCCTGGGGAGGATCCTGAATTGGGAGCACATGCACAGCTTGAAGTTCTTGCGGTCTTTCGGTGAGATGGGGTTCGAGGAGGAGTGTTTCTATATCCACAATCTGTGCACTGGATCCGGCTTGAGAACTGGCACCTCCGGCTTCTGCCATGGCCTTGCTTGCTTGTTGGTTCTGTGAGAATATAGAACCAGGTGTTAACATTGTAATGGACAGAAATAACCCGTTGTTGTCCCTCTTACAACATTAACATGAGGTAGATGATGAGTCAGTGGTTAGTAAGTGCACGATGACAGTGTGTGTAGTTAATGCCTGGTTAGTCCTAGGAGCTAGATGGAAAGGTGCGCAGTCTGACTAATGCAGTTAGTAAGTGGAGATGAATTCACAGATTGGGGTCGGGGGGTTTATTACAAGTCTTAGGTTGCCAAACACCATGAATGGCTTCTGGTCTTGGTTTTGTGGAGATTCGGGAGGGTTGCATGACTAATTCTACTGGGAGTTGTTGTGTCATCGGGACCCATTTACGAGTGAGTCTGTGCGTGCTTCTAGGCGGCAGTGTGTTCGAGTGTATCAGACAAGAGTGGGTGGCGGCTGCTTGAGCAAGTGAACTATGTCGTGTAAGATGTGAATTGTGTGGGAGTAGTTGAGCCCGCAAGCAAGCCTTAGGCACCCAAATTTGTCTTGATTGTGGGTCCGCCTTCATCGACTTCTTGGGTACCCAAATGGATTTCACTTTCTCAACAGAGGTTTTAGGAGTCTTGTTATTAGCATCAAGTCGTTGATTACTAATAGGAAGTTGAGACCGTTGTTGCGACTTCGTTATCGGCTGAGTTGTTCTGCTTCGCACGTTCCTTTGGTTTCTCACTTGGAGAGTCTTCTGTGATTGATTTGCCCTTAGTTGCTGCCTC
The DNA here is from genome assembly GCA_020310875.1 of Ceratopteris richardii. NCBI lineage: Eukaryota > Viridiplantae > Streptophyta > Polypodiopsida > Polypodiales > Pteridaceae > Ceratopteris > Ceratopteris richardii. The sequence goes on from CM035444.1 coordinate 79,162,376, forward strand.
CTTCTGGTCTTTGGAAAAGAAGGGAGTTCCATTATGGTTCTGACTCTTTTTTTGGGATCTTCATTCTTCTGCATCACATAGCCTTGGACAAGAACAACATGGTCAACTTCATGTGTACCCCTGGAAGGACCAGGAGTCCGTGTCTTTTCTAGCTCCTTGAGTGCTCCATTATTTAGCTCAATTGTAATTCTAGTCTGATTCACCCATACCTGAAGAAGTCCACTTCTTAGGTTTAAGTTGACTGCTTGGTCATAGATCCAGTCTTGACCCAAGACAAGGGGTTCCGTGAGGTCCTCATCTTGACATACTAGTACTTTAACTGTCATTGCCTCATCATGAATATAGAGAGGAAGTTCCACCTCGCCCATGCAAGGGGTTTCCACACCTCCCAATCCTATGAGATATGCTTCCACAGGATTGATAGTTAATTGCAACTCTTGACAGTAAGACAATTTAACAGCACTAGTGGCTGCACCTGAGTCAATCAAGGCTCTTACAGTCCTTGCACTCTTTCCTTGTCCTATATCTAAGGTTATGAAAGGACGTCGATCAGTTATCCTATGTGAGCTAACACCTGAAACTTCACACATAGCCACGTCATATCCTTGATCTGCATATGCATCTTCCCTAGGGTGTTCTCTCCCTTGTCTTCTTAATTTCATTCTCCGTATGCGCTCTAGGGCTTCTGCTTGAGCTTCTTCTCGAATTCGCTTTTCTTCCTCTTTGCGTTTCTTAGCAGTATTGAGTCGACTTAGCATTTCCTCCGTGAGGGGTTCCTGATACAGCTTGACTCTGCATCCACTAATATAGTTTGGGAGAACATCACCCTCTAAAGTGGCTAATTGTACTGCTCCACTCGTGGAGATCCTATTGATGATCATAGGTCCGTAGCCTCTCTTTTCTAGCTTCCTTGCATGTTGCTTCAATGTGTAGACTAAAACTAGATCTCTTGCTTTTAAACCTTTATCCTTAACGTGGGCATCAAAATATGCCTTCTGTCTCTTCTTTGCTGCATATATCCCTGCAGCTGCTCTCAGTCTTGTTTCCCCTAATCGTTCAAGGTCAAAAAGTCTAGAGGAGAGTTCATGACCCGTCCATTCATGCTCTTGTGCCACTTTCAATGTAGGTATCAAAAAGTCTAAAGGTAGCACAGCATTTTGACCAAACACCATTTGAAAGGGAGTGGCTTGGAGTACCGTTTTGTAGGCAACTCGGTATGCCCAGACAGCATGGTGTAGCTGTTTGTCCCAATCAGAGCGTTTATTGTTCACTAATTTCGTCAATACATTGCATAAGATCTTGTTGGTGCTCTCAGCCTGGCCATTTGCTTGAGGGTGATAGGGGGCAGACTTCTTATGTATTACCAAGAATTCTTGGAGTAGATTTTCAATAACCTCATTTAAGAAATGAGTACCTCTATCACTAACTAGCTCTATAGGTAACCCGTATCTGGTGAATACATTTTCAAACAAAAACTTAGCTGTTGTTTGAGCATCGTTCTTCGTTGTGGCTTTTACCTCTACCCACTTAGTTAGATAGTATGTTGCAACAATGATGTATTTTGCATGGGAACCCTTAGCTGGGGGATTAATAGGACCTACGAAGTCTATTCCCCACTTAGAGAATGCACGTCCACCCATCATAGGTTTCAGTGGCATCTCATCTTTACGTATAGGATACTGAGTTCTCTGACAGACATCACATCGTTTCACATAGGTATGTGCATCCATGTGAAGGGTTGGCCACCAGAAGCCCGCAAATAGTATTGCCTTGATCACCCGATCTGGTCCAAAGTGTCCTCCTGCTACACCTTGGTGAGCAGTTTCCAAGATCTTGAGATATCCACTTTCATGGACACATAGCCTTAGGTAACCATCTTTACCACGCTTATATAGATTATCACCAATGAGTGAGTAATCCTGGGCTTCTTGTTCTAAACTCCTTTTCCTAGCCAAGGTCATATCTGGAGGGAATGTTTTCATCCTCAGGAAGGATACTAGTGGTTCACTCCAATCTGGCACTATGGACACTTGATAAAGAGTGGCATGTTCCACAGGTGGTTTAGTGCAACAGATTGGGCATTCCTTGCACAACCTTTGGACATCAGCTTCCATAGTTGGCCAATGTACTCCGAATCTCCTTAGTGTCTGTAAGGTTCGTTGCTTTGAGTAGTGTTGCTCTAACGCACCTACATGTGCTAATTGCAACCATTTATTGTACTCGTCCTCTTCCACACAACAAGCCAAGATTCCTTGATCTGTGTGCTTGTACATGCTTCCTGCCATGATGTGGTACTTTTGGGCTTTCACAACCTCTCTACTTTGTGTGTTTACTACCGGATGGTTAGGCCCGTATGTCAATACTGGTACCAATGGCTTAGCCCACTGCGGTACAACTTCCAAATTAAACAAGTAAGCATCAGGAAGGTCATCTGATACTCCTTGTGGGGCTTCTCCCGATGTGAGCCTAGAGAGATGATCTGCTCTCAGGTGAGTTCTCCCTTTCCTTACCACAACCTCGAAATCATATTCCATTAGTAAGAGAAACCATCTCACTAATCTTCCTGTATTGCATGGCTTGTTTACGAGGTATAGCAATGCCTGATGATCAGTAAAAAATTTAAACTTATTTGCAAGCAAATAGTGTCTAAATTTCTTGACTGCATATACCATGCTTAAGCCTTCTCTCTCTGTAGTGGTGTAATTCCGTTCAGCTGCATTCAATTGTCTACTGGCATAGGCAATTGGAAGATCCATGTTACCTTCACGAGTAGGTTGTGCAAGCACACATCCAATGGCATAATTGGATGCATCCACGTGAACATGGAATGGCTTATTCCAATCTGGTGTGGTCAAGATTGGTGCTGAACATAATCTTCGTTTAAGCTCCTGGAAGGAATTCTCACATTCATCCGTCCACTCAAAGTTAGTCAGAAGTCCGTACATGGGCTTTGCAATGACAACATACATGTGTATAAATCGTCGGTAATAACCACAATGCCCTATGAAAGCTTGTACTTCCTTGACATTCTTTGGCCTAGGTAGCTCTGCTATAGCTCTCACTTTCTCTTCGTCAGTAGATATGCCATTCTTTGACACTATGTGTCCTAGAATCTTGCCTTGCCTGACCATGAAAACACATTTTTCGGGGTTTAGGCAGACTTGATATTCTCTACATTTGTCAAAGATTTGTCTGAGTTCAGGGATATGGGTTTGTCTAATGTTGGAATGAGCACAAAGATCATCAACATAGACTTCTAAGTTCTTCCTCAGGAACTCCTTAAACACATGGCACATTAGTCTCTAGAAGGTAGCTGGTGCATTGGTAAGCCCAAATGGCATTACCCGAAAAGCAAATATACCCCACTCTGTGGCAAAAGCCGTCTTATGCTGATCTTCTGGAGCTATGGCTACTTGATTATAGCCCAAAAATCCATCGAGGAAGCTGTACACTTCCTTGCCTACTACTCTTTCTAAGAGATGCTCTCTGATGGGAAGCGGATAGTTATCTCGAATTGTGGCTGCATTGACCTTCTTCAAGTTAATGCATACGCGCAGCTTGCCATTCTTCTTGGGCACCACTACGATGGGGGATACCCACTCAGTGTGCTCAATTTCATAGATAAATCCAGCTTCGACCAGTCTATCTATCGCCTCTTTGATCTTAGCAGCGTAATTATCGTTATATGTATAAGGCTTTTGCTTAGAGGGTTTAGCATCTGAGGTCATGGGGATAGTGTGTGAGCATATATCAGGGTCAACACCTTTCAAATCCTTGTAACTCCAAGCGAATACATCTCTGTATTCTCTTAGCAAGGCTATCAACGCATGCTCTTCTTCCTCTCTTAGGTCATGGCCTATGTACATGCATCTCTCCTCTCCTTCTTCTAGTGCCACTACTATTTTTTTGGTGGTTTCTTTGTTATCATAGGCCTCTCCTGATTGTGCCTCTCGTTTAGGCATTCTTATCATGACCCTCCTGTCATCTATCTCATACTTCTTAAAATTTTCCGGGACCTCAAACAAAGATTCTTCCTCTTCTGGTGAGACTTCTCTCTTCTTTCGTTTCCTTCCTTCTTCCTTCGGGGTCACATGTGTGGCTAATCTTACATCATTTGTAAGCTCTCCATGCCTCTGGGGTTGAAATTCTACTTCAAAGTATTCTTCATCTGATGCAAATGGTGGGTCCATAATGATTGACTCTAGATCGGACTCACTTGCATCCTCAAATGCATCAGGGCTAGGCTCGCATTCTTCTAGAACTGCCTCTCCCATGATTGGCTCTATGGAGAAGATTGAAATGTCATAGCCATCCTCATCACAGTGGGGTGTCCATTGTTCTTCATTGATGGCTACGTCCATGGTTGCTAAAATTTCTGCCCAGCCGTGAGGTTCAAATTCTTCGTCTGGAAAAACTACAGGTGCATAGGCTGGGTCTTGGATTGATCTATGGGTTTCTTTTGCACCTACCTCTCTGGCTTTTTCTCTCTTCTCTTCGTCCACTGCTACTTTGCACATCCATAAGTGGGTGTCTTCATGCATCCATGAGGATCCTGAGCCTATGGAATGCACAGATTCCGTATCATCTTTGGCTCTATGGATGGGATTCCATTGGATAGGAGGTACATCTCTATGAGAGTAATCTTTAAGATTGACTTTGGTCGTAACACCTAAGTGCTGCAGGTACAAAGAATTGGTTCCCCAGTCCTGTACCACTTGCAACTATCACATAAATGGTCTTCCCAAAATCATCTCATAGGCATGATTTTTGCTGAAGTCACATATAGCAAATGTATGCTCAAACTCGAGACCACAAGTGGTGAGAGTTATTCCTTCTAGCAATCCTAAGGGTCTCTCAATATGACCATCGGCCATCTGCAATTTCATTCTCGTTGGCCTGAGTGTAGGCTTGCCCCAACGCTTCCATAGGGAAGTGGTGGCAATTGCAACTCCTGCGCCTGAGTCCAAAATTGCCTTGGTGGTGTACTCCTGGTAGGTAATGGGAAGATAGGTGTTCCCTTCTTCACCTTCACACATATCTCCTATCTTATCCAAGGGTATTTCTGGCACTGTCCTATGTGATCCTACCTGGGAACGAGGTTTTGCTATCTCTGGTACTTGTTTGGCTACATGTTTCCACACTTCTGGTCTGACCTTAAGCAGCTCTTCCAAAGTGAGATTGCACTGCACTTTGGTGTTCTTCACTACCTCTGTGTTCCTAGGTATGACTGAATCTTCGTTTCTTACCATGACTGTGGGTGCTCTCATACAGGTGGACCTTGCTTCCCATGGGCCTGTGAAATGGGGTAGTTCTTGTAAAGAATTAGACTCGAAGTCTAATCTTTCTTGAGATTGGGTACTCTCCTGCTCTCCATAAATGGATGGGATGTCTTGTGGGAATTGGTCATGTGCCTCATCCACAAGTTCAATGGGAGGAGGGACTTCACTTTCTTTAGCCCATTTGTCTTCTTGAATCTCACGTAGGAATTCTGGTGTGAACCGATTCATAGAAGATGATGTGTCTGGCTCCGTAGAGTTAGGCACATAGGCTTCAGGCACATAGGCTTCTTGAGCAGGAATGCTTACTCTTTCACTTGCCTTGCCCTTGTGTTGAGAGGCTGGTTCCTTTTCTGATTGTGCAATCAGCTTCTCTATTCTTTCTAGGGAGGGGGGGTTGTCTGGTTCAGTGGAATTAGGCACATAAGCTTTCGGTGGGGGATGGGTCATATTTTTGCTTGCGTTATCTCTTTCTTGATTTTCGTCTTCCTTGGCAGATCTTGCAATTATGCCCTCTAACTTCTCTAGAAGTCCATCCAAGTGTAATTGCGTCTTGGCTGATCCAGAGTAATTGAAAAGGCGACTGGCTTTAAACATAGTCTGAGCCAATGCGACCATTTTCGCGCAAAGCTTGGTTCTTTCTATCTCTAGGTCAGCTCTAGGGTAACACTTGTCATGATCCGTGACATTTGGCCCTTCTTGGATTCTGGCCTGATATGCTTTAAGCATCATGTCTATCTTTTCAGGAGTGGGATCAGCTAATACTGATCCTACTCTAGGGGGTGGTGGAATCATATGAGGTGGGTTGGAAGGTGGCGGGTCGGATGGCGATGGGAATGGTGGTGGTGGGATAGTGTGAGAGGGAGTTTGAGATGTGAGTTCAGTTATCTTGGCTTTGGTTTCTCTTATGCTTTCCTCAAGTTCACTCATCTTTTTAGCCCATTGTCTTTTCATTCTTTCCCGACTATCTTTCCACGCTTTAGTCCTTTTCTTTGTCACGCTCTCGGGTTCACTAGCCTCTGGGTTCTTATCCTGGTTTACCCCTTGATTCTGCTGCAATGCCTGAGCTCTAGTCACTACCTGTACTGGTGCGGTGGATGTCACACTTCCTGTGGAGTCTACCACCAACCCAATAACGTTAATAGGAGTGATTTTTGGCATATTATTAGGATTCTTAGGGCAATCTCGTAAGAGATGCTCCTTTCCACATTCTTGGCAAAAGCCCTGAATCGTCACTGACTGGGGTTGTGTAGGTGGAGGTAAGGGACAATCACGAATGAGGTGATCCCCCTGACATCTGTAGCATGGTCCTCTAGGGAATGGGGGTCTTACCTGCCTAGGTTGAGGCTTAGGATTGGGGTTTGTATACATGACGTTTGAGTAATCTGACTCCCAACTAGGTTCGTTCGGCTCTTCGCTATAGTAAGACTCACCATGTTCAGGAGATTGCATGTAGTAAGCATGGGGACTATCGACGTGTGTAGAATCAAAGCTATGGTCACTGGGGTCACTTTCAGAAAGCAGTGGTGTTACAGGGACTATAGCTCTATTCAGGTTTTCTTCTGCTGCTACATATTTTACTAGGATCGCATTAGCTGGGGCAGGGGGTTGTTGAGCTAACACAGGCTGAGGCCTTTGTTGGTTTTGGTATGGTTGCTGATAAGGTTGTTGTGGCCTGCCATATGGTTGTGGAGGGTACGGGTTCTGGTATCTTCCCTGCTGAGGATATGGCTGAGGGTAGGGTTGCCTAACCGCCAGCTTGTTGTATGGGCAATCTTGCGCTGTGTGATTTGTGTATCTCCGTTCTATGGTGCAGTACTGGCTACTAGGATTAACTTGGGGTTGAGCCATAATGGGACAGACATTCGCCATGTGGTCTCCACCACAAGTATAACATCTTTTCACAGGGGCAAACCTTGGGATTTGTTTGCTAGTGACACCTAGTTTCTGTGCCACTTTCTCAGCAAGTTCCTCAATTGATGTGGATTGCGTGGAAGAGAGGCTAGAGGCACTATCTGAATCTTTGTATATTTTGGAAAGCTCTAACTCCTCCCCTAGGTTATCCTCGATGTCAATGCACATGCGCACACACTCTTCTATGGTCCTAGGGTCCTTCAAGTACACATAAGATCTCAATTTAGTACTTAGCAGTCCATCCAGGAATAAAGCCACTTGCTTCGCTGGTGTGGGTAGCTCCGAGACAGGGCACCTTTCAAGATATTGCCTAAATCTCCTTCCTGCAAGTCTTACGGTCTCTTGCGGGGTTTGCTTGAAGCTGTGAATCAGTGAGGAGGTATTATGCCTTATGCCACTCTTAGAGAATTCAATAATGAAAGCTTCTAGGAGTTGGTCTATGCTCCTAAACTGCCTCTCATTTAGTGGCTGAAACCATGTCAGGGCAGTGTTCCTAAGGGTCAGACCAAAGGCATTGTATTGCGTGAATAGATCCTCCACTTGTTCAGCTCTCAGGACTTGCCTAAACTCAGCCACATGATCGTATGGATCTCCAGTGCCATCGAAGTAGTTCTTCATGGACTTAACTAGTTGAGTCGGTCTCAAGGTTCTTGTGTGCTCTCTAGGTCGTGGTAGAGGGAACTCATCCGCATTTCTTTGATTCCTATGAGCTCTAAGTATCTCAGGTTCTACTCTATTTGTTTCCGTCCTCCTTCTTTCTCTGCCCACTGGGTTGGCAAAGCTTACTTCCGGCCTTTCTCTATGTCTGTCTCTTTGAGTTCCATGAGCTTGGGATGTTCCAGCTCCAGGGTGACCATAGGATACATTCGATCTTGGTTGGGGGAAAACAAATTCACCCTTCCAAGTGTAAGCATGCCTATCATTTTCCGTAACCACAAAGATCCTCTCCGAAGCGTGATCTAAGTAGGTCACTCTGCCTCAGCTATCAGGATCCTTAAACTCATAGATCATGATTGTTCCTATATCAGTTGGCTGATCAGATTTATACCTCCAAAAGGCTTTGTCAGTTTCCTGATTGAGGAGCAAATCTATGCTCTTATTATCCTGAGGAATCCACTCTGGTGTGATGATCCTAGTGAGAACCGATTTGCCTCAAGGGGTTCTAGGTTCTGTACCCATGTTTCCTTGCTCTAGGTCCCCTAAGTCCGCTTCTGAGATCACATTCCCAAATTCGTCCGTCCTATCTGGGTGACTGGTGACTACGTATATGGTTCCTTCTTTGTCCAAGTATGCTCCGTTTTCAAACTTGACAGCGGGGTGCTCTAATCCAATGGATTGATCAGGATTCTTAATCTGTACCACAGATCTTCCTAGGCCATCCTCATAGATGCTGGCACCTAATCGGTTGGTCCTAAGGTATTCCAACTGCGTTTTGTACGGGCCTTCTACTCTGTGCAAGTATGGCACTCCTGAACTTCCCGTAGGTCTGTCCATGCCTTGAGACATCTCTGATTCACTGGTCTCAGAGCTAGGGTAATGCGAGTGGTGACTCAACTGCTGGGCCCAAGACCTCGCAGTATGATTGACACTAGCCTCTGAAGACCTAAGGCTTTGTCTCTCTCTTACTAGGTGTCGTCCTGATCTAAGGTTCATATGCCTAACTGATTAACCCAATTTGTCCCAGGTACAACCACGTTTCTGAGTCCTTTGTATCAATTACTTAATTCCCTTTTTATGTTGATTATCGTGTTTATACTCTTGTCTGATGTCACGTCGTTAGGAATACTTGAGTTTAATTTCGCACTTTAGTTTGGTCGTTTCACGTTAGGTTCTTTTCCTTTAAGGTTGTTGTTCACACACACACAGGTTATCTCTTGACTTGCACTTGATTTCTTAGATAGTCTTTGATTTATCTTGTGCCTATCGTTGCCTGGAATTACTTCTAACACTACCCGCACTTAGCCTAAACTAAGAATTGACAGAGGGTGTTGCGGGTTTTCCAACCTTGAGTTCCTTTCCTTGTGTTGTTGCTCTGGTGTGCCCAGGACGCGTGTTCCCAAGCCTGCACTTACTCTTGCTTTGCGTACCCTTCGATGCTCTCAAAGGACCTGTAAAAGGCCCACCGTTAGCTCAAGACTTAAATTCAAAAGACAGAACCAATCACTTTCATTCATGTAACACTTCACCAATTTGCACTATGACCTTTTGGACACAACTCTAGAGATCCCTGAATTTTTGTTCCCCCTGGGTATGGTCTACTTCAAAATACCCTATCTAATGTTGCTGATCTTAATTTAACCGTAACTAGTCGATGTTTTTGTTGTACTCCCCGCGAGCTTTCCAACAAAACAAAAATCACGGCAAACGGATTTCGTATGAGAAAGTTATGCCAGTTCAGGGTTTTGGGGCTAAAACAGGATTAAACTAGGTTAACAGGCAAACAGGAATTCTCGGGTTACTTGGGTCATGCCCACGTAATGCAACACTACACCCTAGTGTTTGTCCCACACTTGGCCAAAATTTAGACCAATATTTTTTCCTTAAAAATTTGACCTAATTTGCCCTTCTAACGTGTTCGCAAAGTCTGTGGGTCGCGATTGACAGGTCAGTCGCGATTGACAGGTCCGTCGTGGCTATCAGTCGCGATTGACTGGTCAGTCGCGATTGACACGTGGCCGAAAATTCAGTCAATCGTGGTCAAACAGTCGTTGACTCTGTCAGTCGCGATTGATGTGTCGATCGCAATTGACAGGTCGGTAATGAGGGTCTGTCCGTCGTGGTCAAACAATCGTTGACTCTGTCAGTCGCGATTGATGGGTCGATCGCGATTGACAGGTCGGTCGCGAGGGTCAATCCGTCGTGGTCAAACAGTCGTTGACTATGTCGGTCGCGATTGATGGGTCGATCGCGATTGATGACTTGATAGCGATTGACACGTGTCACGCGTATGGTCCGTCGGTCGTGGTCAATCGGTCGTTGACTCTGTCGGTCGCGATTGACAGAGCTGTCGTGGGCTGTCGATCGCGATTGACGTGTCGATCGCGATTGATAGGTCTGTCCGTCGTGGTTTGTCGATCGCGATTGACAGAGCGATCGCGATTGACAGAAATCTGAGGAGTTTCAAAAAACTAAACACATTTTTGGGAAGCTCTAGGCCTGTAGATCATGGTTTTGCACTTTGTTTGGCACTTTGAGCATTTTTTCTGTCGGTCGCGATTGACAGAGGTCGGCGACACACAGACAGTTACTTCGAATTCCGTACCTGTGCAGAGTGCTGGGGGCGATGATGTGACTTGTACCTGCAAGACAGCTCAAGAAACATGCAAAAACAACACACACAATTTCGCTCTCTCGCTCTCTCTCACAAGTGAAATGAGGGAAATGAGGTGGAGAAGGTGATATGACCAAAAAACTGAAATTTTCGCGATGATGGAAATGGAGGTGGAAGATGGTGATGATGATGATGGTGATGATGGTGGTAAGGTAAGAAAGAGAAAAAAAGGAAAAGTAAAGAAATTACCTACAACGCCAACGTCTCCAATCTACGTCTTACCATCACACGCTCGTCCTCAAAGCTCGATCCCCGGCAACGGCGCCAAAATTTGGTGTAGCTCAGTGATGAGTAGCACCTCCTTTAATGTCAATCTGGGAAGACGTGAGGATGGTATGAAGACCTCGAGCAAGTGGAGTCACAAGTGCGTGAGTGAGAAGCACACAAGCATGCACACACATACACATACACGCGCACACACGGCAAGACAAAGAGTGACAAGCAATGGAGTTCTTAGATTACTTTCAAAAAGCTCTTACAAGTTCATTTCAATAACAATCCACCTCAAAAATGAGCTCTCTAGCTCCTTTTATAGTTTTTGACTAGCTTTGGCCCTGTCCAGACCTAGTGTCCGGCCTAGTTAAAAATTAGGTTCGAGGGCTTATTTGAGGGCTCAAATGAGATCTAAAAAATACGAAAATTGGTAAGCAACTACTTCTAAGGCTCCTCAAGCTCGAGGACTCCTCGGCTTGCACAAAATGGAGCTACAAAAAGGTGAACATGGTATTTACAGGGGTTGTTAGTGATGAGAATCACTTTTAATTGGTGTAAGGGTTTTGAAAAATTAAAGGTTGCCTTAGTGCTAGATCTGCGTGAATGCTCGTACTTGCTTCTTCATGAAGAAAATTATTGGCCTACTTGCCAGATCTTTTTTGACTGCCATGTCTGCTTGTGTTGTCCCTTCGCTCTGACTCTCTTCGTCTTGTGGCTCCTTCGGTTCCCTGACTGCTGCCAACAAATACCTTAAGCCTAAAGTTCCTCATATGATGGAACATTAAATTCCATAAAACCAATGGCATCCCCAATCAACAAAGCTAAGGATTTAATTAATAGCTCAACATGTTTCTCTTCATAAACATGATGCAATGGTGGTAATGTTGAGTGATAATAACCAAGCCCTAAGAAAGAGAAAATAGGAAATAAGAGGACTAAAATTGTGGTAAAAAATGGAAGGCTCAATACCCTATGAATAATGGTGGAGTAATTTTTTTCAAAATCAAGATGGAAAAGATGATAAATGTATCATCTTTTTTAAGAATTAATTTCTCCCTTCAAGGAAATTCTCAATTTGTGAGAACTATGAATTATTCAAAGATTTTAAAAAAATCTCTTAATCAAATGAAAGGCTCACAAGAGATAAACTAGAGGGTTGAAAGAGACCCTAAATTCCATTCATTTGTTTCCTATTCACATTGACAACAAAGTGGAAGGGTAAGTTGCATGATTTGGGATGTCTAGGCTTACACTACCACTAAAGTGCATTTCGTGGTGGGACACTAGATTTATGGATAATCAAAGCTTGAACTCAGGAAAACATTTTGAATAGGCTCGAAAGAAAAGAACTAAAAAGCTTTGAATATTTCTTTCAACTAATAAGCTCGGTGAATAGGTTAGAAATGAAAAAAACTTTCAAACAATGATAAAGAGTAGTTGAAAGAGCACTGATTTACTATGACCTTAAACACTTTTTGAGGATGAAAAATCTTTAAGGGGAGGGGGAAATCCCCATGTGTTATGCTCCGAGAAGACGAAATAAAGTAGCACAAGGTTGAGGATATGCAAGCAAAGTCCAATGTGAGTAGAAAATTTAATGAAACTTGAAGATTTTAAGAATGTTGTAGTTTAAAAAAGCATATCCTAAACGTACTTGATGATTCATGGCACAACGCAACATACATTGTTGTTCACAATAGTAAAGGAAAATGTTTTTATGTGAATCATGATCAAATATTTAGATTCCCAATAAAGCCCATGGATAAAATAATCAACATGAAGACTTTAAAAATGGATCCAAGAAAGAAATACATAGTCTTATTTCTTATTTGGGTAAAGAAGATGTATGAGAAGATAAAAATACCAAGCGGGTTGAAGATCAATTGAAACTTTTAAGTTTTATGAGATCAAAAACCCCACCTTAAATGGTTAACCAAACATTCTTGAAAAGTAAGTAAAATTAGTTGTGGTCTAACTAAGCACCTTAGTTCTTTCTCTCATAGTTTGGCACGATAAATCATAGGATATGACTTGGAAAACATTAAAAACGATAGAGAATGTGAAAAACAAAAGTATAAAGATGTAGTTCTATTGGTTGGATGAAGAACCCAAATGTTTGGGGTGGTGGGAAATGATTTTGGTTGAGTACTTTTCTTGATGTCTAGAAGCAAAAGGGAGAATAGTTCTTCCCTCAATGCAAAAAATGTTCTACCTCTCAAAGGAAAACATTTAAGATTGGGAGTTAGAAATAAAGAGAGGGTTAACTCCTAGGGGATGTTGGGTTTTGAGGTATGCAAAAGCACATGAACAACACAGGGAAGAAGAAAGTTAGAGCACAACACAATATAGAATGTATTACCAAGTGAACATACAAAAGATAAGTGACTCGTTAGGGTTATATGCATATATACAAGCAAAGAGAAAAAACCTTTAAAGAGGGAAAAAAGTGTCTGAGCAATCCTAAGTGTGTTCACACATCACTACCAAAATATATCAACAAATCCCCCCTCAGAGTGATGCGGTGAACAAGGAGCTTGCACTCATGTATAAGGAAGTGCCAAGCTATGTGGAAAGAGATCAATCCACAAAAAAGTAAGCCCAAAGCTCTGCAAAAAAATTCACACTTCTCTCGAGGAAGAGCCTTTGTGAAAAGGTCTAAAACATTATCCAATGTGGTCACATATGCCAAATTGATCTCTCAAGTAGACCTCTCCCTAACATAATGATAGTGCAACTCAATGTGCTTTGTGTGAGCCTAGTACACCAGGTTCCTCAAAACTACCACTGTGCTCTTCTTGTCAGTGACGATGGTCATGGCAAAAGACTAATCAACACCCAAATCAACCAAAAGGCATCAACGCCACACGCACTCAACAATCGCTGTGAAAGCTACCCTATACTCAACCTCACAACTAGAAGTGGACACAATAGGCTATCTTGATCAACACAGATATGAATCAGCTACCAAGCATGAAGGAGAAGCCAGTGTTGGACACATAAGTGTCATAACAACTAGCTCATTTGGAGTTAGAAAAGGCATGTAAATCTGGTGGTAATGATTCCCCCTTGGGATAAAACAATCCAAGTAATTGGGTACCACTCAAATAGCAAAATATATGCTTAATTGCCTCCTAATGCTTGACACCTAGACAATGCATAAACTTGCTCATCTAAGAGATAATAAATTGAATATCAGGCCATGTTATGCATAATTAAATCAAGCTTCAAACGACTTGTTGATAGATGATAACATCAAATGCATCTCCAACATCATGAAGACTCAACTTAAACATGTTTTCATAGGAGTGACAATAGGTTTGCAACTGAAGGCCAAAATGCTACAATAATGTGTCAATATATTTTGTTTTACACAAAGCTATTCCCCCATCAACTTACATAAATTGAATGCCCAAATAATGATGAAAACTAATGCCCATAAATTTTACATGCAAATCAACCTTAAATTCAGCAATATGATTCTCATTAGGACCACTAAGTAGCATGTCATCAACACATACAATGATGATCAAAAGTACAGGTGCTTGATTCAAACCATATAATGCCTTTTTCATCATACACACTTTGTTTTCATGAACTTTCTGCACAAAATCATGGGGTTGACATACATACATTTCTTCATGTAAGCCACCATTAAAAAATGCAGTTTTAATGTCCAAGTGATGCACATTCCAACCATCATGAGTTGCAAGTGCACAAATGCTATGAATGGTGGTCATTCAGCATGTTGGGGCAAATGCCTCATCAAAATCAATGCCTCATTCTTGAGCATTACCTGTGGCAACAAGCCTAGCTTTATACGTGTCAATTGTTCCATCAGTCTTACATTTCATCTTGTACACATTTAGTGCCAATGGCCTCTTTGATTGGAGGCATATCACATAAAGAACAAGTATCATTCTTCATAATAGCATCATATTCTGATTGCATAGCAACCATCCAATTTTTTGAATTTTCAGCTTCATGAAAAGAAACATGCTCATTCTAACCACAAAGACTAGATACAACCATTCCATAAAAATATGATGCAAAGGAAGTACTATGAGAGCCTAAATGAGTAGGATATGATAGAGGTCTCAAAGTTTGCACAAGCCATTTAGGCATATTTTTTACCTCCTCTATATCAACCCTATCATTAACAAGTGCATGGAATGACATATATCATTATTTGAAACCTACAAAGGCTAAGAAATTGACTCATTTGGACCAGCACTTGATTATCCACCTATAGAAAGAGGTACCAAAGCTTCATACACATCTTTAGAGCTATCTAATGTCTCCTTATTACATGAAAGTAATGGTTGAATTGCATCTTCCACAAAATAACATCACCACTAACCAAAATGCATCTAGTCTATGGATGATACAGACGATAGCCTTTGCTTTGAGAATTGCACCCAACAAAAATATATTTCATTGCTTTATTTTCCAATTTCCTAACTTGTTGCTCAAAAACTAATGCATATGCCAAACAACCAAAGACACATAGATGAGCAACAAATGGCTTGTAGCCATGCCAAGCTACCTATGGAGTCAATAGTGCTTTGGTGGGACACTTGTGAAGTACATATTTTGCACTCACAATAGTCTCAAGCTAGAAGCTATGTGGTAGAGTGTGACTTTTGACCATACACCTTGTCATCTCCATGAGGGACCTATTCTTTTTTTTAGGTACTCCATTTTGTTGAGATATATACAAAACCGTACACTGATGGTTTATCCCACACTCGTCCAAAAATGCATTGAAATGAGAAGATCTGTACCCCCTCCCCCTCAAAATAGAGGTAGTCTAATTTACATGTTGATAGAGTTTGAGCCATAACCAAAAATTGTTTGAAGCACATAAACACTTCGGACTTTGCTTTTAGTGGATACACCCGTGCATGCTTGGAGGAATCATCAAGAAAAGTCATGACCTAAAGGTAGTTTCCAAAAGAAGGTGTCTACAAAGGACCACAAACATCACTAGGAACAAGTTGTAACTTATGAGCATCTCAAGCTGAACCATCTCTTGGGAATGAGGAACACTACATTTTACCCAAAATATTTCATTCATAGACATGTTTACCAAGTGCCTCTATTTTGGGTAGAGACAACACCATTTTATATTTCTATAGGTGTATCAAACTAGAAAATTTTAGATGAGAAAAGCATGCATGTGGCAAAGCTTTGCATCTAAGATAGAATGAGAATATTGAACTACACATGTTGAATCATTCACATATACTGCATAGTGTATGAGCTTATATATCCCATGACATAAAATGCAAAAGCAATAACCACATCACCGTTTGAGAGATCATGAACGCTACATCAATCATCAACAAATTTGATAACCAAGTGAATCTTGGCTAATGTTGGAACTGAAAAAAAAAATTATTAATCCCTCGAACATATAAATCATCTAAAAATGTGAAAGAACTACGATCAATAGTATTCATAATGATCTAACCTAATCCCATTATAGGATAAGTGGAGTTATTGGTGCATGTAACATAATTCTTTATAGGGTTAGAATCGAACGAATTGAAGAAACTCTGTTGTGAGGTAATATGTTTGGTTGCCCAAGTATCAAAGTATCGAATATCTGAGTCTACTAAATACATAGACTCCTCTTGAGAACATGCTTCATAGTTGCAAACAATAGTAAATGCCCATTCTTCATTCTTAACAACATTAGTAGGCAAAGTTTTAGGCATAGAGGCCTCCACAAGAATGATTACATCCTCTTTCTTCTTTGCCTCCTTTGCAACTAGTTTTGGACAACTCTTTATGACGTCATTTCCCTTATAGTATTTGAAAATTGTTTTTTGCTTTTTTATTTTCTTCTCATTTTTGTCTTCCTTCTTCAATTTTCCAACATGAGAAGATTTTTGCTTACTAGTAGATGAGCTCCATTTACCTTTGCCCTTTTGACTAGCTAAGAAATCTTGTTCTACAACACACATAATTGACCTATTCTGCTTGGAATAATCTTCTTGCAACAAATTAGAGACTAACTCCTCAAATGTTAACACGTTTGAATTTCCTTTCATTATCAATCAAAGGGTAGAAGCAAAACTCTAATATGAATCTGGAAGACCATTAAGAATAGTCTGCACAAGTGAACTATCTGATAAGACTTCATCAATAGAAATCAATTGCTCCTTCAAATATTTGATCCATGTACTATCCTTTATTCATATGCTCACTCTCCAAGTGTTTTCAAAGGTAAGCAATAGAAGCCTTAGTTCTTGCCTCTTATAAAGTTGTAACTGTAATATCACAAGCATCCTTTTGTGTATTGCATGAACAAATGTGTGGGATAATGGAACATTTGACACACAAAGCTACCAAAACATGTGCTTGCACATCTTTTCCATCCCAATAAAGTTGCTCTATAGTAGGTGGAGCAAGAACCATAGCATGAACTAGAATTTGAAGATCATCATCTTCAACACCATGTGCATCAAACACTAAGACATAATAAACGAGAACTATGTCATGTTCTCCTTTTTCATATGCAAAATATGCATGCAATAAAAAAAAGCATGCATATTCTAAGAACTTTGAAACTCGCCCATATATTGACATTAAATGGGGATGGCACTCACATATTACTTATCTTTTATGTCCATGCCACAAAATAGATGTTCGCACAACCCCTATGAAACATATAAAGATTGGGGAAAAACATTGTATAGTCATTTCAATAACTAATTGGTAAATAAAGACAAGTTACAAGAGTCTAGTAAACAAATAGCATCACATTATAATCATCTTCGCATAAAACAAACCCACATCGACCTAGAGGAAAAGATATCAATGATTCTATTGATTCTTGTGCATCTTCAAGTCACCTAGTGATCCTTAGTATATCTTTCTCCCCTACAATTGGCTCTTCTTGAGCCATAACCAAGGAGTGCAGCTAAAAACTGAGCTTTTTGTTCTAAACAAGTTATGAATATATCTTTCCACTAATAAAAAACAGAAAGAAGAGTAGATGTATGTTCACTTCCTCTAAAAAAGTAAATAATATTTTTTACTTTGTAACTTCAACCATGAGAATTAGAAAATAGAGAGATGAAGAACTGTGATTTTTCAAAGGCCAAAGACTCGGGAAAACAAAAAAGGAAATGTCTTCAAATATTTGATTAAATTATCTTAGGTAAGTTTTAAATCGAAGTTAAGATCTCGGCTTAATGCATTTAAAAAATAATCGAGATTAAACTAATGGAGATTTTCTTAGACCGATGCAAAAGAGACTCAAAAATTTTAATCTCAACCAACTCAATTCATACCAAACAAAATCAAGTTCAATCTACTAGTTAGAAAGCAAATTATCTATACAAATACAAATAATTTTTATTCATAGATACACATCGACACAATTAATTGTTCTTAAACTTTCTAATGCTATCAAAGTAGTAGGACCATATTGTGGTCTTTTCTTGCCCGTTTCCTTTTTGTTTTATCTAAGTATAAATGCATATTCTCATAAAATAAGGCTTTTTTTGGTGCATTTCATAATTCTCCCTTGAAAGTATCAGATAAAGTATTGTAAAGTTAGCAAAATTCGACTACCTTCAAGTATCCAAAAGTTTCAAAATCTCTATGGTTTGAGGTCTTAAAGATCACGTATCAATTTGAAGCTTAAGGAATTGTTTGGAATAATCAATTCTTACGAATAGTCGCGAATTCAAAGATACGAGGATCTTTTCCGAAAACTAAGGGGCTTAATTTTGTCATATTGAACAAAATCCATAAAGATCTTTAGCTTCTTAGAAGAAAAAGCAAAAAATATTTGAAAAAGTACTTCAACCAATTAAATTCATAAAAAGCTAGAATGGATTCTTAGTTTGTTAAAATGGACTCTTTAGAACTACAGTTTTGAATGAACAATAAACCCACTTTAATTAATTTCTCCAAATTGTCTCCTATGATAGAAACTACTATAACCCCATAGCAAACTCAAAGGTCAATCCATCTATTCAGGTCTAATGAGAATGATTATCAGGGATTATAAAAATATTCCCTTCTATTTAGATTGATCTTTTGATAGAATTGATGGAACCGAATCAAAAGAAATAAATCGGTCCATTTGATTAGTCCAAAGGTAGAGAATAAAGGGAAAATGATTTGGGCAATGAATATAAGATTCACATTCCTTTTAGATTAGATAGGTTCTGACTGTAGAGATGAATCTAAAAGGAGTGTTTTAAATTAGCCAACAAAATCCACCAATTTTCCTAGGTTCATGCTTTAAGTGATGTACAAAAATGAACTAACACAATAATTAAGCCGTAGATACTTAGAGTTCCCCTAATTCACATATCGATGATATGGATGCACCCTTATCATTCTTTCATACTTTGCATTTGATTTTGTTCTTCACATGCAAAGCTAGATGATGTTTTGAATGATTTGGTAGGGATCAAGCCACACATGGATTCTGCTCTTTCCATATCTAGTGTGATATAGGATTCCCTTTTGAATAAATAGGTGAACCAGGGAGATGAATACCATGATCAATGAAATTGAACATGGGGCATAGGGGAATACCCAAGATATATATCGCCAATCATTCTTTAAGGATGGAATTCTTTTAAAGGGAGGGGAATGTTGTATACTTACATGGGTCTATAGAGTAGAACGCTTGGGTTCCTTACTTCAAAATCCTTGGGATTTATTTGTTATTCACCCATATTTGAAGTTCCTTGAACCTTAGGGTTGATTTCTCTAAGATTGAGTACCTTAGGCTTGATCGCAAGTTTGTCCTAGCCACTTGGCTCATACACGTGAGCTTGGAGGTTCTTCTTTTAGGGCATGTCATTTCATGTGATTTCCTAAGAAACCATGTGATCACTTTTGGCACCCATGTGATGGAAGATGCATATGTCATCTTGTCATTTCAATTACTCCCTTGGCCTTGTAGCTATATATTAGAGAGTTTGGTTGGGTGGATATGTGCGGTCTTATTGGTTAGCTTCTTAGTTTATGCCAATAGTGAATAGATGCCCCTACATAGCAAGGATATTTACCTCTTGTTAATGTATCAGGATTGAAGCACTATAATATCTATAATGCCCAGTTAACTCTAGCCTCAAGTTTTTCCCCTGACTACTTTTGTCATTTCCTAGTGTTGGTTGTTCATGCCAATTATGTACTCCTTTTTGTATCCCCTTCTTAACATGAATACAAAGAGCTTTGTTTATTTTAATTAATTTGTGTCATTTTTTGCACATAGATGGATTTATCTCCTTGTAAATATTTTGAGATTAGAGCTTCACTCTCCACATGGAGTTGAATTTGGCGTTCCCTATAGCTCTCCACTTTCCGTGCCTCCACTTTTAGATCTATATAAATCCCTGATTTCTCCCCTTTGTAATTGCTAAATATTGAGCTTTGTAAATTCACATCCCCTAAATGAGGGAGCGTCCAAAACAAAAAAGAAAATAACACTTTCACATAGCCTTGCTAGTGTGGGCAGTACATTAGCATGTTGTAAAATTGTTAAATAAGCTTCCATAGTCCCTAAGTTAAGAAAAACCTTTAGTGCCTTGTTCCCATCCCTTTACTTTGCCCGAATCTCGAAAATAAGGTCATGAATTTTGGTAAAATGCCTAAGTCAAGACCTTATTCTCAACCTCCTCCCGTACAAGATCCGAGAAAAAAAAAACAGAATTATGTTGGCTACACCCTATTATAAGCATTGTGACCTCTCTCCCGTGCCCCGCCCTCCCCACTCTTCAATGAAGAATTTTGGAGCATGATCCAACGAGTAAGATTTTTGTTTTTTGTTTTCTTCTGTGTCTCACTCATATCTCTTACATAACGTTGATTGCTCTCCATTCCCTCTTCTTTATCATCTTGCTTACACACACGTGGCCTTCTCATGTAAGAAAAATCACTTCCACAATCTCTCGTAGCTTTCATCACAAATAATTTTCAATTTTATGTCATAGTGTACCTTTCAAAATGATAATTCTGAATTTTACTTCATAGGCCTCTCGTTTTCTTTCCGTCTTCACTCATCTTGTTTTGCACTTCCATTTTGATAGGCTTGACCTCTTCCCTCTTGTTCCTCTTATGCACTTTGATCACAAAAATTAATTAGATTTCACTTTCTAACTCCTAGATATCCCTATCCCCCCCCCCCCCCCCCCCCACTCTCATCCTTGGTGGGAAGTAAAGAGGATTAAGGTGACACACCCAATGGGGAACACTCTCGATGACAAGCCACTTGGTGAGAGTGTCACCCTCCATCTTCACTTGAATACTCCTCAAGATGTCCTCACCATTATTTTTTACACTGGGAGCCTTAGGGGGATAGGCTTGCTTTGCCTTTGAAAAGATAAGCTTGCCAATAAGATTACATGATCCTCCATCTATTCCCTTTTCATCCTCTTCCCTGACACTCCCTATGGCTGGCTAGATCGACACATCATAATTAGGAGCTTGGGGAACTCGAATGTCCATCGTGTCAGCTTACTCGAGGTTGATACATGTGAAACGCATGTTCAGTGTGTGAAAATGATTGAGCTTTGTGATGCTTGCAATTGTAACAACATGAACCTCTAGTCCACCTACTTATTTCTTCTCAATTATTGTTTCCTTCCCATCACCTTCACTAATATCCATCTCTATGGACGCGTCTTTTGCTTTGCCCATGGAGAATCCTTCACCTTTTGTTTCCATCTCTTCTATTCCCTCTATGGTAGATGCTAGTACGTCTAGGAGTAGGCTCCCAAAACCAATGTATTTAAATTCTTCTCCGCATCCTTGATAGCATGGCTTGTTGTTGGGGTCATTCCCCCTTCATCTCCATATAATCCTTCAAGACCTAGGATTCAGACCCTCAAGGTGAGGCCTCAATATCTTGTTGCAATTTGATATAAGGACCCTACCCCCACAGACTAGGGGGTACCATCAAAGACCACGAATGAAGACACCCGAACCCAAGGCCACTCCTTCATGACCCACTCCCGATGCCATGACCATGACAACTACAAGACCCACACTCACTCCTCTGCTAGTGCAAAACACTTTCCCATTCCCAAGTTCAGATCATTTTTTTTACTTCCATCATGTTCCCCTCCCATTCCACATTTAGAGGCAACCTCTTTACCATCAATTGTGGATGTGGAGTCCTTGCCTTGGGAATCCATTATCTCTCCTTCACCTTTTGCTACACTTCCTACTATCCATCCTCTATTCCACTACCCACCACCTTAGGGCATGTCACTTTTCCAATTCCACCAGCTTAGACTAAATCCCATGAGACCCTCGCTATCAAGAGTCCCGATCCCAGCAACATTGGTTACCTTTGTGCCCCACCTCTCACCATGCACCACACCACGTATATGATCATTACAAAGACACCCCCACCCTTTTCTTCCACCAATGGCATTCCACCCTACCCCACAATTGGCACTTCTCCATCACCCCTTGTACCCCGACCCTTCCCATCACTTTTGCTTCTACATCCACCTGTGACACCCCTTCCACTGACATTCCTTCACAATCCAACCATGAAATTCCTCTGAGTCTCACATTGAGTAGCAATCTCATTGGAGCCATGCTCATGGAGGTGAAGGATGTCGTACAATGAGGATCTCCCATAACAACATCATACACTGATGGGGTTTTTATAGTGCATGCTCTTCAACATCATTACACTTCCTTGCTAGAGTAGGCTTACATATTCATGTAGGCATGGAGAGAGACCCAGAAATGCATCATCCAAGACATTGAAACGGAGATGAGGAGACTTCAAGACCTAGTCATCTCCATGGCTCGAGAGGGAGAGGATCTTACGAATACCTCACATTATTTGAGTAGCACTACACTAATACCTAGAGTCTTTGATTTGTGTAGAACTTTTATCGATCCTCTCTCGTTGTCATATTATCTAAAGTGTACTGAAGTGGCTTTTCTTTGTGGATGTTATGTCGATGGGCATTTTGATCATTGTGTTTTTGTATCGTAAAACCGAAACTCACTGTCCTTGAAGTCTATCCTCCATAGGCAAGAGTGTGTGAGTGAGTGAGAGAAACAATGACTTGAAGCTTTGCTCGAGCTAAGATAACCCTCTCCCTCCGTACTTAGTGAGATATCTGGTAAACTGCTAAACACTATGTACCTGTCAACCCTCTACCGTACGTGAGATCCTAGTGGTCTGTTTCGTACACAATGAATATATTTTGAGTGTGGATAGGCTCATTTAACATATATTGAAATCTATGACGATACTTTTTAGCATCGAATCACTCTGTAACGTAACCGAGAGAAATAGAGAAATAACACGGATGCCGATCGCCATATCAATGGGCGTATAGGGATATTGATCATTTTGCAACGATTTTGTTGAGACTTTCATATCGACGAGGTTTTCGAGCTGTACGCGAGGAGAGACGTCACACAGCCCAGTATTATTCAATTAGTCCGTAGTATCATCAAACCTTAGGACCATCAATGAACCCCGGGAACGAAGCTTTCGCTGATGAAGAAGCTTCTAACCCTTGTAGCCGTAGTATGACAGGAAACAAAAGAGGAAGCCTTACTGAAACTCAGTTTGCCAACTTATTCTAAAACTTCTCGGAGAAAAGAAAGAAATAAGATCACAACGCCTCTTTCGTTCCAGCCTAGCCATCTTCTCCTCCAGCGATACTACATATGAACACTGATGATTAATCCGAAATCGTATTTTCTGCAAGATCATTAACTCTGAACAGAAATACTTCGTATAAGTATTTCTTCACATTCATTCAGCTCTGCACCAAACAGTTAAAGTTTCTTCCTCGAATCACGAATATACTAGACTTCTACAGAAAGTGATTTAACCACAATAGCCACATTCGGATCTGATTAGGACTGGAGCGGATTTCCAAGAAGAAAGTTTTAAAAGTTGATCTAAGAGAACATACGTGGTGCGGATTTGTGAGAAAAAAGTTTAGAAGTTGAGCTAAGAGAATATAAATGGCGCGAGCTATGGTTACCTTACAATTGACTAAATACCAGACCCCTCAGTGGCATAGTCTTTTTGGATCTTTACACAGCGGAAAGGAAAAGCTTTCATTTAGCATGATCAGATTGTCTTGTTTTCTTCTTCAGAAAATCATGTGCAGTATGGGTTAGATAACCCAGACCTTCTTGTGTGGAGTTTTCGTAGGTATTACCGGCGTATATGCTGGAAATGTAACCTTGTTACCGTAATCGAGAATGGATCAAAGAAACAGCTTCTCTGTCTACTCTTACCTTCATATCGTCATTTGCATAAAGTTCCGCTTGTTGTATATCGTGTAAAATGGCTGCTAATCCTATGCAACTTCAATGTTGATACGATCAAGAACAGACTCACTGAGATAGATAGATAGTTCAAACGAATCATATCGTATAATTAAAATAACGTCTACATTTCATCTAGTTTTGTTGAAGATACGGAGAGTCTCTGCCAGTTTTTAAATAAGAAAGTCAGAAAGAAGATTAATTCCTCCAGAAAATAGAGCAAACGAAATCGATGTTGTCATTCTTGACTGCGGCTCCTAATAGCGCTAGTAAGCTTGGACATCACAGAACCTGAATTTTGAAAGAATTTAGCTACATCTTGAGTGCGGATCTTTGTAGCTGTTGGCATCACAAAACCTGAAATTTTGAAAGAATTTAGCTACACCTTTGTGCGAAATTATATCGGATCAAAACAGAAAATGTTTTCTCTCGAAATTCTAATGTTGTGGAAGGATCGGTTGTCGCGTAAAGCTCCGCACACTCTCATTCTCATCCGATTCGGCGAAGTATAAGTCATACTGCACCAAAGCGAGATCCGATAGTTCAGAGGAATCATGCTGAAAAAAATAACCTCATTGTCTTCATTCCATCTAGACCTTCTGACTTTCTGACGATGTCAAAAGTCTCTGAAGGATTAAACAAGGCATTAAAAAATTCACTTTTTTCTTCAGAAAATAACGAAAAAACAAATCGATAATGTGATCTCAAATTGCGGGACTGAATAACTATAGTTACGTTGGACAGTAGAGAACCTGAAACTTTCAAAGCGTTTAGCTACATCTTTGCGCGGATTCGAATTCGTAAATCTCCTATCGAAACAAAAAGCTGCCTTCTTTTAGACTTCAAGTGTTGCAAGAGGATCTGTTGTCGCCTCAAGCTTTCCAGACTTCGACTCCCAGAGTCCCATGCCATTCAACAAAGCCTCACACAAAAGCTTTCTTGTCTTTATACGCAGCTCTCAGAATCAAGATAAACCAGAACCGACGGTGTTGAGTGTTCGGAACTTGTCTGTGAGCATGAGGTATTCCTGCACGTGACGCACAGGTGTGATTGTTAGGTGGCAACGCGTTGAGCAGTTTCACAATCACATATCTTTGTGCCGGTCCTTGCAAAAAGCTTCTCTTCTCCATTTTCGATCACGGACAAATAACTTTACACTTTTCGATCCCAATCCTGTGTGAGCACAGTTCGAGACTCGAGAGCTAATTTATTGCCTCCACGCGGGGTTCGCTCTTTTCCTCGTTTCTTTTAAAAAAGGAAGTCCCGATTTTCGAGATCTATTTTAGCTTGAGTTAATTGAAATTATTTGAGATCTACTTTTAGCTTGAATTAATTGAAATTACAATGAAGGATGGACATAGCACCCATGGGACCCACTAATCTCACAAAGGAGAAGTTGAATGTCTAGCATCTATTAGGATATTCAGCTCTAGGATATATAGCTCGAAAGTCTATTAAGATAAACATTGGGAATGGGCCGCCCTAATTTGAGACGAGATGGCTCATTTGAACTAAGTTGCATGAAGCCCTAGTTTGAATTGGATTGGGTGAAGGCCCAACAATCCCTAAAAGTTGTTCAATTAAACTTGTCACCACTATATGGTGAGGGGTGTCCCAATGTAACCCCATAGGGGTTGAACCTCCTATCCCCCACCAGGCAAGGTGAGGTCCCCAACTGGACACGCGGGGTTCGCTCTTTTCTAGTTTTCATTGTTTTATGCATGTTGATGGTTAAGCTTCCTTTCGTTTGAACCAACAAGAAAAGACAATGTTTTTTCTATAGGGGAATTCTCTATTACTATCCATATGTCCCAAGGCTTGGATTAATATAAAGTGAAAACGTACAATAAAGGGCATAGTATCCAAGGTATCCCTCAAATTCCACACAAAGAGAGGTAGAACACTTAGAACCTAGTAGGGATAAACTGAGCCTAAGGACCTACAAAGGATACAAATTGGAAAAGAACAACCCTAAGGCCAGATGAGGAGAGTCATTTGAGCTATTGAAATCCTACCCGTCACATGCATAGTTCTTGCTAATATTGTCCACTAAGAATGCTCGAAAGCCAACAAGAGACATGCCCAAAGACCACCATTTTCATCTCATCTTAAGAATGAAGAGTTTTCTAGCTAGAAAAATCGATGGAGATTATAATCTCAACCCCACCCTCCAAAAACAGAGAGACCAAAGACACAACCACCCAAGTTCAACTATGGACACACAAATTAAAAAGTTATATAGAGCTTAGCCACACAAATTATTGTGCATTTGCTTTTTCCAAACATTTGCAATCACATGTACCAGGGATCTTTTAATCTTAGAGTAGCGAAAGAGAAAGAAAGGTCAAATATAAAAAACTGCTGAAATTCAAGCATATAAGTGATGGAGAATCTATATTCTAGAAGTTTGGAGTTTTGGTCTATTTTGTTACTAAGTAATATCTTTTCTTCATAAATTTTGGAGTTCGAGGGAGTGCAAAAAAACAGAAAATAGGAGGAGGAAGAAAAAGTTCTTGAAGCACCTTGGGATGGTAACACAAATTCCTATTACTAAGTGTGATATGTACAAACGTAGGTATTACATTATGGTTGTATACGCATATATAAATCAAGCAAAGAAAACTCAAAATAAGGTCATGTAATTTAGGTAATTAATAAAATATGGTGTCTAGGTAATTAATAAAATATGGTGTCTGCATAGGACCACAAACCTCATTATCAAAAAGTTAAAATTTCATCTCTTATATCACAACACCATACTTGGGAATGGAAGAGCATTTTGTACTTACCCAACATATAGATTTCATATACATGCTTAGAAGGTATCTCAAGTTTAAGAAAAGAGGACATGGTATTATATTTCTATATGTTAAAAGTCAAGCTTCAAAGTACAAAATTATGAACAACCTACTTTTCACAGATGAAGGGATCTATGAAGGATCGAAGGAATAATGAAATGTTATATGGATTCTAATGTCTTGAGGGTTTCAATGTGATTTGTGTTTTGATTTAGCAAATGAAGACTTATGAGGGTGTGAACGCATGTGGAATTATTTACATATTTGGAAAAATATTTATAAGATATATTTTAGTTTTTTTTTTTAATAATAGATCACCTTAGAAAGAGATGTTTTTGTAAAAATAGTAGATCACTTGAAAAGTGTTGATGCAATTACTCCAAGCCTAAATGCTTGACCATTTATGCTAAGGTTCATATGTGCATTCATATATTAGCACATGAATGATCTCTTGTAAAACATTGATTTTTCTACTCCTTGTAAAAGTGCAGATATGGAATCACTTCAATCACAAGTTCTTAAGAGAATCCTTCCACCATTTTTTTGGTGAGGAATTATGGAAAATAATGTCATAAAACTTTGGAACACTTTAAGGTAAAGATTTCAATTCAAATTTGAATCTTGGCTCCAAGAAAAGGCTATAAAAGAGGATTGCCTAGTCACGTGGAAAAGAGGAGATATAGCAAAGATTTTTGAGGAGTTATTATGGCTTATTGAGCTCCCATTACAAATCTAATATTGCCCTCACATTGTGAAATCATTCATTGCCAATTTCAATGTAATTTATGTGCATTAATACATATAGTTTTCGTATATCTCATATCTTCTACTCTATCATGTATCACTTTGAACAGTGAGCTTATATGATCTCTTTCTCAGCATGTACTTGATCATTTTCAGTGATTTAAGTTATTATAGATTCATTAGGTTATCATTTTTTTTGGTACAAAGTTTCATACTTATTTCCTCAGCCAATCATGAGTTATGTGCAAAACATCACCCTCTAGTCTGCATACTTTCAACACTTGAAAATGTTGGTATGCATCTCTAACTAGCTAAGCACCATTCTCTGAGCATGATCTATCATTTCAAGTGAAACAACTTGCAAAAGTTAGCTACCCAAGTTAATTAGATATGCCCAAAAGGATCTTGTTCAATTGTTGGCAAAGAAAGAGTATTGTTCATTTCTCTAAACAGGTGTAGTGGCCAAAATAGCAAGTTTTTTGGTTCATCATTAAACACCAACTTATCTGTTTTGATCCAATGATTTGAGGATCATTTTCCAAAGTACCTAGGTCATTATTTGTGCTTCTTGAAAAGCTCGAGAGGCCTACTTTGCACTCCTCAACTCAATTTTGGCTGGTGTGAAGCGAGAATTTGCAGTACCATCTCATCTCTAGAAGGTGTCCACCATCTCCTCCAATAGTGGTATCACAACAACATCAAGGTAAAATGGGAGATGGATTTCCATCATTCATTGACAAATTGGACAAGGGCAATTATCCAGCTTAGTCCCTAAGGATGAAGGCTTACCTAGAAGGAAGAATTTTGTATGGATACATATTTGGAGATGAAGAAATGCCAACCCTTAGAAGCAAACATCAACCTACAAGAAAGGAGCCAGAGAGACTAGCTGCATGGTGTGCAAAGGATGCTCTAGCCAGGTCTTATATACTCAATTCAATATCTGATTTTTTATTACCTCATATTAGGAAGGGCAAGACTTCCCAAGAGACTTGGGAAGTGCTATCTTTGTACTTCTCATCAAATACAAGGGCTAGAAAGAACCAGCTTTGGATGGATTTCACAACCTTGAAGAAGCAACCAAAGCAAAGTGTAGCTGACTATGTGACTAAGATGAAGGATGTAGCTGATCAACTTGGGAACATTGGAGAAGAAATAAAAGAAGAGTAGATAGTAAGGCAGATCATAAATGACATCAAGTATGATGAGAAATGAGAGTCCTTCACCACAGCAATGGACCTATACATGGACATGTAGATACCTGACCTCAATAATTGATGAGGCAACTCTTCACACATGAGACAAAGGTTAGCAAGAATGGAGATACTTCTAGAGGTAATCAATCTTTTGCCCTTTATATAGATAAAAATAAGAGTAAAGATAAAAGCAAAGGTAAGAGGAATGAATAAGAGGCAATTACCTCTCAAGTGAATTTCACAGGTAGAGGAAGAGGTACTAGAGGAAGGGGTAGAGGAACAAATCAAGGCAAGGGGAGACCATACAAATATTAACCTTGCAACATTTGTGGCTTAACCAATCATACCACAGATGAATGCTTTAGGAACACAAAGAATCAAAGAGGAAGAGGCTTCCATAGAGGAAGCTACGGACAATCAAGAGGCACGTTCAATAATGGAGGAAACAACTACCATCACAATTACAACCAAGGCTAAAACAAAAACTATCAAGGAGGCTTCAGAGGAAGAAGAGACTACAACAACTATACAGATGATCAAGAGGATTCTCTATTACTCATGAATAGGATAGCCAAGCAAGGTAAAGATGATGAGTACCTATTCTATATTGATTGTGGTTGCTCCAATCATGTAGCAAGCGATGTACCATTATTGTCTGACCTTGAAGAACCCAAATGAAAGCATGAAGTTTAGTCAAGTGATGTCACTAGTCACTCAGTAGAGAAGATTGGAAATGCTAAAGCATTTGATGGTACATGAATCTTCTAAGCATGGTATTATATGTACCAACAATAACCAAGAATCTAATCAATGATGGACAGATTGTTGAGAAGGGTTTACAAGTTAGATTCACAAGGCATGGAGCATATGTGGAGGACCCACAACAAGGCGTCAAGAGGATTGCAAAAGGTGAGAAATCTAGTAGAATTTTTACCTTTGAAGTTGAAGATACAAGAGACATTGCTCTCTTCAATTATAAGGACCAAACCCTATCTGAATTAGAGATATGGCATAAGAGATTAGGTCATATAGGTGAAAGGGCATTAAAGCAAATATGCACGGATTAGAGTGTGCTTGACATCCCAAATGTGTCCAACCAACACATAATTTACAAACGTGGAGCATGCCCATTTGGCAAGTCACATAGGCCTGAAAGATGCATATTCATTGGCTATGATGAGAATCAGAAAGGAAATAGGTTATATAATCCCACTAACAAAGGATTTATAGTTAGTAGGGATGTAGTATTTGATGAATATAACTCCTGGTTTGAAGATGATTGCAGGAAAATAAAGCTACCGTATGATTTGGAGAATGACTTTCCAAATTTGACTCAAGAAAAACCACATACATTAGAGGATGTCAACTCAGAAGATGAAGAGCATATTGATTTCAAAGCTTGGAAGTCCAAGGGCAAAAATAAAGATCAAACAATTGGAAGACATTCCAGAGTCATCCAATCAAGCACTTAGAAGATCTCAAGGGGAGAGCAAGAAACCTATAAGGTATGGCTATGACACATCACTAGTCACCAAGCATTCTATGTACATGGCTAAAGATTCTATGTCAGAAGAACCTTCTTCATTTGAGGAAGCCAACAAGAAAGAAGAATGGAGAGAAGCTATGCAGGAGGCAATTGAAGCACTTCAAGAGAACAGTACTTGGAATTTGGTTCCCAAAAAACCATTCATGAAGGTAATAGGATTCAGGTGGATTTACAAAGTAAAAAAGAATTTAGATGGCACAATAAATAGGTATAAAGCAAGGTTGGTAGCAAAGGGATTCGCTCAAACCCATGGAGTGGATTATGAGGAGACCTTCTCACTTGTAGCCAAGATTCTAAATATCAAAGTTTTAGTAAGTATTGATACTTCAAAGAATTGGAACTTCTACCAATTAGATGTTAAAAATGCATTCCCTAATGGATGGATCTTTGAAGAAGTCTACATGGCTCAACCACTAGGATATGAAGACAAAGACAATCCTGATTATGTGTCTAAATTAAGGAAGATATTGTATGGTTTAAAGCAAGCTCCTAGAGCTTGGAACCATAGGCTTGTCACATACCTGCAGGACCAAGGTTTTGTTGCAATCAAGGCAGATTCTTCATTGTTCATTAAGAAGAATAATTTATAGGTTATTTATCTATGTGTTTATGTGGACGATATCAATTATTACAGGGAATGATGCCAATGGCATCAAGAAGATAAAAACATGAATGAAGGAGGAGTTCAAGTTCAATGATCTTGGATTGCTTACATACTTTCTTTGCTTAGAGATTGTTTATACAGATTCTGGTGTTTTCATTACTCAGAGAAACTACTTCCATGATATACTTGTTAAGTTCAAAATGGAAAATGCAAAAATTGTAGGTACACCCATGAAATTGAACCACAAACTCAGTATTCATGAAGGAGAGCTACTTGAAGACATTAAAGGTTATCAAGGTCTTGTTGGGAGTCTCAATTATGCAACCCTAACAAGATTTGATATATGCTATGGGATGAGTACATTGAGTCAATTCATGCATACACCAAGAAAACCTCACATGGAAGCTACCAAAAGGATCTTAAAGTATCTAAAGGGTACTATAAATGAAGGGCTATTTTATCCATTCACATCTAACTTGGATATCAAGCTATACTCTGATATGGATTGGGCTTGCTCAAAAGATGATAGGAGGAGCACCTCTGGCTACTTATCTTTTGTAGGATCAAAGTTGATTTGATGGTCATCAAAGAAACAACCAACTGTGGCATTGTCATCAATTGAAGCTGAATATAGAGGCCTAGCAAATGGAACACAAGAGGCAATGTGGTTAAAACTACTCTACTCAGATTTGGGGATACACACATACATTGCAATGATCTGGAGATAACACTAGCTCACTTCATTTGGATGCTAATCTTGTATGTCATGCAAGGACTAAACAGATCGAAGTGCATTATCATTATGTGAGAGAGAAGCTACTTAGCAAGGACATATAATTGTCCTATCTATCAACCAACTTGCAATGTGCAGATATGCTAACCAAATCTTTGGATGGAACTAAATTGAACACATTCAAGATGATGAATGGATTGCAGGAGATAAAAGAGAATTGAAGCCCAAGCATATTAGGCTTGAGGGGGAGCTATTGGTGCAATTAATCCAAGCCTAAATGCTTGACCATTTATCCTAAGGATCATATGTGCATTCATGTATTAGCACATGAATGATCTCTTGTAAAAGATTGATTTTTTCTAGTCCTTGTAAAAGTGCATGTATGGAATCACTTCAATCATGAGTTCTTAGGAGAATCTTTCCACAACTTATTTGATGAGGGCTTATGGAAAATCAAGTCCTAAAACTTTGGAACACTTTTAGGTAAATAAATTTTTTCCAAAAGGTCATGTTTGCCTGTTTTGACCCCTAGGAGTCTGATTTGACATAACTTTCTCATCCAAAGTCCATTTTTTGAGCTCTATAGCTCATTGGAAAGCTCATTTCGAATCCTACACGGGATCAAATGTTTTTTATAAGAATAATGTGTTGATTTTCAGATAGACTAATTTGAAGTTGACCCTCAGGTGGGACTAGGGAACCAAGGGGACTCCAAAGGATTTTGAACCATACCAAGGGGAAATTTTGGACTCTTAACAAAAGCTTATGAACCTCAGATCTGGTAGACACCTAGGCAAGGATAGACAAAGCATTAGATATTCTCAGCCTAGTGTCAACCATACAGCTAAGTCTGGGGCACAACAACAAAGTGGTTGTCCTTACGTACTCAACTCTGACACAAGTGACTGAGAAATGTCTTTTAGCATGGGGAAACCTGCAGGAACTGCCCATCTACAAACACCAGAAGGTCCCTGTAAGACACAATTGGAATATATTCGGACCAACCGATTAGGTGCTTGCATCTATGAGGATGGCCTGAGGTGATCAGTGGTCCAACTCAAAAATCCATGTCAACCCTTTGGACTTGAACACTCGGTGGTCAAGTTCAAAGAGGGTTCATACATTGATAAGGAAGGAACCATGTATGTGGTCGCCAACCTACCAAATAGGACTAATGAGTTTGGAAATGTCATTCCTAAGAATGAGATAGGAGACCTAGAACAAGGAAATGTAGGACAAGGACCCCAGACTCCTAGAGGTAAGTCAATTTTGACCAAAGTGATCACTCCAAACTGGATCCCTCAAGACAACAAAAGCATAGAACTATTCTTGAATAGAGAAACAGAGGAAGCCTTTTGGAGATTCAAGCCAAAGCAACCTAGCCAACTGGGCATAGTCATCATCTATGAATTCAAAGATCTTGAGATACCAGGCAAAGTTGTCTACCTGGATAACACATCAGAGAAGATGTTCTTGGTAACAGAACATGATAGACATGCATATACTTGGAAGAGTGAATTGATTTTCCCTCCATCAGGATCCAATGTGTCCCATGGCCTCCAAGGAGTAGGATCATCCCAAGCTCATGAAGCCTAGAGAGAAAGAAATAGAGAGAGACCTGAGGTTAGTTTTGCATGCACTATGGGCATAAGTAGATCAGGATTTGAAAATGAAAGACCTGAAAGAGAGAGACATCAAGCACATAGGCAACAAAGACATGAGCATGATTTTCCATTCCCTAGACCTTGAGAGCACACAAGAACCCTTAAACCCACTCGAGTGATCAAGGCAATGAAGAATTATTTTGACGGGACAGATCCTTATGATCATGTGGCCAAGTTCAAACAAGTGTTAAGAGCTGAACAGGTTGAGGATTTGTTCACCCAGTACGAGGCATTTGGTTTGACTCTTAAGGGCACTGCCTTGGCTTGGTTTCAACCATTGAGTAGTTGCAACTATCACGATATAGGTCAACTGCTAGACGAATTCATTGTAGAATTTTCCAATAGTGGTATCAGGCATAACACATCATCCTTAATCCACAGCTTCAAGCAAACACCCCAAGAAACAGTGCGACTAGCAGGTAGAAGGTTCAAACAGTACCTAGAAAGATGCCCTGCTCTAGAGTTACCCACACCAGCCAAACAAGTGGCCTTGTTCTTAGATGGCTTACTGAGCACAAAGTTAAGATCATATGTGTACTTGAAAGAGCCTAGATCCATAGAAGAGTGTGTGCGGACGTGCATTAACATAGAAGACAACTTGGGTGAGGAGTTAGGACTATCCAAACTCTATAAGGACTCTGATAGTTCTACTAGTCATACCTCCAAAGTCTCCACTAAGCTGGATGAAATAGCAGAGCAAGTTGCCAAGAAGCTAGGAGTTCAAAATAGACAAATACCAAGAGTCACCTCATCGAATCGATGTTATAATTGTGGAGGTGATGACATAGCTAACGTATGCCCAATGCAAAACCAAAACATTAGAGAAAGGAATGCTCCATATTGCACTATTGAGAGAAAATACACAAACCACACGGCTCAAGATTGTCCCTACAATAGGCAGGCTGTTAGACAAACTTATCAGCAACCTTACCAACAAGGTAGGTATCAGAACCAATACCAACAACCATATTATCAACCACAACAACAATATCAGACACAATATAGGCCACAACCAGTCTTGGGAAACCAACCACCAGCTCTTGCCAACGTGATTCCAGTCAAGTATGTTGTGGGAGAGGAAAATCCAAATAGAGCATTGGTGCCACTAACCCCATTGATACCAGATAATGACTCTCATGCTCATAGTTCGGACTACTCCCATGAAAGTAGTCCACATGCTTATTACACTGAGTCGCCTGAGCATAGTGATATTTACCCGTATCAATATGAGGCACCACCTATGGAGCAAAATTGTGAGCCAGAATACTCCAATGTCATGTACACAAATCCCAACCCCAGGCCCCAATTGAGACAGGTAAGACCACAAGCCCCTAGAGGACCATGTTTCAGATGTCAGGGTGACCATTTCATTCGTGAATGTCCCCACTCACCAACTCTGGGCCAAGGACAGAACATCACGATACAAGCCTTTTGTCCTGAATGTGGCAAATACCATCTCCCCAAATATTGTCCAAGAAACCCCTCTAGTGCACCCAAGATTACACCCATTAATGTAGTAGGCTTAGTGGTAGATCCAAGCTCAAGTAGTAGTAATGTGGCTCCTATACAAGCTGTCACTAGAGCACAAGCCTTAAAATAGGATAAACCAGCAGAACAATCGGAGTCGAGTGAATCAGGAGAGCCAAGTAAGAGGAAAACAAGAACATGGAAGGATACCAGAGAGAAGGCCAATCGCAAGTGGAATAAAAAGTTATCGGAACTAGAAGAAAGTTTGAAAGACGCAAAAACAAAAATAGAAGACATTGCATCTCAAAACCCCTCGCATGCCGAAACTCCATCCACTCCACCTCATCCCATCCCACCACCCATTGTAAATAGACCACAACGAGGGTTTGTTCTTGTAGATCCAACCCCAGAAGGCTTGGACATGATGTTCAAGGCCTACCAGGCTCGACTTCAAGAAGGGCCAACAATTGCAAACCTAGACAAGAGTTACCCTAGAGCAGATTTAGAGATTGAACGGATGAAAATGTGCATGAAATGGTAGATCAAGCTCAAGCTATAGTCGAGACTAGTCAAAAGTTCAATCATACAAACTCTGTCAAACCGGATTTGCATTTCCAGGGCTTACTAGAAAAATTAGAGCAATTGGTAAACAAACCACAAGTTTCTTTACCTCCACAGGCTCAAACAGTTATTGAAAGAGGAAGCTCACCACCAATGGGAGCTTATGTTCCTAATTCCGCAGATGTTGGAATACCTCCTTCAATTCAACAGTACTCTCAAGAGTTCTTGCGGGAAATACAAGAAGAGAAATGGGCCAAGGAGAAGGGTAATTCCCCTCGTATTCCTGAGATTGATGATCTTCATGATCAATTTCCCCAAGACATTCCATCCATTTACGGAGATCAAGTGGAGCAACAAGAAGATGAAAGGTTAGATTTTGAATCTAATACCTTAGAAGAACTGCCTCAATTTCCAGGCCCATAGGAATCTGAATCTCTTCAAATCAGAGCTCCCACAATATTGGTAAGAAATGAAGACTCAGTGGTTCCAAGGAACACTGATGTCATGAAGAACACTAAGGTTCAGTGTCATCTCATTGTAGAAGATTTGCTCAAAGCAAAACCCGAGCTATGGAACCATGTGAAGGATCAGGTCCCAGAACTTGATTCCAATATGCCAAAAAATGGCTCTAAGCAAAAAGTACCAGAGACACCTCTAGACAAAATAGGAGACATGTGTGAGGGTGAAGAAGGTAATACTTATCTTCCCATCACCTACCAAGGTTACACAACCAAAGCAATCATAGATTCAAGTGCTGGTGTGGCTATTGCGACCACCTCCTTGTGGAAGCAATGGGGCAAACCCACGTTAAGACCAACTAGAATGAAGCTTCAAATGGTTGACGGTCATTTTGAAAGACCTCTAGGATTGCTAGAAGGGATAACTCTAACCACCTGTGGGGTAGAGTTTGAACACACATTTGCTATATGTGACTTTGAGAAAAATAATGTCTATGAGATGATCCTAGAAAGAAGATTTCACATCCCTGAGCTCAGACAAATCTTCAACAAGTGTAGAGAATATCGAGTGTGTCTGAACCTAGAAAAGTGTGTGTTCATGGTGCGTCAAGGTAAAATCTTAGGTCATATTGTTTCTAAGAATGGAATCTCAACAGATGAAGATAAGGTACGAGCCATAACGGAGTTGCCAAGGCTAAGGAATGTTAAAGACATACAAGCCTTTATGGGCCATTCTGGATATTATCGTAGGTTTATCCACATGTATGCGATCATAGCTAGACCCCTTTATGCCTTGTTGTCTAATTTTGAGTGGAACGACGAATGCGAGAATTCTTTCAATGAACTGAAGAAACCTTTGTGCACAACACCAATACTGACAACTCTTGATTGGAATAAACCATTCCATGTCCATGTGGATGCATCCAATCACGCCATAGGATGTGTGCTAGCACAACCCACAGGTGAAGGAAACTTAGATTTGCCCATAGCATAATATGCTAGTACACAGTTCATCACAGCTGAACGAAACTATACCACAACTGAGCAAGAGGGCTTAGGCATGGTATTTGCTGTGAAGAAGTTTAGACATTATTTATTGGCCAACAAGTTCAAGTTTTTCACTGATCATCAAGCTTTGTTATATTTGGTCAATAAACCTTGCAATACTGGACGCTTAGTAAGATGGTTCCTCTTACTAATGGAATATGACTTTGAAGTTGTTGTCAGGAAAGGTAGAACCCACCTTCGGGCAGATCACCTTTCTCGCATCACTTCAGGAGAGTCAGCGCAAGGAGTGTCTGATGAATTACCCGATGCTTATCTGTTCAATTTAGAAGTTGTTCCTAAATGGGAAAATAAGTTGGTACCAATCCTAACCTTCAGACCCGCAAATAAGAATGTGAAAACATCCCAAGATGAAGTTGTAAAATCACAAAACTATCAAATATTGGCAGGAAGCATGTACAAACAAGATACAGAAGGTGTATTAGCTTGTTGTGTTGTGGATGATGAACATAGTAGTTGGTTGCAACAAGCCCATGAAGGAATGCTAGTAAATCACTATTCTAAACAACGAACATTGCAGAATTTGAAATGTTTAGGAGTGTATTGGCCTAGCATGGACAAGGAAATACATGAGTGGATTAAGACTTGTCCAGTGTGCTAGCTAAATATCACATGTCATTAATTCCAGATTGGAGTGCTCCATTGGTAGAATTCATGAGATCAAGGACATTACCCAAAGAGGCTAGTCTAGCACGACGAAGAAACATGGAGCAAGAGGCTCGGGACTATGCCTTAGTAGGAGACAACCTATACCAAAGAGGCAAAGATGGTTATTTAAGATTGTGCGTTCATGAATCAGATTATTTGAAAGTCTTAGAGACTGCACACAGTAGTGTTGCGGGTGGACACTTTGGTCCTGATAAAATAATCAAGACCATTCTATTCTCAGGACTTTGGTGGCCCACTCTTCATATGGATGCACATACCTATGTGAAGAAATGTGACACATGCCAACATGCACAATATCCGGTGAGAAAAGATGAGATGCCTTTGAGGCCAATGATGGGAGGACGTGCATTCTCGAAATGGGGTATAGACTTTGTAGGTCCTATTAACCCCCCAGCTAGAAACTCCCATGCAGAGTACATTATTGTAGCCACAGATTACCTGACCAAGTGGGTAGAAGTAAAATCCACAACAAAGAATGATGCTCAAACGATAGCTAAGTTCTTATTTGAGAACGTGTTCACGAGATATGGGTTACCTATAGAGCTAGTAAGTGATAGAGGCACACACTTCTTGAATGAATTCATTGAAAACCTTCTCCAAGAATTCTTGGTGATACATAAGAAGTTTGCCCCCTATCATCCACAAGCTAACGGACAAGCTCAGAGCACAAACAAGATCCTATGTAATGTCTTGACTAAATTGGTAAATAATAAACGCTCTGATTGGGACAAACAGCTTCATCATGCTGTTTGGGCTTACCGAGTTGCCTACAATATGGTACTCAATGCCACCCCATTTCAGATGGTCTTCGGACAAAATGTTGTGCTACCATTGGACTTCCTCATCCCAGCCTTAAAAGTAGCACAAGAGCATGAGTGGAATGGACATGAATTGTCCTCTAGGATCTTTGATCTAGAACGCTTAGGTGAGACAAGGCTACGCGCAGCCACAGACATCTATGCTTCAAAGAAAAGACAAAAGGAATACTTTGATGCACACATCAAAGATAAAGGATTGAATCATTAATAGAATTTCCACTAGTGGTGCAGTTCAGTTGGCCACTCTAGAAGGAGATATCTTGCCAAACTATATTAGTGGATGTAGAGTCAAGTTATACCAAGAACCTCTTACAGAGGATATGCTTACGAGACTCAACACTGCTAAGAAGCGAAAAGAAGAGGAGTTAAGGGTGAGGGAAGAAGCACAGGCAGAGGCCAGAGAGCATATTAGGCAAAATACGTTAAGGCGACTAGGCCTAGATGTCAACTCAAAAGCCGCAAAATATCACATGGATATGTGCCAAAAATCAGGCATAATTACTTCTCAAGTCATTGATGACATCCCTTTGTGACCATAGAGATAGGACAAGGAAAGGGTGCAAGGATTGTGAAAGCATTGATTGACTCAGGTGCAGCAAGTAGTGCAGTTAGACTATCCTACTACCAAGACTTGCAGTTGAACATCAATCCCATAGAAGCTTATCTCATAGGATTGGGAGGTGTGGAAACCCCTTGTTTGGGCAAGGTGGAACTTCCCATCTACCTTCAAGATGTTCCAATGAAAGTCAAAGCCCTAGTGTGTCAAGATGAGAACCTTACAGAACCACTTGTCTTGGGTCAAGATTGGATCTATGACCATGCTGTTAACTTAAACCTAAGAAGTCAAATCCTTCAAGTTTGGGTACAGGAACAATGCATTACAATAGAATTAGAGAATTGCATGCTCACAGATCATGACACCACACAGTCTCTTAGTTCCTCTAAGACTAATCTTCACGAGTAAGATGTTGTATGTGTCATAAGCTCTATGATCCAGAGGGACTCAATCAGGGAAGGACAGTCGCAAAGGCAAGCAAACCCTCCTTCTTTTTCGAAGAGTAAAGCATCCCTAATAGCTCAACTTAAGAAGCAATCACAACAATTCAAGACAACTGCTATAGCAAATAGAAAGACACCATTCAACAAGAAAGCAGTTCTGGGCATGATGCAGATCTGGGTACGCAAAGGCGAGAAACCTCCAACCTTGGCCCCACAAACCCCATCGAGGCAAGCCAACCAGGCTAGAAGACGAAGGAAGAAGCTCGGACAAGCTCAACCACAAGATCTCCGACAAATTTGGGTGCCTAAGAAATTAGCTGCAGCTCAACAAGGGCGGTTACACATGTGGGTACCTAGGAAGCTCTTATGTCCGCAACAACCTATGCTCTCCCATATGCGAAAAGTCTCAACAAAGAAGCCAAGGCGAGGCAAAGGTTAGAACCAAACACCAATAACAAAAGTAGACCAACTAACCTCTTCAACGCGAGTCAAATGATCAGCCACAGAGGTATGGATTTGGAATTCAAAAGCATCAGCGGACCCTACAAAACCAAAGCACCAACCACAAGGGACACAACAATCGCAAAACCAGCCAAGGAGGAATAGGCCAAAGGTGCTCACTACACAGTCGCAAATCGTTCTCAAATGGATCCCCATAAGGAGGCAGGATCAATTGTCATCTCCAGATCCAATGGATACCTCCATGACACATGGCATCAATATCCGCAAATAACATCAAAAGCCTCGACGAGCGACAACCATGTGCTCCCTCCACAACCCTGTCTTTTGCACCATTCAGGCCATGCATTTCCAAAGTATGCATTAACATAGAGCCACATTACATGGCCGTGCATAGACACAACTAAGAGTCCCATGCACAAGAGCACATTGACATATGTCAATTATTTTTTCTGATACTAACATCTGTCGTCTTGTTTGGTGACATTGTTTCAAAAAGAAAAAAAAGAGAGAGAGAGAGAGAGAGAGAGAGAGTTTGTTCCCAAGTTTGGCTCATGGGACGTGAATGAGTCATACTTAGTTGAAGGAGGAACCATTGATTATTGGGCATTTATTAGTTTTGATAGAAGCGTGCCTCGGCTAGCAGATGATATTATTGCTGCCTTATCTGGTAGATGTCAAGCACTTGGCATGAACATGGCATCCACAACTACGGTTTCCTCTTACCATGGTAGGAGGGAAGAGCTTGAAGGTCCACAACTTGAGCAATGCTTAACTACTGTATGTACGATAGCATCCAAGGAGATACCTGCAAAGGGTAGTTTTGGTACACTGCAAATCCTTGTATGTATACTGAATGAGAAGACTCCGGCTTATGGTGAGCTAACAAGAAGATGTGAAACTAAGATTGGTGTAGTTACCCAATGTCTTTTGTCAAGGAATATAAAGAAATTCAATTCTCAGTATTTGGCAGATGTTGCTTTGAAGAGAGAAGACAGGACCAGACACTCAAAGAATTTTTATTGGTGGACCATCAACACGGACATTCATTGACTATGTTCCATCACAAATGTCGGGTGTACAACATGAAGAGATAAACATCGATCGACCCTTCACCATGGTAAGTATCGTTACTCTGGAAACACCATAACCATGATAGATTAGGAAACCTCTTCATCAGCATACCCTTGAGCACTTAGCTCAAGACCCCCAATTTTTACACCATACTTCTTCCAATGCATTTTCCAAGTAAGCATGCATAGGGCTACATTACAAGGCCATGTACAAGGCACATATTTTCCTCAACCCATGCACGAACATACTTACCCATCACTCAATAGGAGTTATGCGTACTTGGCATGACTACTATGAACATCATCTTTGGAAGATCTAGACGTTATCAATGGAGACTCAAAACGACACAGTCATGCTGGAATACAAGGAAGAAGAACGTACCAAGGGACTACAACTTGCAAAGGCTCGCAGTGACAAATGAAGAACTAGACAACCAACCCTGCCACATTTGGAAGCCAAACAGCTCTTGTTCATACAGAAGGGACACTCCCTCTCAAGCACTACTTGGAACAACCACTACAACAAGGGTCTGTCAGGGACGAGAGGCTCGAGAGGGGGGGGGGGAGTATTGGAACTCAAGGTAAAGCACAAAGCAGGGAAGCGCATCAAAGAAGTGGACATACAAGAAGAAGGAGCAAGTAGGGAGCTCCAAGAAGTACATGAGGGAAGCGCATCAAAGAAGTGGACATACAAGAAGAAGGAGCAAGTAGGGAGCTCCAAGAAGTACATGTCAAATTTTCATAAGAATTCCCTACAAAAATAGTGATTTTCATCACTAAAAACCATTGTAAATACCATTTTCTATTTTTGTAACTCCATTTTGTTCAAGCCAAGGAGTCCCCAAGCTTGAGGAGTATTAGAACTATCATCCTACCAATTTTCATAATTTTTAGACTTCATTGGAGCCCTCAAATAAGCCCTGGAACCTAATTTTTAACTAGGCCGGACACTAGGTCTGGACAGGGCCAAAACTAGTCTAAAAACTATAAAAAGAGCTAGAGAGCTCATTTTTGGGGTTAGCTTGTTAGAGAATAGAGATTTTGTAAGAGAACTCTTTTTGCAATCAAGGCTTTCCATTGTTCCTCTCTTTGTTCTTACCTTGTGCACGTGTGTGTGTGTATGTGTGTGCATGTTTGTGTGCCTTCACTCACGCACTTGTGCCTTCACTTTCTCGTGGTCTTCATACCGGTCCTCACGTCTCCGTGGATTGACAAGTTAAGGAGGTGGTGCTTACACTTGAGCTACAAAGGGCTTAGTTATTTCCCTAGTTAGCCTACTTAGTTCCTTATTTAGCATGTAGGGGATTTGAACCCATAACCTCATACTTCCAAGTGATAAGCTTTATCCACTAGCCTATTTTCACTTATCGATACCCCATTCATTTTAATGAATATTTAACACAACTCTTGGCATTCTCTTCACCTTATTTATTTGTTTTTTTATTTATTTATTAATTTATTTAACACTCTCTTCCCTTTATGTATTTATTTATTTATCAAACACTCTCATTATTTTATTTATTTATTTATTTTTATTATTATTACAATATTGTTAAAATTCTTTTCACATGCTTAATCCTAGGTTCTG
This sequence comes from Ceratopteris richardii, assembly GCA_020310875.1. Lineage (NCBI taxonomy): Eukaryota > Viridiplantae > Streptophyta > Polypodiopsida > Polypodiales > Pteridaceae > Ceratopteris > Ceratopteris richardii. The sequence goes on from CM035444.1 coordinate 79,204,836, forward strand.
ATTCTATATAAGGCCATGGATCCTACCCAGAATACTGATGATTTTGGTACATCATCCCTAGCCAAGGTACCAATCGAGCAACAATTAGAGCCTTTGTGACACAAACTCCAGCATGCCCAAAACGAGATTAAGGAATGCGATGCTACACTTCAACAACTGTAGAGTGATGAAAATAACCTAGTTAGGGTGGTGAAGGCCATTATCACCGCTCAAGAACAAGGCATGTGGTCCAAGATTGGTGCGAAAAATTTTCAATTTTCACGATTTGATGGATGAAAGGATGGCCAATTTTTTATTTCATAGCTATCCCAGTTTGACGATTTTTATTCTGATGAATCATACTCTAAAAGTGAAAAAGTGAAATTTGTTACTAATTATTTGGTGGGTAAGGCTCAATTATAGTGGAATGTCTTACGGCATAGCACCGATCATCCCACCACATGGAAAGCATTTCAAGAAAAATCAAGGAGTCCGTTCTTCCTCATGAGGTCCATTTACATGCTTGTCAATCATGGGCAACTTTTGGATGGAAAGATGGAGATATCGTATCTACCTATACTGAATGTTTTTGGAAACGACTATTACTTATTCATTCGATTGAAACGATTCCTGAAGATACCTTGCATTGAAAGTATGAAGATGGTTTGGAGATGGGAATCCAAGCCAAGATCAATACACTACATCTAACAACCCTCTATGAAGCCATTTCTTTTTCAAATGATGTTGAGAAAGAGTTTGAATCCATCACCAAGTCCATTCGCTTACAACAAATGCATCAATGACAACAACCAATCAAGCCCAATTTTCCCTTCAAGCATCCTTTTACTACTTTCTCTTCCCCTACTTCTCAATGCTTACCTACTTTTCATTGTCCTCCTCCATCTTATTTCCATTTCACAAGCCAGCCCCCTTACACCCTACCAAACCTCCAACCCTTCAAACTATGATGATGGATGCTCAACAAAAGAGGCCTCATATCACTTGTTGGCATTCTACTAAAGATAAATGTAGGTTCCAAACTAAGGACATGAGGCCTATCGGAGCTCAAGTACACAACATGCAGGTGATTCCTAAAGACATTCAACATGATTGGATGGAAGAAGCACTGGAAAAGGATCTAAGTACCTTGGGTAATGGAATTTCTATTCATTCTTTACTTTGCATGCAAGGTACTATTAATGGTAAAGTTGTTAATTATATTTTACCTGATGATAGTAGTTTGCATGATTTTATTTCTCATACACTAGTGCAAGATCTCCAATTAAACCCACTTCTTTCTATGTACAAAGTGAAGGCTTCATTTCAAGGAAATAGATATAATGTTACAAGTGAAGTGCATAATGTTTAGATTTGTATAGGTTCATACGTAGATGAATGCACATTCTTAATTGCTCCTTTACAATCCTATGATGTTATACTTGGAAATCCTTTTCGACATCATTATAATCCATGCATTGATTATCTTACACACACAATTCGTTTTAAGTTCAACAATAAAGATATTTGTTTGTCTGCAATGCATGACTTCCAACCTTTTCCATTAATTAGTCATACTCAAGTCAAATGTGCATTTAGGAAAGGCTACAAATCATGTAATTTTTTTGTCAATAACATAGTTGATTACACACATACACTTCCTAATGCACATAGATCATTTATGGATTCATATAAGTATTGTTTGATGGCTCATTTTCCTTCTAAACTACCACCTTCTAGTGGATCACTTGACCATAGTATAGACTTAATTCCTGGTAGTTCTCCTCACCATAAAGCACCTTATAGGCGTGGACCTTTACATCAACAAAGAAATAGCTAACCAAGTTAAGGCTTTACTCCACAAAGGACTTATAGTTCTTCTCCCTTTGGAAAACCTATTATTTTAGTAGAGAAGAAGAACAAGAATTATAGGATGTGTATTGACTATAGAGTGCTCAATAAGATCACAATTAAAAATAGATATCCTATTCCTAAGATAGATGATTTTCGAAATAAACTTCATGGAGCACGTGTCTTTAGTAAAATTGATCTTAAATCTAGGTATCATCATATAAGAATGACACAAAATGACATTTATAATACTACCTTAAAAACTCATACGGATCACTTTGAATTCATGGTAATGCCTTTTGGACTAACAAATGCACCTCCTACATTTGCACACATGATGAATAACATTTTTCTTGATTACCAAGGTTTTGTTCTTATTTTCTTTTATGATATACTTGCCTATAGTGAGAATAACAATGACCATGAAAATCATTTATAAATTGTCTTTAATTTGTTACACAAAGACAAACTTTATGCCAATTCTGAAAAGAGTTATTTCTTTAAAAAAGAATTAGAGTATTTAGGCCATATTGTTTCTAGTCAAGGCATTCATGTAGATCCAAAGAAAATCAAAGTAATTGAATAATCGCATGTACCTCAATCTATGAATGATGTATGCTCTTTTCTAGGGTTAACTAGTTTTTATAGAAAGTTTGTACAAGGCTTTTCTTATTTAGCACTTCCACTCACATTTTACTGAAGAAAAAGTTACAATTTGCATGGAGATTATCACAACAACAATCTTTTGAAAACCTCAAACATGCACTTTCGCATGCACCTATTTTGCAATTACTAGATTTTGCACAACCTTTCCATGTAGTTATAGATGCTAGTGGTTTAGGTATAGGTGTTGTATTAATGCAAAATGACCATCTTATTGCATTTGAAAGTAGGAAACTTAAACCTTTTGAAAAGAATTACAATACATATGATAAGGAACTTTTGGCTATTGTGCATGCTTTAAAAATTTGGAAACATTACCTTATGGGTTCTAAATTTCTAATCAAAATAGACCAATAGGCTATCAAGCATTTATCAAATCAACCATTGATTTCTAATAGATACATTAAATGGGTCATTCATACAAAACTTTTAGCCTATGATTCAATATCAACTTGGCAAAGCTAATGTTGTAGCTAATGCCCTTAGTCATTTCCCATCCCCACAAAGAACTATTGTTTCAATCAATAATATTTATGTTGTTCATATTCATTCATTTCATGACATGATTCCTACTTATGCATCTGATTTGTATTTTTCACAAATATGGAATGCTTTCAATAATTCTACAAAATTTAGTGAGGAACACTACACTTTTCATAATTGATTTTTGTATTTCCAACACAAGTTATGCATCACACAAGGTTTTAAAGATTTTTTTAAAGAATTTGTTTTGAAAGGTAGAAATAGTACTTTATATGCCCTTATGACCCATATATGGTGGTTCATGCATCTCTTTCATAAAAAATCTTTAAAAACTTGTGTGATGCATAAGTTGTGTTGTAAATACAAGAATCCATTATGAAAAGTGTAGTGATCCTCATTAGATGGTGGAGTTATTGAAAGCGTTCTGTGTTTGTGGAAAATACAAATCAAATGCATAAGGAGGAATCATGTCAGCAAATGAATGAATATGAATACCTGAAATATTATTGATCCAAACAATATTTTTTTGTGGGGATGGGAAGTGACTAAGGACAAAAACTACAACATTAGTTTTTCCCGGTTGATATTGAATTATAAGCTAAAAATCTTGTATGAATAAAGCCCATTTAATGTGTCTTTTAAAAATCAATGGTTGATTTAATAAATGTCTAATATCATGTTGGTGTATTTTGATTAGAACTTCAAAGCCAATATTAAGGTAATGTTTCCAAATTTTTAAAGCATGCATAATAGCTAATAGTTTTGTATCATATGTACCATAACTCTTTTCATAAGTTTTAAGTTTCCTACTTTAAAATGCAATGGGATGATCATTTTTCATTAATACAACACCTATACCTAAACTACTAGCATAGGTAACTACATGGAAAGGTTAGGTGAAGTTTGTTAGTTTCAAAATAGGTGCATGAGAAAGTGCATGGTTGATTTTTTCAAAAGATTGTTGTTGTGTTGATCCCCATGGAAATTTTTACTTTTTCTTCAATAATCATGTGATTGGAAGTGCTAAATAAGAAAAATCTTTTACAAAATTTCTATAAAAACTAGCAAACCCTAGAAAAGAGCATATATCATTCACAAATTGAGGTAGAGGCCATTATTCAACTACTTTGATTTTCTTTGGATCTACATGAATGCCTTGACTAGAAACGATGTCCTAAATACTCTATTTCTTTTTGGAAAAAACAACTCTTTTCAAGATTGGCATAAAGTTTCTTTTTGCATAACAAATTAAAGACTATTGCTAAATGATTTTCATGGTCATTGTCATTCATAGTATAGACAAGTATATCATAAAAGAAAACAAGAACAAAAGCTTGGTAATAAGAAAAATGTTATTCATCATATATGCAAATGTAAGAAGTGCATTAATGAGTCCAAAAGGCATTACCATGACTTGAAAGTGACCATTTTGAGTTCTAAAGGTAGTCTTATAAATTTCACTTTGTGTCATTCGTATATGATGATACCCAGATTTAAGATCTTTGCTAAAAATGCGTGCTCTTCTATCTAACAAATCATCTATCCTAGGAATAAGATAACTGTTTTTAATTGTAATCTTATTGAGTGCTCTACAGTCAATGCACATCCTATAAGTCTTTTTCTTCTTCTTCACTAAGAGAACATGTGATCCAAAGGGAGAGGAACTAGGCCTTATAAGTCCTTTGTGGAGTAGATCCTTAACTTGATTAGCTTTTTTTTTTATGTAAAGGTACATGCCTATACAATGCTTTATGGGGAGGAGAACTAATAGGAATTAAGTCTATTCTAGGTTTCATAGATCCGGTTGAAGGTGGTAGTTTAGAAGGAAAATCAGCTATAAAGCAATCCTTATAGGAAGCCATAGATAATTTATGTGCATTAGGCAGTGTATGTGTATAATCAACTATGTTATTGACAAAACCAATACATAAATTTTAGCCTTTCCTAAATGCACGTTTTACTTGAATATGACTAATTAATGGAAATGGTTGGAAGTCATGCATTGCAGATAAAGAAATATCTTGATTGTTAAACTTAAAACTAAGTGTGTGTGTGTGTGTATGATAATCAATGCATGGATTATAATGATGACAAAAGGGCATGCCAAGTATAACATCATATGACTATAAAGGAGCAATTAAGAATGTGTGTTCATCTACATATGAACCTATACAAATCTGAATGCTATGCACTTCACTTGTAACATTATATCTATTTCCTTGAAATGTAGCCTTAATTTTATACATAGAAGGAAGTTGGTTCAGTTTGAGATCTTGCACTAATGTATAAGAAATAAAATCATGACAACTACCATCAAAATGTGAAATATTAACAACTTTACCATTAATAGTAACTTACATGCAAAGTAAAGAATGGATAGAAATTTTGTTACCCAAGGTACTTAGATTTTTTCCAATGCTTGTTTAGTCCAATCAGGTTGAGTGTCTTCATGAATCATCTCCATGTTGTGTACTTGAGCTCGGATAGGTTTCATATCATTAGTTCGCAACATACATTTAGCTTTGGCATGACCAAACTTACCACAATGCTAGCAAGTGATATGGGGCCTCTTTTGTTGAGCATCCATCATCGTACTTTGAAGGGTTGGAGGTTTTGTAGGTTGTGAAGGGGTTTTCTTGTGTAGAGGTGAGAAATTGGATTGAGGAGGGTGCTTAGTAGGAGGGTGCTAAAAAGTAGTGAAAGTATGTTTAAAAGGAAAATTGGGCTTGATTGGATGTTGTCGTTGACACATTTGTTGAAAGCGAATGGACTTGGTGATGGACAGAAACTCCTTCTCAGCATCATCTGCAAAAGAAATAGCTTCATAGAGGGTCATAGGATGTAGTGTGTTGAGCTTGGCTTGGATTCCCATCTCCAAACCATCTTCATACTTCTATTGCAAGGTACCTTCAGGAACGGTTTCAAGAAAACCAATAAGTAGTAGGCATTGCCAAAAGTGTTCCATATAGCTAGACACATTATCTCCTTCTTTCCATCCAAAAGTTATCTATGATTGACGAGCATATAATTGGAACTATGAAGGAAGGAAGGACTCCTTGATATTTTCTTGAAATGTGATCCATGTGGTGGGATGGTTGGTAATATGCCTCAAAACATTCCAACATAACTAGGATTTACCCACCAAATAATTAGAAACAAATTTCACTTTTTCAAATTTAGAATATGATTTGTTAGAATAAAATTCATCAAATTGAGATAGCCATGAAAGAACAAATTAGCCATCCTTTCACCCATTGAATCGAGAAAATTGGAAATTTTTTGCACCAATCTTGGAATGAGTGCCTTCTTCTTGAGCAGTGATAATTGCCTTCACCACCCTAACTAGGATTTTTTAATCACTTTGCATTTGTTGGAGTGCAAAACATTCCACCATAACTAGGATTTACCCACCAAATAATTAGAAACAAATTTCACTTTTTCAATTTTAGAATATGATTCGTCAGAATAAAATTCATCAAATTGAGATAGCCATGAAAGAACAAATTGGCCATCCTTTCACCCATTGAATCGAGAAAATTGGAATTTTTTTGCACCAATCTTGGAATGAGTTCCTTCTTCTTGAGCTGTGATAATTGCCTTCACCACCCTAACTAGGATTTTGTAATCACTTTGCATTTGTTGGAGTGCCGCATCACATTCTTTTATCTCATTTTGAGCATCTTGTAGCTCGTGTTGTAAAAGCTCCAATTGTTGCTCAAGTGGTACCCTAGGTAGGGGTGATGTACCAAAATCCTCTATAGTACGGTTAGGGTCCATGGTCTTATAGAGAACCAAAACCTATGTCTAAGCATGTGAAACGAATTTTAGCAATATTGGAATTGAAATAGAAAAGGAAAGGTTTTGTCTTGGGAATGTAAAAAGAAAGAAAGAAGTAAAGGGGTATCAATATGCAAAAATAGGCTAGTGGATAAAGCATATCTCTTGTAAGTGAGAGGTGATGGGTTTTCAAATCCCATATATGCTAAAGAGGGAGATAAGTAAGGTCTTGTTGCCACTCATTAGTTAAATAGGGTTCCCGTGTAGCTAATGACTACCAATGGAACCAAAGGGAACCATGAGTGCTAGAGGAGCCAAAGATGCCAAAGTTATGCCATAATTCTAGAACTTAGTTGATGCCTTGGATTAAGTCACAGGAGTACCTGAATTGATAACCAAATTTATAAAATGAATTTATAAAACGAACCAAACTGGAACGAGAACAATGCATAGTGCAGAGTGAACACAGTGTGCACACTGAGCATAGTGTAACAGTGAGCATAGTGTGATAGTGATCACAGTGTGTCAGTGAGAACAGTGAGCATAGTGTGACATTATGATAGTGTGACAGTGTATAGTGCACAGTGCATAGGGCATAGTGCACAAGGGCATAAGGCATAGTAACGGATTCAAAAACACTGGAGAATACGAAAAAAATGTGAATTCATAAATGCAAATCTCGATCAAATGAGAATAAAAGGACCAAAATAGGTGCTGAATCATGCATGGAATCTAATCAAATTAGGAACGGATGCCAAAAAGTACACCTCCACAGACGTGCGCAGGCTCAGATACCATTGTTGACCAAATCTTGTAGATGCATGTACATAGAGATAATACAATAATGAAAGCTCACAAAAGCACACACATAATAGAGAGAGAGAGAGACAAGAGACTGAACACAAGATTGGGTAGAATCTCCCCCCATATACTTTGATGGATGAGTCTATCAGAGTATGTGTATTTATAGGTATTTTTCATTACATCCTAAATAGAAGATACATGAGGGCAGCGCTTCAAAAAGCATGTGCTTATGAAATTTGCTTTATTTACAAAACATCACTTTCTAAGTGATGTACTATTTTTATAAAAATGTCCCTTTCTAAGTGATGTACTATTTTTACAAAAACTATAAAATACCATCTTTTAAATATCTTCAAAAATATCTGAATAAATCCACACATGTTCACACCTCATGATTCTCCACTTGCTAAATCAAAACACAATCACATTAAAACCATCAAGACATTAAAATCCATTTAACATTCCATTATTCCACTAAGTATAATAGTTATATATTGGAGGGGTTGGTTAGGGGCATGTGCATCATGCATATTCAACTTTTTGAGATACAATCTTTTTTTTTTTTGCATCAAGGTATTTAGTTAGTGGCCATGGTTGAAAGCAATGATGTATTCCCTATTTGACTATCAAGGATAGGTTGGATCGTACTAATTACCCATTGTGGGAATATATGATGCATCATGTATTGGTAGCAAAAGGAATGTGGAATATTGTGGAGAGTGTTGAAAAACATCCTAATACACCTACAAATAGAGTTATTGATGGTGATGCAGATGTTATTGAAGATGATGATCTTCAAATTCCTATTTGTGCTACAATTCCTATTGCACCTACTATAGAACAACTTTGTTGGGATGCAAAGATGCTCAGACACATGCATTGATAGCTTTTTCTATCAAACATGCCATAATCACTAACATTCACTCCTAAAAGAGAGCAAAGGATGCTTGGGATACACTCATCACTTTATACTATGCAAGATATGAGGATTGCATTTCTTGCCTCGGAAAATAGTTGGACAATGAGCATATGAGAAAATTTTAGACAACTCTTTATGACACAATGATTTTCCTTACAGTATTTACAAAATTTATTCTACTTTTCTGTTTTCTTACTGTAAGGAAAATCATTGTGTCATAAAGAGTTGTCTAAAATTTTCTCCAAAAGAGACAAAGAAGAAAGAGGCTAGAATGGTTGTTGCAAAGGCCTTTAAACCTAAAACAAAGTCTCCTAATATTGTGTAGAATGAACAATGGCTTTTACTATTGTTTGCAATTATGACCCATCTTCTCATGAGCAGTGTATGTCTATAATAGACTCAGATGTTTGCCACTACTTTGAGAGTGGGGCAACCAAACATATTACCTAGTCATGTAGTTTCTTCAATTCACTTGAGCCTCCCCTATAGGGAATACTATCACATGCGCTAGCAACTTTTCTTATCCTGGAATAAGAGTTGATAACTGTAAAGCTCAAGAATCTACATGTCCCCATTTCATGTTCTTAGGAATCTATGTCTCCCCTTTCTTTGGGGGCCATTTTTTTGCAAGTAACACCTTGGTATCTATGTCTCCCCTTTCTATTGGTGTCCTTGGTATTGGTGAATTATGGGGTACCTTGGTATTGATGATGCATTGGCCACCTCTGACCTAGGGCTCTAGGGCCACCCATAGGGTGACCCCTCATGCTTGGGGCATGAGGGGGGCCACCTTTGGGTGACTTCTTGCCTTAAGGGGCTTGGGGGCCCTTGGGTGACCCCTTTCCCAAAGGGTATGGGGGGCACTATTTTGACACCCTCGCCCTAGGGGACAAGGCCAAGGTTGATACCAAGATGGATAAAGGCATACATACCTAAAGAATGAGCAAAAAACATACCAAATAAATGAAGCAAAGTTGGGATCCCAAGGGATTGAAGGAATCTATCATTGAAGGAAGCACAAGAATGAAGGAGTCCAGCTAGGAAGGAAGCCAACAAATAAGGCCTAAGTTCCTAAACAATGAGCACATACACAATAAAGGCAACGAGCTAGGTACAATGACTAAAAATGGTTATCAACTCAACCTCTAGAGTTGAGATATTATATATCCTCATGAGGGCGACCCATCTCCTCCTCTTGGCAAAAATTTGGGCATCCTCTCTACCTCCTCTTAGCCCCACATGAGAAACCCCTCTTCAAGATGCAAGGCGACCTGATGATCATGGTGGGCGACCCCACAAAAGTGTCCACTCATCCTAATCACGGGAAAATTGCCTCCATGTACCCTTAGTGGGTGACTATCAAGCAAAGTAGTAATTAAGGGTGACTTCTAAAGATTGCAATCAATGGTGACTTGAGGCAAGCACGGTAAAAAACCTATCTCCATCAAGCACAATTGTGACCTCAAGGAAAGTGGCTTGTCTCTGAGGTTCTAAAATAGGGTAATTATCAAGCTATGAAGCTTCTACTCTTTTGGAAGGTCAGATATTCATGGTAAAGTGAAGATGAGTGATGGTAAGGACTATAGGGCTTGCAAGGCCCAAAAGTGACATATTTCCAAAATAGGATGCCACCTTCACCTCTTTTGGACATGGCCAAAATAGGGTGCCTACTCCGCCCCTTTTGGAATAACTACCTTAAGTGACACTATGATAACTCATGTCACACACCGTGGAGTAAATTTTTTTTGAATTGTCAATAAATGGTTAAAGTGTAAATTAATGTAGGGAAGGCCACCGAGAGTGTTAATCTCCAAAAGAACAACCTACTCTTGAAATTAGAGCACCTGTATATCAAGAGTAATTCAGAACCTTCACAAATTTATAGGATCAATGATCAATTATAAAGATTTTGGAAATTCTGTGAAGAGAATGATTCTACAGAAAGTTTGCTGCACATATCTTTCTCATTGACTGAGCAAATGTGTAAAGTTTTTTATGAAACTTTTCACAGAGTGTTGCTTAAAGATTGCGCACCTCCTCCAAGTCAAATTACTCCAAAAGATTCAGTAGATTTTGAGAAATCAACTTGACAAGTCACCTATGTCTAAAACTGTACTTCTGAGAAGTCGATTTAGACACCTATAACTTCTAAGACATGCTTCTCCAAGAATAGAACCCGTTTAAGCAAATGCTTTTAGCCACAAGTAGCTTACCTTCCAACTTAAAGATTAAGTGCTTTCTTGTTCAAAACTTTAAACTGTGGAGTGAGAAATGATCAAATCATTGACTTTGAATTTTGCACCTCCTGCAATCTCTCTTCTTCCATTTACACATGTAAATGTTCCTACACTCAATTCTCTCAGCCTGATCACAATTAAAAGCTGAAAATTTGTACAGAGGTCAGTCACCTATTGACTTAAACTTCTACAAAAGAATTTCATAAAAGATCTAACACAGAAGGAGAAAACTCAGAAACATCAGGCACAAATTTCTTCCATTTCTGAAGGAGTTTACAACTGAATGATGAGAGAGAACTCAACTAACTTCTAAGATGTCTAATGACTCTTACAACTCTCAATTACTCTATTCTCATGCTCTCTCATACTTGCCCCGACATTTTCCATAGTATTTATAGGCAAATATTTACAAACTTATGACTAATCAAAAGTATAAGTGACCTATATCTGAACTAAAGTACATATGTGTACATTTCTTTCAACTCCTGAATGTAAACTTCTTCTATGCTTCAAAACTTGATCTTGTCTTCATTCTTTGACTTCCAAAACTTCAATTGTTGATTGCTCTACACCAACAGCTCCCCCTCAATCATCAATTGAGGTTTTCTCTATCTTCTTTATGCCTGCCATGTCTTTGAATCTTTGTAGCTTTGGTCCATCCAAGCTTTTGGTATATCAGCTATCTGATCTTTTGTTGAAGTATGTATGACTTCAATCTGTTTGTCCATCACCTTCTCTCTTAGGAAGTGATACTGAATCTCAATGTGTTTGGTCCTGGCATGAAAGACAGGGTTAGCAGCTAGATACAATGAACTCAAGTTATCTCCATATATGATAGGTGTACTCTGTATAGTGTCAAAACTCTTCATCAAGTCTTAACCCATATTACTTCCTTTGCAGCTTCAACCATGCCTTTGTACTCAGCTTCTGTAGATGATAAAGCAATTGTATGTTGCTTCTTTGAACACCAAGAGATCAACTTATCTCCCACATAACACATGTATCCATAAGTTGACTTTCTATCATCTGGATTACCTGCCCAATCTGCATCACTATAAACCTTGATGTTTGTATCTGATGTAAAACCATAATACAAACCTTCTTTGAGTGTACCCTTAATGTACCTCAATACTCTTTGACCTGCAATCCAATGTTCTTTCCTAGGACAATGCATGAATTGAGACAAAACCCCAACTACATATGACAAGTCAGGTCTAGTTAATGTAGCATAGATAAGACTACCAACCAAACTCTGATATTGTTTCATGTCCTTGAACTCTTCACCTCCATATCTGCTCAATTTGTGATTCACCTCCATTGGAGTAGGTGCTACCCTGCAATCATTCATTTTAAACTTGATTAACAAGTTTCTCAAATACCTTTCTTGAGTCACATACACTCCATGTTGAGTGTATGAGATTTCCATGCCTAGGAAGTATGACAAGTCTCCCAAATCACTGATTTTGAACTCTTTCTCCATTTGCTTCTTTAGGCTTTGAATGCCTTTCTCATCTGTACCTGTAAGAATTATATCATCAACATATATGCACATGTATATGAACCCATCATCACTTGTTTTAACAAGCAAGCTACTATGTGCTTTAGATACTTGAAATCCAAGTTCTTTCAAGAACTTTACAAGTCTATAGTTTGATGCCCTTGGGGCCTACTTCAAGCCATACAAAGCTCTCTTGAGCTTGCACACATAATCTGGATACCTCCCATCTCTGAATCCTTGAGGTTGCTCCATGAAAACATCATCTGAAATATAACCATTCAAAAAAGCATTCTTCACATCTAATTGGCATAATTTCCAACCTTTACATGCAGCAATAGCTATGAGTGTCCTGATGGTTGTCATCTTTGCCACAGGACTATAGGTCTCATCATAGTCAATACCATATGTCTGAGCAAACCCTTTTACAACAAGTCTAGCTTTGTACCTAGACACACTTCCATCTGCAAACCTCTTTGTCTTGTAGACCCATTTGCATCCAATGATTTTCTGGCTATTTGGTTTAGGAACCAAATCCCATGTCTGATTCTCCATTAGTGCATCATATTCTTCCTGCATAGCTTTCTCCCAATTTTCCTTACCTTTTGCCTCTTCATATGTAGAAGGGTCTTCATCTGCCTTAATCATGTAAGCATAGTCTTTAGTAGCCAAGAAAGAAGTGTCATAGATATACCTTGTAGGTTGCCACTTGTGTCTTGATGACCTTCTGAGTTCTCCACTCCTTGAGGTTTCTGGTTCATCACACTCAGGATCAAATCTTGGCATTTCTTCAACTTCAACCTGCACTTCATTATTCTCCTCTTCATCAAATATCTGAACCTTTGATTTACCTTTCCTTTGACTCACAACTTCTTCATCACCTGTATTAATATTGATAGTACCTGCATACCAAGTACCTTGCTCATCAAATGTAACATCCTTAGACACAATAAATTGCTTTGTGGATGGACTCCACAATCTATAACCCATCTGCTTGTCATCATAACCAATGAACACGTACTTTTCAGCTTTAGGTTCCAATTTGTGTCTTAATTGTGATGGCACATATGCATATGCCAAACATCCAAATACTTTGCAATGATCTAAGGTAGGTCTCTTACCCCACCATTCCTCATATGGTGTCATACCCTGCAAGGCTTTACATGGTAGCCTATTGACCAGATAAGTAGCTGTATTTACAGCCTCAGCCCACAAATAATTTGGGTAATTTTTCTCCTTCATCATGGATCTTGCAAACTCAACAAGAGTTCTATTCCTCCTTTCTGCTACACCATTTTGTTGAGGAGAGTACCTGCAAGTGATTTCCCTTTTTATACTTGCATTCCACAAGTAATCACTGAACTCATTAGAGAAATACTCTTTCCCTCCATCGGACCTTAGTCTCTTCAACTTATGACCTGTAATTCTCTCTGCATACACATGATAATGTTTGAATGTACTAAATACTTCTGACTTATCTTTGATCATATAGATAGTGATCCATCTGGTAGCATCATCAACATAAATCACATAGTACCTTGAACCATTGATACTGAAATCCTTTGATGGTCCCCACACATCTGTGTGTACCAACTCAAGCTTCTCTGAATACATAAAACCATGCTTGGAATAAGATTGCTTATGAGCCTTACCTAATTGACATGCCTCACATCTGTATGTCATATGTTGACCTGCAACATTAGGTAATCCAAGCACTGAACCATTGTTAATCATATCTTTGATACCTCTTTCATTGAAATGTCCAAGCCTCTTGTGCCAAAGATCTAACTCAGAGATCTTATGTCCTCCATAAGTAAACAAGGCATGACCAACATTACCTTGAATCTTCAAAGTGAACAATCTTCCTTCTTTCTTCCCTGAAACAATTTGCTTATACCCTTGACTAGGGTCTTCAACATATACTCCATCATTAGTGAACCTTACCTCATATCCTTTTTCAACAATTTGTCCTACACTTATCAGATTCTTAGGAATTGTAGGAACATACAAGACCTTACTCAATAAGGTGCTACCATCCTTGGCCTTCACTGATCCAATTGACTTCACATTGTGCTTTGTATTGTCACGTGTTTGAACAACATGATTAGATACCTTATTCTCCAAATCAGTCATTAATGCTATGTTGCCACTCAGGTGATTGCTACACCCTGAGTCAATGTAGAAGACTCTTTGGTCTTCACTTTGCCTTTCACAAGTTGCATTCATTATCAATGTTGAATCCTCCTTCTGATCTGAAGCATAATTGTAGTAGGTGTTGTTATATTGTTGACTTTGGAATCCTCTACCTGCATTTCTTCCAAAGTAACCTCTACTACCTCTTCCTCTGAAATTACCTCTTTGATTTCTGCCACCTCTTCCTCTTGAATTAAAGTTCTGATTATATCCACCATTAATCTGAGTATTATGCCAACAATCATTAGCTAAGTGATTTGTCTTACCACAAATCCAGCAAGCTTTGACTCCATCTTTATTATTCCTGCCTCTTCCTCTACCTTTGCCACCTCCCCTTCCTCTTAGGAAGTTGGCTTGACTAGTTGTGCCTTCATCTTCATTTGCTTGTTGCTTTCCTTTGCTATTTTTCTTCTTATCCTTTGAGTACATTGCATGACATGTACTCTTGTCACTTTCACCTTTGACATCCTGCTCAAAGGTTAACATATGTCCTAGCAACTGATTTAAGTCAGGAGTAAAATGATCAAGTGATAATTCAGTAGACAAAATGAATGGCTTCCATTTGTCATCACCTCTCAAACCTGTGAGTATTTGCCTTACCAATTTATCCTCCTCAATGTCTTCATCAACAGCTCCTAATGCATCTGCAATGTCCTTCATTCTGGTTACATAATCTGAAATGGATTGAGAGGCCTTCTTCTTGAAAGTGGTAAATTCTGCCCACAGGGATGCCTTCCTTGACTTTGTGGTGTTTTGGAAATGCTCCTCCAAAGCATTCCATATATCACTTGCACTTTCAAGACCTCTAATGTGAGGTAGCAAGTAATCATTGACTACCATATAGATAATACTCCTAGCTTGAGCATCTCTCTTCATCCAATTCTTCAAATCTGATAATTCCTCCCTAGTTGGAACACTAGGATCTCTGAATTGAGGCTTTTACTCTTCACCTATAATATATCCTATCAAATATTTGCTCATTAGATGAGCTTCCATCCTCACTGACCATGTTGGATAGTTCTCTCTATCCAATTTCTCTATCTGAAGAGAATCTCCCATCCTTTCTTGTCCTATGTATTGAATTCTTTAAACTTTATGAGTAACACATGTACCTTTACTTCGAATAATACTCCTTTTGACTTCCTTGATGTCGTATGATCTCCTTCTCAAGCTTTGCTCTAAAGCTTTCACCTTTTGAATCTTTAGATGTTGAATTCTTTGCACCTGCAGCAGTTGGGATCCTCCTTCCTTCAATTCTGATGCTTCCTGCTCTGATACCACTGATGGAGAGTGTTAATCTCCAAAAGAACAACCTACTCTTGAAATTAGAGCACCTCTATATCAAGAGTAAGTCAGAACCTTCACCAATTTATAGGATCAATGATCAATTATAAAGATTTTGGAAATTCTGTGAAGAGGATGATTCTACAGAAAGTTTGCTACACATATCTTTCTCATTGACTAAGTAAATGTGTAAATTTTTTTATGAAACTTTGCACACAGTGTCGCTTAAAAATTGCGCACCTCCTCCAAGTCAAATTACTCCAAAAGATTCAGTAGATTTTGAGAAATCAACTTGACAAGTCACCTATGTCTAAAACTGTACTTCTGAGAAGTCGATTTAGACACCTATAACTTCTAAGACATGGTTCTCCAAGAATAGAACCCGTTTAAGCAAATGCTTTTAGCCACAAGTAGCTTACCTTCCAACTTAAGATTAAGTGCTTGCTTGTTCAAAACTTTAAACTGTGGAGTGAGAAATGATCAAATCATTGACTTCGAATTTTGCACCTCCTGCAATCTCTCTTCTTCCATTTACACATGTAAATGTTCCTACACTCAATTCTCTCAGCCTGATCACAATTAAAAGCTGAAAATTTGTACAGAGGTCAGTCACCTATTGAATTAAACTTGTACAAAAGCATTTCACAAAAGATCTAACACAGAAGGAGAAAACTCAGAAACATCCGGCACAACTTTCTTCCATTTCTGAAGGAGTTTACAATTGAATGATGAGAGAGAATTCAACTAACTTCTAAGATGTCTAATGACTCTTACAACTCTCAATTACTCTATTCTCATGCTCTCTCATACTTGCCTCGACATTTTCCATAGTATTTATAGGCAAATATTTACAAACTTATGACTAATCAAAAGTATAAGTGACCTATATCTGAACTAAAGTACATATGTGTACATTTCTTTCAACTCCTGAATGTAAACTTCTTCTATGATTCAAAACTTGAGCTTGTCTTCATTCTTTGACTTCCAAAACTTCAATTGTTGATTGCTCTGCACCAACACTGGTGGTGTCAAAAAATCTAATTGGAGGACCTAAAAGTGGTTTGCTACTAGTGCCATAATTAGCCCACTCCTCTAACCTTGTGATTTTGGTGAGTGAGACAATAAAGGTTGGACTCGACAAGGGCACTCCTCTGGCCTCTAGAGCCTATATAAGAAAACTCTTGGCACTCATTTTGGCTATCATTATCATCATCATCTCCTTTCTTAGGTCATCTCGTATTGGTGTTGGTCTCTATTCTAGTTGTACTCTCTACCTAGTTATCTCTTGGCTACCCTTTGTGTTTTGTTGCGACTCTTCCCACCTTGTGTCAAGGCCACTCTATGGTGACTATATAGTGTGTTGGCTTCTCTGTGGCATATAGCATGATAGGGTGATTGTGTAAGCCTTAGCTAGTGTATCTCAGTTGGCGTGTGCTCTATTACATCACATTTGTAGGAGTACTTTGTTGTTGATTTGTGTGGTCAAGTTCTAGTCTTTGGAGTGGCTACTAGCCCATTGTAATGCTGATTTGGATTATTTTGACTTACTGTAATCATTCTAAGCCTTAAGGAATTGGGCTTTTTGCATCTCCGTATTTGCAATTTTTTCCTCACTCTACCTTATTATCAAGTAGTATTTCTGCACATAGACATGTAACAAGGTACAGTTCCCTAAGGAAGAATCTCCCTTGAGTAGAAGCAATATTGGAAGTGTTGTCTTGGTTGCCTTGTTGATAGTTTGGCATGCCTGACGGGACCCTTGCATGTTCTATGTGAGTACCTATTGCAATAAGAAATTGTTTCCTATAGTGTTTTTCTTGATTTTTTGAGTCTTGTGAGTGGGTAAATACTCGAGTAGGCATGGAGCCTCTTTGTGTGCATAAGAGCCCCAAGAGTTCAAACCAATCTTCATATAGTCAATGAAACATCCCTTTACCATTGAACCTCTCCATTTTTTTAGCCTCTACATGACTTTCAAAAGAGAAGCCTACAAGGATGCTTGACTTTGCTTCAAACACCTCCAAAGAAAATCAATCACCAATCGAGGACATCTCAAATCTATTGTCTAGGTTAAATATTAAGTTCTCTACTTTTAAAGTTCTAATACATGAAGATGCAGATGACCACATAAGGAGGTTCATCTCCTTATGCGGTGGACATGGGCGACAACATCGAGAGGATGTTATGCCAATATTGTTCCCTTCTACCTTAGAAAAACCTGCAAACAAATGGTACAACCAATAGGCAGATGAGCACTTTGCCACTTGGAAGGCCTTAAAGATTTCCTTATGTCAAACTTTTTGGCCTAGCAACTCTTATGCAAAATCCTTGGATGAATTGGAGAACTTCAATTATACACGTGCTAAAGCACTTGTTTCTCATTTGTCATATACTTCAAGAGACTTTTTAGTCAACAAGTGGATATAGAAGGCTCTGCTAAGGTCTTGGCAATGATTTTATGGTGGCTTCTGCTTGCATAGAGGAGGATAGAGTGCATTTCAAAGGTGGGATTCAAGAAAATTGCACCATTAATCCAGCATTGAAGATGCCATGAATTCAACAAGAGGAGAAGGTCATTTTAGTACCTGCATGGTGCAATGATGACTTAGTGGTGCAACTTTGACTTGAAGTGGAGGATTTATCAACTACTGAAGACATCAATAGGAAAATTTAGTGTACTACATGCAACAATAGTGGTCAGTCCAACATGAACTTCCCTAATCGACTAAGTTTCCAATTTTGTGGAAAACGTGGATACGAGGGGCACGATTGTTACTACTTTAAGGGAGCTCAATAGAGAGGTAATACCCAAGTTCGTAACACATTTTATGCTAGTACTTCAAATATGCACAACAGAGAGGAGAATCATTCGAATCGACCTAGATATACTACACCTCTAATGTGTTATCATTCCTGGAGAATACGCCACATGCAAAGAAAATTCTCTCCACCTCAAGATGCACCTCCTCGTCAACATTTCCTTGATTGCAAGGATCATTACACAAGGGATTCTCCTCACAACCACCCCACTACAATTCATATGATTGCGATCTCTACAAAAGAAGGTATGACTCCACAATCCTTTGCTATTTCATCATCTATAGTACCTATGATGACTAGAGCTAGGCAAGTAGAAATAGCCCATATAGAAGAGCAACAGGGAGTCAAGGAAAAAGAAGAAGGTAAGAAGGCTGATTTGGAGGACCACATTCTTCTAGACTAGGACACGCACACACACGGCAGAGACAAGAGAGACAGAATGGAAGGTCAAGAACAAACTCTATAACTCAAGAAAAATCTTATAAGATTTGAAATAGACTAGAATCTCTAACAAGCTCACACAAGCTAACCTCAAAAATGAGCTCTCTAGCTCTTTCTATAGTTTCTAGACTAGTTTTGACCGGTTTCAAACCTAGTGTCTGACATGGTTAAAAATTAGGTTCTCGGAGTCATTTGAAGGTCCAAATGAGGTCTAAAAATAACCAAAATCGGTAAGATTGTTCTATCTAGGCTCCTCAAGCTCAAGGACTCCTCGGCTTGCACAAAATGGAGCTGGTATATACAAAATTGGGTGTTTATGATACATATGTTACAAGAGTGATGAAAATCACTACTTAAAGTTTTGAGGAAAATATCATAAAGCATGTTTCTTGCAAAAAATGAAATGCCCCCCCCCCCCCCCACAACTCACTGCATTCCCTTCTTTACATGCTACCTCTATGTCAATGCTTGTGGCTACCACTGGATGCATTGCCAACACCCTCCTACCTCTCATGACTCTCATTCCTGATAGATCCATGTTGTAGGGTCTGTGTGATATAAGTTTGCAAGAGATCCTGGGCTAGGGTGTGCTCTGCTCTGTGAATACCGTGTGCTAGATCGGCTTCTAATTTCTCCTAGTTGATACTCTGAGCTTCGTCTGATGGTGGTAGCTAGTAATGTGTAGAATACATGAGTTGTTCACATGTCAATAATTGGAGCACATGTGTAGGGTGACTCATGAATACCTCTGAATGGTACTCCTAGAACCCAGTGGTGAACATTTCTTCAAATATCAATTTATAACATGCAGGCAAGCACTTGATCCAATAATGTGATGCATAACACACCTTGATCGATGGCGTTGTGCTCATATTATAGGAGAGGTCTTCATTTCCATGGTCGAATCCAGGGGTGTTAACATGTGGTGCTTTGACACGGCGAAAGATTTTAAACGTTGTCTGCATCATGTCAAAGATTTTGATGGTCATCTGTGTTGCTATGTCCGTCATGTGGTGCAGTCGAGGGAGCCATTGTCATATAGTTTCCATCATGTAACCCACAGTAGGGGGACCATGTGATGGTGTGAGATAAAGATAATTCAGCCAATCATGGCACTACTTATTGTTTTGGACTTTAATGGTGAAGGCAGTCTAGGAGGGAACGATATGGTACTCGACCATAGCACAGATTGTACTTTAGATGTAGGGGTGGCTTGGTCCAAGCATGCATCATCTCAAGATATTCTTAAAGATGTTCCTTGCGCCAATTGGGTTGAAAGAGTTTGCCTTGCCAAGCCTTTGGGGGTAGGTCATCGCGCTCAAACTACGTGACATGCATGGGTTTCTTCCTAGTTTCCTTTTTTATCACCATCTGATATTTTGCCATGTACAAAAAATAAGGTTTATATTGGAGTTCATTGATCGAGATGAACTTGCATGGTGCTATTTGAGCAAAGTAGGGTGATTGAAGGATCCTTTCCTTGATTGAGGTCATTGTCTGGAGTTGTGCTTCTACCCTTGTGGAATGGGTTTGTCCAAGTTCTTCTACAAATTTCATCCAGGTTGGAATAGGCAGTTCAAAGGTATCTTGTCCGTTGTCAGTGACACGTCCACCTCGAGCCGGTTGTGGTTCGTATTCTTTTTCATATGTAGTCTCCACTGGGATGGAAATGGTCTCTTCGTCTACTAGAATCTCAAGTGGGGATTCAGGTCTAGGAGATTCTGTATGAGCTCCAACTTGAGCTTGTAGGTCTAGTACACACACCTATAATGTGACTAATTCTTCCATGATCTCTAGCGGCGTGACTTCCTGGACACTTTGTTGTTGGACGCGTGTCTGTAGGTGTAAGGTGGCGTTCTCACTTTTTATTTATTCATAATCCTCATTTATTCAATCGTAATATTCTAGTAAATGCATGTGGTTGTCGAGGACTAGTTGCATGGTGTCAGATGGGATAGCTTTAAATCGTCTCAGACTAAGTGGTTCATCTGATCTATCCATAGTCTCATGATTTTGATAATGTGAGCATTGATTTTCTTCTTTTGGAGTTGCAAGGTGCCTTCATAGGAGTCCCATGTTTCGTGTCAGTATTGCATTCCATACAATTTTGCCTATTAGGTGTTCTTCTATTTTTGCAACAGCCTCTTTCATCTTTTGTTCTAGCTCTAGTTCCTTTGAATGATACGCATCACGGAGTTCCTAATTTTGTGCATTGAGGGATGCATTCTATATGGTCAATGAATTGAGTTGGGCTTGTAGTTGCGCCACCATAGTCTGTTGCAAAGTTTGATAGTTGCATCCTAGGGTGGCAAACTCGTCCCTAACTTGATGTATACACATGAACATCTAATGAAATACATTAGTTATAGTGGGTGTTAATAGCAATGATGTAGTGATAGATGATGATGGTGGTGTGGTGGTTGATGTAGGGGGGAAGGGAAATGGAGTTGGGATGGTGAATATTGTGGTGACTATGGAAAAATGTGGTGTGGTAAGATGGTGTGGTGAAGTGGTGGATGTGAGAGGTGGTGCAATGGGAGGTGAAATATCCATATCACTTGAAGTGTTATCTAGAGAACTAATAGTAAAGAGTGGCATGAATATGGGTGCATGAGTGGGTGTAAACACAAGATTTACAAACATGGAGGAATATATTACATGTTGAGTTTCATGGATTAATTGATGTAGAGGGGAAGGCAGACGTGATGTGGTAAGACGAGGAGGGGATACGGGTGAGAAAGTCATCGGTGGGGGAAATGGAAAAATGGGTCGTGTAGGGAGAGGAAAGGAAGAAACGGAAGGGATGAGGAAAGGATTAGGTGGAATGGGGGAAACTATGGTGGAGGTAATAGTTATAAAGGTTTCCATGGAAGTTTGGTGCACTAGAGGTACTATAGCTTCAACTAGAGTGCTCGCTATGAATTGGGCTAATGGGGGTGAATTTGGGTGTACTGGGGAAGTTGGGTGTATCGGAGAGGGAAGAGTTTTAGCGGATGTATTGGTGATTTCCATGGTAGTTGAGGGTTGTAGAGGGGAGTCCATAACAATGGTTTCTCTTGTTGGTGGTGACTCAGTGATTAGTTGAGCTTCATCAGGTTGTCCGAAGGAGTGGGCATGTGTTGGAACACAGATGTATTGACCGGGCCTTGACATCAAACGGATGTGTCGAGGGTCAAACTGAGGTAGTGGTTTTCTCTTTAGGAGGTGAAGTGCCTCTACTGTACCTATTGATTTGACTAATTCATTGAAACCTTCTACAAAGGAAGCTTCAAATCCTCCAATGTCTAGTTCTTACTGTAGAATTTCCTAACTTTGCTCTTCTGAGATCCATCGACTTGCCCATATGGCTTGCATATTGCGATACACCTTCTGAATCACCAGTGTGTACGTAGTGGCATTGAATGTGTCTTCTTCATGTGTGTTAGTATCTCCCTAAGCTTCAATTTGCTGCTCTTGTTGTTCATGCCATCATCATCTTGAGATTCTTGAATATTTTGGCTTGTGTCATCGTGACCTTTTTCGTCATCAATTACTATCATATCTTCCTTTTCATTAGGGGAAAAAATGAACCTTGCATGGGCCTTTTAGAATAAGGAGTGATTAAGGATGGACTAATGGGAGGAGGGTGGTGGCCATAGTTTAGTCTATCAATTTACTAGAGTAGGCCTAGGCTTCCCTTGGTTTGTGCTAGTCAAAGGCTCTAAAACCACTATGAATCTGTGGTTTTGGTGAGAAGAGTGGTTTGAGATTGTCCACACGCCATAATTGTAGTGCAATCGCAATACTTCAATATCCAAGGCTTTTGCCTTGAATTTGGAAAGGATCACTTTATAAGAGATTGCCCTAAGAACCCTCTGGACACATCTATGAAAGTGATGCCCATTAATGTGATAGGCATAGTGCAACATGTTGAAGGTTCCATACCCCAGTACATACCCATCCAGGCCGTAACTAGAGCCCAAGCCCAAAGCCAAATGAAACCACAAAACCCCAAAAAAGTAGTTGAAGCCAACGAAGTAGGAGAATCAACAGAAAAGAAAACGAGAACTTGGAAAGAGTCACGAGAGAGACACAAGAGAAAATGGGGTAAAAAGATCAGTGAATTAGAGGAAAGCCTAAGGGAAACCAGAGCGAAAATCTTAGAAATGGCATCACAAGAGGCTAAACCACGGGTAGTTACCTCGAAACCAGGATCAGTACTACCAGACCCCACCCTAAAAAACCTTGACATGATGTTCAAAGATTATCAAGCGAGGATACAAGAAGGACCATAAGTAGGAGAATCTAGCAAGAATTACTCGAGAGCCGACTTAGAAATTGTGCATGAAAATGGTTGAATTAGCCCAGGCAATGTTTGAAGCATCACAATACCTCAATTGGGAAATTATGGCTAGGCCTGAGTTACATTTTCAAGGACTACTAGAAAGTCTAGGGCAAGTAGTATCCAACCCCACAAAAGTCAGTTCTAGCACACAAACTAGTTTAGATTAGCCTTTGAAGACCACTCCGTTCGAAAGGGCTAGGTCAGACTCAGAAAATTATCAAATGGGCTAGATGGATTCACACGCCATCTTGAAAGAAATTCAAGAAGATATATGGAGGAAGGAACGAGAATCACAACCACCTATACTCGAGATTGATGACTTAGGAGAAGAATTCCCTGTAGACATCCCATCCATTTATGGAGATAAAGTGGACAACTCGCCAAGTGAGCACACTAGTTTTGAATTTAACTCTTTGCAAGAGTTACCTCACTTCACGGGTCCTCGGGAAGACTGCTCGATTCAGGTGAGAGCCCCCACTATTCGAGTAAGGAGGGACAACTCAATTCTTCTTAGGAACACAGAGGCCATTAGGAACACTGCCATTTGACTCTAGGCGAGCTGTTCAAGATCAAACCAAAACTATGGAGACATGTGGCAAATCTGTTCCTACAAATAGCCACAACCTCCTCTAGACCAAGTGCATGCGGAAAGGTACTTGAAATACCCCTAGATAAAGTGGGAGATGTGAGTGAAGGAGAGGAAGGTAACACTTATTTGCCCATTACGTACAAAGGCTACACTACCAAAGCCATCCTAGACACAAGTGTAGGATTTTCTATCACGACCACCTTGTTGTGAAAGCATTGGGGAAAACTAGCCCTTAGACCTACGAGGATGAAGTTGCAGATGGCAGACAGACATATAGAAAGACCCTTAAGAACATTGAAAGGAATTACTCTATCCACTTGCAGAGTAGAATTTGATCACACTTTTGCAATATGTGATTTTGGAAAGAATGAAGCATATGAGATGCTCTTAGGTAGACCTTTCATGCGACAATTGCGGGTACTACAAGATTGGGGAACCAACTCTTTTTACTTACAACACCTAGGAGTGACCACGAAAGTGAACCTCACAGACTATTCACATAGGTACATACCACCTTTGCAATGGAATATGGTACATAGGAAGGAAGAGGAGAAGGAGTCAATACATTCCTTAACATCAGATCCATTATGGTTGCATGAGGATACACACCTTTGGATGTGTAAAATTGCAGCCAAGGAAGAGGAGTGTATGATAGCAAGAACGTCAAGAGTAGGACACACCTCTAGATGTGTTGAGGACCCAACATATGTTCTGGTAGTGTTTCCAAATGAGGAATTCAAACCCTACAGCTGGGCTGAGATTCTAGCGACTATGGACATTGCAATTAATGAAGAACAATGGACCCCCCATTGTGATGAAGACGGTTATGATATATCCATCTTCACTGTAAACCTAGTAAGGGAAGAAACAGAAAAGGATAATCTTGAAGGAGAAAACTCCGAACGGTGTAAGCAAGTGAACAATGAGGAATGGGAAGTAGATTCAGACAAACCTGAATGTTCATCAAAAGAGGAATTTCTAGGTTGGGTAGAAGTCATGTCCCCAGACCTTACCACCCCTAGGAAGGAAACAGATAATTCAAGTTCTAGTCACCGAAATCAATAGATGAGGAAGAAAAAGAATGTGAAAACTAAGGAAGAAGAACGATTGATGGAAGTGCCAAAAAACTTTAGGAGATATGTTGTGGAAGATCGAAAAATCATGTTCAGAATGCCAAAAAGAGACAAGAGTTTGGGAGAATCTTATGACAATAAGGAAATCACAAAGAAAGTTGTAGTGGCAATCGAGGAAGGAGAAGAACGATGCATGTACATAGGACATGATTTGACTAACGAACTCTATTGAAGAGGTATAGGGATGTGTTTGCATGGAGTTACAAAGACTTGAAAGGGGTAGATCCTGATATCTGTAACCATAGGATACCCATAACCACTGAGGCAAGACCCACCAAGCAAAAGCCCTATACGTATAATGACCATTACGCATTGAAAATCAAGGAAGAAATAGATAGACTCATAGAAGCTAGATTTATCTACGAAATAGAACACACCGAATGGGTATCACCCATCGTAGTTGTGCCTAAGAAGAACAGTAAGCTGAGAGTGTGATTTAACTTAAAGAAGGTCAATGCTTCTAGCATTAGGGATAGTTACCCTTTACCCATTAAAGAACACTTGTTGGAAAGAGTCGCAAGCAAGGAAGTATATAGCTTCCTTGATGGATTCTCAGGCTATAATCAAGTTGCCATTGGCCTCGAGGACCAACATAAGATGGCATTCACCATTGAGTGGGGTATCTTTCCATTTCGAGTAATGCCTTTTGGGCTAATGAATGCACCTGCAATTTTTCAAAGGCTTATGTGCTACATGTTCAAAGAATTTCTAAGAAAGAACCTAGAAGTGCATGTGGATGATTTGTATGCTCACTCAGTACATAGACCACATCATATCCTTGAGCTTTAATGAATCTTTGATAAGTGTAGGGAATATCAAGTCTGTTTAGACCCTGAGAAGTGTGTTGTTATGGTCAGACAAGGCAAGATACTTGGTCATAAAGTTTCAAAAAATGGAATCTCCACGGATGAAGATAAGGCACGAGTAATCAATGAATTACCCAGGCCTAAGAACATAAAAGAAGTACAAGCATTTATAGGTCATTGCGGTTATTAACGATGATTCATAAATATGTACACAATCATCGCCAAACCACTCTACAACCTGCTAACAAACTTTGAGTGGACAGGAGAATGCGAGGATTCCTTTAGTGAGCTTAAACGACGATTGTGTTATGCACCTATTCTAGCTATGCCTAATTGGAATAAACCTTTTCATGTACACGTAGATGCTTCTATTCATGCCATAGGATGTGTGTTAGCACAACCCACAGACGAGGGAAATATAGATTTACCAATTGTGTACGCGAGTAGGCAGTTGAACGCTACAGAGAGAAACTACACCACTACTGAGAGAGAGGGGCTAGGAATGTTCTATGCAATAAAGAAATTTCACCATGATTTATTGGCAAATAAGTTTAAATTTTTTACCGACCACTAGGATCTCTTGTATTTAGTAAACAAACCATGCAACACAGGTAGGTTAATATGTTGGTTCTTATTATTGATGGAGTACGATTTTGAAGTTGTAGTCAAGAAGGGTAAGACACACTTGAGAGGAGACCACCTCTCTTGGATAACTTTTAGAGAAGTAGCTACTGGGGTAGTAGATGAGCTACCAGATGCTTATCTCTTCAATGTTGAGATTGTCCCCGAATGGGCCAAGTCGTTAGTTCCAATACTGACATACGGACCTAAGAACCCTCAAGTGAGAACCCAAGAGAAAGAGGTAGTGAGAGGACAAAGATACCAACTTCTCGTAGGAAGTATCTATAGGCAAGACCATCAAAATATCCTTGCCTGTTGTGTAGAAGAATAGAAGTATAATAATTGGTTGCAATTACCACATGTAGGTGCACTAGAGCAACACAATTCCAGACAAGCCACATTATTGAACTTGAAAAGGTTAGGTGTGTATTGGACGTCAATGGAAAAAGATGTCTAATGACTGTGTGACGAATGTCCAAAGTGTGGTAATAGACCCCCAATAGAACACGCCACTTTATACGAGGTAATCCTAATGCTAGACTGGAGTGAACCTTTAGTTACTTACCTAAGGACAAAGACTTTTCCAAAGGACATGACTATAGCACGTAGACAAAGCCTAGAACAAGAGGCCCTAGACTAGAAGCTCATTGATGATAATTTGTATAAGCGAAGATGAGATAGTTATCTGAGGATATGTGTGCATGAAAGTGAATATCTTAACCTTTTAAAAACTGCACACCAGGGTGCAACAAGAGGCCATTTTAGATTTGATCGCATTATCAAGGCCATACTATTCTCTGCGTATGGATGCCCACACCTACGTAAAACAATGTGACATATGTCAAAGGACTCATTATCCCATATGCAGGGATGCGATGACCCTACGACCCATGATGGGAGGGCATGCATTCTCAAAGTGGGGAATAGATTTTGTGGGACCTATATAACCCCCTTGCAAGGAATTCCCATGTCGAGTATATCATTCTAGCCACTTACTATCTTACTAAATGGGTAGAAGTCAAGGCCACAAGGAAAAATGATGCATGTACCACTGCTAAGTTGTTATTCGAGAATGTCTTCACAAGATATGGACTTCCTATCAAACTTATAAGCGATAGGGGTACTCATTTCTTAAATGAGGTTATTGAATATCTATTACAAGACTTTATGGTCGTACACAAGTAATCAGCACTGTATCATCCACAAGCTAATGGACAGGCTGAGAGTACTAATAAGATTTCGTGCAACATTCTCACCAAGATTGTGAACAATCAACGTTCGGACTCAGATCAACAATTACACCATGCCTTGTGGGCTTATCGCATAGCCTATAAAATAGTACTCAATGCCACACCATTTTGGATGGTGTTTGGTTAGAATGTTGTGTTGTCTTTAGACTTTTTGATACCCACACTCAAACTTGCTCAGGAGTATGAGTGGACGGGTCATGAGCTTTCCTCCAGAATACTTGACTTAGAACGATTGGGAGAGACGAGACTACGAGCCATAGCAGAAATTTATGCTGCTAAGAAGAGAAAGAAAGCTTACTTTGATTCTCAAATCAAAGATAGGGGATTACGAGTAGGAGATCTGGTGCTAGCTTACACCTTGAAACAACATGCCTGCAAGTTAGAGAAACGAGGATACAGACCCATGATCATCAATAGCATATTGACCAGCGGTGTTGTTCAACTAGCAACTTTGGAAGGTGAAGTAATGCGTAACTACATCAGCGGATGCTAAGTTAAGCTATATCAGGAACCCTTAACAATAGACATGCTTAAACGACTAACTCTTGCCAAGAAGCAAAAGGAAGAAGAGGAACAAATTAGAGCTGAATCCCAAGTAGAAGCATTGGAATGCATTAAGCGAATGAGACTACGAAGGAGAGGACTAGGTAGAGACCGTCAATCGATGGATGCCCCACGATATCCTGTAGCTATGTGCTAAATTGGAGGAAGAGATATCGCGAGTATTATTGATAGGAGGCCATTCATCAATATCACTCTAGGACATGACCATAGGCGCAAGCATTGTAAGGCTTTAATCGAATCTGGCACAACAACGAATGCAATTTGATTCTCTCTTTGTAGAGAGTATGAAGTTAAGCCTCTTGAAGCCTATCTCATAGGATTAAGTGGATTAGAAACCCCTTGTATAGTTGAGGTTGAGTTACCAATTTCCATCAAGGACGTGACCTTGACAGTTAAATTGTTGGTTTGCCATGAGGATGACCTAATAGAACCTATGATCCTAGGCCAGGAATGTTCATGGTATAACTCGGTAAGCTTAAATCTTCATAGAAGTGTGCGTCAGTTGGAACTTCCAGGATGGTATCATGAACTACCCCTCCAAGGCCTATGTAGGGAGGTGTTGTACGTGACAGAAGCCCCCCTACTACGTGTGGCCTCCCTTCATCCTTGTGTGAGTCAACAAACCCTATTGAACAAAAGCAAGCAATACCATCCATCCAGGAGAGGAGACTGGGGTAGGCAGATAGGAACCAAGCAAGTATGGCAATGTAAGGATCAATCTTTGGATGGATATGTACAGTCCCCACTTTTGAGCCTGATAGCAGTGGCTCTCCCTTCTTTTCCAAGACAATGTGTGGATACGACATCTCACCCTTGATGAGTAGCATGGCCATATCATCCACGTACTCCACGGTGCAGCACATCAGAATGGCCCGTTAGACAATTCACTCAGGCACTCCCACAACCAAGATGGATATGCAAAGAGACAGTTTCTAGTGAAGAAAACACTCCAGAACTTTGGTATCCCTCTCAATTTTGATTGAGGCAACAAATTTGATAGATTTGGGAGCCCAAGTCCTTGGTGATCACTCCGTCCAAGTCTCGCTAGCTCTGGGTGCCTAAAAAGTGTGTAGCCTGTGCTTCCACTTTAGTCAGCCCAAGGAAAACCTCCTTTGAGAGTACTAGGACACCTTACATGCCTTCTTTTGTAGATCCTACTTTATCTCTTCTAACCCCCCAGGTGGTACAGAAATGGATCCCCAAGCCTTCATTATTCACGATAACTCTCAACCAAACTCACCTTGATGACTGACTTCGTGAAGCAAAACATTTATTAACCACTCCACTTAGACCCAGTTTGACAAATTCATACCACCACCATCCTTGTAACATACACTAACTTGTAGGCAGTACTCATTGGAATTCAATTGTAAAGCCACACACTTCACGCACTCCCACTCACAGTCAAAGCATGCACTTCTCACCATTCACCTCTCACCTCGTTAAAATCATGCACATCGCATAGGAAGCATGTTGGTGGTGGAAAGGAATGGAGGTTTCATCCTCTTGGGACCTTAATTATTTTCCATGAGTAATGTGTTCTCCTCTCCACTCCAGCTTAGGTTCGTTATACCAGCTTTCAATCATGCAAGCGGAAGGCTCTACCAGCACAATGCTCGGACGGCCTATTATCGACTTCTCAGCTCTTCCATTTGAGAGCCTACCAATAGCAATACCACCAGAGTTATAGGGGTTCACGTGACCTATGCCCATTGGAGACCCTCCCCAAGGATAAACAAAGAGTATAAGCAGCAAGGTGCATTGGGTCCAAGGGCTCGCATGACCCCTGAGAGAAGCAAAGTTCATCTATGAAGCCAACTTCACTTACGGTGCAAATGTGTGGAGGCGCTATCAATTCTTCTCACAAGAGTTTGAGAACCTCCAAAATAGTGAAGACTAGAAACCCATATGGCAGAAAGCAGGATTCGCAAATTACTTCAGTGCACAACTCTCGAAACCCGACTTTTATCGATGTTACTATTTAGTGGCTTCTATTAAAGAACAAGAGCACAAGGAGTTGGACCCTATCTTTATAGTACTATCCTTGGTCAATGATCCCCCCTTCAAGAAGTTCACCTTGTCTTTGGACTTAATCAAGACCGCGCTTACGATTCATGGCAACCATACGCCCACAGAGAAAGAGCATCTTATCCCAAAACCTATGAAGCGCAGTGATGTAGATAAATGGCCAGCCATCTCAGTGATCACCCCCACAATTGAGCACTCCGTTGAGAATATGCCTCTGACATTTTAACTTCCCTACACAAGAATGATTTATGATTCCACACAAATTTCTCTAGTTTGGTTTGTACCTCGCCACTACCGGGCCTCAAATGATTGATATTGCTACTTATATCCAGGACAAACTTTTATTGGCAAGACATCAGTGGGAGAAGAAAAAGGTTGTTCACGGATGTTGTGCCCTCACACACATCATATACATGTGTTTGGCTTATCATATTGCGATATAAAGAGCCCTCCCAGCAACACAATTAAAGTACTTACAAGTTCTGGAGTCACCATCACCTCAGCCCACACCTGAAACCTCCCCCCCAACAACCTCCAGTTCAACCACAACTAGGTGTCCCACCACTCCGAGTCCACTTGAACCGATCTACTGCACTCCGTGAGGTTTCACAGGCAGAGACCATTGTTCCTACCACCATAACAACTACTGCAACCATATCTGTAAAACCTACTATGAAAACTTCTATGTTTGCATCTGACTCTTTTACCTTCTCGGTCACTAGTTTGGGCACTGAGGATATCAACACTACGTTTGACCTCGAGATCTCGGAAGAATTGTCCAATGACTTTCAATTTTTAGATACCCAGATTTTTTTCTCAAGAATTTGAATGCTCGGCTTACCCCACTACACCCTCAGAGGGAGAGAATGCTAATTTTGAAGATGAAGACGAAGATCATACAATGATAGAAGAAGGAGATGCTAACACTATAGCTAGTGAGGAAGAAGCATAGTAGGCGAAAGCATATGCCGAAGTCCAAGGAGAAGGCATTACGTATGAAGAAGAGATGGAAAAAACAGCAGCTTACACCGTCGCCATTCGACTGCTCCACAATACTATGAATAAAGTTTGGGCAAGAACCAGATTGAGAGAAGAACAAAGCCAAGTCATCTTGCAACAGGAACTGGTCAATGGTGGCTTTGGGGAAACTTTTATCTCTGCCATGCATCAATTGGTTAAATATATAGGTGTGATCGGGTGCATATATTCGTGTCCCCATTGATCTTATCACATCAGCACCCCATGTGGGTTCATCCACTATCGATTTAACTGTACCCATGTATATACCCTTAGCAAAACCCTCCCTTCTCACTCGGTTCCAACCCTATCCTCCCTGGACATTGTAGATAGCCCTGAGGTTTGTATTCCTTCCCCTGTTTTGGTTTGGCCCCCCATCCAGCCCAACTCTGACTACTGCTCCCGTTCCCCGTGTTTCC
Organism: Ceratopteris richardii; assembly: GCA_020310875.1. NCBI lineage: Eukaryota > Viridiplantae > Streptophyta > Polypodiopsida > Polypodiales > Pteridaceae > Ceratopteris > Ceratopteris richardii. The sequence goes on from CM035444.1 coordinate 79,236,530, forward strand.
ATTCCACCTACCTTGATGCCACCTATCATTTCCCCACCCCATCATTTCCCCTCGTATACCACTAACCCATTATACTCCTTTACCATCTTGACATAGCCAACCTCCTTCTATTCCTCTTTCACATCCTTTTTGCAACCATGATCCACACCTTTCCCATTTCTACGACCCTCTCAGGAACTCCGCCCACAAGTCCCCTTCTTATGGCCATCAAGCACACCACCTCACTCACCTCTCACTACACTATTGCACCCACCAACACACACAATCGCACCTACATCATTCTTTCACATTGCGATCACTAAAGGTACCACTAGTGACATGGATATCTCACCCACCATTTCACCAGATGCACAATTGCATGCATCCACCACATCGTGTAGCACACTTCACATGTCACCTATTCGCACATCTCTTCCATCACTTGCCACGACATCCACCATCCCTACCCCTACTCCCACTTGCATTGCATTACAAACCATCCCTCATGTGTCATTTCCCACCCTTGCATCATCGTCATCATCCACTCTTGATGCTGCCATCCAGCAAATGATATAGTGTCTTCAATAGATTAATCCCTCTAATGGACTACACAAGAATTGCATACACACTTAGATGCACTCACTTTGCAGAATTAGGACCTTAATATAAAGTATCAGAACTTGGAAACAGATCATCAAAAGCAACCACAAAATCGCAAAGTTCAAGTACACGAACGCGTCAAAGAAGTTAAATCATAGTTAGATGTTTACTTGATGCACAATGCTCAATTGTCGTGAAATATGGCACTTCTTCGACAGCATCTCAATGTAGCAAACGAGGAAAATCAACGTCTACAACAATAGAATACAGAGAATTTTGAAGGCACCTTGGATAATTCGGAGATGCCCCTTAGTCCCTCTCGCTTTCAAGCCGTCCCTCTAGAGTCAATGCAGATTCTCCTAGAAGACCATGCAGGGGTGCTTGAGGATTATGATTGCCTAAAAGAGGAATGTTGTACACTCAAGGAAACCAATAAAACCTTGTTTCTCAAAGATTCATTAGGGTCGGTTATTGCATAGGAAGTGGCACCACCGGCTCTCTTAGATGAATTGAATGCGCTATGTATGAAAGTACAAGAGTTACAGACTCAGGTATCCAACATGGCAGAGCCCCCTCGACCAGATTCGCCACCCGACCTACCTGAACCTGATGAGATGATACCCATACCCATTGAGGAAACCTTTGAAGAAGAATATGTACCTTTGCCCATTGTTGGAGGACGCTCGTCACTTGAAGGACAAGACGCATATGAATTACCTCCACCAGCTGGTTAAAGACAGTCGAGGAATTGGGTAAGACACACTCTGCACGAGTGGATGTGGAACTACATGCGATGGAAAATCTTGAAGAGGTTATTTTGAAGTCACCCTATTTTGTTGCTATCACCCCCTGCAAACACCTCATGACAAGTGAATTACAATACAAATCGTATTTCCTTCTGCTCAAAGAATACAATTTCCACATTGAGAGCATCACTCACAAGCATCCCATGCATGCCATGCAATTTGAGCCCGAAGATGTTCCACTGGAAGCAGAATGAGGTGACATATATCAACCAACATGGTGCACGAACTTACTATAAAAGTACCCCGTAATGATGCACACATGGATGCACGCATCACGCACTTGAAGTATAACCCATGCTATGGACTGATCCTGCACAGACATACCTGGAAGGCATTTGCTATTAAGGTTCAAAATAATCGTCAATGCAGAGATTGGCTCAATTACCCCTATCTCTGACCTCCCACGAATAATACTATGACTGTCAGCTACATGATGGCCACTATTCGTCATTGGTTACCATGTTTGCACAAGATGACTAATATTGTTGCACAAATGACCATGAAAATTTTGCATATGATGCAGATGGTCTTTAACACCTTTCGATGTGTCAAGGCTCCCACTGTTAATACACCACGATTTGAATATGGGAATTTGGACTTAGTTTATGACATGAGCACGACACCTTCCCCCAAAGTATGCTATGCTTGACACTGTAGATTGAAATATATGCCCACCTGCTACAAGCAGACATTTGAAGACATGTTCACCACCGGCTTCTGGGAATACCACTCAGAGGTATTCATCAGTCGTCCTATGTGTTTGCTTCACTTGTTCGACTGCAAACGTATTATGTATTCATAGCATTATATGCGCCCACCTCCAAACAAACCCCAACCCATTGAGTGGGAGAAACTCGAATGCGACCTTATTAGGGGACTTTGCATTACGGATCAACATTCCTGCTCGCCAACTATATTACTCACGCGAAATTAGGTTCTATCAAGGATGCCATAAACGAGGAGGAGGGGAGTGTTCAAGGCAAAGGATCGAGTACTGGCTCTCATCATAGAAGAAGAGGAAGTACATAACTACTCAAGTTACTTCATCATGCCAATAGTGATTTTTATCACTAAAACAATGTAGTATTTGTATATACATCCAACTATCGCAAGTATGACTCCATTTTGTGCAAGCCGAGGAGTCCTCAAGCTTGAGAAGTCTAGGTAGAAAGCTCACACCAAATTTTGTAATTTTTGGAAGCCATTAGATAGTTCAAATTAGAAGTAGAACCTATGCAAAAACTATAAATAGAGCTAGAGGGCTCATTTTGTGGTTGTTGTTGAACTTATGAGATAGAACTAGAAGAGGTATTGTAATTAGTTGGTAATGAATATGAGTATGAGCTCTTTCCTTGCCTTCCATTGATCTCCATCGCCACTTTCCTTGTGTGTGTGTATGCTAATTGCATTTCTTACCATCTTCTTCATGCACATCACTTATTCTTGATCTTCACATCATCCTAACCTCTCCATGGATTGACAATTACGAGGTGGAGATCCTCACGTTGGTACTTTCCATTGTGCTAGAGTGACACATCACCATCGCGATTGGCTCACACCATCGTGATGGTCGATACCATCGTGATAGTTTGGGACCATTACAACAATCTAAGGCCGTTGTGACAATTTAGGTATATGATCGTGAAGATCACGCCCACTTTACACCATTGTGATTGGCTCACACCATCACGATGCCTCGAGACCATCATGTCTTGGGACCATCACAATGACTCGTTGACCTTCGACCATTGGGATTGGCTCATGCCATCGCGATGACTCATTTGACTTGGACCATCGCGATGAGATCAAACCATCAGAATTGGTTCATGCCATCATGATGCTTTGCTAGATTCAGACCATCGCATTGTGTGCACTTTAGAACATCACGATGATGCACATATTTTTTACCATCATGAGGACACACACAATTAGGACCATCGCGATGACGTGACTCGTGTGGGCCATCGTGACTACCTCCAGACCATCACAATTGTGTCATACCATCACGATGATTAATCACCATCGTGACAATTCATCACCATCGGGATCCTAGTAGACCATCGTGATGATCCGACTGAAATGCAAAAAATTAGGGTTTGATTTGTTGGAAAATTCGAAGCCAATTTTGAGTGATTTCTTAGTAATTGGATCATTGGGGCTCCCTATCTTATGTGTGAAGACATCGTGTTTGCCTGTTTCAACATCTAAGAGCCTCGACATTCATAACTTTCTCATCCGAAATCTGTTTCTTGAGCTCTAGAGCTCGTTGGAAAGCTCGTTTCAAATTCTATGTGGCCTCGATTGTTTTTCTTAGGAATAACATGTTGATATTTAGATAGGATAAATTGAAGCTAACACGTTTGTGGGATTAGGAAACCAAGGGGGCACTAGAGCATTTCACAAAGAGAACAGGGACCCTTAGAAGTGTATAAATCAAAGTGCCTATCCATTAAAGTTAAAGATTGGTCTAAACTTTGGATTTTTATAGGTCTATATTGCGACCACCGAAACCCTAAAGAAAAGAACTTAATTTCAATGGCACAAGAACTTAAACATACAACGAAAAATAATGATTCCCTATGTATACATTGAGACAAGACAAGAGTTTAGAAGAAATAAAAATGAAACAAGTGGCTGAAAAAAAAGAAGTAGAGGTGACCAAAATGCATATTGAGTGATCGAGGGAGATAAATTCATGAAGCTTAGATCACAAAAGCACATAGGCAGGTCATGAGAAGCAACTGTTAGGACTACGTCACTCTCCTGGGCTCATAAATTGAATAGTTTTCCATACTAAATTTGATCTAAGGGACAAGTGAGTCTGAAATGGCATATAGCATGGAGAGACTATAAGGAGGGTTAAGTGTAGCTTATTTAGAAATACCCGAAGGACCCTATAGGACCCAATTAGATTATGTCTCAACCAACCACTTAGTTGCTTGCATCTATGGGGATGGTTTGAGAAGGTGAGTTGTTCGATGGCACAACCCTGACCAACCCATTGAATCCGAACATCCGGTGGTTAAGTTCGAGAGAGATGCCTACCTAGACAAGTGTTGGCACTCAAGGTCAAGCACGAAGCACAAGAACAACATTGAAGAAGCAAACACAGAAGAGAAGGAAGCATATAGGGAGCTCCAAGAACTATATGTCAAATTTTCAAAACAAATCCCTATAAAAACAATGATTTTGATCACTAAAAACCATTGTAAATATCATTTCACAGTTTTGTAAATCCATTTTGTTCAAGCCAAGGAGTCCTCAAGCTTGAGGATTATTAGAAGCATCTACTTACCAATTCACATAATTTTTAGACTCTGTTTGAGCCCTTAAATAAGCACTAGAACCTAATTTTTAATTAGGTGAGAGATTAGGTCTCGAGAAGGCCAAAACTAATAGAAAAACTATAAAAAGATCTAGAGAGCTCATTTTTGAGGCTAGCATCTTGGAGCTTAGCTTGTTAGAGAGTTGAATTAGTAGAGATTGAAGCTTTTGTAAGAGAATTCTTGTGCAATTGAAGCTTTCCATTGTTCCTCTTTGGTCTTGCCTTGTGTGCCTATGTGTGCATGTACATGCTTGTCACCCACATTTGCTTACCATAATTGCTCACAATCTTCATATCCACCTCATGTCTTTATAGATTAACAAGTAAATGAGGTGGTAGTCATGCTTGAGCTACACCAAATTTTGGCACCGTTGTTGGGGAGTGTTGCTCGAGGATGAGCATTGTGATGGTAAGATCATAGATTTGTGATGTTGGAAGGTAGAAAATAGTCATTTTCTATTAAGTTTATGATTTTCCATCTTCATCATCATCATCGTCATCACCATCTTTTTCCACCTTTATCTTAACAGATTTTTCTTGTTTTTTATCATATAGGCACCATTGTCACCTTATTTCTCATTTTTGGTTGTGCGAAAGAGAGGTGAAGTGTTTTTGTTTGTGAGTTTTTGTGCTTTCTGCAACCCTCTGCACAACACGTAGGCCTTGACACTCGATTTTGAAGTTCTCACCAAGATTCTCAAAAAATCACGAGTTTCTGGAAAAAATTCATGACTTTTTGGAAAATTAATTTTTTTTTGAATTTCACGATTGCCTGGTTTACCACCTAAAATCACTTAGAAAATCACGACTTTTAGGTTTTTGGGTTTTAGAGAAAATCGTGATTCTTTGGTTTGCAGGTTGTGAGAAAATCGTGAATCTTTGGTTTTCTAAATTTGAGAAAATCGTGATTCTTTGGTTTTGTAAGTTGGCGAAAATCGTGATTCTTTGGTTTTCTGAGTTGGAGAAAACCAAGAATTTTTGGGCTCAAATTTTTGAGAAAATCCTGAATCTTTGCCATCTAATTTTTGAGAAAATCGCGACTTTTTGGCAATGAAGCTTTGAGAAAATTGCAACTTTTGAGCTCATAAGAAATCGTGACTTTCTGGTGGAATTTGAAGAGGAGAAAATCGCAAATTTCTGCCATCAAGATTTTGAGGAAATCATGAATTTTTGGAAGACTATTTTTGAAAAAATCATGATTCTCTAGTTTGTTAAGTGTGAAAAAATCGTGAATCTTTGGCCTTTGGGTTCTCAAAAAATCAGGACTTTTTAAGATCTAATTTTTGAGCAAATCGCAACTTTGTGCCATTTTGTTGTTGAGAAATTTACGACTTTTTGAAAGGAAACTTTTGAAGAAATCATGAAATTTTTGCACTCCCATTTTTGAAGAAATCGCGACTTTTTGCACTCCCATTTTTGAAGAAATCATGACTTTTTGCAAGGCAACTTTTTGAGAAAATCATGAATTTTTTATAGAAGAAAAGAGTAAGAAATCGTGAGTTTTTTTATACTTATTGTGCAAAGAATCACGACTTTTTGGCTTTTGGGTTTCATATTTGTCTATTTTGACTCCCAAGAGCTTGATTTGTCATAACTTTTTCATCCAAAATCCATTTTTTGAGTCTAGAGTGTGTTGGAAAGCTCGTTTCAAATCCAACATGGCCTCAACTATTTTTCTTAAGAATAACGTGTTGATTTTCAAATAGGGTAATTTGAAGTTGAACTTTAGGTGGGATTATGAAGCTAAGGGAGATCCAAAAGATTTTGAGCAATACAAAGGGGGAAAATGGGTCTTTAAAAATACTTGAATCAAACTGCCTATTAAATAAATAAGAGTTAAAGCTTGATCTAACCTTGGGACATTTACAAGTCTATTGAGACCCATTCAAGGGTGTCAAAGCAAGGTGGCAAGTGCATTGCAAGTTTGGGAACGTGTACTCGGAGCATTCAAGTGTGATCAAGGGAGAAATGACTTGAGGTTGGAATCATTATTAACCCCCTCAGTCAATTCTTAGATTAGGTTAAATACAATTAGTGATATTGATTAATTAGGATGATGATAAGCATGACATAAGTACAAGAAACCATAATCATTCAAGTTCAAGAATAGCTAAGATATTGTTGCGATAAACCCTAAGGGAAAAGGAATTAAGGGGATTGATCACATCTCAAAGTGTGAAAAACGCAACTACTGCTAACGAAAACATTTGTTAGGCAAGATTATACTCCAGAAATCTATAAAAGAACAAGTAATTGATTCAAAAGAACATTGCAACATAGTCGTGCTTGGGAAAATTAGGATTAGCAGATGAAGCTTATGAACCTAAGATCGGGTAGACACCTAGGCCAAGATAGACAAAGCATCAGATCATCTGAAGTTAGTGCCAATCACACAGCTAGGTCATGTGCACAACAACTTAGTGATTATCCCTACGTGCTAAGCTCGGAAACAAGTGATTAAGAAATGCCTTTTAGCATGGATAGATCCATAGGTAGCTCAGGCACTGCCTATTTACAGACACAAGAAGGTCCCTATAAAACACAACTGGAATATATTAGGACCAACAGATTAGGTGCACACATCTATGAGGATGTTCTAAGGTGATCAATTGTCTAACTCAAAATCTCAATCAACCCTTCGAACTTGAACACCCAATGGTGAAATGCAAAGAGGGTTCATACATTGACAAGCAGGGAACCATGTATATGGTTATGAGCTTAGTAGACAAGACAGATGAGTTTGGAAATATGATTCTCGAGAACGAGATAGAAGACCTAGAGCAATGAGACCTAGGAGGAGAACCTGACTCCTCGAGGAAAATTGGTCCTAACTAGAATACTCACACCAAAATGGATTCTCCAGGATAACAAAAGCATAGAATTGTTCTTAAATCGTAGAGACAGATGAAGCTTTTTGTAGGTTTAAGATTGATCAACCTAGAAGAGTAGGAAATGTGACTAATATGAATTTAAAGATCCTAATACCCCTAGAAAGGCGGTCTATTTAGACCACATCGGAGAGATTATTCGTGGTAACAGAGCATGGTAGACATGCATACACTTGGCAGGGCGAATTGATTTTCCCTCCACCAAGATCTAATGTTTCCCAAGGCCTCCAAGGAGCAGGATCATCCTAAGCTCATGAAAATGAGAGGGAAAGAGCGAGAGAGAAACTTGAGGTATGCTTTGCACCCACAGTAGGTAGAGATAGATTAGGATTTGAAAGTGAAAGACTGGGAAGAGAGAGACATAGAGCACATAGACATCAAAGAGATGAACATGATTTTCCATTGCCTACACCCCAAGAGTACCCAAGAACCCTTAGACCCTCTCAAGTGGTCAAGACAATGAAAAACTACTTTGATGGGTCAGGAGATCCTTATGATCATGTGGTTGAGTTCAAACAAGTGTTAAGAGTTGAAGATGTCAAGGAATTGTTCAACGAGTTCGAGGCATTTGGTTTGAACCTCAAGGGTACTATTTTAGCTTGGTTTTAGCCCCTGAACAGTTGCAACTATCGAAATATAGGTCAACTACTATAAGCATTCATCGTAGAGTTTTCCAAGAGTGGCATCAAGCATAACACATCATCCTTGATCCACGACTTCAAGCAGACACCCAAAGAAACACTTCGACTAGCCAGACGTAGATTTAAACAGTACGTGGAAAGATGCCCCACATTTGAATTACCTACACAAGCAAAACAAGTTTCCTTGTTCTTATATGGGCTTCTAAACAGGAAACTTAGATCATATGTATATCTCAAGGAGCCAATCACACTAGATTAATGCTTGAGAATGTGTATTGACATAGAAGACAACTTGGGTGAGGATTTGGAACCATCCAAACTCTATACGGATTCTAACAGTTCCACTAGTCATATTTCTAGACCCTCCACTAAGATAGATGAGCTAGCTGAACAGGTTGCAAAGAAGCTAGGAGTTCAAAATAGAAAAACATCAAGGGTCACCTCGTTGAAGCGATGTTATACTTGTGGAGGTACTCACATCGCTAACATATGCCCATTGCAAAACTAGAACATGAGAGAACTGAATGCTCCATATTGCACTATTGTGAGAAAATACACAAACCACATGGCTCAAGATTGTCCGTATAATAGGAAAGTTGTCAAACAAACTTATCAACAACCTTACCAACAAGCTAGGTATCATAACCAATAGCAATAACCATATGGTAGGCCACAACAACAATATCAACCTCAATACCAACAACAATATCAAGCACCATATAGGCCACTATTAATCTTAGGAAACCAACCACCACCTCCTCCTGCCAATGTGGTCTGAGTTAAGTATGCAATAGGTAGAGGAGAACCCTAATAGAGCATTAGTGTCGATGACCCCTTTGATCTCAGAAAATGACCCTCATGCTCAAATTTTATACTACAACCATGAAAATATTCCACAAATGTATTACAAAGAGTCACTTGAGCATAGTGAGACTTATCCATATCAATATGAGGCATTACCTATGGAACCAAATTGGGAGCTAGAATACTCTTATGTCATGTATGTGAATCCTAACCCTAGGCTGTGATTGAGACAAATGAAACCACAAGCCCCTAGAGGACCATGTTTTAGATGTCAGGGTGACCATTTCATTTGTGAACGTCCCCACCCATCGGCTTCGAGACAAGGATAGAATATCACAATACAAGGCTTTTGTCGTGAGTGTGGTAAAAAACATCTTCCGACAAATAGTCCAAGGAACCTCTCTAGTGCACCTAAGGTTACACCCATTAATGTGGTAGGCTTAGTGGTGGATTTAAGTTCAAGTAGTATTAACATGGCTCCTATACAGGGAATCACTAGGGCACAAGCCTTAAAAGAGGCTAAACCAGCTAAACATTTAGAGTCAAGTGAATCAGGAGAGACTAGTAAGAGGAAAACAAGAACACAGAAGGATACCAGGGACAGGGCCAATCATAAGTGGACTAGAAAGTTATCTGAACTAGAAGAAAGATTAAAAGATGCAAAAACAAAAATAGCAAACATTGCATCTCAAAACCCCTCACATGCTAAAACCTCATCCACTCCACTTCATTCCAACCCACCACTCATTGTAAATAGACCGCAACCAGGTTCTATTGTCACAGATCCAACCCTAGAAGGCTTGGACATGTTGTTCAAGGCCTACCAAGCTCAACTTCAACAAGGGCCAACAATCACCAACCTAGAAAAGAGTTACCCTAGGGCAGATTTAGAGATTGAACAGACAAAGTTTACATGAAAATGGTAGAACTAGCTCAAGATATGCTTGAGACCAATCAATTGTTCAATCAGGCAAACCCTATCAAACCAGATTCACGTCTTTATGGATTGACAAGTAAAGGAGGTGGTACTCACGCTTGAGATACACCAAGGAAGGAACAATGTACATCATAACTAATCAACTTAGCCACACTAATGAGTTTGGTGTAGTCATTCCTGAGACAAAAGCAGGAGCCCAAGGACAAGAAGCATTAGGAGATGAACCTAGGACACCTAGAGGGAAATGGGTGTTGACAAGGATGTTGGACCATGGATGGATCCCTCAAGATAACATAAGCATTGAGTTGTTTTTTAATAAGAACACTAAACAACTGAATGAAATAGGTTCGACCACAATCTACGAATTCAAGGACCCTCATACAACACGTCAAAACAAGTGTTTGTAGTGTCTGATCATGCAAGACATGCTTATACATGGAGAGGTGAGCTGGTATTCCCCCTATCACGAGCAAATGTAAAGACTAGCCATTAAGGAGCCAGGACATCCTAGAGCCATGGGCCCCAAAGATAAAAGAACAAGAGCACCCATAAACATAATAGGTATTGTGCATACCTGAGATGGATCCCCACCTATATATGTGCCTATCCAAACTATAACAAGAGCCTAGTCACTATTACAAACTCAACAATCTGACCTAGATGAGATAGCTAAGACAAGTGAAGTTGGAGAGACGAGTGAATCATGGAAGGACTCATGAGAAAGAATCAAGAGGAAATGGAGTAAGAAAATAAGTGAGTTGGAAGGAAGTCTAAAGGAAACTAGAGCTAAAATTTTAGAATTAACTTTGCAAGAGTCGAACCAGGAGACACCAAACCAGAAATCAGGATCAATTTTAGTTGAACCCATACCTAAGAATTTAGACATGATGTTCCAAACAGACCAAGCAAGGTTAAGAGAAGGACCCCAAGTAGTTGAATTGAGTAAGAACTATCCAAGGGTAGACTTACAAATTGAGAGAACTAAGCTTTGCATGAAGATGGTAGAATCAACCCAAACCATGTTTGAAGCCTCTCGATATATCAATTGGAGTAACATAGCAAAACCAGAGATACACTTTCAAGGACTATTGGAGAGGCTAGAATACTTGATTTCTAGCAAAGAAAAGAAGAGTCTAAAGAAGACTCTACTGTCCCAGAGGTATAGGAAGGTAATGCAACATCACTGTCTCAAGTGCCGAATATTGAGGGTAGAGAAAACCTTTCTTCCATACATGAGTTCTCACAAGAATCTCTGAGGGAAATCCAAGAGGAGAAGTGGAGACGAGAGAAAGAAACCCATCCCCCTATTCAAAAGATAGATGATTTGTAGGAACAATTTCCCTAAGACATACCCTCTATCTATGATGATGTAGAGGAAGAGCACCTTAGTGAACAAACAGAATTTGAATCCCATTCCTTGCAAGAGATACCCCAATTCACAAGACCTTGGGAAGCCAAGTCTATCACTGCGAGAGCACCCACTATAATAGTTCGAAATGAAGAGTCAATAATTCCTAGAAACACAAAAGTGAAAAAAAAACACTAAAGTGTAGTGTCATCTCAGTTTAGAAGAATCATTAAAAATTAAACCTGAGTTGTGGAAGCATGTAGCAAACCAATTCCCAAAGATAGCTGCCACTCACTCTCAGGGAGGATCACACAAAAAGGTACCAGAAATACCCATGGGAAGAATTAGAGATATATGAGTGAGGGAGAGGAAGGTAATACCTATCTTCCAATAACCCACCAAGGCTACACCACTAAAGCCATCCTAGATTCAGGTGTTAGGGTAGCGATTGCTACCACTGCTTTATGGAAACATTTGGGTAAGCTAGCACTAAGACCTACAAGAATGTTTGAAAAAAATCATGCTTACAAGATGATATTGGAAAGACCATTCATACGACAGTTGCAAATCGTACAAGATTGGGGAACTAACTCCTTGTACCTTCAACATCTAGGAGTGAACACCAAGTTCAACCTCAAGGATTATTCCCATCATGATGTACCCCCAATATGGTGGAATACCATCCATAGGACCCTTGAAGAAAAAGAGTCTATGCATTTGTTAGAATTAGATCCATCATGGTTGCATGACGAAACTCATCTATGGATGTGCAAAGTAGCCAAACAAGAGGAAGAATGATTAGAAGCCAGAACCTTAGGTTTCAAAACGACATCCATGAACTCTCAAATCCTACGTATGCACCGATAGCGTTTCTCGATGAGGAATTTGAGCCTCACAGTTGGGCAAAGATCTTGGCTACAATGGATATAGTAGTAAATGAAGAGCAATGGGCCCCTCACTATGATGAGGACAGATATGACATTTCCATCTTTATGATAGAGCCATTGAAGGAAGAGCATATCCTAGAAGAATGCATGGATTTGACTCAAGAGCCAGATGAAACAAGTAACAAGTGTCACGAGGAAGGAGATAAGGAAGAGAGATCACACACACACTCTCACTCTCAAGGAGAAGCACACACACAAATTGAGACAGGGAAGAATGATCTTCTTCTTCTTCTTCTTCTTCTATTACATAAAAGGAATGTACAAGAATGACCTAAAAACAAGAATACAAGTGCAATATATAAAGACCAGTACATAAGGAAAAACCTAATGTCCGCGAATGAGTGAGCTGGCAAGAAACAAATGTGCCATCACTCTCAGTAGATAAATCTAATAAAGTTCAATGAAGTATCCCTGACATATACCAGCGTGACCACTATACATGTCAGAGAAACGAAAAACTGGTACGTGTCATCCTGGATCATCACATGTTGAGCTTGATATCTCAACACTCCCCCTCAAGCTCAATGCCATATCCTGTAATCCAAGCATCTTCCGAAACTTCTTCAACTTCTCAGCTCCAAGTTCTTTGGTGAAAATATCAGCAACCTGCTCATCTGTTCTCACATAAACAAGATCAATATCACCTGCTAATACCTTCTCTCTGATGAAGTGATAATGTACCTCGATATGCTTTGTTCTAGCATGGAAAACAGGGTTCCGTGCTAACTGTATGCTGCTGAGATTATCACAATAGATAGTGATAGGCTTTTGCACTTCCACACCTAAATCTGCAAGTAACATCTCCAGCCATGATGCCTCACATGCTGCCATTGCAGCACCTCTATACTCAGCCTCTATACTTGACAAAGCAACAGTGGATTGCTTCTTACTGCTCCATGTAATAGCTGCACCTCCAAGTGAGAAAAGAAAGCCACTAGTAGATCTTCTATCTGGAGTACTACCAGCCCAATCTGCATCGGTGTATCCAAGAACCTGCAAGTCTACATCAGCTTCATAAAACAATGCATAATCCAAAGTAGCACTCACATAACGTAGAGTGCGCCTCAGAGCATCCAAATGTGGCTTCCTGGGAACATGCATAAACTGACTTTCAAGTCCAATAGTGTAGCTTAAATTAGGCCTTGTAATTGTAAGATATATAAGACTTCCCACAATTTTCTTGTACATAGTAGCATTTTCCAATGCTTCACCTAATGTAGTATCCAATTTCAAATTCTGATCTAAAGGCATAGAAATTGGCTTACAATCAGCCATACCGTACTTTTGCAGCATATTCAAGGCATATTGCCTTTGCCACATCCATATACCTATTTCTGTATGTATAAACTCAATGCCCAAGAAATAGCGCAGCACACCAAGATCTTTCATGTCAAATTCTTGCATAAGAAGTTTCTTTACCTCTTTGATGCTTTCTTCATTATCACCACCTACAATCAGGTCATCAACATAAATAGCCACAATAGTGATGCCATCATCAGCCTTCCTTGCATATAGTGAGTGATCTGCATCACACATAGAAAACCCAATGTTGGTTAAGTAATCAGCAATCCTTGCATGCCATGCACGCGGAGCCTGCTTCAGCCCATACATAGCCTTTTGCAACCTGCAAACATATTCTGGATGCTTTGAATCTTCATATCCTTGTGGCTGGTCCATATATACTTCTTCCTGTAACTCACCATGTAGGAAAGCATTCTTCACATCCATCTGATGCAAAGTCCATCCTTTTGCTGTAGCTAATGCAACAAGTGTCCTAACAGTAGACATTTTAGCTACAGGGCTGAATGTTTCCTCATAATCAATGCCATATGTCTGTGCATATCCTTTAGCTACCAATCGTGCTTTATACCTGCTTATGCTACCATCAGCATTATGCTTTACCTTGTAAACCCATTTACAGCCTATGGGTTTCTTTCCTTGCGGCAATGGAACCAGCTTCCATGTATCATTTCCATAAAGTGCAGCCATCTCCTCATCCATAGATTTTTCCCAATCTGCATTACCAATTGCATCTTCAAAACAAGAAGGTTCAGCATCTTGTATTACCTTTGTCATGTAGGCACAATGGCGAGCCATGTAACTATCAAATGTCAATCTTTGCACTGAATTACGCATCCTCCCAGATCTTCTTGGTCCTGGGTCACTTCTCCTTGTATCATCTACATGTGCCCTTCTTACTCCTGGAGTCTTCACAGAGGGCAATCCAAGTTCCTCATCAAGACTCTTTTCTAAACCGCTTGAATCTCCATCAACGTCTTCAAACCCTGCACATGTTTTATGACCAGCAGAAAGCTTTTCTTTACCTTTCTTGGATGTATTTCATGAATTTGCTGGACTGAAATTCCCACGTAATCTTCCACTCCATGGATTTGAGTTGGAACTATTGCTTGGTGATGCATCGGGTCCACTCAAAACCTAAGATTCTGCACTTGATTTTTCAGCATTTTCTTTGTCATTTGGTTCAAGACTCAATCCTTCTTTGGCATCTGCATAGAAGCTTGACATTTCATCAAATACCACATCTCTGCTCACCTTTACCTGTTGTGTGAGTGGGTTATAAGATTTATATCCCTTTTGCTCAAGGGAGTATCCAATGAAGACACACTTTTCTGCTTTTGGACCAAGCTTCGTCCTCAATTCATCTGGGACATGTACATATGCAATACAACCAAAAACTTTCAGCTGTGATAAGTTTGGCTTTTTACCTGTAAACTTCTCTTCAGGTGTAACTTGATGTACAGCAGCAGTCGAAGTTTTGTTCATGATGTATACAACAGTATGCACAGCTTCTGCCCAATAATAATGAGGCATATTCTTCTCAGCCATTAAGGCTCTTGCTATTTCTGCAATATGTCTGTTTTTGCGTTCAACAACACCATTTTGTTGTGGTGTGTACCTGCATGAAAACTGACGCCGAATTCCATGATTTTTTAGAAAACTGTTGAACTCATTTGACATGTATTCACCTCCTCCATCAGATCTTAATGTCTGAATGTATTTCCCTGTCTTCTTTTCCACCATAACTTTAAAATTCTGGAAGTGAGTAAACATCTTGCTCTTCTCTTTCATGAAATATACCCATACTTTGCGTGTATGGTCATCAATGAAAGTAACATAAAACCTGCAACCACCCATAGATGTGGTCTTTGCTGGACCCCAAACATTTGTATGTACTACTTCTAGTACATTCTCACTAACATGCTTGTCATGTGGAAATGATGCTCTTGACTGTTTTCCAAATTGACATGTTGCACAACTGTCCTCTTCCTCCTGCATGATTCTGTTGTTGACCTTGGTCTTGGTTATTGTTTCCTCTTCCACTTCCAAAACCTCTACCTCTGCCTCTTCCTCTGCCAGAGTAGAATACCTGCTCAGAACTGGGCTTTCCTTGGGATTTTGAATCCTCACCAAGATTCTTTTCTTCAATAATCAGCATAGATACCAAATCAGCAAAATTCGAAATATTTTCCCTGGTCTGTATAGAAGTTCTGAACTGCTTATATGCAGCTCCTAAACCACGAAGGCACACTTCCACCTTATCATCATCATCAACATTCACGCCAATAGATGCAAGTGACTCACATATGCTTTTGATTTTTAGAGTGTAGTCACTTACCGACATGCTCTTTTTCTCCAATGTATGCAGCTCGTTCTTGAGTTGCAATTTCCGTGCCTTTGTATTGGTCTCGTACAAAGTGACCAAACTGTTCCAAGCCTCTTTTGGAGTCTTGGCATCCTGTATGTGTCCAATCATGTTATCCTGTATGCTAACAGATAGCCAATACATTACCTTTCGTGCTCCTTGATTCCATTCCTCATATGCTCTTAACTGTTCTGCAGTCCGATTCCTTTCTGGTAATTGCAGAGCATTTTCATTCTCTCCTTCGATGTACTTCCAATAGCCTTTTCCCATCAGGAAATTCGTCATTCTGAATCTCCAAGCATGGAAGTTGTTCTTGTCCAGTTTATCACTCATAAGCTCACTCATTCCATCTGCGTTTGCCATTTCTGCAACAATTCACAACACCGCAACACACTACAAGCAGCACTTCTGCTTGAACACTGTCGCACTATGACGTGACAGTTCGATCTCAGAAAAACACAGTTTTCGTGTATCAACAGTACACGGAATCGCTTGAAATTCTAGATCTCGAATATATGAGTGTCGCCAAACACAACGCAAGTTACAGTTTCTGAAACTGACCTGGTTTTTCTGTGGGCCCCACCTTGCGAGCTCGAAACGGAGGTCGAGGTGGCTCCGAAACTTCGATCTGACAAAAACAAGTGAACCTAAAGGGATAACTCCCGAAAATATTTTGAGGTCTTCTACCTTCGCGCCGATTTTTGTAGCAAACGGAGGCCGTTTGTGAAGTCGTGTTTTCTCCACGCCTTGCCGTGCAGTCTTCACCATCGCCTTCTCCACGAGCTCTCTACAGTCACGTTGGCTCTGATATCATGTCACGAGGAAGGAGATAAGGAAGAGAGCTCACAAACACACTCTCACTCTCAAGGAGAAGCACACACACAAATTGAGACAGGGAAGAATGATCTTCTTCTTCTTCTTCTATTACATAAAAGGAATGTACAAGAATGACCTAAAAACAAGAATACAACAAGTGCAATATATAAAGACCAGTACATAAGGAAAAACCTAATATCCACGAATGAGTGAGCTGGCAAGAAACAAATGTGCCATCACTCTCGGTAGATAAATCTAATAAAGCTCAATGAAGTATCCCTGACATATACCGGCGTGACCACTATACATGTCAGAGAAACGAAAAACTGGTACGTGTCACCCTGGATCATCACATGTTGAGCTTGATATCTCAACAACGAGGACCTAGAATCCATTATCATGGAACCCTTCTGATCAATAGAAGAGGACTATCTTTACTTTGTGGAAGCCAGCATCCCTAATATGAGTAAGGGAAATCAAACTGAACAACTCAAATCACTCATAGAATGTACCGAAAGAAAGTACAAAAAGAAGAAAGAGAAATCACCTAAGATGAAAGAAGAAGAACCCCTCATGGAAGTATTAGAGAACTTTAAAAATTATGAAATAAAAGTTAGAAGAATCATGGTACAGATGCCTAAATGAGAAGCATGCATTGGAGAAGTATATGATAATCGAGAGAAAACCAAAAAGATAGTGGTTACAATTGAAATAGGAGAAGAGAAATGCACATACATAGGGCATGATTTGATGGAGGAAGAAGAAGAACAAGAGTTAAATACCCTATTGCAAGAGTATAGAGATGTGTTCGCATGGAGTAATAAGGAGTTCAAAGGAGTGGACCCAAATATATGCTCCCATAGAATTCCTATGACTCCAGAGGCCAAACCTTCCAAGCAAAACCCATGCACCTATAATGATAATTATGCTGCCAAGATTAAAGAGGAGATAGATCATTTAATAGAAGCAGGATTTATTTATGAAATTGAATATACCGAATGGGTATCCCCCATTGTGGTCATGCCCCAGAAAAATGGGAAATTGTGTGTGTGTATTAACCTTAAAAAACTTAATGGCACCACTATTATGGGCAATTATCCTCTTCCTATCATGGAACATTTATTGGAAGGAGTTGCAAGCAAAGAAGTCTATAGCTTTCTTGATGGATTCTAAGGCCATAATCAGGTAGCCATTGCCCTTGAAGATCAACATAAGACAACCTTTGCCATAGAGTGGGGCATATTTGCATTTTGTGTGATGCCATGTGAGCTGACAAATGCAGCTGTCACATTTCAACCACTAATGTGTCACGTTTTTAGGGAATTCCTATGAAAGAACTTGGAAGTTTATGTGGATGACTTATGTGCTCATTCTGACATGAGATAGACCCACATCCCTAAATTAAGGCAAGTACTTAACAAATGTCGAGAATATCAGGTCTGCTTACGCCCAAAAAAATGTATTTTCATGGTCAAGCAAGGCAAGATTCTGAGAGACATTGTGTCAAAGAATGGAATCTCTACAAATGAAAAAGAGGTTAGAGCAATTGTAGACCTACCTAGGCCGAAAAATGTGAAGGAGGTACAGGCTTTCATGGGACATTGTGGTTATTATTGATGATTTATACACATGTACGTGATCATTGCAAAGCCTCTGTACTCCCTTTTGACCAAGTCTGAATGGACGGATGAATGTGAGAAATCATTCAATGAACTCAAATGATGCTTGTGTTCAGCACCCATATTAACTATACTAGATTGGAGTAGCCATTCCATGTACATGTGGATGCATCCAACTATGCCATAGGGTGTGTGTTGATGCAACCCACGAATTAAAGCAATATAGATCTTCCCATAGTTTAGACAAGTAGACAACTAATTGTAGCAGAAATAAATTACACCACTATGAAGCGAGAGGGATTAGGAATGATTTATGCAATAAAAAAAAATTTAGGCATTACTTATTGGTGAATAAGTTCAGGTTCTTCACAGATCATTAGACATTGTTGTACTTAATCAATAAGCCATGTAACATCGGACAATTGATATGATGGTTTCTATTATTAATGGAATACGATTTCGAAGTAATAGTCAGAAAGGGATAGACCCACCTTAGAGCCGACCACCTTTCATGGTTAACTACCTGAGAAGTCCCTCAAGGACTAGTGGATGAGTTACCAGATGTGTACCTATTTAATCTTGAGATAGTACCTGAATGGGCCAAATCCATTGTCCCTTTTCTCACATTTGGACCCAAGAATCCTAGGATTAGGATTAGAGGAGGAGAGATTACCAAGTCATAAAGATAGCAAATATTAGCAAGAAGCATATATAGCATTCATAGAATATTTTAGTGCGTCCTTGCCAAAACCAATTTTTTTTTTATGTTTTTATTTGGTGACCATGCTCAAACCCCTTGTTAGGAAGGAGTTGCCATGGACATTCATTTTGCCCTCACTAGTTACCGATCCCCCTTTTAAGAAGTTCTATCTCTCGGGTGATCTCATCCAAGCTACACTCAAGATCCACGTCACGTGCACTCCAGCAAAAAGGGAGAGGCTCATTCTAGAGCCAATGAAAAGGGGTGATGTTCTTAAGAGGGCAGATATTTCCGCCATTACACCAGAGCTATCAAAACCACTACATGTCTGTATGCCACATTTTGCTTTTTTGGCTCAAGATCGCTTCACAATGCCACAAAAATGCATCTGGTTTAAGCTATATTTAGTGAATACGGGAACCCAAATGATGGATCTTGCTAACTAGATTCAGGAACAATTGTATTTAGCACAACAAAGATGGGCACAAAAAAGAGTCATCCATGGATGTTGTGCCATCACCAGAATTGTATACATTTGTCTAGCCTATGACATACAAATCAAGTGTGCTATGACTAGTGATGAGCTAAAGCAATTTAAAGGTACCTCCAAGAAAGCACATAAATCAAGCAAGTCTAGGGCAAGAAAGTGCATGAGGGGCACAATTCCATGCTTATAGGTCCCTGCGTCACCCCCACCCCAATCCTCCCCTTAGCTATCTCCCAGGGAGCCTCCTACACTTGTACCTCCTATATGTAATTGTCCATCATATCCAATAGTAACTATAGGCACCACCATTGCAATGCTCACCTCAGAGGCCACTCCCATCGGATTCCCACCACCACTGGTGTCGAAGCATTCACTTTTTCGATATCTAACCTCCAGGCGGAACCCAGCAATACCATGTTTGATCTCGAAATGCAAGATGCATTTTCCAATGAATTTCATTTCTTAGAAGCACAATTCTTCTCACAAGAATATGAATGGCCAAGTTATCTCACCTCACCACTTGATTAGAGATGAGAACAAGTAGTTTCAAGCTCACACATTAGGGGAAAAAATGAACCCTGCATGGGCCTTGTAAGAATCCCTAATTTTTAGGGATTAAATTTAAGATTGGCAAGGATTAAGGGGACACAAAATACCACTAGTGGTTTTTTCTATTAAAATATAGGAGAAAAAAAACTTCAAATGTATCATGGGACAAATTGAATTCAGACCATTGGATATGTTCGTTTGAACGATGGCGATTAAAAGAGATGGGGAACCATAATGATTGTGTGAGTATTTCGAATGTCGTAGTGGAGAGAGTAGGTGAAATGTGCAGTCTATCACAACCCTTCATTTTTCCAAGATCTAATGGTCTACCATGTTTCATGCTGATATGAAAAACGCGGGTCCTTCACAGCCGTCTGATGACTCCATGATCGAATGCCGATCTGGATTTCAAGCTGAGCACAATTCGATAGTCATTACCAATCGTTAGATCTATCCAAGATCACACGACGTCCGCTTTTCAAGCTGATCCAACTTGAGCTCTGATCCGTAGCCGTCGGATCAAATGAACATCCAATAGCTTATGTGAAAAGGCGCTTTGGGTGACCTGAGATGATCTTCAGCCCTCGGATCGCAGCTTAATCGGACGCCTTATAGTTGCTCGTGCAGTTCCTTTTGTGAAGTACATCAGAGCCATACGATTCTTGAATGATCGAATGGCTTACCTTACAAGTAGCCTTGACTTTTGCACAATCACATTATCCATTGGATCTTTTGGACCATCCAATGGCCAGGATTTAAATATTTGATGAAGTGGTATCCTTGGCATTTAAAGTACGAACATGAGGAGCTCCACCTTGTAATTGTCAATGCATGGAGAGGTTAGGCCGATGTGAAGATCAAGAGCAAGTGATGTGCACGAAGAAGATATTGAGAAATGCAATTAGCATACACACAGATGTATACACACACACAAGGAAAGTTGCAATGGAGATCAATGGAAGGCAAGGAAAGAGCTCATACTCATATTCATTACCAACTAATTACAATAGCTCTTCTAGTTCTAGCTCATAAGTTCAACAACAACCACAAAATGAGCTCTCTAGCTCTATTTATAGTTTTTGCCTAGTTTTGACCGGTTTCACATCTAGTGATCGGCATAGTTAAAAAAAAGGTTCTACTTCTAATCTGAACTATCTAACGGCTTCCAAAAATTTTAAAAATTGGTGCGAGCTTTCTAATTAGACTCCTCAAGCTTGAAGACTCCTTGGCTTGCACAAAATGGAGTCGCACTTACAATAATTGGATGTATATACATATATTACATTGTTTTAGTGATAAAAATCATTGTTGCACATGATGAAGTAACCTGAGTAGTTTATGTACTTCCTCTTCTTCTATGACGAGAGCCGATACTGGATCCTTTGCCTTGAACATGATGCCTCATCATGATGGCATGAGCCAATCGTGATGGTTCACCAAACGGCAAATATTTTTACTGCATCTATGATTCCTTTTTGTGCAAGGGCACCCTACACCATGCCTATGATGCATTCAAAAAAAGACAAAGTTCTCATATCATCGCGATGGTCTGAGACCTATGGTAGAGATTATAGAAAATGAAAATTCTTACCTTTTTTGAGCTTTGATGTAATGGAGTGCTTTTCTTGCATAAAAACTCAAAAACACAGACACACATTCTTGCTCAAGATCTCTCTCTCTCTCATGCATGCACAAATGAGAAAAATGGAGTGAATAGGGAAATATGGTGAATTTTTTTATTATTTTGGGATGTGAGAAGATGATGTGGATATGAGAAGGGAGTTTAGGGGAGGTGAAAAACACAAAAAAAATGAAAAACAACAACAAAAACTGAAATGATTTACCTTCCTATGCCACTTCTCACTACAGTCTTATCGACAAGCATTAATCTTAGAACTCATCCCCAGCAACAACACCAAATTTGGTGTTGTTCTAGACTGGGATAAACACCTCATCAAGAAGTTCCACCTCCTTGATGTCAATCCATAGAAGAGATAGGAGTGATATGAAGATCATGAACGGATGCAGTGAGTGAAGGTGATGGTGAGAAGCATGTGAATGCACACACACATACATGCACACACACACATGGTAGAGACAAGAGTGACACAATAGAAAGTCAAGAACGAACTCTATTACTCAAGAACACTCTTATAAGCTCTCAAATAGACTCCAATCTCTAACAAGCTGACAATACTTAAAAATTAGGTTCTCGGAGTCATTTGAAGGTTCAAATGAGATCTAAAAACAACCAAAATTGGTATGCGGGTGTTTTATGATACATATGTTACAAGAGTGATGAAAATCGCTAGTTTAAGTTTTGGAGAAAATATCATAAAGCATATTTGTTGAAAAAAATGAAATGTCTTGCCCCCCACAATTCACTGCATTCTTGTCTCTACATGCTACCTCTACATCGATGCCTGTGGCTGCCATAGGATGCACTGCCAATAGACCATGTCACCATTGAAGAAGCCTATGATAGGGTGAGGACTTCACTAAAGGACCAACCTACTCACCTCCAGAAGAATACAAAGGAGGTGAGCATTGAAGAAATTTTGAAGGGACCACAAATTCATTTGATTACAAATCATAAAAATGGATGCAAAGGTGAGAAAGGATTAAGTGAAATTCATATATTTTTCGTGCCTAATCCCACCACCAAGTATAGATGGGTTGATGGTGGATTCTCCCCCTTTGCCATAGTTAGACTATGAGAATTCAAGAATTTTGGTTTCAATTTTTTGAGAGGGGTCATTGTAGATGGTGGCTCTAGCATCAATCTGATGTGTGGTTTTACTATGAAGAAAATATAAATTTGAACTAGTCCAAGGGTTCTCCAGAGGTTTGTCAAGGATTTCTCTAAGAAATCCAAGGTTCTTGAACCTTAGAGCCCATGCAAATAGCCCCATAATTATACAACATTCTTCCTCCCTTTTTGACATCTTTGTCCTCAAAATATGTGGAGTGTTCTCTCATGCACCATGATCATTCTCATTGATCATGGACTCTCTCAAAGATTTCCCTCATTTTCTATGTTGAAGTTGGAAAAGAGGTATATCTTGCATTGATGGAACTTACTTGCTCACAAGTGCCACTTTCTTCTCTCTCATCTTTCCATTTAACTAGGCACTCTTCATATAACTGATTCCTTGTCTTCTTATCTTGAGTTCATAGTATTTTCTCTAGTTCATGAGGGATATTCTAAAGTGAAACATGCTGGAATATTATTTATGGAGATACAAGATTGTCTTGTTCACTCAATTTTCTTTTCAATCTACAAATATGAAATACTAGGTGAAGTCGACAATATTTCGAAAGATTTAAGTCATAAGCCAAAGTCTCAACCTTTCTAAGAATCTTGAAAGGGTCACAATATCTTGGAGATAGTGTAGGGTAGGTTCTTGTTTTCAGAGTTTTAGATTTCTCAAGAACGTTTACATAAACTTGTTCTAAAATGTGAAAGGAAATATCTTAAATCTTACATTTGCTATATAATTTAGCTCTATGGTGGGCTTTCCTTAGGTTTTCTTTAGAAAATTTTAATTGAAATTTCAAATATTCCAAAAACTATTTAGCTACTTGGACTTTCTCATTTTGAAATCCGAATGCATATGGGGCCCTTGGTTGGAACCCATACATTAAAATGAAGGAACTATATTTAGTTGTTGAATACTTAACACTAGTATTAGGTTGACTCTTTCCATTTGCACATCCATCCATGGATGTTCAACTTTGCTCATATTTAGATTTGTTTCTAACCCAATAAAAACGCTCTTGAGAAAGGACTAGTGATTTTTCTATCTCTATTTGAGAATATGACTTGTGGTCGAGCATAGAGTTGGTAGAGATGTTCCACAAACATATTAGAGAATTCTAGAGTTTTGATTGTAGTTTGAGTAGGAATGAAACGAGCCACTTTGTTCAAATGATCGTCTGTAACCCAAGCTACATCATCTCCTTTTTGGGTTTGAGGCAAGCTTTATCTTGTACATCTTTATGTACACTTGGAAAATAAAACTTTATTTTGAACAGTTCATGAGTTTTGTTGATTCTTGCCTGATCAACACTAGGGGTATCATGGCATTAAAAAAACACCTTCCTTCTAAGTACTTGCTCATAAGGTACACATACCTTTCCTTTATGTAATAGATATTAATCTTGAATATTGTAATGTTTAAACTTATCGTTAGATTATAATTTTGTTCCTTGGTCAATAACCTTTTTCAAGGCTTCTTTAAACTTGTATCTTCTTGATACTTTCCTTTCATCAACATCTACAACTACATCAAATTTCTCTCTTTGATGTCTGAGCTCATAGTCAAAGTCTTAGAGTATCTCATCCCATCTTTCCTTTCTACCTATTAGCTCATATTGGTTTACAAACTACTTCATACTTTCTTGATAAAAGAATTATACTTACTTTGGTGCCAAATAAGTGATGCCTCCATTTTTTTGTTACACTTATTTATTCCTCAAGTAGCTTTGATGAGAACCTTTTCCCTATACATGGGCACTTTTTACTCTAGTGCTGGCTATAAGTTTTTTCCCCATGTTACCACATACATGATTCAATCATATGTGGTGGTACTTTGCACTTAGGGATATTAGCTCTTACTTCAGTTCAGTTCATCATCAATAGAGAGAGCTATTCCAGCCATCATCTTCTCCATGTGTCTTGCTGCGTTTGTGCTCCTTGTGTGTGCTTTTTGTGTGACTCTCGCACTTATACACACACACCCAATAGTGGTATTCGAGTAGGTTCAGCTCCTTCTCAAGTTTTGGTTTTTTGCATGGTGGGAAGATTTTTTCACATTCTTGTTCCTTCGTGAAATGGCGGGCAGCAATGACTTGTTTGGCATGCTTCAATCTGAAGATAAGCTTTATGGGACCAACTATGTAGATCCAAGACCGGCAAATGCTTCTACTTCACAGTCTATTGTCACAGATGGAGCTTCTTCATCGAGTACAGTGGTTTCTCCTTCTCCACTTACACAGGAGTAGCTTAGATGGGATGGAAAAGATGCTTAAGCTCATGCTTTGATTGCGCTTTCTGTGAAGCGTCATATAGTTCCACACATTCGGTCTTCTACATCATGACAGGCAAGGACACTTCTGCTTCTTTGTATGACGTGCGTAATGAAGCACGTGTTGCATACTTGAGGAAGCAACTTGAGGATGTATGTATGGTTGAAAATGAGTCAGTGGATGCGTATGTGACACGCATCAAGGACTTGAAAGAGCAATTGGTAAACATAGGTGAGATCATTTCGGATGCATCACTCATTTCTACATTGTTGAAAGGATTATCGAAATCTTTTCAAAGCTTTGCTACTACACTCCATTTGATTGCAAAAGGAAATCCTAATATGTATGCATTTGATGAGGTTGTGTCTCTTCTTTTGCAAGAAGAGCAATCTAGAGTGAATAGGAGTGGTTTGATTGAGGGAACACAAGCACTTGCTATCTCACAAAAGGGGAAAAGCAAGTATGGTTCAGCTTTGGGTTCATCAAAACCAAAGCCTCAATCTTCCTATTCCACTCATTCCTCTAATGATGGTGATTTGCAAAAGAAGAAGAGATTCAAATATTGTCGAAAGTCTGGTCATACTATTGATGAGTGTAGAAAGCTTGCTAAATGCAATGAAAAGAAGAAGGAATCCGGCATGTCTATTGCTGAAAATTCAGCAAATGTAAAGAATGATGAAGCTAACATGGCTCAAGATTTTTGGGCATGTGTTGTTACATGTCATTATGATGCTTCTTTGCATTCTAAGTATGGTTGTGAGTGAGGTTGATTCGGATTGGTTCTTTGATAGTGGTGCTTCAAAGCACATAACATCATGCAAAAGATTTTTTGCCTCTTTGAAAGATGCACCCAAAGGAGGACATGTGGTGTGTGCAAACAATGCCTCTTATCCTATCATTGGAGTAGGAAAAATTGAGCTTACAGCTACAAATGGAGGTGTGATTCTCTTAAAAAAAAAATTGTATGTGCCTGGTATCAAGAAGAACTTAATTTCAGTTCCGTTGATTGTCGAAGCTGGACTTCATGTACACTTTGTTGATGATAAGTGTATGGTTCATGATTTCAACAATGGCGATGTTATCGTGATGTGCGGTACATTATGTAATGGTTTCTATGGCATGGATACATGTAAGAGGGCTACCTCGAATGCCTTGGTTTCTCATACTTCTTCCATGGCTGAAATGGAGCTTTGGCATGCTCATTTTGGTCACTTGAACTTCAATAGTTTGTTTTACTTCAAAAGAAGGACATGATTATTGGTTTGCCTACACTTGAGTCCATTGAAAAGCATGCATGTGGAGGTTGCATTCTTGGAAAAATGCATCGTGCTTCTTTTCCAAAGGGTAGCCATACACACACTACAAGAAAATTGCAACTTGTTCATAGTGATGTATGTGGTCCCGTCAAGACTCCATCTTTTGGGAAGCATGTATATTTTGGTACCTTCATTGATGATGATACTCGCCATACATGGGTGTATCCTATGAAAGCAAAGAATGAGGTATTTTCTTGCTTCAAAGCATTTTTAGCTATGGCTGAAATTTTTTTTTCACAAAAGCTTTTGACCCTACACATGGATTGTGGTGGTGAATACATGTCACATGAGTTTAATGCGTTTCTTCGTGAAAGAGGTATTTCACACCAATGTACGGTGCCATATACATCTCAGCAAAATGATATTGCAGAGCGCAAAAATAGAACTCTACTTGAAATGGTACGATGTATGGTTAAAGGAAAGCATCTTCGTGATAAGTTTTGGATGGAAGCGGTCATGTGTGCAAATTATGTGTTGAATCAGTGCCCTAAAAAAGCATTGAGAGTCATCACTCCTTATGAGGCTTGGAATGGTCATAAGCCTATGGTTAGTCATATGCGTGTGTTTGGTTGTTTGGCATATCTTCTTGTGCCATCACAACAACATCATAAACTTCATGACAACGCAAAGAAATGTATACTTGTTGGTTATAGTGCTGAAAGTAAGGGATATTGCTTATACCATCCATTGACGAACACAATTATTGTGAGTCAAGATGTGGTATTTGCTGAAAATTCAGTTTTCCCTCTACTTGAATGCAAAAAACAGCCAACAGTTAGCTCACAAGATGTGTTCGATACACTCATGCCTTTGTTCCAAAATGGTGCGCTTAATTATGGCCATGTAGAGATAGTCAACTGAGGCTCAAAGGGCTGAAAAATTCCAGCAAAATAGCACTGAAAATGCAGAGAATTTCCAACCAAACATGGCTGAAATTTGTCAACCACAAATTGTCAAAATTGCTGGAAATTTCTAGCCACATATGGCTGAACATTTGCATCAAAATATGGCTGAAAATGAGCATGAAATTCAGCCCACACATGATGTACATTTTGAAGATGTATTACATAATGAACGCATGTTTATCAAGAGTGCACAAACTATGCCAAAGTGGTTGAAACAAACTTTGCAAGACAACAAATTGAGTGCACCTTTACTTGGTAGAACAAGATCAAGCTCTCATCATGCATCACGTAATTTTGTGGATTATTCTCTGATTGCTATAGCATGTAATGAAGAGCCACTTTGTTTTCAAGATGCATGTGACGATCCACAATGGATGAGTGCTATGCAATCAGAAATGGACTCCATACATAGGAATGGTACTTGGGAATTATGTGAATTGCCAAAAGGAAAGAATGCCATTGGTACAAAGTGGGTTTACAAGATTAAGAGAAAATCTGATGGTAGCATTGATCGCTACAAATCAGAACAAGATCAAGATCTCATCATGCATCATGTAATTTTGTGGATTATTCTCTGATTGCTACAGCATGTAATGAAGAGCCACTTTGTTTTCAAGATGCATGTGACGATCCACAATGGATGAGTGCTATGCAATAAAAAATGGACTCCATACATAGGAATGGTACTTGGGAGTTATGTGAATTGCCAAAAGGAAAGAATGCCATTGGTACAGAGTGGGTTTACAAGATTAAGAGAAAATCTGATGGTAGCATTGATTGCTACAAATCTAGATTGGTTTCCAAAGGATATGTGAAACAATATGGCATTGACTATGAGGAACCTTTTGCACCTACTTCACGCATGACTACCATTCGTACCATGGTTGCATTGGCTGCCCATCGAGGTTGGAAAGTGCATCGGTTGGACATAAAAATAGCCTGATTTGCAAGAAGAGGTTTATGTGAAGCAACCTCCTGGATTTTCTATGAAAGGGAAAGAGCATATGGTTTGTCGCTTGCATAAAGCCTTGTATGGTCTCATGCAAGCTCCACGTGCATGGTATGACAAAATACATAAGCACTTGCTTGCTCTTGGCTTCATATGTAGTCCGATTGAAAGCACACTCTATATACACAAAAATGGGGTTGATCTTATAGTTCTTGTTCTTTATGTCAATAACATACTCTTGACTGGGTCATGTGATGCAAATTGACATTCTTATGGCTAATTTGCAGCATACTTTTGATGTCATTTATCTTGCTTTTGAGGTACTATCTTGGCATCCAGTTTGTATCTCTTGAGGGGGGAATCATTATGCATCAAGCAAAGTATGTTGAAAAACTACTTTAGCATTTTGATTTTGAGGATTCCAAGCCACTTTCCACACCAGTTGAGAAAGGATTCAAGTCCTCAGTTGAGGATTCTAGTGATGCATTTGACACTTCTCTTTATCAGCAAGTTGTGGGATGTCTTATATATGCATGCAACACAAGACCGGATATACAGTATGCAGTTTCCCAATTGAGTCGATTCCTGCATAGCTGTGACACTAACCATTGGCAAGCGGTGAAATGTGTGTTTAGATATCTTTGAGGCACTTTGAGCTTAGGTCTCTTTTATGGTAGAGATATTCAGCCATGCTTGCATGCTTTTACAGATAGTGATTAGGCTGGTTGTTATGATACTCGCATGTCCACTAGTGGTGATTGCTTTTTCCTTGGAGACTCATGCATATCTTGGTGGAGTAAGAAGCAACCTACAGTGGTGACATTGAGTTGTGAAGCTGAGTACGGGGCAGTTTTCATAGCTACAGTGGAGTGTATATGGCTAAGACGCCTATTGATGGATCTTTGCATGGAGATTGATGCTGCTACACATATTCTCACTAATAGTCAGAGTGCTTTGGGTGTTGCACGAAACCCAGTGTTTCATGCACGGACCAAACATATTGAGGTGCATTATCACTATGTGAGAGAGCACCTTCATGCAGGAGATATTGATTTGGTATATGTGCCTACAGAAGATAATGTGGCAGACATATTCACCAAAGCTCTTCCATGGGAAAAGTTTGAAGCTTTTCGCAAAGCTTTAGGCTTATTACCTTGTGGGGGCTGATCTGTCACTCCCTGTATGTGTTCACATCATTCGCTCCAAGGGGGTTTGTTACACTTATGTGTTCCTTGAGTAGCTTTGATGTGAACCTTTTCCCTATACATGGGCACTTTTTACTCTAGTGTTGGCTGGAGGTTTTTTCCCCATGTTACCACATACATGATTCATATGTGGTAGTACTTTGTACTTAGGGATAATATTCAGCTCTTACTTCAGTTCAGTTCATCGTCAATAGAGAGAGTTATTACAGCCATCGTCTTCTTCGTGTGTCTTGCTACGTTTCTTCTCCTTGTGTGTGCTTCTCATGTGTCTCTCTCACTTCTACACACACCCAACATTTTTTAGAGCATGCATAATGCCATAAAGCTCTTTATCATAGGTAGAATAGTTTTGTTGAGCTTAGTTTAGCTTTTGGCTTTCAAAAGCAATTGATCAACCATTCCAATTCAACATAGCTTAGATGGTTGAATCACTTCCATATGTTCTGATCACAAATGGTTCATTTGGATCTACTATCTATAGAATGAGGGCCGATGCTAAGGATTTCTTAATTCATTCCATATTTTTTGCCCATTCCTTATCCCAAGTAAGGTTTTTGGGTCTTCCCTTTAACTTTTCAAATAAAGGGATTTAGATATTAGCAAATTTTGTACAAGCTTTCTATAATATCTTGCTAACCCTAGAAAACTTTTAAGTTTTGTAATAGGTTTAGGGTGTGGCCAATTAAGAATAATTTGGAACTTTTTAGGATCTAATTGAAATCATTTTTTAGATATAACTAGCCCAAGATACCTGATTCTTTTTTTACAAGAATTCACACTTCACTTCTTTGCCATACAACTTGTTCTCTCTTAGAACTTGGAAATGTTTTCGAAATACTCCATTTCGGCAGTTATATCTTGACCATAGAAAAGAATTTCATCAAGGAAATCAACTATGAATTCTCTTAAGTAAGGCCTTAGGATTGTGTTTATCATGGTCATGAATGTGGTGAGGGCATTCATTACTCCAAAAGGCATGACCAAGAATTTGAAATGCCCATACTTAGTTTTGAAAGATATCTTGAGGACATCTTCAAATTTGATCTTAATCGTCAAATGATATCATTGTCGAAGATCAAGGTTTGAAAAGATCTTTGCTCCTTTCAGTTGATCAAATAGATCATCTATTTAGGGCATTGGATACTTTTTCTTTATCATAACTTTTTTCAAAACCCATTTATTGATCTCATTGACCCATCCTTTTTCTTTACCAAGAGGATAAGCTCTACCGAAGGAGACTGCCTAGGTTGAATGAATACTTTATCTAGACATTCTTTCAATTTTTATTCTGCTTCAATTTGTTGGGAACATGAGGGTTGCTAGAGGCATTTACATACATGCTTAGTACCTATGATCAATTATATATCATGATTAACTTGCCTGTGAGGAGGAGGTAAAACATGTGGAAGTTCTTATGGAAAAAAACCTAGGTAGTTATTTATTAAAAACTCAAACTTAAACTTTTCATGATAAGAAAAAGGAGACGAGACATGCGGAACTTAATTTATATTGTATACATAATTTACATTGTTGTGTCATGTAGAATTCCATTATATGAGTATTTACAACCTTTTTTAGTTACATGCTTGGGTGAACGTCCTAAAACCTAGAGTGACCTTTCTTGAGTGACTTTCCTAAACCCCAAAGACATTCCCTACCCAACAACACATCAATTCTTTCCATATGCATTATTTGGACATCAAATTTATCTCTATATCCTTGAGACTCAATTTTGAGACAACAGATCATAGTGTTCTAGTCATTCTTATCCAATCCTTGCATCATAGACACTACATATTGATGTGGAGACTTCTATGTGGGCAATCTTAAATTCTTCACATAAGGAAGTTATGGAATGGGGAGTCATCTATCATGACTCTCACCCTTTTCCCTCTTATGTAGGCATAGATTTCAACTAATTCATGCAGTCAAAATTAATTTTGGACAAACATGGAATCAGATAAACAACATTGGTATATACGAGCTTTGTGCAAAACTTCCACTTTCTTCAAAACTTTACTATTTTCAATGTTTAAAGTTTGGAGTAGGTGGATCCTACCATCTCTTTTCCTTTTTTCTCATGGTTGTCTTTATGTTGCAACCAAGAATTATAATTTTTATTTAAATGTCTTGGATTAAAGAATTTGAAGCAAATAGTTTCATTATTTTCTTTCTCTCTATTGAAATATCTTATTTTCTATTTATTAAGTTTCTATTCTCCTTGATAAGATGAAGTGGTTGTGCCCTAGTTTTTGCATGATTTTCATACATCTGTGCTAACTTTATCATGTCTTCCAGACTCTTAGGGGTGCTTCTCTTTATTGATGCATGAAGTAAGCATAAGTGCTTGGCTTATGCAGTAAGACCACATAATATTTGAGGCACAAGCTCATACATACATATGTATATTTTTGATGAAGTTCTAAATTTAATGTCAAAAGTTACTTTGGTCAAAAGTAAAGAGGTTATTTGAAGACAATTACATGGACACATTGGGAGCTAATTACCACAACTTCATTTGAATCAAAAATTCAAAACAAATCCTAAAATATGGATCACTTTTAGGTAGATCAAAACAATATTCATGGGATATTTGTTGATAATCATGGACATTTTGAGTGATTCAAGTCTTGACTCAAAGCTAGAGAAGTCCTCTAGTGTTTGATTGTATCATATCTTAGTTAGCAATACATTTTATAACTCAATAGCTACATTGATATTAGAATATAGTGAACAAAGTATATCATGTTCTCTAAGTTATTTCTCTCTATGTATAGTCTTATTATCTATTCTATTGATTGGAGTATGAAACCAAGGGTATTTTAAGAATGCCTACAAAGTCTCATAGTCATTGAAGTGGTAGAGATTGAGTTACGAATAAAACAAGGTGACTGTCTCTATGTTTATTGTGTGAAACTTTCTTACATATACTTGTGAGGGATTAGAGGGGTGTCTCATGAAGTTTGGTGTTCACACTTTAAGTATCTATGCTTATCAATAGTTGCATACTAGATTCTAGAAGGTGTACACTTACTTTCTATATGAGAAGTATAGCCAATCAAGTCAAATTCCTTGTAAAGTGAACTTCCTTCCAGAGAAGGAATCAATCCTTAGTCATCGGTCACCTAAGCGCCTAGGCATGCCTTGGATTTCTTCGGTGGTGAATAAGTCCTACCTCTTCAAGAAACTAGTCATAAGGCTGAGCTAGCATAGGGATACCTTTAGAACAAAAGAATTCTTCTAGGTCACTTATCTCCTAGACTTGGGAGTAAGAGATTGAGGACATTCAAAGAAGGAACACTCAATGCTTGAAACTCTCTAAGTTGGCTAAGAAATTATTATCATGGACCAAGAGAATAGACTTGGGAATCGTAGTTGATGCAGGAATTGGCATCTTCTAAAGTCTTGTGTGTATCTTGAAGAGAGTATACACATGGAAGCTAAAATGAAATAGAAAATGTACTCAAAAAATGGAAATGAGTGTGACTCAAAAGTGAGGAGACTGTGAAATGGGAAAGCTCATGTAGATTAGCATAATCTTGCCAAGCTCATGAAGTGAGCCCTGAAGCCAAGTAAAAAGTGGGGGAGAGCTCTCCTTATATAAATTTTAGAAGGCTCTCAAAATATATGCTATGTGTGATACTTCCCCTTGATGTAGAATGAATGCAAGGTAGAAGCAAATGGAAATGGATCCCAAACACAAATAAAGAGATTCAAAGTAGAGTGTCTCTTGGATACAAGATGCACTCATAGAAATACAAAAAATGGCAATAGAAATCATTTCATCAACATCCCCTCTACAAGTCCATTTGGGAGAGGAAGAATGTTGCAGAGGTCCACCAAGCATTGGACTAGGACCAAAGCTAGAGCCTTTGTGAACATGTTGACCAAGTTCTCCTGAGAGGTAGACTACTCCAAAGTAATATCTTGACAGACGATCTTCCTACATATGAAGTGATACAAGATCTCGATGTGCTTTGTTGGAGCATGGGAGATGAGATTGAGTGACTCTCACTATGGATACGTGTAGGAATATCCTACAAAATACAAATCTCATATAATAATCATCCAATCCATATGGCCTCACATGCTACACAAAAATATGCTCAATACTCAACCTCTATAGATGAAAGAGAAAATAGATGCTACTTCTAACAAGAACATATAACCAGATGTAGAATATCAAGAATCATGATCACAAGCCCAATTTGAATAAGAATATTTGATGATATCAATGTCTCCTTGTTGGGAGATGAATCAACACCCCTATGAAGCTTTAGAAAGTTGTAGGCCCTCAAACATTGTTTTCTATGTGACCTAGAGTCCCTATTTTGTCTTTAGCTCAACTTCTAGATGTGGAAAAATAAAGAACCATTTAAAACTAAAACTAGATACCCTTAGCTTTCCAGATCACTTTAAAACACTTGATTTTGATACTCCAACATAGAGAAGTAACCTTTGCAAGATAGACCAATTTTCCTTGTTGTTGTTTGCCTATGTGGAGCACAACTTCACTATTTGCAACCTCACTCACATAAAATTCACATAACATTTTACCACACTGAATACATTGCATGAGCAATCAAACACAAATGGGGTCACCTTTAATGGATAATGGAAGTTTGACTTCAAACAAAAACAAAAAAAAAATGTTCGAAACTCGTTCAGTACAAATAGAGGTATTAAGGAGTGACTAATTACATAGAAGTATGGGCTAAAAAAATGACTAACTTAGTAGGGGCTATGTGTAGAAGATTTTGTACACTCTAAAAAAGCTTATGAAGAGAGTAAAGGTCGTGGACTTAAAATTGTGGAGCACACCTTCACTATTTGTAACCTCACTCACATGAAAGTCACATATGGAATCACCTTTAATGGATAATGCAAGTTTGAGTTACACCAAAATCAAAAAAATGTTGGAAACTAGTTCACTACAAATAGAGGTAGTGAGGAGTGACTAACTACACAGAAGTATGGGCTAAGAAAATGGCTAAATTAGCAAGGGACTATATGTAGCAGCTTTTGTAAACTCTAAAAAAACTTATGAAAAGAGTATGAGGTCATGGAATTACACTCACGACTTACTTTCATACATATATAGGCTATGAAAAGTGCTCCTTCAATTTATGATGAATCAATCAATCACCAATTATTTTTTTGGTAAGCTATGACTTCGAAAAATGGTTGAAACTCCTTGGTAGCTGAAATTTGTGATATGAAGCTTCCAAATGATAGGCCTACTTTTCATTCACACCCTTGAGTCTTGAGCTAAGGTTTAACGATTGATTTTTAACACTTCTCCTCAAGCCTTGAGCTTATATCTACCATACCAATGCTTCTCTAGAATTTCAATAGCTTTGTTCCTTCCAAACCTTTTGTAAACATGCCTACAAATTGATCCTTAGTACTCACATGCTCCACCTTGGTCTCCTTTGCAATCACCATCTTTTTGATGAAGTGGTAGTGTACTTCAATGTGCTTGGACCTAGCACGAAAAACTAGATTCAAAGCTAGAAGTACACTACTACATGTTGTCACACATGATGGGAATATGTTTCACATGTAAGTTCAAGTCTTTAAAGAGTTTTTTAGCCACATAATCTCACAAGTGATAAGGGCTAAAGCTCTATATTCAACTTCAATTGATGATAATGTTATTTTTGGATGTTCTTGGAGCTCCATGAGATAGTCTTGCTTTCAATCACAACTACATAGCCACTTGTACTCTTCCTATAATCTTTTAAGCTAGCCTAGTCTTCATCACAATAAACTTTCACATGCAAATCTTTATCATAAGAATAGAATAAACTTTCATTTATAGTGCTCTTGAGGTATCTAAGAACCCCCTTGGCTACCATTAAGTTTTGTGATTTGGGAGTTTGCATACACAATGAGAGGAATCCTACTACATGCTTGATGTCTCCCCTAGTAAGAGTTGCATAGTTCAAAGATCCTACAATGGATCTATACAAAGTAACATTTTCAATGTGTTGTCGTTCAGGTGCCCTTAGCTTTTCATTCACCTTGAATGGATTTTGAATTGGCTTCAAATAACGCATGCCATAATTTGCTAATAGATCAAGAATGTGCTTCCGTTGCATGAGATATATGCCTTCCTCCTTGTAGATTACTTCTATGCCTAAGAAGTACTTAAATTCTCCAAGATCTAGTATCTTCAACTCT
Source organism: Ceratopteris richardii (assembly GCA_020310875.1). NCBI lineage: Eukaryota > Viridiplantae > Streptophyta > Polypodiopsida > Polypodiales > Pteridaceae > Ceratopteris > Ceratopteris richardii. The sequence goes on from CM035444.1 coordinate 79,272,226, forward strand.
TCTCCAAGATTCTACTTTATCTCTCTAATGCTTGCTTCATCATTCCCTGTAAGAATAAGATCACAACATAAATGCAAATGTAGACAACAAGATCACCTTCCTTTTTCATATACAATGATGAGTTGGCATCACTTTGTTTGAAACCACATTTGGCTATAGCCTTTGGTTCCAAGAACTTGGGGCTTGATTGAGACCATAAAGAGCCTTCTTTAACCTGCACACATGATGAGGATACATCTTATCTTCAAAGTCTTTGGGTTGCTCCATGAAAATTGTCTCCTCTAGGTTACCATTCAAAAAAGCATTCTTTACATCTATTTGGTGGATCTTCCAACTCTTTGAGGCTACAATTGCAATGAGAGTTCTTAATATAGTAATCCTTTCTATATGGCTGAAAGTTTCCTCAAAGCCAATGTTGTCGGTTTGTGTAAAACCCTCGGCAATGATCCTCGCTTTAAATCTAGATATGCTACCATCTGAATTCCTCTTTACATTGTATACTCATTTTTTGCCTATCACCTTAATGTCCCTATTCATAGGCACTAATGACCAAGTGTGGTTCTCTTTGAGTGCTTTTACTTATTCTAGCATTTCATGGTTACATTGTATACTCATTTTTTGCCTATCACCTTAATGTCCCTATTCATAGGCACTAATGACCAAGTGTGGTTCTCTTTGAGTGCTTGCTTAAATCCTCAACACAATTAGGATCTTCACATGCAACTACTTGACTCATGTATGCATAGTGTTTTGCAATGAAAGATCCATAAGCTAATTGCTACATTGCATACTTTTTCCTTGTTGAAATTATTGTCTCTTAATGGGCTAGAATGGACATTTTTCCACCTTCCTTTTTATGTCTTTACACCTTGAGTTTCTATCTTTTGATACCATCCTTGACAATTGCTATCTATCTCTTCCAATGGATTGTCTGAATCATCTTCTTTCTCCTTGCCTTTGCTTCTTATAGAACTTTCTTCACTTGAAGTAGGCTTGCTTCTAAATCTCCTTTTCCATGGCAATGTGTGACTACCCCCTGATGTTTCCCTTGAAGTTGAAGGGACAAAAATATCCACACTTTCTTGGTGTTCTACATGTCTACTCTCGGCATCATGTATGCCTTCAACCTACAATGAATATTTCACACCATACCATGGTAGAAATTCATCAAATATAACATATCTAGCCGCCTTCAAATTTGCAAGAAAATCTCATAACACAACATGTATATGCAAGCCCTCTTTGTCTCATATTACAAAAAATGGAAGTGAATGGGCATTTTTGTTGGTGCAAATACCAAGCCTACACATTTGGCTAGAGTTTATGTACAATTGAAGCTCCATTGAAACCATTGCTAGGAAGCTATTTATCTTTACCATTTTTAAAATTCATTTTCTGCTTGAAAGAATATTTGTAACTACCACTAAACTTGTGGGACTTGTTAGTTGGAAAAGTCATGACTCTACTTGAGAGAATATCTCCTAAAAAAGAGGATCACTTTTAGTGAGAGCCGATGGAGGATTCAAATTCAAATTCAAATATCCTATCTATAAAAGATGTCTGAAAAACTCACGGGATAAGTGACTCCATTTCCGAGTTCCTCCTTGACCACATTGTAAGAGATTGAGGCTTACATTGTAGCCTACACTACTCATCATCATTAGGCTTTGATTATCATGCCTATGATCTTGCACAACATTATGTTCTAGTACAATAGATCAATTCTTTTCATCTATGGTCTCTCTGTCATAGTCACTCATAATAGTCAACTTGTACTGCTCATATCTCAGTCATTTCTTTACCATTTTCAATGTTCTATAGCTTGTTGGAATCAGCTCCATGTTTCTATATTTACAAGGCTTTGGAGATAATCCATTCAGCCAATTTGGACAAAAAGGCATCGAAGCACTCACTGATCAAACTCTGCGGAGGTCCTAAAAAATCGGGGGTAATGATTTGATTGCTAAATTGATTGCTTTGTGTATAGTGCATTATTGTAAGTGATTCCACTTGGAATCATTAGCTCATTAAGTTAATTTGATATCTCTAAAAGGAATTTTTCTAATTCCTACTGTACTGGAAGCACTAAGCATAACAAGCAGCAGGTGTGTGAACAAAAATAGAAGGTTTTCATTAATCCTTCAACTTGGAAGTAGTTTGTTTTGGTTCAATCATTTCTCACATCATTTGCAAAGTACATAGGCACTTGTATAGCGTCATTAGATAGCTAAGAGGGCCTACAACGCAACTCTGAAGCAAGAAGGGGCTGGTACAAAGCAGGATTTGGCAGTACCTGCTCATTTCTTGGAGTATCCATCCATCTATCCCAACAATGGTATTAGAGCAAAGCTAAGGTAAAATGGGAGATGGTTTTCCTTCTTTCATTGATAAATTGGACAGGAACAACTATCAAGCATGGTCCTTGAGGATGAAGACATACTTGTAAGGAAGGAGCCTCTATGGATACATCTCAGGAGATGAGGAGATGCCCATATTTAGAAGCAAAGGACAACCTACAAGAGAGGAACATGAAAGACTCAACACATGGTGTGCCAAGGATGCATTAGCAAGGTCTTAATTACTTAACTCAATTTCTGATTTTCTTCTTCCACACATTAGGAACTATAAGACATCCCAAGAGACTTGGGAAACATTGTCTTCATATTTCTCTTCCAACACAAGGGCTAGGAAGAACCAATTGTGGATTGATTTTACCACTCAAAGAAAGAAACCTAAGCAAGGCATCTCAGAGTATGGGACCAAAGTCAAAGATGTAGCAGATCAATTGGCAAGCATAGGAGAAGAAATTGAAGAGGAGAAGATTGTAAGACAAGTAATCAATGGTATTAAAGCTGATGACAAATGGGAGAGCTTCACAACTTCCATGGACTTTTACATGGACATGCAGATTCCAGACCTTACCACTCTCATGGGGCAACTCTTTCACCCATGAAGCCAAGCTCAACAAGAATGGAGATTCATCAAGAGGTAATAGCTCTTCTACCCTATACACTGATAAAAGTAAGTCCAAAGAGAAACGGAAGAACAAGAAGATTGAGGATGATGGAGCTACCTCCCAAGACAACTATGTAGGGAGAGGTAGAACCTCAAGAGGAAGGGACTGAGGAGGTAAGCAAGGTAGGGGGAGACCTTATAACTCCTCACCATGTAATATTTGTGGATTGTCAAATCATACTATAGATGAGTGTTACAGGAACTTCAAGAATCATAGAGGTAGAGGTTATCAAAGAGGTGGATATACACTATCAAGAGGAAGATTCAATCACCATGAAGGATACAATAACAACTACAAAAAAAAGTATAATAGCAACTGTTATACTTTATGGGATATTTGGAATGAAGGTGTAATGCATTGAGGATTTTAATGTGTTTTGTGTTTTGATTTAGCAGGTGAAGATCCATGAGGGTGTGAACGCGCATGGACTTGGAGATATTTAGAAGAATATTTTTAGAAGATGGTTATTTTTAGTTATTTTTGTAAAAAATAATGGATCGCTTTAGAAAGCGACGTTTTTGTAAAAATAGAAAATTACGAACTTGTAAATAAAGCAAAAACACGCTTTTCGGAGCGCGGCCCTCATGTATCTTCTATTCAAGACGTAATAGGAATTTACTATAAATACTCATGCTCTGATAGAGTGTCCATCAGAGCATGTGGGGGGAGATTGTACCCAATTTGGTGTCGTCTCTTATCTCTTTCTGTCTTTGAGTATTTTTTTCTCTGCGTTCGTACGTCTGTTATTCTCTGCGTTCGTGTGTCTGTGGTACCTGGGGCAACAGTGGTATCAGAGCCAAGATGTTCGTGGAGGTGGTTGCAGCGTTTGATTGCGATTTGCAGCATTCGGGTCTGTTCGCGATTCGGCGTCCATCTCAACCGTCTGGTCCAGTTGCGGCGTTTGATTGCGATTTGTGGCATCCAGTCCGTTCGCGAATCGGCATCCATCTCAACCGTCTGGTCCAGACCTAGGTTTTGCATCTTTCCATACGGTCATGGACACTACTCAAAATATCGATGATTTTAGTTCCTCACCCCTCCCTGGGGCATCAATTGAGCAACAAGTCGAACTTTTACGACATGAACTTCAACATGCCCAAAATGAAATCAAAGAACGTGATGTTGCACTCCAACAACTACAAAGCGATGACAATAACCTAGTCCGGGTAGTGAAGGCCATTATTACCGCCCAAGAGCAAGGAACACAATCCAAGATTGGTGCCAAAAATTTCCAATTTTCACGATTTGACAGACGAAAAGATGGCCAATTTGTTCTCTCATGGTTATCCTAGTTTGATGATTTCTACTCTGATGAATCTTATTCTGAACAGGAAAAAGTGAAATTTGTAACCAACTACTTAGTGGGAAAGGCTCAGTTATGGTGGAATGTTTTGTGCCATAGCACAGATCGCCCCACCACATGGCAAGCCTTTCAAGACAAGCTCAAGGAGTCCTTCCTTCCTCCTCAGTTTCACTTACATGCCCGTCGCTCTTGGACGACTTTTGGATGGAAAGATGGAGATACTGTTTCTACCTATACTGAACGTTTTTGGCAACGTTTATTACTTATACGTTCACTTGAAATGATTCCTGAAGATACTTTACAGCGGAAATATGAAGATGGTTTGGAGATGGGAATCCAAGCTAAGCTCAACACCTTACGTCCGACGACGCTCTATGAAGCTATTTCTTTTGCACATGATGCTGAGAAAGAATTTCAATCTATCACTAAGTCCATTCGCTTACAACAAACACGTCAACGACCACAACTAATCAAACCCACTTTTCCACTCAAGCGTTCCTTTTCTACTTTTTCTTCTCCTCCTTTTCAACGTCCACCTACTTTTCAACGACCACCTATTTTTCAACGACCTCCTCAATCCACTTTTTCCCCAATCCCCAAGACAAACCCCTTAGCCCCTACCAAACCTCCAACCTTTCAAACTACGACGATGGATGCCCAACAAAAGAGGTCCCGTATCATTTGTTGGAATTGTGGTAAGATTGGTCATACCAAAGCTAGATGTAGGTTCCCAACTAACCACCTGCAACCTGGCGGAGCTAAAGTACATAACATGGAGGTGGTTCCTGAAGATATTCAATTTGAAGACATTCAACCTGATTGGTAAAGTTGTTAATATTTTACATGATGATGGTAGTTCACATGACTTTATTTCTCACATATTAGTCAAAGATCTCCTATTAACCCCACTTCCTTCTATGTACAAAGTTAAGGCTGCATTCCAAGGAAACAGATATAATGTTACAAGTGAAGTGCATAATGTTCAAATTTGTATAGGCTCATACATGGATAAACGCACATTCTTAATTGCTCCTTTGCAGTCCTATGATGTTATACTTGGTATGCCTTTTCGTCACCATTATAATCCATGCATTGATTATCATACACACACCACGCGTTTTAAGTTTAACCATCAAGATATCTGTTTGTCTGCAATACATGATTTCCAACCATTCCCATTAATTAGTCATACACAAGTAAAACGTGCATTCCGAAAAGGCTACAATTCATGTATTGTTTTTGTCAATAACATAGTCGATTATCTACATCCACTTCCTAATACCCATAAATCATTTATGGATTCTTATAAGGATTGTTTTATGGATGATTTTCCTTCTAAACTACTACCTTCGAGAGGATCCCTTGATCATAGTATAGACTTAATTCCTGGTAGTTCTCCTCCCCATAAAGCACCTTATAGGCATGGACCTTTGCATCAACAAGAAATAACCAATCAAGTTAAGGATTTACTTCACAAAGGACTTATCAGGCCTAGTTCTTCTCCCTTTGGAGCACCTGTTCTTTTAGTAGAGAAGAAGAACAAGACTTATAGGATGTGCATTGATTATAGAGCACTCAATAAGATCACAATAAAAAATAGATATCCTATTCCTAGGATAGATGATTTATTAGATAAACTTCGTGGAGCACGTGTCTTTAGTAAAATTGATCTTAAATTTGGGTATCATCAAATAAGAATGTCACCGAATGATATTTTTAAGACTGCCTTTCGAACTCAGACCGGTCACTTTGAATTCATGGTAATGCCTTTTGGACTTACCAATGCACCTGCTACATTTGCACGCATGATGAATAATATTTTTCTTGAATACCAAGCTTTTGTTCTTGTTTTCTTCGATGACATACTTGTCTATAGTAAGAATGATGATGACCATGAAAAGCATTTAGCAATAGTTTTTAATTTGTTACGCACCAACCAACTTTATGCAAATCCTGAAAAGAGTTACTTTTTCCAAAGAGAATTAGAGTACTTAGGCCATATTGTTTCAAGACAAGGAGTTCATGTAGATCCAAAGAAGATTAAAGTAATTAAAGAATGGCCTGTACCAAAATCGGTGAATGATGTTCGCTCTTTTCTTGGATTAGCTAGTTTTTATAGAAAGTTTGTAAAAGGTTTTTCTTATTTAGCCCTCCCACTCACTTTATTATTAAAGAAAAAGTTAAAATTTGCATGGGGATTGCCACAACAACAATCTTTTGAAAAACTTAAACAATCACTTTCTCATGCACCTGTTTTGCAATTACCTGATTTTACACAACCTTTCCATGTAGTTACAGATGCTAGTGGCTCAGGTATAGGTGTTGTATTGATGCAAAATGATCATCCCATTGCATTTGAAAGTACAACCTTCTGAAAAGAACTACAGTACATATGATAAAGAACTTTTGGCAGTTGTACATGCTTTAAAAATTTGGAAACATTATCTCATGGGTATAGAAGTCATAATCAAAACTGACCAACAAGCTATTAAACATTTACTCAATCAACCATTGATTTCAGATCGACATATCAAATGGGCTTCATACATACAAAATTTTCAGCCTATGATTCAATATCAACCTGGCAAAGCTAATGTTGTAGCTGATGCCCTGAGTCGTTTTCCATCCCCACAAACAAATATTGTTTTTATTAATAACATTTCTGTGGTTCATATTCATTCATTTCATGACATGATTCCTACATATATTTCTCATAAACATGGAATGCTTTCAATAATTCTACTACATTTAGTGAAGACCATTACACATTTCATAATGGATTCTTGTATTTTGATCATAAGCTATGTATTACACAAGATTTTAAAGACTTTGTTATGAAAGAGATGCATGAACCACCATATATGGGTCATAGGGGCATACAAAGTACTGTTTCTACATGTAAAGAATTCTTCTTTTGGCCAAATATGGAAAAGGATATTACACAATATGTTTCCCAATGCATTGTTTGTCAACGTGTCAAAAGACATCATGGTAAAGCATTTGGATTATTAATGCCACTTCCCATACCTAATGGGCCATGGGAACAAATTTCTATGGATTTTATTACTGGTCTTCCTACAACTTCATCACATCATGATATGATTTGGACAATTGTTGATAGGTTTAGTAAACAAGCATATTTCATTCCTTGTACGAAAACTCTTTCTGCACCTCAAGCTGCCAAATTATTTATTAAATGTATTTTTCCACATCATGGTTTTCCAAAATTAATTTTATCCGATCGTGATGTTCGTTTTTGTAATCACTTTTGGGTTGCATTATTTAAAAATTTAGGCTCTAAAATAGATTTTAGTTCTGCATTTCATCCTGAAAGTAATGGGCAAAGTGAAGCTACGAATAGTACTATTTTGGATCTATTACGTTGTTATTCTTTAGATAATCCAACTAATTGGGATGAGAAACTTTCTTTACTCCAATTTGCATATAATAACACAACATATACCACTACTGGACGTGCACCAAATGAAATTGTATATGGTAAAAAGCTTCCTACTCCCATGTCTATCATTCAAATTGACATACCTATGGCTGATTCTTTTGCACAAGATCATATTTCTATACTTCATGAGGTTCATGAGCATATTAAAAAGAGTCAGGAACGTTATACCCGTAATATTAATAAGAAACGAGTAGCTAAACAATTTAATGAAAATGATTATGTTTGGTTACGCATAATTAAACGACGTTTGAAAAATATTCTACAACATCCTAAGGTAAAACTTGCACCACGTTATTATGGACCTTTCCGTATTATTCAAAAAATTAATGACAATGCTTTTAGATTAGATATACCTTCTCATTGGAATATTCATAATTCTTTTCATATCAGTTTATTGAAACCATTTAAAGGAATTTTACCACTCATTCCTATTTTGGATGATCCTCCATTGTTAGAAGAGGATGCTGAAGTTTTAATTCCAGAAAAAATACTTGATCATGATGTTACTACTACACGCACAGGTAATCAATACCATAGATATTTGATTAAAAATAAAAATCATTCATTCGAAGAATCACAATGGATTCACAAAACATCACTAATTCCACATTATCATCATTTGATTTCTGCTTATCATTCACAATCACATTAAATTCCAGTTTTCCAGTTCCATGCATGTTTTTTTTTATTTACATGGCACATGCCTATGATTGTTCAGTGATGCGACATGTGATTGGCCATCCATGTCTATTTTATTTTTTATCAACTGAGGTCAGTTGCTCGTCAACTGGGCGGCATGTTATACTTTATGGGATATTTGGAATGAAGGTGTAATGCCTTGAGGATTTTAATGTGTTTTGTGTTTTGATTTAGCAGGTGAAGATCCATGAGGGTGTGAACGCGCATGGACTTGGAGATATTTAGAAGAATATTTTTAGAAGATGGTTATTTTTAGTTATTTTTGTAAAAAATAATGGATCGCTTTAGAAAGCAATGTTTTTGTAAAAATAGAAAATTACGAACTTGTAAATAAAGCAAAAACACGCTTTTCAGAGCGCGGCCCTCATGTATCTTCTATTCAGGACGTAATAGGAATTTACTATAAATACGCATGCTCTGGTAGAGTGTCCATCAGAGCATGTGGGGGGAGATTGTACCCAATTTGGTGTCGTCTCTTATCTCTTTCTGTCTTTGAGTATTTTTTTCTCTGCGTTTGTACGTCTGTTATTCTCTGCGTTCGTGCGTCTGTGGTACCTGGGGCAACAACAACTACCAAGGAGGCTACAAATCAAGGAAATATTACAACAACTATACAGAGGAGCAAGAGGATTCTCTTCTAATTATGAATATGACTTCAAAACTAGGTATAAATGATGACCATCTCTTCTACATTGACTCAGGATGCTCAAACCATGTGGCAGGAAATGTAGCTCTTCTCTTTGACCTTGAGGAACCAAAGGGTAAGCATCAAGTACAAACAGGTGATGACACCAAGCACTTAGTGATTAAAGTAGGAAATGTTAAGACCTCTTATGGAAATAAGAATTTGTTGAGTAGGGTTCTATATGTACCTACAATTACCAAGAATTCGATGAGTGCTAGAAAAATTGTGGAAAAGGGTTTGCAGGTTAGATTCAACCAATATGGAGCATTTGTGGAGGATCCCCAACATGGATTCAAGAGAATTTCCAAAGGAGAAAAGACAGGTAGATTATTCACTTTTGAACTTGAAGATACAAGGAACATTGCACTTTATAGTTACAAAGATCAAACACTATCAAAGCTTGAAATTTGGCACAAGAGATTAGGGCATGTTGGTGAAAGAACCTTAAAACAAATATGTAGAGATCAATGTGTGCTTGGGATACCTAATGTATCCAAGCAACACATTATCTATAAATGTGGTTCTTGTCAGTTTGGAAAATCTCACAGGTTACCCTTCTCAAGGAAAGGCTACATGCATGAGGACTACCAAGAGCTTGTCCATATAGATGTATGGGGACCAAGTAAGGATCCCTCAATCTCTGGATCAAGGTATTATGTATCTTTCATTGATGACTTTAGTAGGTGGACTGTCTTATATTTTATGAAGCACAAAGATGAAGCATTTAGTTGCTTTAAAAAGTATCTTGCACTTGTTAAGAGCCAAACAAGAAGAAGTCTAAAGAGACTAAGGTCAGATGGAGGAGGTGAGTACTTCTCAAATGAGTTTGATGCATTCTTGCAGGACAGAGGAATCAAGAGAGAAATTACAACAAGGTATACACCTCAGCAAATGGGGTGGCAGAGAGGAGAAATAGACTAATTGTTGAAACAGCTAGGTCATTGTTCAATGAGAAAAAATTACCTAATTACTTGTGGCCAGAGGGTGCATCTACTGCCACTTATCTTGTAAACAGGTTGCCATCCAAATCTCTTGATGGGATGACCCCATATGAAGCATGGCATGGTAGAAGACCTTCACATGATCATTGCACGATCTTTTGATGTGTTGCTTATGTGCATATCCCTTCTCAAATAAGAGGTAAGCTAGACCCTAAGGCAAAAAAAGGCATCTTCATAGGGTATGACTTGAATAAAAAAGGATACAGGTTCTATAATCCTTCCAACAAAGGATTCATGGTCAGTAGAGATGTTGTCTTTGATGAGAATGACTCTTGGTTTGAAAGTGAATGCAAGAAAGTAAAGCTACCTTATGACTTGGAAGAGGAGTTTCCAAGCCTCACTAAGGAGGAGCCTAATCAGATTGAAATCATCAACTCAAATGATGAGGACATCATCAACTTAGAAGAATTCAAGGCATGGAAGTCCAAATGCAAAGTCAAAATGAAGAAGTTGGAGGATATACCTGAATCATCCAACCAAGCAATCAAAAGATCACAAAGAGAGAGCAAGAAGCCAATCAGATATGGGTATGACACTTCCTTAGTTACTAAGAACTATTTTTATCTTTCAAAAGACTTGTCATTTGAAGATCCATCATCATATGAAGAAGCAAAGTAGAATGGAAGGAAGCTATGGATGAGGAAATTGAAGCACTCAAGGAGAGTGATACTTGGGAGCTAGTACCAAAGAAGAAGATTAATAGGAATTCTGATGGATCTATAAGATTAATAGGAATTCTGATGAAGGTAATTGGTTCTAGATGGATCTATAAGATTAATAGGAATTCTGATGGATCAATAAGCAAGTACAAAGCTAGACTTGTGCCTAAGGGTTTTGCGTAAACCCAAGGAGTTGATTATGAAGAAACTTTCTCACCTATGGCAAAAATGCCAAGCATCAGGGTATTAGTAAGTGTGGCTGCATCAAAGAATTGGAACATGTATCAATTGGATGTAAAAAATGCATTTCTAAATGGATAGATTTCAGAGGAGATGTACATGTCTCAACCTCCTAGCTATAAGGATCCAAGCAAGGTAACATATGTATGTAAATTGAACAAAGCTCTTTATGGATTGAAGCAGGCACCTAGGGCATGGAACCATAGGTTAACTGCATACCTTCAGGATCAAGGATTCATCATGAGTAAAGCACGTACTTCTCTATTTGTTAAGAGGAGTAATTTAGAGGTAATATACCTATGTGTATATGTTGATGATATCATACTCATAGGTAATGATGGTAATGGTATCAAGCAAATCAAGAATCAGATGATGTAGGAATTAAAAATTAGTGGCCTTGGATCACTAAAATATTTTCTTGGACTTGAGTTAGTCTATACTAACTCTGGAATCTATATTACTCAGAGAAAGTACATACAAGATATGTTGAAGAAGTTTCAGTTGTAGGATGCCAAGTTAGTAAGTACTCCAATGGAGGTAAATCAAAATTTAAGTGCTCATGAAGGTGATGTGCTTGAGAATATTGCAGGTTACCAAAGCATAGTGGCAAGCTTGAACTATGCTACATTGACAAGGATTGATATTGCTTATGGAGTAAGTGTTTTAAGTCAATTTATGCACAAACCTAGGGCACCTCATTTGGAAGCTGCCAAAAGGATTTTGAAGTACCTTAAGGGCACTCAAAATCAAGGGTTATTTTTTTCTTAGACTTACGACTTGGACATTAAGATATATTCAGATGCAGATTGGGCATGTTGCAAAGATGATAGAAGGAGTACCTCAAGATACCTATCCTTTGCAGGTGATAAACCTATATCATGTTCTTCAAAGAAGAAACCTACTGTTGCTTTGTCTTCTACAGAGGGAGAGTATAGAGGATTGTCCAATGCTACTCAAGAGGTCATATGGATCAGATTGTTATACACAGATTTGGGTTTGCATACTACATCTCCGATGATTTTTGGAGATAATACAAGCTCACTACATCTTGCAGACAAGCATATAGAGGTCCACTATCATTATGTGAGAGAGAAGCTATTGAGCAAGGAAATTTAGTTGGCTTATGTATCAACTAACATGCAATGTGCAGATTTATTGACTAAAGCATTAGATGGTACAAACATTTGCAGGTTTAAGTCTATGATTGGATTGCACGACATTCAAGAAGATTGAAGAAGAAGATCAAGCCAAAATGTTTGGCTTGAGGGGGAGTTGTTGGTGCAAATACCAAGCATACACATTTGGCTAGAGTTTATGTACAATTGAAGCTCCATGGAAACCATTGCTAGGAAGCTTTTTATCTTTACCATTTGTAAAAAGTCATTTTTTGACTTGAAAGAATATTTGTAACTACCACTAAACTCATGGGACTTGTTAGTTGGAAAAGTCACGACTCTACTTGAGAGAATATCTCCTAGAATAGAGGATCACTTTTAGTGAGATCCAATGGAGGATTCAAATTCAAATTCAAATATCCTATCTATAAAAGATGTCTGAAAAATGCGCGGGATAAGTGACTCCATTTCTGAGTTCTCCTTGACCACATTGTAAGAGAGTGAGGTTTACATTATAGCCTACACTACTCATCATCATTAGGCTTTGATTATCATGCCTATGATCTTGTACAACATTGTGTTCTAATACAATAGATCAATACTTTTCATCTATGGTCTCTCTGTCATAGTCACTCATAACAGTCAACTTGTACTGCTCATCTAAGTCATTTCTTTACCATTTTCAATGTCCTATGGGTTGTTGCAATCAACTCAAAGTTTGCTACGTACTCACAAGGCTTGAAGATAATCCATTCAGCCAATTAGGAGAAAAGCATGTCAAAGCACTCACTGGTCAAACTCTACACAGGTCCTAAAAAATCGGGGGTAATGATTTGATTGCTAAATTGATTGCTTTGTGTATAATGCTTCACTTTAAGTTACTCCACTTGGAATCATTAGCTCATTAAGCTAATTTGATATCTTTAAAAGGAATGTTTCTAATTCCTACTGTATTGGAAGCAATGAACATAACAAGCCGTAGGTCTGTGTGAACAAAAATAGAAGGTTTTCATTAATCCTTCAACTTGGAAGTAGTCTATTTTGGTTCAATCATTTCTCACATCATTTCCAAAGTACATAGGCACTCGTATAGTTTCATTAGAAACCTAAGAGGGCCTAAAACTCAACTCAGAAGCAAGAAGGGGCTGGTACAAAGCAGGAGTTGGTAGTACCTACTCATTTCTTAGAGTGTCCATCGATCTATCCCAACAGTTTTGTGCCCTTGGGTGTTCTATTTGGCAAAGAAGGAGTTGGAAGGGGGAGGTGTGGAAGGTGAATGGAGATGATAGGATTGTAGCTAAAAATGAAGGAAAAACCAAAAAACTTCTTACCAAATGCTTTCAACATCTATTCTCAACTATTTCTTATCATCATATGTTTGTCCCTCAAGTAGCTCTCCTCGATAGAGTGCCAAAGAGATGTTTATGATCTTATGGTGAGATTACCAACATCAAGAAGGATCCCTGCCTTAACTATCAATTTGAGAAGACATGAGAATGATATGTCAATTTTCAACAAGTGATACATGAACGCGTGCACATGACAAACAACAAGATGCACACACATACAAGATAGACTAGTATGAAGAGTGAAACAATAAATCATTCACTTATAGAGCTTCAAGAATAAAAAAAATTACTTCACTTATTTTCTTCTCTCCACTAGTTAAGGTCTCAAACTATGTCAACAAGCTCTATTTATTGTTCTTTGACTAGTTTTTCACATGTAGTGTCTAGATAGTTTAAGAAATAGGTCCTAGTTCATTTTGGGGTCAAACTCACTCTTAAAATTCTAAAACTTTGTACACTCATTCTACCTAAGCTCCCAATCTTGAGGACTCCTTGACATTGACAAAGTGGATTCAACAATTATGAAATTGAGTTTTATACAAAATTACAGTGATAAAAATCAATGGTGTTCATGACATGACTTTAAAAAATGACTTTACATTCTTTTGGGTGCTACCTCTCCTTTGATGCATGCATTGATAGCTTTGTTTATAAAAAAATCGAGTATCCCTCACATTTTCTCCTACAAATTAGCAAAGGATGCTTGGCATACACTTACCACTTTATACATGGCAAGAAATGAGGCTCCTATTGCTTACCTCTAAAAATAGTTGGGGAATGAGAATATGAGTGAAGGAGATTCTAGGGATAGTTTTTTGAAAAAGATTAAAGTTTTGAAGGAGGAGTTGATTTTTGCTAATGACGTCTAGCCAGATAGTCCACTTGTATAGGTTGCTGTTAACAGTCTTCCAAATTCATATAAGATTTTTGCTTCCACTCTTTGATTGATGATGAAATGCAATCCAAATACCTTAACACTTGAGGAGCTAGTCTCAGTTTTGTTGTAGGAAGATCAGTCCATGCAGAACAGGTCCATTATGTGTGTTGTAGATTAAGCTTTCCTAGCTAGTTCGAAGAGCAAAGGTAAATGGAGCTCGCCTACTAGTAAGCATAAATGTGCTAGTGTTGCAAATTCGAAGAAGGAAGACAACGTTGAGAAGAAAACAGAAAAGTAAAAAAAGTTTTGTAAATATTGTAAAGGAAATGATCATGTCATAAAGATTTGTCCAAAACTGGTTGCAAAAGAGGCAAAGAAGAAAGATACTAGAATGGTTCTTGCACAGGCCTTTACACCTAATTAAAAAGATTTTGCTAATCTTGTTTAAAATGAAGAATGGGCATTTACTATTGTATGCAGCTATGACCCATCTTCTCATGAGTAATGTATTTCTGAAGTAGGCTCAGATGTTTGGTACTTTGATAGTGAGTGAGCCAAACATGTTACCTCATAGCACAGTTTCTTCAATTCACTTGAGGTTGCCCATACAAGGAATACTATCACAAGCACTAACAACCCCTCCTATCTTGGGACATGGTAAGATCAATTTGATTATTACTGATGGTAGAACATTTACATTGTTAGATCCTTTGTATGTACCAAGGATCAAGAAAAATGTGTTGTTGGTTTTAGCATTAGTTAAGATTGTCTTGGTTATCAAATTTGTTAAAGAGAGATTTACAGTTCATGATCTCTCAAATGGCGATATTATTATTACTTCTAGAATTTTATTTTGAGGTCCATATAAGCTAATAGACTATGCAAAATCTGTGAATGATTCAACATGTGTAGTTCAAGATTCTTAGGCTATCTAAGATGCAAAACTTTGGCATGTATGCTTTGATCATTTGAAATTTTTTCTAGTTTGTTGTGATTACAAAAATCTAAAGTTTTATCCTCTCTACCCAAACTTGAGGCATCTTGTAAACATGTCTCTAAAAAATGAAGCATTCATTCTTCCCAAAAGATGGTTTAGTTTGTGCTAATCATGAATTATAGCTTGTTCATAATGATGTTTGTGGTCCTTTGCAAACACCTTCTTTTGCAAACTACCTTTACTTTGTGACTTTTATTGATGATTTCTCCAAGCATGCATGAGTGTATACATTGAAAGCAAATTTTGAAGTGTTTATGTGCTTCCAACCCTTTCTAGTTATGGCTAAAAATCTATCATCATGTGAATTGGGCACCCTTCATTATGAGCGAGGGGAGCAATACATGTCTTTAAAATGCATTTTTGGTCGAGCATCCAATAAAACATTAGTGTAAAGTGGCCTATACACCTAGACAAAATGGAGTTTCTAAAAGAAAGAATAGGCCTCTCATGGAGATGGCGAGGTGTATGGTCAAAATTCAAGTTCTATTGCATAGATTTTAATTTGAAGTTGTTATGTTTGCAACATATGTACTTAATAGGTGTCCACCAAAGCAATACAATCTATCACTGCATATGAGGGTTGGCATCATCACAAGCCATCTGTTTCTCCACTATGTGTCTTTGGTTGTTTAGCATATGCATTAATGTCTAAGAAACAACATAGGAAATTGGATGATAAAGTAGTGAAATGTATTTTCATTGGGTATAATTCTGAGAGCAAAGGCTATCATCTGCATCGTCAACAAGCTAAATGCATTTTGGTTACTCCTGATTTTGTTTTTGTGGAAGATTCAATTCAGCCATTAATTTCATGTACCAAAGAGACTTGAGTTAGCTCTAGAGATGTGTATGATTCTTTGCTTCCTCTTTTCATAGGTGGGAAGTCAAAGACTGGTCCAAATGAGGCAACTTCTCAACCTTTATCATTCCATTTCTGATGCATATTTACATGATGCACTTGTTGATGAGAGGGCTGATATAGAGGAGGCAAAGACTATGCCTAAATGCCTAGTGCAAATTTTGACAGATAGCAAATTAGATGCATTTCTATCATATCATATTCGTTCAGGCTCTCATAGTGCTTCCTTTGCATCAAATTGTTATGCAATGGCTGTCTCTATTCTTTGTGATAATAATGAGTGTGTTTCTGTGGTTAAGCACAAAATTTAGAAATTCAGATGCCTACTATGCAATCAAAATATGATTTTATTATGAAGAATGGTACCTCCTCTTTATGTGATTTGCTTAGGTCATTGACACTAAATGGGTATACTAGCTCAAAAGTAAGCATGATGGAATAGTTGATATGTATAAGGCTAGGCTTGTTGCAAAATGTTATGCTCAAGAGAGAGCCATTGCTCTTGATGAGACATTTGCACCCACATGTCGAATGACTATCGTTCGTAGTATATGTGCACTTCCAGCTCATCATGGTTGGAATGTACACCAATTGGATATCTGAATCGCATTTTTGAATCGTGAATACATGAAGAAGTGTGTGTATTTCATACTCATAGTTTTGTGTAGAAAGGTCATGAAAACAAAGTGTGCACATTGAAAAGGCATTATATGCTTTAAAGCAAGCACCATGTGCTTCGTATGGAAAGATACATGCCTACACATGATTTTGAGAATAGTCCAACTAAGAGCACCTTAATGTTAAGCATGCAGATGAAGTACTTCTAATGAATGTTGTGTACATTGATGACATGCTGCTCACTGGTCCTAATGACAAGCATATTGCTAAATTTTTAAGTCTCATTTCCATGTCCCTTTTGAGATGTCAGATTTGGGGCATTTGCATCATTATTTTGGGCATTCATTTTATACAAGTTGATGGGGGAATACCCTTTGTGTCAAAGAAAATATGTTGACACATTTTTGTATCCTTTTGGCCTTGAAGATTGTAAACCTATTGCCACTCCTATGGAAATAGGTTTACGATTGAGTCTTCATGATGTTTGAGATGCATTTGATGTTGTTCTCTATCAGCAGGTTGGTGGATGCTTGATTTAATTATGCATAACTTGGCCTGATATTCAGTTTGCTCTCTCTCAGATGAGCACGTT
Organism: Ceratopteris richardii; assembly: GCA_020310875.1. Lineage (NCBI taxonomy): Eukaryota > Viridiplantae > Streptophyta > Polypodiopsida > Polypodiales > Pteridaceae > Ceratopteris > Ceratopteris richardii. The sequence goes on from CM035444.1 coordinate 79,289,696, forward strand.
TACACATTGCCCAAGTGTCAAGCATTGGTAGGCGGTTAAGTGCATCTTTCGACACTTGAGTGGTACTCGACTGCTTGGATTGTTTTATCCTAAGGGGGGATCATTACAACCAGATTTACATGCTTTTTTTATCTCAAAGTGGATCCGTTGCTATGAAAGTCATGTGCCCATTAGTGGTTTTTGCTCCATGCTTGGTAGATCTTGCATATCTTGGTTGGGCAAGAAGCAGCCAACTATGACCACTTCTTGTTGTGAGGCTGAGTATAGGGAATATTTCACAAGGAATGTTGAGTATGTATGGCTCAAATGCCTTTTTGCTGATTTGGGTGTTGGTCAGTCTTCAACCACCACCATCTTCATTAGTAGTTAGAGCAGACTGGAAGTTGCAAGGAAGCGTGTGTTCCATCCTTCAACAAAGCACATTGAGGTGCACTATCATTACGTCAAGGAGAGGTTCTCTAATGGAGAGCTTCGTTTGCCATATGTGCCCACATAGGATAGTATTGCAGATCCTCTCACAAAGGCTTTGCCTAGGGAGAAGTTTGAAGATTTTTTGCAAAGTTGTGGACTTACTTCCTTTTGTGGATTGACCTCTTTCCACATATCTTGGCACATCCTTATACATGAGTGCTAGCCCACATCACTCCTAGGGTGGATTTGTTGATATATTTTGGTAGTGACGTGTATGAACACACTTAGGACCATCGAGGCAAATTTTTTCCTCTTTAGGAGGTTTTCTTCCCCCAACTTGTATATATGCCTATAACCCTAATGGGTTACTTATATTTATACATTCACTTGGTAATTCATTGAGTTTTGTGTTGTGCTCCAATCTTTTTCTCTTTCCTTGTGTTGTTTGTGTGCTTTTGTAGACCTAAAACTCCAACAACTCTTGCATAGTTTTGATTTTCCCTTTGTTTTCTTGAATCACGTGCTTTAGGATCGCTTATTAAGCAAGTCACCTTTAGTTGGATCATGTTGGTCCTTAAGCTGCAAGGGCATTTCTTTTCTCATGATATCATAATAGACAATAATAGACTTCTTGGAGATACGCCATTGATTGATGGAGTGCGATTTTCCTACGGTCTAGTTGGGTAAATCTAGTTGTTTAACTATGTTTATTATATGTAAACATCCATGTATGTTAATCTATCAAGTACGTTTTGCAGTTAAGCAAACCTGTGTTTGAATATTGTAGTTATCAGTGGCATTTACGAGTCATCCATGGGCTCATCTGAAAGATAATATGGCATGTTGTTGCAATCTTTGCAAGTATCAAATTGCAAGAAACATGAGAATAACTAGAGAGATTTATCGATCCAAGATATTTATTCATACAATTGATTGCATGTTTACCATTCACTTTGTGAAGCGCCCTTTTTATTTCTTTGGCATAATCTTTTCAATGCATTTTCACATCAATTGATGTTTGACGCTTTGGAAGATGCCAAGTGGTGGAGAAAACAGACTGACAATAGCCATCAAAATATATGTCAAAAATTATCGATTCTAATGTCGTGTTTCTACTTTTATAGAATGTAAGTGGAAATATGTATAGGAACCACCTATGTTATGTTCAAGATAGAAATAGGCCGTTCATATACATGTAACATAGTTTAACTAATACATGTAACATAGGTAGTTGTTATACATATTCCAATCTATGTTCTCGGTAAGCCAATTGAGATTGAGAAGAAGTAGAGAGTAATGTGGAGTAACATTGTTATCATATCATCGTTTTAAAAGTCTAACAGCGAAACTATCAATCGTCATATATATAGAATGGTAGATTGATCATAAAGTTTATCCCTCGGGAGCAATTTTAGTGAACTAATGATCTCTGGGGAGCATATTGTTCTTTTAGGTGGAAATATACAATGGAATATGCTTCTAAAATAAACTCTGTGGAGATGAAAGAGGAGATGAAAAAGGAGGACTGATTAAAATATTAGCTTCAGCATCGTTGCTCCGTAAGAGGCTGCTGTTTTCTTTGCTTAGCACATGTTTCCTCTCTCTCTCTATAGGTTGCACTACTACTCGTATAAATGTAGGAAAATTGTCTCCATATATGTGTTTGGACAAGATGTAGACATACAATCACATTTTGAGTCATGTGACACAAATAGTTGATAACAAGAGAACAAGAGAGAGAAGGGAGAGGCACACATACATGCGCATGTATACACACATAAATGCGAAACGCACACACACGAACATATACATGCATCACATATTAATACACACAGACACGTACCACAAGCTCACATAAGCGTATACAGACAGATACGTAACAATGGAACACACACACATGCATGCATTCATAGACATGAGCAGCCACGCATGATATACAGAGCACAAATGCAATGGCGCAGACAAAAAACAGATAGACACATCGTATACACTTCATATATACTCATACATCGTATACACTTCAAGAGATCACAGGATGCATACATACGCGCATACACGTGCATACTCATATGCTCCGATAGACATACATCAAGATTCAACACATACAAAGGCAGAAGTGTGGACGTACTTACAGATCGAGGCGCCGATATATGTAATACACACACAGAAAAATATATTCATGATAAGACGGATAACAGTGATCTTCCACAAGCTTCTGCCATGTGAGAAGTAGGTGCGGATAATGTACACCCACAAGCAGAGCCATAAAAGCTGTGCATTGCGCTCGCTCTAATGCAAGAGACTTGCATGAGCAGACATGTGCATCCCCCTTCTCGTTGGGGAAGGAGGATCCGCTGACTGAACAGTAGTGCCGACCATGTTCATGACTTTCCCCTTTGTGGCTGACATATAAAGACAACTGAAGGTCACGTTCGGCGATGGCCGTACGAATGGCCCATAGCCTTTGTCCCCTTGGAAGTTGGAACTTGCGCATTCACATATTCGTGGCGACACATCCAGCTGAACGCTGGCAAGTTGCAACGTTGACAGTTGATGCTACTTTCCTATCTGTCTCTCTTGAAAGTTGTCTTTTGGTTGCCCCGCTTGTGCTCTACAGTAGTACCATTCCTCATCTCATGGACAATTGTCAATTTGTCAACAGTTAGCAGCTTAGATTTTTTTCGTATACAGCGAAACAAGTGAAGTGTACCGAACACCCGTCAACCAATTTAAACACGTGTCTTCCTCCAAGTTGGGACGATTGGTTGAGTCTCTCGCCTTTTGAAGTGGGGGTGAAGGTTCAACCCTGGCCACGAATAGGACATGTATATGTCTTCAAACAGTTAACTGAGTTGTAGCTGTAGCTTTGGGACACTTAAACCAGTAGTGAAGCCTTCAGGTTGTTGTAATTTTTCGTTTAACCCCTACTATGTGAGATAAAGAGGGTATCACGAATACTATACCCATTCCCTCTCTATAGTACAATTGTTCTTTCAAAGTTAAAGCACATGGGAGTAAGCTTCGACCGAACCTCCATTTTAAAAAAGATTGAACACGTATAATAAAAATGTCAAGTAAATATGATGACGCAAATTGTTGAGACTGACGTCATTCTATTGATTTGGTCATGTGGAGTGTGGAGTATGATTCACCCCTAAATGATGGATGATGCATGTTTTGAAAATATTTGTCAAGTAAAGATAATGACGCAAATTGTCGAAACTGACGTCATTCTTTTGATTTGGTCTTGTGGAGTGTGGAGTATGCTTGACCCATAAATCATGGATGATGCATGTTTTGGAAGTATTTGTCAAGTAAACATGATGACGCAAATTGTTGAAAATGACGTCATTCTTTTGATTTGGTCTTGGGGAGTGTGGAGTATGCTTGATCCCTAAATCATGGATGATGCATCTTTGGAAGTATTTTAAACAAAACACAAATACCCTTTTTTTATTGGAAGTATTTTAAAGAAAACAAAAATAATTAAAATATATATATGAACAATCAAAGTGGGCGGAGCCATAGGGGGAAAGGATGACTTTGTCCCAATTCGCTGGTCTAGTGGTTGGGTCTCTCGCCTCTTGAGGCAGGGGCGAGGGTTCAACCCCTGGCAGCAACATGTAAGGGACATGTATATCTTGGAAAGATGTTGCATGTGGCTGAGGTGCCAACATTTATCCATCCTCGTGGTAGTTGTGACCGCTGTTTAACCCAATCTTATAAACCCCTGTTCTTGTGGGATAAGGGGAGTCCCATGGGTACTATGCCCTTCCTTGTACAGTTGCAATTTCAAAGTTAAAGTTAGGGTGAGTAGGCTTTGACCGAACCTCCATTTTTTCTTTTAAGGATGGCTTTACACGAGGCCCTCCGTAATGGCATCTCAACAGTCAAGGTAGTTCTTAGAGGTCCTATGAAGTCGATGAACCATGGATTGCAACAAGGGTGTGAGAAGTCGAGAATGACATGCCTGGGACTCACCTCCCAGCCTATTTATAGCCCTTGCCTAGTCACCATGTAGAGTTCTCTCTAAGGCCCCTCTACTCATCTGGCCATCATGAGTAGGCACCTCGTATGAACTCTCTGGCTTTTGGCCTTGGCTATCCTCCCGAGCAAGGAACTTCTCGTTCCTCCAAGCATGTACATCTCTGGAATATAACACTCTCCCCCTTCTAAAGATCATTGTCCTCAATGATATAGAAGGAGCTGTAAACTGGGAATCAAAATCTGTGATTCCAAATAATAAGAGTAGAGTGTGCTAGGTGTCTGAAATACTAGGTGCTCAAAAAGTAGACAAGTAGTCTTTGTACTTTATATCTAGCATTTCCACCAACAAATAGTAGTCCTTGTCTTGGGCATACTGTAGGAATCCCTTTGAGGCCCAATGAGTCCATATGTGCGCATCATAAGTACTCGGAATATCCTCGGACTCCTTATGCCTAGACCTTGACCACTAACTTGTGACGGCTTGTCACCTGTAGAGACATAGGCAGCTTGCCTTTATCTCCCTAAAATACCCACTAACAGCTTGTCATATGGTACAATCCTGCAAAATCACTTACTCCACTGGAGTAATAAAATACTATGCTCATCTAAAATAATCTATGTCCTGGTCTCTGTGAATACTAAAAATAAATGGAAATCTTTTCCAAATAGTACTTAATCTCTAAGCTCAAGTAAATCTGCTTGATTTACTCACTGTAATGATATATTGATATCAATTATCTAGACTATGGACCAAGATATCAATATGACAATCTATCAATGATCCAGACTATGGACCAAGATATCAATTTGTCACATCCAAACTATGGAGTAAGAGCTCAATTAGCCACATCCAAACCATGGATCCAATCTCAATCTATCATATATAATAATCCCAACTATGGACCAAAATATCTCTCATACAAAATCAATCCTAATCCACTCTCTAGAACCAAGTCCATCATGCTAAGTGAAGACGTGCTAAGAAATTATAGCAATTAGTGGAACTACCACTACCTTCTCAATAATAACATGCAAGATGTTCCAAGTGGATGAAACTTGCTTTATCCATGAGCACCATCTGATCATCACTATGATCAAATCATTCCTAACTAGGAATAAGGTGTCTCAAGTAAACTACTATGATAATCTGGCACTCCCAGATATAATGAGAACCATAATATGAGTCCACTAGACATACTGAAAAAATGGTAAGTAGATGTGTGCACACTCATAGCCCACTAGGCTAAGCATCTAGCTCACCTCATACACACTATGTATGAATCATGGCCTATTCTCAGGCATATCAAATAAAGTAGTACGTACTCTGTAAATTTCTTCTCAATGCAATTGCCTATTCATAGTTCTTATGTGCAAACCTTGCCTTTCCGCTTCTAGGCTACTTGCCTGAGGACTTGCCTTGTTTGCGATCACATACAGAGTGACTGTCTCAACTGCCCCTCTGTTGTCTAATAATAAGATGATACCAGAAGATCATATAAATGAACTCCAAATCATATCAAAAAATATAATCTCAGAGACTTTTCTCCCATACCATCTGTCCTACACCTAGGTAGAATACAAAGTTTGATGTCCCATACCACCAACTTTATACTCCATATAGATGCGTGTATGAGATTAAAGTCCAACACTTCTCTCAAAAAATGATAAGAATAACTCAGTGAGTACTCACAACCATAAATAATGTAAAGAAATCATGAAGTGTTTCTGAAGTGTTTCCTTCCCTCGATGGAAAGAACAGAGTCATTCCTATGACTCCATCACTCATAACTATCTCAAACATCAACTCATCTTGAGTTGAGAACTGAGAAACTATTTAATAAATCAACTCAACTAGAGTCGTGAAGGATGCGGCTTGCATCAGATATCAACTCATGTGACTTGAATCAAATATTAACTCACAATAAATTGGAATTTATACAACTTGTATGAATCCAATTACATGAATTGAGAACAACTATCAAAGTTCTCATGTTCCATGCTCTCATGGCATTATATACATTTCTGAAAATTTCAACAGAGTATCCTCTGTCCTACTGAGAATGGTCACCATAAACCAATGCTCAATAAACAAGTATCTAGGGCATAAATAGCCCATGGTGATCACACCATATCAAAAAAATCTCATAAAAATCTGTGAAATATAAAAGAACCAATCACCTCTAGGTGACATGGTCTCTGTTCATTTCACAAATTCCAGAGGCTGCACTTTGATGAGCAGAGATTATTTGACCGATCAAATAATCTCTAAAAATCTTGGAAATTTGTATGCACACAGTGCTTCTATCAAGCTTTCATCTCCAACAAAAATCATTCCATTTGGATCTACCAATTAAGAGAAATACCCTTTGCAACAGGCCTATGTCACTTGTTTCAGGCCTCTACCTCTACTAGCAACACTTTTAGTGCAGAGGTCACTTGACCTATCTAAAAGTCTTCAAATTACTTGAAAATTGGTCAGCTTAAAGAAAAGCTTAAGAGGTACGTGCCCTCCAAATTTCAATAAATTTGGGCATTCCCACAAAGAGTAGGATCCAAATCTCTATGAGGCTGCTACCTCACTACTATTTTCTCGATCATTTTTTTCAAACTTAAAAATGACGAGACATGTTAATCCTTATGATTAAACAAAATTATTCATTATCTTGGATGGATAATGTAATGGAGATATATCCATGCATATAATGTTCATCTAGATCAATGCAAACCAAATTAACCATCCAAATCGTCTCGTTGAAAAATCAACTCTTTACATAGTATCCACCTTTTAGTGAAAGTAAATATCTATGGATGTCATTCTTGCACAATCATTAATCTCATTACAACTAATCATATACAAGCACTTAATAATTGTATTGATGATCATATCCATAGCACACTTGTGCGGACTTGGGATAAACTTCTATATTAAGTACATAGATTTCGCATGAAGAACAATTCATGTGCTCATGTGTTACTAGATGCAAACACATCTTAGTTTCTCTTAATGTATATACCTTATCTTTCACTTTCTAAAGGCATAATTAGCCTATGCCTGGTACCTCGATCACATACCTCATGCTCACTCTAACCAGTCGTGGTGATACATAAAAGTGATCTTCTATAAACAGAAAATGAATCATGCATTTCAACTTTCTAACAATCATATTGTCTATGTGTTAAGCCCATAAAATTCAAGTTGGTCAAAGTCAATCACAGTCAAATTCAAAGGTCAAAGTCAACTGGTTAAAGTCCATAAGGTCAAGGTCAAAGTCAACAGGTGCAAAGTCAAAGTGCTAAAATGCAGGTGTCAAAGTGCACAGGTAGTGCACAATTAATTTTCCACAAAGGGTAACTTGGAGAAAGTGAGTTGCAGGTTGCAGAGGTATTTTCTCTAATTTCCCTAAGGTTCAAAGTGTGTTTTAAAGTGTTTTGGAAGGTTCAGGTGAACCCCCCCCTTATGTGCAAAAGTGAAGAGTTAAAAGGAAATGTGAAGGTATATGAAGCGGCAACGTACGCACAGGTGGAAGTATGGCCCCCCCATTAGAATTTTGGTTTTAGTCTAAAGTCACTACAGGACAAAACAGTGAGTCGTTGGCTGCCACTTGGTAGGACAATCTTGGGACATCAAAGTGAGCACCAAGATACCATTGCAGTTAGGAGCGTACGTGATGGACACACTCAAATGAAGGCAAGGCCATTCTTGGACCAATCTTAGAGTAAGCAAGAGAGCATAGTCTAAGGAAGCAAGAGAGAGAAGTGTAAGAGTCACCAATGTGCGACGCAGAGAAGTGGAAGTGGAGTGCATGGAGAGTGACCAAGGGATTGTGCAGAGAGTGCTAAGCTAGTCCCCCCAAGTATCTCAAGGTCCCATTGCAGTGTGCGCGTGCCGACAGAAGGTATTCACTCCTCCCCCTTTGTGGAAGCTTGGTGCAAGGTGTGCACAAGGATAAGCTTGAAGCAGGTGGAGGTCTGGTGCAGAGGAGGCCGGCGACAAGAAGACTTTGGGATATTTGGTATTTTGTAATTGGGCACTCTGTGGGATTGTGCACAGAGGTATTGGCTTGTCTTGTACTTCAAACATTGTAATTGTCTTACTGTAATCAATCGGCAGAAGCTTCCAGGTGTATTTTCTCTTCTTGTTTCTTCCCTTTTCTCCTACAAACCCTCAAACTCCTTCTTGTCTAAGAATCCCCCAACAAAATCTGGCACGCACGGTGGGACATCCAAGGAGATTTGAGCTTAGGAGAAAATCAAGTGCAAAGCATAGAAGAGATCAAGTGTCGACAGAACCACAGTGCTACTTCATCAAACAAAAGGTAATTATTCTTATCAAGTGTCTCATATTCAGTGGGCTATGAGCTGCTCATGATCGCAACCTGGTCCCAAGTATTGAGGATCACCTGCAAGCAGACAAGAAGGAAGGTTGTTAGAAGGTCCCCCAGTCCACTATCTTCAACATCATCAGTCAAGAGCATGGCGGGTCAGGTAGACTTGGAAACTTTACTCTCTAGGTTAAATATAAAGTTTCCTTCTTTCAAAGGCCTAGCTCAAGAGGATCCGGATGAACACATTAGAAGGTTCTTGGCACTATGTAAGAATAGAGGCCTAATGGGTAGGGAGGATGCCTTTTTTATTCTCTTCCCTGCCACATTAGAGGGATTAGCTGATAAGTGGTTTAGCCAGTTTGCTAAAAACCATTTTACCACTTGGGATGTGATGAAAGATGCTTTTAAAAATCAGTTCCAGCATGGTAACACTGCGGAGATTATCATAGAAGAGCTAGAAAATTTAAGATTAGGTCCAGGAGAAAAGTTCCCAGAGTTTGTGACTAGGGCCAAAGCACTAATGGCTAAATTGCCAGATCCACCACACGATTTTTTTGTTAAGAAATGGTTGGCTAAGCCCCTACCAGTGGCCACCCAATGCAAAATAAAGGAATTATTGCTACCCACAGCCTCCATAGAGGAGTTCATCAGCACAGCCACACGCTTGGAGCAAATAAGGTACCAGTATGGATCAACTTCTTCCCAACCTACATATGGTACAGAAATGGAGGATCCAGTGATACAGCTAAGGAAAGAGCTGGAGGGCTTAAAAAGAAATAAGCCCTACAAAGAGGAGGAAAATTCTGTTGCTCAGTTGAGAAGGGAGATTGAAGCACTAAAGCTCCAAAAGGAGGAGGAGGCCCAGGCAGAGGAATTGGCTCAGCTGCGACAGGAGTTGCAGGAGCTCAAAGGAGGTGGCATCAAGAGTGGATTTTGGTGTTCCATGTGCAGCAAGCAAGGTCACATAGTAAGTGAATGTCCTCTATTAAGTGTGACTTGTTAATTATGCAGGAAAGTTGGCCATGAGGCCCATGAATGCCAATCAAGAGGAATGCCTGCAACGACATACTGGACACAAGGAGGACCCCCAACACCAGCAAATGTGATGGCTGCTGCACCAAATCAAGGTAACAACTATAATCCTAGACAGAGGAATAACTTTGGAAATGGGCCTAGGAGGCCAATCATCTGTTTCAGATGTGGAGAATGCGGGCACTATCAAAGTAGGTGCACCCTACCAGAAAATGCCCCTCCTTGCAGGAACTGCCCTGATGCAAGAGACCATTATACAAATTGTTGTCCTAAGAATCAAGCCTCTTCCTCCGGGCCCCATATTCAAATGATTTCTGTGCACAAGGAAGAAGTGTGTGATCTAGTCAATGAGCCATCTCCATCTACCAGGGTGGTGCAATTAGAAGAAATAGAATCTTTGACTGTGCAGACAAGAAGCAAGGGGAAGGCTCAAGCAGACATAGGACAAGGATCAAAGATTAAGGAATGGAATCAAAATAGAGAACCATCTGAAGATAAAGTCACCACAGGTGCAGATACAAGTCAAAAAGGAGATCTCATATGCACCAGTGATGCCATTGGGCATGCCTTCAACAGGGCTCATGAGGAGTTTGATAAGTCAACTGGAGCCCATGCTCTCAATGAATCAGAGGCTTCAAAACTACTCAAGTCCATGAAAAAGGAGGTTAGTATTTTTTATTTAATAAAGCTGGATGGGAAATTCAGGTCAGAGTTATTACAGATAATTGATGAAGCTTCCACTACAAGTTTGGTGGCAAAGACTGTTGTTTTACATAAAGGAAAAATTGTAGGGGAAGCACCCCTTACAGATTATAAAAGCCCTCGGCTGACAGTATCTATCCAAGGTCATGAATTCAAGGAGTTATTGTGGATGGTGGTTCTGGAATTAACTTGATGCCTGAACATACAATGGAAAAGATTGGACTCCACCCTTCAAGGCCTGCAAATTTCACTGTTACTTTGGCAGATCAGAGCAAAGTAAGGCCCTTGGGAGTGATCCCAAAAGTTCCACTTGAAGTACAAGGTAATCTATTCATTCTGGATTTTGTGGTTTTAAGATTGCCCCAGGTTGAAGGAGGATTTCCCCTCTTAATTGGACAACCATGGCTGAGGCATGCAAGTGTCATTCATGATTGGGGCAAGGACACTATGTGGGTACAAAAGAAAGGGCAAGAGCTGACACATATTCATTTAGAAGAGGGCCCAGATAATCAAGGAAACACTAGCATGATGCAAACAGTTGGCATATGCATGGAAACAGAATCGGAGGATCAACCCCAAATAGATTTCGAGGAAGAAGAGGATATTCTGAATTGGCTCCAAGCAGGCAACTCTTCCTCTTGTTTTGGAATTTTTCTTAATAATTCTTGCACGACTGAAGGTTATGATGAAGATAAGGAAAAAGTCTAGGTTGATGGATTGGGAGAGCCCATCACAGACCACAGAAGGGGCAGGAAGACACCCCTCAAATACAACTTGGAGGAGGATATGACAACCACAGATAAAGAGGTTACTAAAGCTAAAGGCAAAGTAAAAAATTCTAGTGAAGAATGTTCTTTCCCAATTCAAGAAATCCCTGCAGGATGGATGTAGGACAAGGAGGAACACATTGAAGTCCAAAATACACCTGCTTATGAAGCAATGCAAGAAAAGCTAGTAGAAGAAGACAAGGAAGAAGATGAGCAGGAAGATAATATGGTAGAGAGAAATCATGTCCAAGAAATACAATTAGGCACTCAAGACAATAATCGGCCAGTTTTGGTGGCCACTTGGTTGTGGAACCACCCAGGGCTCCTTGAAAAGGTAAAATCATTCTTAACCCATTATACAGATGTTTTTGCTTGGCATTATAAAGACTTAGAAGGAGTGCCTGCAACTTATGGAGAGCACAGAATCCCTCTGGTTGATGGAGCCAAACCCATAAGAGGGAAGAGTTATAGACTTAATCCAAAATATGCTGAAGCTGTCTATGTGGAAATACAAAAGATGGAGGATGCAGGAATCATCATTCTTGTAGAACACTCAGAGTGGCTCTCACCTATGGTTATAGTACCAAAGAAGAATACTAATAAAATCAGAATTTGTGTTGACTTTAGAGCACTCAACAAAGTGACCATTCCAGATGGATTCCCAATGCCTTTTGCAGAGCAGGTCATTGAAGAAGTGGCTGGGCATGCATTATATAGCTTTATGGATGGATTTAGTGGCTATAATCAAATATCAATACACCCAGAGGATCGTGAAAAGACTGCTTTTATCACACCTTGGGGAACATATGTGTATGTAAAAATGCCATTTGGGCTCAGAAATGCTCCAACCACCTTTAACAGAATGGTCAATCTCATTTATGGCCCCCTATTGCTGGAATCACTTAGAATCTTCATGGATGACTTCTCTTCGTTTTCAGGTTCTCACAAAGAAACTCCTCTAGATTGTTTGGACCATCACTTGAGGCAGCTGCAGAATGTTTTCAAAAGATGCAGGGAGACTAAGCTAAAGCTCAATCCAAACAAATATCATTTCCTTGTGACAGAAGGAACTCTCTTAGGACATGTGGTGTCGGCTCAAGGTATGGCCCCAGATCCTGACAAAATCATTTCTATATTAAAGTTGCTTAAACCTAAATCCCCTAAAGAGATTCAGAGTTTCTTGGGGCATACTGGATACCATAGAAGATTTATAAAAATGTATGCAGAGATAGCCAGACCACTTGCTAGACTTACAGGTAAGGAAGTACCCTTTAAATGGGAAGAAGAGGAGGAAAAAGCATATCAAACATTACGGTCAAGGTTAGTGTCTGCTCCTATTTTGATCACACCTGAGTGGTCAAAAATCTTTCATATACATGTAGATGCCAGTGCCTATGCGGTGGGGGCAGTTTTGACCCAACCCAGTGAAGAATTTAAAGTGGACAGACCAATTCAATATGCCAGTAGAATCTTGACCAAGGCTGAAAGGAATTACAGTACTACAGAAAGAGAAGCCCTAGCAATGGTCTTTGCTGTCCAAAAATTCCGTCATTACTTACTAGGAGTAAAATTTATTATTATAACAGATCACCAACCACTAAAATACCTACTCAACAAACCACAAGCCACTGGTAGAATATGGAGGTGGTTATTGTTGTTCCAAGAGTTTGATTTTTCTGTAGTCCATAAACCAGGTAAAGAAAATGTTATGGCGGATCACCTATCCAGAATCAATATGATGAATCAAACTAGTGGAATCAATGATGATTTTCCAGATGCTCATCTGTTTGCTGTACAAGCTCAAGGTTGGTATTATGATATCAAAAATTTCATTAAAACTGGGTTGTATCTAGAAAAGGCTAGTGCTATGCAAAAGAAGAGACTGCTAATCAAGAGTAGACCATATACCTTCATTGAAGATAAATTGTATAGACAGGGCAAGGACGACAGGTTCAGGAAGTGTTTGGAAGAAGAAGAAGTGAGGGAAGTCCTTCACTCTGCACATGAAGGAACAGGTGGTGGGCACCTTCCAGGGCATATTATGAGTCAGAGGATACTGGATGCTGGTCTATGGTGGCCTACACTATTTAAGGATGCAGATGAATGGGGAAAGGCATGTGACGTTTGCCAGAGGTGTGGACCTAAGCCAACAAAGCAGAGGCATAACCCCTTGATTGTTTCCACTTCCTCGCAACCATTTGAGAAGTGGGGGCTAGATTTTGTAGGGCCCATCTACCCTCTCGCAAGTCCAAAAAGAGAAAAATATCTCTTGATAGCTACAGATTATGCGACAAAGTGGGCTGAAGCTATTGCCTCCCCCGACTGCACTGCCCAAACTGTTGCTGATTTCATTTATAGTAGCATCATTTGCAGGTTTGGATGCCCACTTGAAATTTGTACAGATCAAGGTACCCATTTTGTCAATAAGGTCCTGTAGGAAATTTTCAACAGGTATAGAATTCTACATAGGACCTCTTGTGCTTACTATCCAAGAGCCAATGGACAGGCTGAGTCGACAAATAAGGTTTTAATCTCAATGTTAAGAAAGGAGTGTATGTTACAGCCCACTTCCTGGGGCATTGCTTATCAAGGTACCCTATGGGCATACAGGTTAGCCTACAAAGAGGCCACAGGATATTCTCCATTCCAACTAGTTTATGGCATATTGCCCATTGAGCCCTTTGAATTTTTACAGGGATCACCTAAGCTAGCATTCATGCAGGGCAAGAAGGATTGTGATGTCTCTCAGAGGCTCAGAGCACTACATAAAGTGGAGGAGATTCGTCTACTAGCAACAAAACAATTGATAGAGACTCAAATGAAGAGGAAGGAGGCACATGATCGACATCTGTGGAATAACAACATTGAAGCAGGCATGTTAGTTCTTCTCCATAGACCTCATCTTCATACTCAATTGAGAGGAAAATGGCTTCCACACTGGGAAGGGCCTTATCGATTGAAAACAATGCTAAATTGGGGTGTTGTGGAGTTAGAGACGCTGAAAGGAGAGGCCTTGCCACTGGTCAACATTTCAAGAAAAAAAATTTTATTTATTTATTTTTAATATGGGCGTTTCAAAAAAAATAAAAAATAAAAAATTAAAAAAAAACAAAAAACAAAAAAAAAAGGGAAAACACGTTTTTTAATTTTTATATATATATAATTTAATTTTTATTTTTTTATTTTTTTTTTAATTTTAATGGCTAAAAGCTTTTGGCTCTAGATCGTGCCTCGGTTGGCCGTTTTTTCCAAAAATGGAGCCATTTTCATGTTTTTTGGCACCTCTGGAATCAGTTTTTGGCTTTATTTTTCCAGATTCCAATATTTTCTATGAGTTTTGGTCAAAACCCTCAAGTTTTATGCACATTTATCACATGTTTTTATTTCACCACATTGTCCACATGGTATATTCTCACCTCAACTTACATTTGGTTTTTATATTTCCCATATGTACCCTCTGTGGCCATCCAATTTCATCATTTTAACACCCTCCAGACCCTGATTCCTACTCCCTATACTTCCTTTACCAATCTGCCCAGCCACATCATCACCCCTCCCTGCCCCATCCATCTCCGCACCCTCAGCCCTCCCTTCCCGTTCCTTTCTACCCTCCCATTGCCATCCTTCTTTATTTTCCATAAAAACATCCCACTTCTGGTTATTTTCTGGTGCTTGTTATGGTGGATTTGGTTGCTGCTCAGATGTCCTCTTCCAGTTTTTGCAGCTCCATTATCATGGTGTCCTATATGCTCAGCGTTTTGGCTATAGCTCTCCGGGATGGAGAGCACATTAGGTGGTGGGCAACTGTTGAGCCCATAAAAGTCAAGTTGGTCAAAGTCAATCGCAGTCAAAGTCAAATGTCAAAGTCAACTAGTTAAAGTCAACAAGGTCAAGGTCAAAGTCAACAGGTGCAAAGTCAAAGTGCTAAAATGCAGGTGTCAAAGTGCACAGGTAGTGCACAATTAATTGTCCACAAAGGGTAACTTGGAGAAAGTGAGTTGCAGGTTGCAGAGGTATTTTCTCTAATTTCCCTAAGGTTCAAAGTGTGTTTTAAAGTGTTTTGGAAGGTTCAGGTGAACCCCCCCCTTATGTGCAAAAGTGAAGAGTTAAAAGGAAATGTGAAGGTATATGAAGCGGCAACGTACGCACAGGTGGAAGTATGGCCCCCCCATTAGAATTTTGGTTTTAGTCTAAAGTCACTACAGGACAAAACAGTGAGTCGTTGGCTGCCACTTGGTAGGACAATCTTGGGACATCAAAGTGAGCACCAAGATACCATTGCAGTTAGGAGCGTACGTGATGGACACACTCAAATGAAGGCAAGGCCATTCTTGGACCAATCTTAGAGTAAGCAAGAGAGCATAGTCTAAGGAAGCAAAAGAGAGAAGTGTAAGAGTCACCAGTGTGCGACGCAGAGAAGTGGAAGTGAAGGAGTGCATGGAGAGTGACCAAGGGATTGTGCAGAGAGTGCTAAGCTAGTCCCCCCAAGTATCTCAAGGTCCCATTGCAGTGTGCGCGTGCCGACAGAAGGTATTCACTCCTCCCCCTTTGTGGAAGCTTGGTGCAAGGTGTGCACAAGGATAAGCTTGAAGCAGGTGGAGGTCTGGTGCAGAGGAGGCCGGCGGCAAGAAGACTTTGGGATATTTGGTATTTTGTAATTTAATTGGGCACTCTGTGGGATTGTGCACAGAGGTATTGGCTTGTCTTGTACTTCAAACATTGTAATTGTCTTACTGTAATCAATCGGCAGAAACTTCCAGGTGTATTTTCTCTTCTTGTTTCTTCCCTTTTCTCCTACAAACCCTCAAACTCCTTCTTGTCTAAGAATCCCCCAACACTATGCATCCATGCATTCACTCCATTTTATTCTCTACTTCAATAAAATTATATGTTTTTCGCTATGCTGACAGAAGACTTCCTCTCTCACACAACACAACATCACTCTAGTTCTCACATGGCATATAACGCCATGTGGCTACAAAAATTCCGGCAGCATTTCGCCAGGAAAGTGAAGCCTGAAAAAAATAATAATAGTCTTTACAATGATAGGCAAGAGCCTAGTGGCAAACCACTCCCTTTACTCTAGAAACCTGCAAAAAAGAAACTTTGCCAAAATGTGCTGTTGGGCACTGCACGCCCTCATAACCATGTCTTTTTTTAATCAACATTAGTTAGTTTAGCTTCATGTGCATAAATGAATTCATGTAAAAGACTAGCTTTCATGCACCTTCCAATGTTGATTTCATAAAACTAGAAGAAAATTCAATGCAAAATTGTAAACTTTGATGCAAGAGGTATTCAAATGAGTCTATTAGAAAGTAAAAATATGATGCAAATGTATGAAAAACAATTCTTTCCTATCCAAAATGGTTCAAAATATGATTAAAAACTCCTAACTATCATAATCGAACACTCAATTCACTCAAAAAGGGTTTCTCGCCAGTCAACAGCCATCTAAAAGCTTGTGCAAAGATGGCTTCCAATGGTCCAAATATGGTTCCAGTAAAAAGACCGTTCTTGAAGTATAGAATCTATAGCAAGTTGAATTTCTTGATTTGGACATTCTATGAGGAAGTTATGGCCAAAACAATGAAGCTAGGTGAGTGGGCAGCATACCTCCTTGAAATGATATGTAGAGAATTAAATGCTCTCTACAGATGGTTTTTTATTATCCAATGATAGCTTGCAGCCACTTATTTGAAAGCCCTTGAATTCTACTTCCTATTCCAAGTTGAGTTAAAAAATTTGGATATCGTATGAGAGAGTTACGGCCATTTAAGTGGAGGTACGTATACTAATCCAGCTTTTTTTTTCTCTTTCTTTTCTCTCTCTTTCTAAGCTTTCTTTGATCCTTTCTCTCTTTTGTTTTTTTTTTGTTCTCTCATAAATCTTCAATTTCATCTTCTCTCTTCCTCTTTTCTCATCCATTTTTTTGCTCCCTCACTTTCTTTTTCTCTTTCTTTAATCCTTTCTCTTTTTTTTTTTTCTCATGAATCTCTTTTTTTTTTCTTATGAATCTCTGTTTTTTTTCTTTCTTCTTTTCTTCTCTCTGTATTTCTTTCTCTCTACCTCTCTCTTTCTCTATCTTCATTCTCTTCTTCTCTCTCTATCTATTTCTCTCTTGACTTCTCTCTTTCTATCTCTCTCTTCTCTCCTTCTTCTCTTTCTCTTTCTTTCCCTTTCTCTTTCTTCTCTTTCTTTCTTTCTCTCTACCTTTCTCTTTCTCTCTCTTAATTATATTCTTCTCTCTCTATATCTTTGTCTCTTTCTTTCTTTCTCTCCTTCTATCTCTCTTCTTATTTTTATCCTCTTTCTCTTTCTCCTCTCTCCATCTCTTTCTCTCTATCTTTCTCTTAATTGCGTGCAGAGCAGCAAACTCATGTCATATATAATATTTTGCGTCAAGCAACATTGGTGTGTTGGATAGAGTGCTTACCCTGCTCGTTGAGGTCGAGGGTTCAAATCCTCTCAGCGGGGAGAGGCAGAGAACGTTCTAGTTACTGTAGTATACTATTACATGTTTACCTTTTGTTGGAAATACCCCTTCGCCAATCGAAGTAGACTCCGCCTTCTACACGCCATTCGAAAACGATTCTTCCATCACTTTTTCCACACGATGCAGCTTGCATACGAACACGAAAGATATCTCTCCTCCATTCTTGCAAGGAGAGGATTGTTCTTCCTCTCCATCAAGATCTCCCCCAAGGTCCCTCTCTCTCTCTCTCTGTCCCCCTACGCTTTGATACCAAATGTGAGAAGTCGAGAATGACATGCCTGGGACTCACCTCCCAGCCTATTTATAGCGCTTGCCTAGTCACCATCTAGAGTTCTCTCTAAGGCCCATCTACTCATTTGGCCATCATGAGTAGGCACCTCGTATGAATTCTATGGCTTTTGGCCTTGGCTATCCCCCCGAGCAAGGAACTTCTCGTTCCTCCAAGCATGTACATCTCTGGAATATAACAAGGGGTGAGGTGCATACACACACCATGGTGCTGCTATGGTGTGTGTGTATCTCCTATGGTGATCTTGCCAAGGTTTCTCCATTGTGTATGTCCGGTGCACAAGCATACCAAGGGAACATCTCCTATGGTAATGTTGCCAAGGTTTCTCCATTGTATGTGGTAAACAAGCCATTTTGCGCAACTAAACAGAGCTGGTCTTTAAGGTATTTTACAAAGCCTTGATACTCGAAATCTTTGGTGTCAGCAACCAATCGAAGTAAGTAAAGGTCACACCACAAATATAAACAACGTGAAAGACAAAGATATCCAGCATCTCTAGCTTAAGTGCTGGGTATTTCACTTTTATGAGGGTGGGCTCAGATCCCCTTCGCTTCATTGGTAGGGCATTGCTCATCCTCATATGATGAGATGTTAAACTAGCTCCCTCCCTTCAAAGAATAGTTGTTCTTGAGGGACTCTCCGTGGACAATGTCTTTTGTAGTGGAAAAGAATGTGTTCACTATGAGAGGGTAGATATCACTTCAAACCAATATCTTTGTCTAACCTTAAGGCCATCCTTTCCTAGTTCCTACCCTTAGCAAGCCTTCAGGATCTATCATTCCTACTATTAAGCAAGATCAATTTCACTTCAAACTATCTTTTCTATCTGATCTTAGGGCCATCCCTTCCTAGTTCCTAGACTTAGCAAACTTTCAAGCTCTATCATTCCTAGTAGCAAGTCTTCATGTTGTATCATTCTCAATATGTGCTAGACGTTCAACCCGTGGAACTATGAGTGACGTCACTAGGAGGTATGCTTGGAAGAGTCTTAGGCTAGAATGCAAGAATGGGTTTGACACAAAATAGGACCTAGCGGCTTTTATAGAGATTGATTCAACAAAACTAATATGACACAAAAAACGAATTAAAGATGAAGAGGGTTTCTTGCACACATTAAAAAAATTATGTATAAGAACTTCCCAAACTCATGTTATAGGTGTTTTAAGCATGTTTATGTGGTCAAAGACTCTCTTCTTCACGAGCCAGAAAGAGGAAAATGCGGCATATACATTATCACTTACATAAACTACTCCAATAGAGACTAAACCCAAAAGGGTAGATCATAAATCCACTAGATGCAAAGAATGAGTAAATTCGTGAGCCTTCAAGAATCATAAATTCAAGTAATGCATGCCTAAGAGGTCATATCAATGAGGCACATGATCCAAATAATGTGATTTGGAATGTAGACACTCAAAAGATAATCTAAGAGAGAATTTTCGCAGAGGAGAGTAACCACTCAACATAACAAATTGTGGATGAAAACGTTTTATCTAAGAGAGAATTTTCAGATAGGATATTAGCCACTCAACATACAAAAAAGTGTATGAAAATATCTCAGTTGATACTCATAGGCATGATGTGATCATGTCCCAAACAAAGCTTAAGAGGAAGGTGGATAAGTCTAATGATCCGTATATGTCTTTGATTTCATTTTTTGGACCTCAATAATTATAAGAAATGTAATTATAGGTTTTAGTTTTACATATAAGATGTAATTGATTTTGGGAGGGCTCAAAAATTTTTGAAATCAAACTTTAACCCTAGGAACTATACATGGATGCTCATTGGTCCAAACTGCACCACAAAGGAACTATTACAAGGAATAAAGCATGAGTTTCAACCATCAAATATCTCTACCAATTTCACCATCACATTCAAGTTTGATAGCTAGAAAATAAGAAAATTGTCTCCTATAATTTAGGGAGAAAATCCAACTTTATTTTACTCAATGACCAAGTCTAAGTTATGTTCTTAACGTCGATTGAGTGTATCTAATAATTCTACTCAATTAGACAAGAAATCCGCTACCTACTTCTCAACCATATTCTCACTAGGTCTAGTTTTCGTGTACAAAAGATCTTGGGTTAACTTTGAGTTATCTCATAGAAATGCAAGTTTTAGTCTAAGTGTCAAATTGTACTTCTAAGGACATTCATGCTCCATGTTCCATTCAAGATGAACTGAACCTTCCTACGTCACTCATAGCATAGGTATGTGACACTTGGAGGACATCAAGGGAGAACAAGAAGAACCATTTGAAGTTGTTAGAGCAAAATGAAGTTCTGAATCATTTTCAAGCAAAAAAAGCATCAAGGGGCAGCTATTTTTGTGAATACAAAAGGCAATCAACCATCTGCTTGAAGCTATTGGACATCGAGGTAAAGACTTGGTTCTCTACTACTCACATTACATAATAGAACACTTAGAAGAGAGAGGATTACCAATGGAAGGTCACCATGGATCAATTTTGTACACAAGCTGATGTCACATAAGAACAAATATCAAGCTTCGATATTTAAGATAGCTTAGCTTTCTTATGGGAAAATGTTTATGAGGTCTCCTTAATGGTATAGATGGGAGGCCCATGTTGGGAGATAATCCCACCAATGATCATTTATGGACATTTAGAGGTTGTAATAAAAGATATAGAGGTATACTCTTCATATTCTCTCAGCATATTTGTTGATATGATCTTTTCCTAAAAATAAGGAATCACACATGTGTGATTTGAAATAGATGTGATGAATGAGGGGGATTTCAACGAGGTTTTGGTGAAGGAATCTTGTGGAATTCCTTGTCCTTTAGTGATCTACTTGTGGCCAATTAGAGTTAACCATATCTCTTCACTTACTCCAAAGCTCTCTTAAGATCGGAGCTTAATTTTCAACACTCCCCCTCAATCTTCAACTACTTCATCTAAGCTCTATCATTCCAATTCTTTTTTTGAACCTGATGAGATTTGTAAAATCCAATGCTTTAGTGAACATATCTGCACATTGACCTTTGTTACTAATATGATGCATATGTACTTCTTTCGCTTGTACCTTCTCCTTCACAAAGTGATAGTGAATAGCAATGTATTTGCTCCTAGCATGAAACATGGGGTTTGTGGCTAGGTATACACTACTCATATTATCACAATTGATAGTTATCTCCTTGAAGTGCATATTTAAGTCTTGAAATAGCTTCTTTAGACACATCACTTAACATGTAACTTGAGTAAAAGATCTATCCTCAGACTCTCTTGACGACAAAAATATTGTGGGTTGATTATTTGAGATCCAAAAGATGAGTTTCTTCCCTAGCATGACTGCATAGCCACTTTTTCTTGTCCTATCATCCTTTGAACCATCACAATCAACATTAGAGAATCCTTTCACCTCAAAATCACTCTCAAAAGGATATTATAAACCTTCATTAATAGCACCTTTGAGATATCTTAGCACCCTTTTAGCCACAATAAGATGTGGCACTCTAGAAGCTTGTATGAATTGAGATAGGACTTCCACTACATATGACAAGTTCAGTCTTGTAAATGTGGCATATATCAATGAACCAATGATGGCTTATGAATTCTAAGATCCAACACCATCTCCTTCCATTGAGCTAAGCTTGACACTGACTTCCATAGGATGCACCAATGGCTTGCAACCAATGAGAGCAATCTTTTCACCACATATAATATGTACTTTCTTTGCATCAACCAAATGTCATTTGATTTATAAACAACTTCAATACCTAAGAAGTACCTTAGCTATCCAAAATCTCATGGGTATATCCATTGAAGGCAAAGTCCGAAGTGTTTATGTGCTTCAAACAATTCCTGCTTTTGGCTGAAAATCTGTCAGCATGTACAATGGGCACCCTCTGTTCTAGTCGAGGGGGGGGGATATATGTCTTCTGACTTTAATGCATTTTTGGCTGAACATGGGATAAAACATCAATGTATAGTGCCATATACATCTCAACAGAATGGGTTTGTTGAACAGAAGAAAATGTCACTCATGGAGATGGCGAGGTGTATGGTCAAGAGTCAGGCTTTACCACATAGTTTCTGGCTTGAGGTTATCATGTGTGCAGCATATGTACTTAACAGGTGTCCCACTAAAGCAATATAGTTTATCACTCCATATGAGGCTTGGCATGGTCGCAAGCCATCTGTTGCTCACCTGTGTGTTTTTGGTTGTTTGGCATATGCATTAGTGCTTGAACAACGTTGCATAAAATTGGATGATAAAGTAGTAAAATGTATTTTTGTTGGGTACAATTCTGAAAGCAAAGGCTATCATCTGTATCATCCACAGACTAAATGCATTCTGGTTAGTCGTGATGTTTTTGTGGAAGATGTTATTCAGCCCTTACTTTCATGTACTAAGGAGACATTTGTTAGCTCCAAAGACATGTATGATACTTTGTGCCTCTTTTTATAGGTGGACAATATAGTGTTGTCCTAATGAGGCAACTTCTCAACCTTTGCAGGTTTCATGTGATGATGCAGATCATTCCATTTCTAATGCAGATTTACATGATGCACTTGTTGATGAGAGATCTGATATTGAGCAGGCAAAAATTATGCCAAAATTGCTGGTGCAGACTTTGCATGACAACAAATTAGATGCATCTCTATCATATTGTACTCGGTCAGCCTCTCATAGTGCCTCTTTTGCATCAGATTCCTATGATATGGCTGCCTCTAGACTCGGTGATGAAACTGAACCTGTTTCATTTGATAAAACACATAATTTAGAACATTGGATGGCTGCAATGCAATCTGAATATGATGCTATCATGAAAAATGGTACATGGTCTTTATGTGACTTTCCTCCTGGCAAGAAGGCCATTGGCACTAAGTGGGTATACAAGCTAAAGTACAAACCTGATGGAACAGTTGACAGGTATAAGGCTAGGCTTGTTGCAAAGGCTTGTGCGTAGGAAAGAGGCGTTGATTTTGATGAAACCTTTGCTCCTACTTGCCGAATGACTACAATTCGTAGCATCTATGCACTTGCAGCTCATCATGGTTGGAATGTACATCAATTGGACATTGAATGGTGACTTGCATGAAGAAGTGTATGTTTTCTGAATGGTGACTTGCATGAAGAAGTGTATGTTTTTCAGCCCCGTGGCTTTGTGCAGAAAGGACATGAAAACCAGGTGTGAGGTTAAAGAAGGCATTATATGGTTTAAAGCAAGCACCATGTGTTTGGTATGAAAAGATACATGCCTATCTGATTACACATGGTTTTGCAAATATTCCAACTAAAAGCACCTTATATGTTAAGCGTGCTAATAATGTGCTTCTGATCATTGTGGCATATATTGATGACATGCTACTCACTGGTTCTCATGACACGCATATTGCTAATTTTAAGGCTTATTTTGCATGCCTCATTTGAGATGTCTTATTTGGGGCATTTGCATCACTATTTTGGCATTCAGTTTATGCAAGTTGATGGTGGAATGGCTTTGTGTCAAACGAAATATATTGACACATTATTCTAGCATTTTGGCCTTGAATATTGTAAACCTATTACCACACCTATGGAGACAAGTTTACGATTGAGTCTTCATGATGTTAGAGATGCATTTGATGTTGTTCTCTAACAGCAAGCTATTGGATGCTTGATTTACTTATGCATTACTCGGCTAGATATTCAGTTTGTTTGTTCAGAGATGAGCAAGTTTATGCATTGCCTAGGTGTCAGGCATTGGCAAGCCGTTAAGCGCATCTTTTGCTACTTGAGTGGTCGTTGCGAGGAACCCTATGTTCCATGTTTGCACTAAGCACATTGAGGTGCATTATCATTATGTCATGCAGCCGTTCTCTACTGGGGAGATTAGCTTGGCATATGTGCTCATGCAGGAAAACATTGTAGACCTTTTTACAAAGGCTCTACCTAGGGAGAAGTTTAAAGCTTTCCGCAAAGCAGCTTACTTCCTTTTGTGGATTGATTCCACATAGTTTGGCACTTCCTTAAACATGAGTGCCAGCTCCTTGTTCACCGCATCACTTCCAGGGGGATTTGTTGATATATTTAGGTAGTGATGTGTGTGAACACCCTAGGATTGTTGGGGCACTTTTTTCCCTCTTTAGGAGGTTTTTCCCCCCTGACATGTATATACACTTATTGCCCTAACAGGCTACTTATCTTTGTACATTCTAGTGGTAATACATTTAGTATTGTGTGTTGTCTTCCAAGCTTCTTCTTCCTTGTGTTGTTCGCCTGCTTTCACAAGCGTCTAACTCCAACAACTACTTCATCTAAGCTCTATGATTCCAATTCTTCTTTTGAACCTGATAAGATTCGTAAAATCCAATGCTTTAGTGAACATATATGCACATTGAGCTTTCTTACTAATATTATGCATATGTACTTCTTTTGCATGTACCTTCTCCCTCAGAAAGTGATAGTGAATAGCAATGTGTTTGCTCCTAATATGAAACATGGGGTTTGTGGCTAGGTATACACTACTCATATTATCACAATTGATAGTTATCTCCTTGAAGTGCATATTTAAGTCTTGAAATAGCTTCTTTAGACACATCACATCACATGTAACTTGAGTCAAAGATCTATCCTCAGACTCTCTTGACGACAAAAATATTCTGGGTTGATTATTTGAGGTCCACAAGATGAGTTTCTTCCCTAGCATGACTGCATAGCCACTTTTGCTTGTCCTATCATCCTTTGAACCATCACAATCAGCATTAGAGAATTCTTTCACCTCAAAATCACTCTCAAAAGGATATTATAAACCTTCATTAATAGCATGTTTGAGATATCTTAACACTCTTTTAGCCACAAGAAGATGTGGCACTCTACGAGCTTGTATGAATTGAGATAGGAACATATGACAAGTTGAGTCTTGTAAATGTGGCATATATCAATGAACCAATGATGGCCTATGAATTCTAAGATCCAACACCATCTCCTTCCATTGAGCTAAGCTTGATAGCGACCTCCATAGTATGCACCAATGGCTTGCAACCAATGAGAGCAAATCTTTTTGCCACATATAATATGTACTTTCTTTGCATCAACCAAATCGCATTTGATTTATACACAACTTCAATACCTAAGAAGTACCTTAGCTCTCCAAAATCTGAGATCTTCAATTACGATCCTATCCTCCTCTTTATCTCCTTGATTCCTTCTTCATCATCACCTGTTATGATCATATCATCTACATATGCATATAGGTAGGCCGATTTTTCACCTTCTCTTCTTATGATAAGTGATGAATCCACATTGCTTTTTCGGTAGCCTTATTTAAGTAGGTACTCCACAAGCCTTTGATTTGAAGTTTTGCATGCTTTTTTGAGTCCATAAAAAGCTTTTTTTAACCTGAAAACATGAGTTGATTTTCTACAGTCTTCAAATCCTAGAGGTTGATCCATATACACTATCTCTTCTAGATCTTCATTCAAGAAGGCATTCTTGACATCTAAGTGATATATTTTCCAACTATGTATGTATGGACCCTAATCCTAAAGACCTAGACCTAAAACATGTATATGTGTGTATGCATGTGTATATATATGTGTATGTGTATATGTGTGTATGCATGTGTGCATGTATGTAAAAGCAAAAGCCCTAATCCTAAAACCCTAACCCTAAAACATGTATATGTGTGTATGTATATGTGATGTGTGTGTATGTTTACGAACATGTGTGCATGTGTATATATATGTATATGTGTATATGCGTGTATATGTGTGCATGTGTGTATGTATATGTGTGTGTATGTGTATATGGGTGTATGCATGTGTGTATGTACATGTGTGCATATGTGTATGTGTATATGGGTGTATGCATGTGTGTATGTACATGTGTGCATATGTGTGTGTGTCTATGTGTGTGTATATGTGTGTCTCTTTTGTGTGTGTATATATGCATGTAAGTATATGTGTGTCCATATGTGTATGTATGTGCATATATGTATATGTGTGTGCATATATGTATATGTGTGTGCATGTATGTATGTGTGTGTGCATGCATGTATGTATGTGTGCATGCATGTATGTGTGTGTATGTATGTATGCATATGTGTGTGTGTACATGTGCATATGTATATGTGTGTATGTATGCATGAATATGCATGAATATGCATGAGTGTGTATGTATGCATCTGACCATCTTGTGTGTGTATATATGTGTGTATATATGTGTGTATATACGTGTGTATGTGTCTATGTGTGTGTATGTATCTCTCTCTCTATTTCTCTCTCTATATCTCTCTCTTTCAATCTCTTTCTCTCTCTCTCTCTGTCTCTCTCTCTCATCTCTCTCTTTGTCTCTCTCTCTATCTCTCTTTGTTTCTTTGTCTCTCTCTTTTCTCTCTCTCTCTTTCATCTCTCTCTCTCTCTCTCTCTCTCTCTCTCTCTCTCTCTCTCTCTCTCTCTCTCTCTCTCTCTCTCTCTCTCTCTCTCTCTCTCACTCTCTCTTGTTGGTGCATTTCACCCAAGCCTACATGCTTGATATGATTTGCTTTATGCTCATTTGTAGTAATATGTGTAGAAATATGAACATCTCTTGTAAAAGAGTATATTTTATCTCTTGTAATTGTGAAAGAAAGAATGGTAAGTCATCCATGATGTAAAAAGGAAATTTGTGGCTCTAACTACCTAAAACCACGAATCCATGAGCTGAGAGAATATCTTATAATTCTTAGCATCACTTTTAGGTGAAGTTATTTGAATTCAAATTCAAAATTACCTCCAAAAGTAGAATAAAAAGAGCAAGAAGGAAGTCGCCATTAAAGAGTTTCGTTTGTGCTCACGTCATGTTCATTTGTAGAGATTGAAGAGCTTACTCCATAGCTCTATCATTCTGCTCCCATTGTGCAGGTATTCATTGCCAATGTGGTTGTAATTATATGTGAATCTATACATTCATCATTTACTTCTTCTCTATTTTATTCTCTGTTATACTCACTCAAAACAGTAACTTTAGAAGCTCATATCTCGGGCTATACATAACCATTTTCAGAGTTTTAAAGTGCATTGGATTTTTGTCTAAGTCTAGTTTATGTTGAAAAAAGTCTGTGTTCATTGACTTTACTGTTCGTGAGAAATTTGTGTTTTTGTGCTCACTAGTCGAATCTCTACAAAGCCCCAAAAATGGCGAGAGTATTCTAGATTTTGTTAAATCTTGTTCTCAATGCTCAATTGATCAACTGAAGTGTTTTAACTTGTATTATCAAGATATCTAAGTCTATTTGCTATGTCCAAAAAGAAATTTTCTACTTCCTACCAAGTTGAGAGCACTATTCATTTTTTCCAGCAGACATATGTACAAAAATAACAAGTTTTGGGAGCTAGTCATTTTGCAACTAGTCTATCTTGACTCAAACTTTCAAGATACTTGTTCCAAAACACTTGGGTGATTTTTTTGTGGATTTAGGAAGCTCAAAGTGTCTACTAACCAACTTTGAAGTCTCAGTTGGCCGGTGTGAAGCTGGTTGTAGTAGCACCAACTCATCTTTGGATTGCATCCACCATCTCTCTTTACAGTGGTATCAGAGCATAGTCAATCAACATGGGAGATGGATTTCCATCAACAATTGACAAATTAGATAGAAAAAACTACCCCAAATGGTCTCTCAAGATGGAGGATTATCTTCAAGGGAGGAATCTATTTGGATACTGTTAACTCCTGATGACACCCTCCAGTTTTTGGAGTTCGACTGCACACTTCCCGATGAAGATAAGCGCCGACTAGAATTCAGGAGATTCAACACGGAGATCCATACATCATTCTGACCGCCCAGCCATGTGGGGCTCTCATATTCTCTCTCTCTCTCTCTAGTGATCCTAATTGAGTATGACCCATGGTCCTCACATGAGTGCCCCTTGGCACTCATGTGACTATTCTACTTATAAAGGCTAAGAGATGGTTCACACCTCTTCCAAAGGACCATGAGTTATGCTCCATGTAACATTTCCTTCCCTTTAACTCCATTTTTGTCCTCAAAATGGTATTGGAAGGTCTAACAGAAAGAGAGAAATAATAGAACACCACTCCCACTATATCCCCATGTATAGCAATACATGATCCTGTCTCCGTGTTGTTTCCCCATATCCTTCCCTTTAAGAAGACTCTTGGGAAGGTAGTCAAAAACTAGGAAACCGTCTTTGAAGGGTGCTAACCCGCTCCCATGTGGCACTATCTTTTGAACTATCTTTCCACTTTACTAGACACTCTTTATACAACTTCTCGTCCGTTTCTCTCGAGTGCATAGTATGCTCTCAGGCTCATGTGAAATAGATTGAACAGAAATAGGCTCTACTACCTCACTATCTAGAATGAGGTTGTGAGATTCACCCAGCCTTTTCTTAAGCCAGCTAACATGAAAAACTAGATGGATTTGACCACTCTCTAGAAGTTGCAGCTGGTAAGCCATCTTTCCTATTCTCTTAAGTATTTGGAAAGGTCCACAATACCTAGGAGATAGTTTTGGACAGGGTCCCATCTTCATGGTTTCATATCTAGATGGAACTTTAAGATAGACTTGCTCTCCTACCTCAAAGTTGATGTCTCTCCTTTGAGGGTCGGCATAAGCTGTAGCTCTATCCTGAGCTTGTGAAGAGATGGATAGGTATGTGCTTGAAGATGAAGAGGTGTTGCAAAATCCTTGATCTACACCAGCCAAATGAACTCCAAGAGTATATGGTGGGCCCTTTTAGCTTGCCAATGGATGTATTAGACACCCTATGTACCTTGGAAGATCACTCACAAAAAGATAGATCAAAACAGATAAGTTGGAGTTAGCTCAGAGGTGAAGAACTTGCTAATTTTGGTTCATACACCTGTCATGTGTTTTGCATAATTCTCTGAGCAGCAATTAGCTTAATTCCTCTTGGGGAAGTCTAGTTAACTTAAAGAGATAACTTTCAAGAGTAATATCATCAAAAATAATGAACCACACACTGAGAATGATGTTTAGCAACTGATGACATCATCCCAATTTTCACGGGCTGCTACAATTTGAGACTAGTGAGCAGTAAAATGAACATAACTCCAGATTTAAGAATTCAATGATTATGGAAATTTGTATGCTTATACTAGAAAGTAAGCTGAATCTAACAAGTGTTCAATCATTGAATTTGGATAAGTACACACTGCGAAACAACTCTGACAAGATGAGTAAAAAAGTCGGGTACCTGACAGAGAAGTGAAAATGAACAGACAGGGTTGACTTCAACTGAACATAACTGAAGATTGCAATACCCAAATGAAATGAGAATTTGTGAGCATATACTAGACTTATAGAGATAACTTTACCACGTTGAATCACTGAAAATGATGCATCAAGCTAAGAGAAACCATCTCTGCAATCTGACTGCGAAAACTGAGAGTTATGGCAGTGAGTAGTACACTTTTGTAATCACACCTTGATATGACATAAAGCTCAGCTCTTGGAGGTCTTCACATAGGTCTCTCTAACCACGACTAAAGCTGCCATCTATTTATAGTTGAGTTTGGGAGGCTAACTTCCCTCAATCACTCTCCAATCAATTAAGATTGATTTGATTCTCTACCTACCACAAATCATGAATTTGTGGCTCCTCTTTCCCTTTTTGATCAAGTGGACTCAACCACTTAAGATTCTCTCACTTTTACATTAAGTAAACTCTTCAAAGGTTACAAGAGGTAGTTCACAAGTGAACTTTGCATAGTCTTCATTTTAAAGCTTCTTCTATGACTTTGTGGGACTCAAGCCAATACTTAGGCTTGTCATAGACTTGCTCCAATAGCTCCCCCTCAAGCCAAGTATGCTTGAGGTCTTCAATCTTCCAAGATTACCTGTAAACCAATCATAGCCTTGAATTTGCAAAGCTTTGTACCATCCAATGCTTTGGTTAGAATATCTACACATTGTTGATGAGTGGACACATATGATATTTGAATCTCTTTGCTTAGAACCTTCTCTCATACATAGTGATAATGAACTTCAATATGTTTAGTCCTTGCATGAAAAATAGGATTGCAGCCAAATGAATAGAACTCGTATTGTCACCATAAATAGTTGGAGTTCCAAACTCCAATCCAAGATCTTTGAATAATGTCTTCATCCACATAGCTTCTTGTGTAGCTATGGCAAGACCTCTATATTCAGCTTCAGTAGAAGAGAGAGCAACTGTGGGTTGCTTCTTGGATGACCATGAAATAAGCTTTGAACCTGCAAAGGTAAGATAACCTGAAGTGCTCCTTCTATCTTCTTTGGAGCCAGCCCAATCTGCATCAAAAAATAGCTTCAAACCTAAATCAGATACATAAGGATAATAAAGTCCTTCATTTATGGTTCCTTTGAGATACTTGAGAATCCTTTTGGCAGCATCCATGTGTGGTTTCCTTGGTGTGTGCATAAACTGACTTAGCACACTCACACTATAACATATATCTACTCTTGTCAATGTGGCATAGTTGAGACTACCCACTAGACTTTGATATGATGTGATGTCCTCTATGAGTTCACCTTCATGTGAGCTCAATTTGTGATTGACCTCCATTGGAGTACCATGATCTTTGTAGAAAACTTCCAAACCTAGGAAGTAGGTAAGTGAACCCAAATCACTTATCTTGAACTCTTCTCTCATCTGATCTTTGATCTTCTTCATACCATCTGCATCATTTCCTGTCAATATAATATCATCTACATATACACATAGGTAGATGATCTCATAATTACTCTTTTTAATAAAGAGTGAAGGATCTACCTTGCTTGGTTGAAAGCCTTTGTCCTGCAAGAATGAAACAACTCTGAAATTCCAAGCTCTTGGAACTTGCTTGAGACCATACAATGCTTTGTTAAGTTTACACACATAATCAGGATAAACTTGATTCTCAAAACCAGGTGGTTGTGCCATATATACCTCTTCTGTTATCCAACCATTCAAGAATGCATTCTTTACATCTAGTTGAAGTATCTTCCAATTCTTGGAAGAGGCAATACTAAGCAAAACCCTAATAGTATGCATATTTGCCATAGGAGAGAAGGTCTCCTCATAATCAATTCCCTGAGTTTGTGCAAAGCCTTTTGCTACAAGCCTTTCCTTATACCTGTTAATGGAACCATCAGAATTCTTCTTGAGTTTATAGACCCATCTTGAGCCTATTACCTTCATGGATGAAGTCTTGGGCACCAAATCCCAAGTGTTGTTTTCCTCAAGTGCTTCAATCTCTTCCTTCATTGCATGCTTCCATTCTGTTTTTGCTTTGGCCTCATCAAATGATGATGGCTCCTCTTGGTTTATGTCCTGTGCTATGTAGATAGAATGTTTAGTCACTAACGAGGTGTCAAACCCATACCTTTCCGGTTTTTTCTTTTCCCTCATAGATCTTCTTAGGCCATGATGTGATGATTCTGCCTCATGTCCAAGTTCCTGCAATTTTGCTTTACCTTTAGACTTCCATGCTTTGATCTTTTCCATTTGAGATTCTTCATCATCCTCTGAGGTGTCTTGTTCTTCAATCTTCGGTTGTTCTCTACCAAGCTTTGGAAAATCTTCTTCAAGATCATATGGTAAATTGACCTTCCTGCATGAATCTTCATACCATGAATTGTTTTCATCAAAAACTACATCTCTACTTACCAAGAATCCTTTGTTGGTAGGGTTGTATAACCTGTAGCCCTTTTGATTGTTGTCATATCCAATAAATACACACCTTTCTGCCTTTGGATCCATCTTGCCTCTAACCTGTGAAGGAACATGAGAAAAAGCAATACATCCAAAATTTTACAATGATCTAAGCTTGGCCTTCTTCCATTCCAAGCCTCATATGGAGTCATCCCATCAAGGGATTTCGAAGGCAACCTGTTAATCAAGTAAGTGGCTGTAAATACAGCCTCAGCCCATAGATAATTAGGTAAATGCTTTTTATTTAACATTGACCTTGCAGCTTCAACAATTGCCCTATTCCTCCTTTCTGCCACTCCATTTTGCTCAGGAGTGTACCTTGTAGTTACCTCTCTTTTGATTCCTCTTTCTTGAAGAAAAGAATCAAACTCATGGGAGAAGTATTCTCCCCCTCCATCTAACCTTAGCCTATTTAGTGATTTACCTGTTTGATTCTCCACAAGAGCCAAATATCTTTTGAAACATGAAAAAACTTCATCTTTGTGTTTCATAAAGAATAGGATAGTCCATCTGCTGCAATCATCAATAAAGGAGACATAATACCTTGATCCAGATATTGAAGCTTCCTTGCTAGGTCCCCATACATCTGTATGAACCAACTCCAAGAGATCTCCATGCATATAACCTTTCTTCATGAATGGTAACCTGTGAGACTTTCCAAATTGACATGCACTACACTTATAAATCATATGTTGTTTTGACAAATTAGGGAGTCCAAGTACACTTTCGTCCCTGCAAATTTGCTTTAATGACCTTTCACCAATATGTGCTAGCCTTTTGTGCCATACTTCCAATTCTGTGAGTGTTTGACTACCATAATTAAAGAGAGCAATGTTTCTAGTGTCTTGTAATTCAAATGTGAACAATCTACCTATCTTTTCACCTTTTGCAATTCTTCTTAATCCTTGACTTGGATCTTCAACAAATGCTCCTGCTTTTGTGAACCTAACTTGCAACCCTTTCTCTACTATCTGCCCAACACTTATCAAATTCTTTGTAATGGTAGGGACATAGAGTACCTTACTGAGTAGCTTGATGTTTCCATCAGGTGCTTTGACATTGCCTATTTTCTCCACAAGATGTTTTGTGTCATCTCCTGTTACCTCATGCTTATTCCTTGGATCTTCTAAATCTGATAGGAGTGCCACATTTCCTGCCACATGATTTGAACAACCTGAATCTATGTGGAAAACATGCTCATCAGACTTACCTTGTGGCATAGCCATGTTCATGATTAATAATGAATCCTCTTTGTTTGAGTCTTCTGTGTAGTTATTGAAGTCTCTCCTTCCTTTGTAGCCTCCTTGATAGTTTGAATGATTGTAGTTGTTGTAGTTGCCATGATAATTGTTGAACCTTCCTCTTGAGTAGCCATAACTTCCTCTATTGTATCCTCTACCTCTTTGATTCTTGGAATTCCTAAAGCAATTTTCAGTTGTATGATTAGTTAATCCACAAATAGAACATGAGTTGGAGTCTTGGGATCTCCCCCTGCCTTGTCTACCTCCTCTTCCTCTACCTCTACCATGTCTTCCTCTACCTGCATAGTTAACTTGATATGTACCTGCTTCATCATCCACTTTCTTTGCCTTTCCTTTGTCATCTTTGTACTTGCTTTTATCAGTGTATAAAGTTGAAGATTGATTACCTTTAGAGCTTTCTCCATTTTTGATAAGCTTTGCCTCTTGAGTAAGTAGTTGTGCAATGAGTGTATTGAAATCAGGTACATGCATGTCCATGTACAAATCCATAGATGTGGTGAATGCTTCCCACTTGTCATCTGCCTTCAAGCCATTGATGACCTGCCTTACAATTTGCTCTTCATCTATTACCTCTCCAATGCTTCCCAACTCATCCGCTATGTCCTTGAGCTTTGTGACAAAATCAATCACATTTTGTTTGGGAGCCTTCTTGAGAGTGTCTAAACTCTACTACATGATCCTACACATCTGCATTTCCATCAAAGTAATTTTTCATGGATTTGACTAGTTAGGTAGGCCTCAAGATTTTGGGGTGTTCACTAGGCCTAGGCAAGGGAAACTCATTCATGCCTCCTTGATCTCTTAGATTTCTATGTCTCTCCTCATATGTTCTTTTTGCATCTAATCATCATCTTTCTTCCTAAGGGGTTTGCAAAGCTCACTTCAGGTCTCTCTCTAGCTCTTTCCCTCTGGGTTTCATGAGTCTAGGATGACCCTCCTCCTTGGTGCCCATGGGAAACATTAGATCTTGTGGAGGGAAAATCAATTTTCCCTTGCAAGTGTATGCATGCCTACAATGCTCTGTTACTAAGAACATTCTCTCAAACATGTTATCTAGGTAGATAACTTTGCTTAGAATCTCTGGATCTTTGAACTCATAGATGGTGACTTTGCCTATTTCACTAAGTTGATCTTGCTTGAATCTCCAAAAATATTCATCTATTTCTCTATTCAAGAATAGTTCTATACTTTTGTTGACTTGGGGAACCCATTCTGGATTAATCACTCTCGTCAAGATAGAATTGCCTCGGGGAATCTTGGATTCTCGTCCTAGGTCTCCTTGCTCTAGGTCTCCTATCTCATTCTCGCGAATGACATTTTGAAACTCATTTGTCCTGTCTGGTAAGCTGGTAAACACATACATGGTTCCTTGCTTATCAATATATGAACCCTCTTCAAATTTAACAACTGGGTGTTCACGTTTGAAGGGTTGATTGGGATTTTTGAGTTGGACAAGTGATCGCCTCAAACCATCCTGATAGATGCATGCACCTAATTGGTTGGTCCTAATATACTCCAACTGCATCTTATAGGGACCTTATAGTGTCTATAAATAGGTTGTGCTTGCACTACTTATCGCTCGTTCCATGTTAAAGGACATCTCTGAATCACTCGTTTTGGAGATGAGTATGTAGGGATAATTACTAAGCTGATGGGCCGAGGACCTAGCTGTATGGTTGACACTAGCCTCATATGATCTAATACTTTGTCAGTCTCTCCCTAGGTGTCTACCTGATTTAAGGTTCATATTCCCTATTGATTAGCCCAATGACCTTTGTACAATTACGTTGTTGATTCCTTGAAATCAATCACTTGTTCCTTTTAATTTCTTTAAGATGTATTTCCTTGTCTTAACACATGCATCGTTAGGAGCACTTAGGTTTACTGTACTTGATGTTCTTCATCAAATGAAATTAAATTCTTTGCCCTTAAGTTGCCCCTTAACTGCAATTAACCTATTCTTAAACTTGAGAATTTAAAGGATCTTAGAACTTGAGTGTTCCTATCGTGCCCCTAATCAATCACAACCACTAATCACACTTAGCCTATGCTAAAAATTGATTAAGGGGGTTGAGAGATCTTCCAACCTCAAGTCACTTCTCCTTGTTTGCACTTGTATGCATAGGATGCACATTCCCAAGCTTGCATAGACCAGCACCTTGCTTTGGTCTCTCAAAGAGCTCTTAATGATCTTGTAAAAGTTCCAAGTTTAGCTCAATCTACTTCAATTGATAGACAACTTGATTCAAAAATTTTTAAGGATCCATTTCCCCCCTTTGTATTGATAAAACATTCTCTAGAGATCCGTTGGTTTTAGTAATCCCATTGAGAGTCAAAATGAGCTTTCCAACATCTCTAGAGCTCAAAAATGGATTTCATATGAAAAAGTTATGTCTGTTTAGGGTTCTAGGGGTTTGAATAGGAAAACAAAATCTCTCAGGATATTTTTTGTATTTGTCTAACGCCTTAGTAATGGTGTAAATAAATGAGCTTAATTCTAGCTCTTATTTTCAAAACATTGACACCTTAATTTTTGCCAAAATTTTCTATTTATTGCAATAGATGGTGTCTATCGTGATAGACTTTTCTCCCATGATAGATGATGCCTGCTCTGATAGACCTGTCTATCATAATAGATGGGTGTCTATCACAATAGACCCTCTCTATCATGCATGGTTGTCTATTGTGATAGATCGGTGTTTGTCATCTATTGTGGTCTCTTTTTATCGTGATAGAAGGGTGCTTGTCATGATAGAAAAATATCTATCGTGGTTTCTATCTATAGTGATCGATGGTGCCTGTCATGTGTCATGATCTTTGTCTATCATGATGGATGGTGTCTATTCTATCATCTGTCGTAGATTTTGGTCTGTCGTGATAGATGAGTTTTTGTCATGATGGAAGATGTCTATCATCTATCCCAGATTTCAATCTCTCATAGTAGACGGGTTTCTATCATGATAGATGGTGTCTATCGATTGTCATCTGTCATAGATTTTGATCTGTCATGATAGACAAGTATCTATCACGATAGATATTGTCTATCGGCGTTCATCTGTCATGGATTCTGTTGTGATAGACGGGTGTCTATCATGATAGACAGTGTCTATTGTGGTATTGATCTATTGTGATAGACCAAAAAAAAGACATTTTTTTGTGGGATGTTTCTAGTGATTTGGAATGATGTAGTGGTGTAGTTTATCCTGCCATGCATGAAAATAGAAAATACAAACTTTCTCTATCTGTCGTGGTAGACAAAGGTCTTCATCTGGAGACCTGTGCAGATGTTTCTCATACATGCAAAAACTGCTAGAGATAATGGTATAGTTGAAACCTATAGCAAAAGATCACAAAAAAAAAAGAAAATAGAATGCACACAAGATCTCTCTCGCTCTCTCTCACAAATGAAATGAGGGGAATGAGGTGGGGAATGGAATATGACAAAAAAAACTCAAAATTCAACAAAGATGGAGATGGTGGTGGGAGATGGTAAAGATGATGATGGTGATGAGAATGATGATCAAGAAAGTAAGAAAAAAATGAAAAGTATACAAATTACCTAGGACTCCAACATCACACTTTATGTCTTAACATCACGCGCTCATCCTCGAATCTTGCTCCCCAGCAACACTGCCAAATTTGGTGTCACTCTAGCACATGGCAAGTACAAACGTGAGGCGATCCACCTCATAAATGTCAATCTGTGGAGATGTGAGAACTCGTATGATCACCATGAGCAAGTGAAGGCACAAGTGCATGAGGGAGAAGCACACTAGCATGCACACATACACACACACACAAGGCAAGAACAAAGAGGAACAATGGAGTGCTTTTTATTACAAAAGACCTCTAGTATAGAAGATTTAACCTCTACGAAGCCAACCTAAAAATGAGCTCTCTAGCTCTTATTATAGTTTTTTACTAGCTTTGGCCCTTTCTAGACCTACTCTCCGGCCTAGTTAAAAATTAGGTTCCAAAGCTTATTTGAGGGCTCAAATGAAGTATAAAAATTATGAAAATTGTAGGTACTTCTAATACTCCTCAAACTCGAGGACTTGTTGAATAGGAGGAGTATTAATATGGAGTTGGAACTATCAAAAATAGCATTTAGAATGTTGGTGTAGTGATGAAAATCACTTTTGGTTGAAAATAATTTATGAGAGAATGATTAGGCCTATTCTTTGTCGGATCTTCATATTGTTTCCATCTCCTTGCTCTGTCTAGCTCCTTTCTTTGGCTTTCTTTTCTGTTGTCCCTTATAACATATGCCAATCAATAGATTGGATAATAATATCATACACACACATAAATAATTTAGAGAACTTGATAGACTTAACTAAATGAACAAAAATAGTAGATAGAGATCAATGTGGCTATGAAAATAAAGTGTAATTGTATTGCTAATTGAGATATAATATGTTATACTTCCAATGATTCCTTTCACTTCTGGGATAGTGAAGAGACAACCAATGGATCAAAGTTCAAGGACATCGACTCCTATAGAATCTCAAAGAGGGAAAAGAGAAAATCATTCATACTATCACTGAACCATGTATCTCATTCCCTCATATATCTTGCTCCCTCTCTCTCTCTCATCATACAGATGGCTTCTCACATGAGTGTCACATGACCCTTATGAGAAAGCCCATCTAAACACAAGTAAAATGGTAGGTTCACACCCACTCTTGTGTCTCTAATACATTAGACTTATAATGTTTCCTTCCCGTAATTCCCCTTATATAATCCCTTCCCATGTAGCACTATCTTCTAAACTATCTTTTGATTTTACTATGCAGTCTTTATATAAGTGACTTTTTTTTGTCTCGAGTATGTAGTATGCTATTAGGCTCATGTGGAATAGATTTGATGGAAATAGGCTCTACTATCTCACTATCTTGAATGAGTTTGTCATATTCATCCAACCATTTCTTATACCACCTAACATGAACTAATGGATGGATCTGGCTATTCTCTAGAAGTCGGAGCTAGTAAGCAATCTCCTATTCTCTTAAGTATTTGAAAGGTTGCACAATACCTAGGAGGTAGCTCAAAGTCCATTCTTCATGGTTTCATACCTAGATGGAACTCTAGGTTTGATTTGCTCTCCTACCTCAAAGATGATGTCTCTCCTTTGAGGGTCAATATTCACTCTAGCTCTATCTTGAGATCTCCTAATGTTGTCCTTAGAAAGTCTAAGCATACAGTTCATCTCTTCCAAGAAATCCTTTGTAGCTTGGACTTTCTCATGTTGCGATCCTACTACATAAGGAGCTCTTGGATAAAACCCATACATAATCATAAATGGACTATGCCCTATGGAAGAGTGCTTGCCACTATTATATTCAAACTCTATTACAGGTAAGTACTCTTCCTAATTAGTTTTCTTTCATTTGTGTATTCTTCAAGCATATCTTTTGGGATTTGGTTAACCCTTTCTATTTGCCCATCCATTTGTGGATGCTAGACTGTACTCATGCTAAGTTTAGTATCAAACCTTTTGAAGATTACTCTCCAAAAGTGGATAGAAAACTTCCTATCCTGATCAAAAATAATTTCTAAAGGAATACCATATAATCGATATAGATTCTCCAAAAATAACCTAGCCAACTTAGGATTCATCACTTAATGTGTGTCGGAATAAACCTAGCCATTTTGGTTAACCTATCCACAGTTATCCACACTGAGTTGATGTGCCCTCTTTGCATCTTAGGTAATCCTAATATAAAATCCATGGAGATACTCTCCCAATTCCCATTGGGAATATCCAATCGGTGGACTTGTCCTCCTATCGTAAATATTTTAGCTTTATTGAACTTGCATTTAGTGCACTTAAGCACATACTTGAGGACATCCTTATGAAGTCTAGGCTAGTAAAACTTCCTCTTCACAAGATCACAAGTCTTGTTAACTCCTAGTTGTCCTACACTAGGTGTGTCATGACACTCATCATTAGGGGAAAAACAAACCTTGCATGGACCTTTTAAAGATTCCTAATTTTTAGGGATTAAGCTTAATCTTGTACTTTGTTAAGGGGACAAAGTGCATTTAATAGAGCACTTTTTAGTAGGCTCAAGTAGCCTTTTTTTAGGTTGAGCCAGGATCATCTCTCTCTTCTACGCAAAGAGAGAGAGAGAAAAAAAAAATCACTTTCCACATCATCAAATCCATCCATCTATGTGAATAAAAAAATCACTTTTTTGAAAAAGTCTCTTATTTAGCTATTCTTTATTCAAAATGGTTCATACTTTTATGCATTATAAAAAGCACTTAACAAGAACATACTTTTGAAAATCCCTCCAAATGTTAAGTGCCACATCATCAAAATCATAAATTTGTTCACCCCAAAACATGACTTAAAAAAAACCTAATTTCACTCTTAAACACTAGAAAAAGTCATTTTGACCTATCAACATACCAAAACAAACTTTTTTCTTGCAATGCAACTACTATACAAGCCATTGCAGCCATCTCTATGCTTGTTTCTATTACAGCGCTCAGGTTTGTGAACATCAAGGTGCTCACATGTATTAAAAACGTGACACTAGCACCTACACATGCTCCTCATTCAACGCATATACATGTTCATGTTCCAACATAATTTGTGCCAACAACTAGAGATAGCAATGAAAAACTTTCTCAAAGTGAACGATGTGCACCTGGAGAAAAGAATATTGATCTTTGGTTCAATGGATAATTTTATCCCTTAGGTCCAATGTCAAATTTTCATCCTACATTCCATAATATCTCCACATTTCTACAATCATTTGATAGTGGTGAAGTTGGACTACTAGGTTATTGCAAGTGATTGTCTAGCCATTCAAAATCTATTGCAAATTATTGGATGCAACTATGCCATCACAACCATTTGAAGATCCGCACTTTAGAAAGTGTTGTCAAATCTTTGGAGCACAAATAGAAAGTTAAAAGCCAATCTAACACAATTAAAAGAGAATCCACTTGGTATGAGATACAGGAAATGACCATTATCATCCTTTCAAGCTCTTTCAATTGGTGGTGGAGCATAGAATCTATGTGTCTTAGGTTCATGTTTCTCATGTTTATTTATGTTAGAAGACTTTTAGATTGAGTTTCTTATTATGCAAGTCATTTGTTGAAGATGTCAATGCTTCATCAACAATAGAGGATCAATTTGAGTTGTTGATTTCTTTTTTGCGGAACAAACATGTGCTTAAAATTTTGAGTCACCAATAGGAAATCCATCAAGACCCAGGTGATTAAAGATTTTTCAGGCAACTTAGAAGATATTTTAACTCCTAGGGAGGTATAGATGGTATATGATGAAGCATGTATTAGTACTAGAGCACACACTACTGATGGACAGTGTTAATCTCCAAAAGAACAACCTACTCTTGTGATTAGAGCACCTCTATACCAAGAGTAAGTCAAAACTTCCACTAATTTAGAGGATCAATCTCCAACTTATCAAAATTGAGAAAATCTGTGAAGAAGATAAAACACAGAAAAGTCTGCTGCACTATTTCTTCACATTGACCTATCAAACGTGTAAAGTTTTTTATGAAACTTTGTATGAATCATCTCCTAGAGATTGCGCATCTCCTCCAAGTTGAATTACTTCAAAAGCTTCAGTATAACTTGAGAAATCAACTTCACAAGTTACCTATGTCCAAATCTGTACTTCTGAGAAGTCGATTTGACACCCCTAACTTCTTAACTTTGGTTCTCACAATGTCGAACCCGTTTTACAAAATGCTTCTAGTCATAAGTAGCTTATCTTTCAACTTAAAGATTAAGCCCTCACTCATGCAAAACTTTAAACTGTGCTAGGAGAAATGATCAAAACATTAACTTCGAAATCTGCGCCTGTTTTAGGAACCTGTGAACACACTTCACATATGAATGTTCCTACACTTAATTCTCTAAGCCTGATTGCAATTAGAAGCTAAAACTTTGTACAGAGGTCAAGCACCTTCCAACTTAGACTTGTACAAAAGCATTTCATGATTGATCTACTGTAGAAGGAGAACACGCAGAAACATCGGGCGCAAGATTTTCAATTACTCAGAAAAGTTTACAACTGAGTGATGAGAGCTAACTCAACTAACTTTTTCTCTATCTCATGACTTCTAACTTCCTCAATCTTGACTTCTAACTATTGTCACATATGCTCTCATACATGCCCCGACTTTTCTCAAAGTATTTATAGATAATTTGTACAAGATTCTTACTCAAGCAAAGATCTAAGTGAACTATGTACATATGTGTACATTTCTCATATACTCTGAATGTGTCTTTCTTCCAAGCTTCAATAGTTGATCCTTCCTTCATCCTTTAATCTTCCAAGCCTTCAATTGGTGATTGGTCTGCACCAACAGCTCCCCCTCAATCATCAATTGAGGTTTTTTTTGTCTTCTTTACACCTGCCATGTCTTTGAACCTTTGTAACTTTGGTCCATCCAAGCCTTTTGTAAGCATATCAGCTATCTGATCTTTTGTTGAAGTATGGATTACTTCAATCTCTTTATCCATCACCTTCTCTCTTAGAAAGTGATACTGAATCTCAATGTGTTTGGTCCTGGCATGAAAAACAGGATTAGCAGCTAAATACAATGAACTCATGTTATCTCCATATATAATTGGTACCCCATGCATAATGTCAAGACTCTTCATCAAGGTCTTGAGCCAAATCACTTCTTTTGCAGCTTCAACCATGCCTTTATACTCAGCTTCTGTAGAAGACAAAGCAACTGTATGTTGCTTCTTAGAACACCATGAGATTAAATTATCTCCCACATAACACATGTATCCATAGGTTGATCTTCTATCATCTGGATTACCTGCCCAATCTGCATCACTATAAATTTTGATATTTGTATCTGAGGTAAACCCATAATACAAACCTTCATTGAGTGTACCCTTAATGTACCTCAATACCCTTTGTCCTGCAATCCAATGTTCTTTCCTTGGGCAATGCATAAATTGAGACAAAACTCCTACTGCATATGATAAATCAGGTCTAGTTAGAGTAGCATAGATAAGGCTACCAACCAAACTCTGATATTGTCTCATGTCCTTGAATTCTTCACCTCCAAACTTACTCAATTTGTGATTCACCTCCATTGGTGTAGGTGCTACCCTGCAATCATCCATTTTAAACTTGATTAACAAGTTCTTCAAATACCTTTCTTGGGTCACAAATACTCCATGTTGAGTATATGTAATCTCCATGCCCAAGAAATATGACAAGTCTCCCAAGTCACTTATCTTGAACTCCTTTTCCATTTGCCTCTTGAGTCTTTGTATTCCTTCTTCATCTGTACCTGTAAGAATTATATCATCAACATATATGCACATATATATGAAACCATTTTCACTTGCTTTGATAAGCAAGCTACTATCTGCTTTAGACACCTGAAAACCAAGTTCTTTTAGGAACTTCACAAGTCTATAGTTCCATGCCCTTGGGGCCTGCTTCAAGCCATACAAAGCTCTCTTGAGCTTGCACACATGATCTGGATACCTTTTATCTCTGAACCCTTGAGGTTGCTCCATGAATACATCATCTGAAATGTAACCATTCAAAAAAGCATTCTTCACATCAAGTTGACATAGCTTCCAACCTTTACATGCAGCAATAGCAATGAGTGTCCTTATGGTTGTCATCTTTGCCACAGGACTATAGGTCTCATCATAATCAATACCATATGTTTGAGCAAAGCCTTTGACAACAAGTCTAGCTTTGTATCTAGACACACTTCCATCTGCAAACCTTTTTGTCTTGTAGACCCACTTGCACCCAATAATCTTCTGACTATTTGGTTTTGGAACCAAATCCCAAGTTTGATTTTCCAATAGTGCATCATATTCCTCCTGCATAGCACTCTCCCATTTTTCCTTACCTTTTGCCTCTTCATATGTAGAAGGGTCTTCATCTGTATTCACCATATAAGCATAATCTTTTGTGGCTAGAAATGAAGTATCATAACTATACCTTGTAGGTTGCCACCTATTTCTTGATGACCTTCTGAGTTCTCCACTCCTTGAGGTTTCTGGCTCTTCACATTCAGGATCAAATCTTGGTGTCTCTTCCACTTCAACCTGCACTTCATTATTCTCTTGCTCATCAAATATCTGAACTTTTGATTTACCTTTTCTTTGACTCACTTCTTCTTCATCACTTGTATTGATGTTGATTGTACCTGCATACCAAGTGCTTTGTTCATCAAATATAACATCTTTAGAAACCATAAATTGTTTTGTTGATGGACTCCACAATCTATAGCCCATCTGCTTGTCATCATAGCCAATGAAAACATACTTTTCAGCTTTGGGTTCCAATTTGTGTCTTAATTGTGATGGCACATATGCATATGCCACACACCCAAATACTCTGCAATGATCCAAGGTAGGTCTTTTACCCCACCAAGCCTCATATGGTGTCATACCCTGCAGGGCTTTACATGGTAACCTATTGACCAAATAAGTGGCTGTATTTACAGCCTCAGCCCACAAATAATTAGGGCAATTTTTCTCCTTTATCATTGATCTTGCAAACTCAACAAGAGTTCTATTTCTCCTTTCTGCAACACCATTTTGTTGAGGAGAATACCTGCAAGTAACTTCCCTTTTTATACCTGCATTCCATAAGTAATCACTGAACTCATTAGAGAAATACTCTCCCCCTCCATCTGACCTTAGTCTTTTCAACTTATGACCTGTAATTCTTTCTGCATATGCATGATAGTGCTTAAATGTATTAAACACTTCTGACTTATCTTTGATCACATAGATAGTGATCCATCTAGTAGCATCATCAACATAAATCACATAATACCTTGATCCATTTATACTGAAATCTTTTGATGGTCCCCACACATCTGTGTGTACCAACTCAAGCTTCTCTGAGTACATAAAACCATGCTTGGAATAGGAATGTTTATGAGCCTTACCTAATTGACATGCCTCACATTTGTATGTCATATGTTGACCTGCAACATTAGGCAATCCAAGCACTGAACCATTGT
Organism: Ceratopteris richardii; assembly: GCA_020310875.1. Lineage (NCBI taxonomy): Eukaryota > Viridiplantae > Streptophyta > Polypodiopsida > Polypodiales > Pteridaceae > Ceratopteris > Ceratopteris richardii. The sequence continues at coordinate 79,333,615 of CM035444.1, forward strand.
TAACCATATCTTTAATACCTCTTTCATTGAAATGTCCAAGCCTCTTGTGCCAAAGATCTAACTCAGAGATCTTATGTCCTCCATATGTGAACATAGCATGACCAATATTGCCTTGAATCTTCAATGTAAATAATCTTCCTTCCTTTTTCCCTGAAACAATCTGTTTATACCCTTGACTAGGGTCTTCCACATATACTCCATCATTAGTGAACCTTACTTCATATCCCTTTTCAACAATTTGTCCTACACTTATCAAATTCTTAGGGATTGTAGGAACATACAAAACCTTACTCAATAAGGTGCTTCCATCCTTGGCCTTCACTGATCCAATTGACTTCACATTGTGCTTTGTGTTGTCACCTGTTTGAACAACATGATTAAAAACTTTACTCTCCAAATCAGTCATCAAAGATATGTTACCACTCAGGTGATTGCTACATCCTGAGTCAATGTAGAAGACTCTTTGATCTTCATTCTGCCTTTCACAAGTTGCATTCATTATCAATGTTGAATCTTCCTTTTGATCTGAAGCATAATTGTAGTAGGTGTTGTTGTATTGTTGACTTTGGAATCCTCTACCTACATTTCTTCCAAAGTAATTCCTTCCACCTCTACCTCTGTAATTACCTCTTTGATTTCTGCCACCTCTTCCTCTTGAATTATAATTTTGATTGTATCCACCATTATTCTGATTATTATGCCAACAATCATTAGCTAAGTGATTTGTCTTACCACAAATCCAGCAAGCTTTGCCTCCATCTTTGTTGTTCCTGCCTCTTCCTCTACCTTTGCCACCTCCTCTTCCTCTTAGGAAGTTGGCTTGAGTAGTTGTTCCTTCATCTTCACCTGCTTGTTGTTTTCCTTTGCTATTCTTCTTCTTGTCCTTTGAGTACATTGCATGACCTGTACTCTTGTCACCATCTCCTTTAACATCCTGCTCAAATGTTAGCATATGACCTAACAATTGATTTAAATCAGGAGTGAAATGGTCAAGTGATAACTCTGTAGACAAAATAAATGGCTTCCATTTGTCATCACCTCTCAACCCTGTAAGGATTTGCCTTACCAATTTATCTTCCTCAATGTCTTCATCAACAGCTCCTAAAGCATCTGCAATATCTTTCATCCTTGTCACATAATCTGAAATGGACTGAGAAGCCTTCTTCTTGAAGGTTGTAAACTCTGCCCATAAGGATGCCTTCCTTGACTTAGTAGTATTCTGGAAATGCTCCTCCAAAGCATTCCATATGTCAGTTGCACTTTCAAGACCTCTAATATGAGGTAACAAGTAATCATTGACTCCCATATAGATAATGCTCCTAGCTTGAGCATCTTTCTTCATCCAATTTTTCAGATCTGCTAACTCTTCCCTAGTTGGAACACTAGGATCTCTGAACTCTGGCTTCTCTTCTTCTCCTGTGATGTAACCAATTAAATCTTTGCTCATAATATGAGCTTCCATCCTCATTGACCATGCAGGATAGTTTTCCCTATCCAATTTCTCTATCTGTAGAGCATCTCCCATCTTGTATCCACCTGTGTATTGAAATCTTCAAGCTTTACAAACAATGTATGTACCTTTACTTCGAATTAGACTCCTTTTGCTTTTCTTTATGTCGAGTAGTCTTGTCCTCAGGCTTTTGACTCCAAGCTTTCACTTCTTAGTTCTTCAAGTGTTGAATTTCTTGAATCTGCAGCAGTCGGGATCCTCCTTTCCTTGATTTAATGTCTCCTGCTCTGATACCACTGATGGAGAGTGTTAATCTCCAAAAGAACAACCTACTCTTGTGATTAGAGCACCTCTATACCAAGAGTAAGTCAAAACTTCCACTAATTTAGAGGATCAATCTCCAACTTATCAAAATTGAGAAAATCTGTGAAGAAGATAAAACACAGAAAAGTCTGCTGCACTATTTCTTCACATTGACCTATCAAACGTGTAAAGTTTTTGATGAAACTTTGTACGAATCATCTCCTAGAGATTGCGCATCTCCTCCAAGTTGAATTACTTCAAAAGCTTCAGTATAACTTGAGAAATCAACTTCACAAGTTACCTATGTCCAAATCTGTACTTCTGAGAAGTCGATTTGACACCCCTAACTTCTTAACTTTGGTTCTCACAATGTCGAACCCGTTTTACAAAATGCTTCTAGTCATAAGTAGCTTATCTTTCAACTTAAAGATTAAGCCCTCACTCATGCAAAACTTTAAACTGTGCTAGGAGAAATGATCAAAACATTAACTTCAAAATCTGCGCCTGTTTTAGGAACCTGTGAACACACTTCACATATGAATGTTCCTACACTTAATTCTCTAAGCCTGATTGCAATTAGAAGCTAAAACTTTGTACAGAGGTCAAGCACCTTCCAACTTAGACTTGTACAAAAGCATTTCATGATTGATCTACTGTAGAAGGAGAACACGCAGAAACATCGGGCGCAAGATTTTCAATTACTCAGAAAAGTTTACAACTGAGTGATGAGAGCTAACTCAACTAACTTTTTCTCTATCTCATGACTTCTAACTTCCTCAATCTTGGCTTCTAACTATTGTCACATATGCTCTCATACATGCCCCGACTTTTCTCAAAGTATTTATAGATAATTTGTACAAGATTCTTACTCAAGCAAAGATCTAAGTGAACTATGTACATATGTGTACATTTCTCATATACTCTGAATGTGTCTTTCTTCCAAGCTTCAATAGTTGATCCTTCCTTCATCCTTTAATCTTCCAAGCCTTCAATTGGTGATTGGTCTGCACCAACAACTACATTGCATAATTTTTTGAAGCATGCACTACAAAACAAAGGTACACTACAATGTATTTTTCCATGCCCTTAAAAGGTTCTCTAAAGAAGAAGATGACCAATGAGGATGTAGCCTATACTCTTGGCCATGACTTGCATATAGAACATGTTATGCATGCATCCATTTATCATTCTGCTACATCAAAGAAAGAGTTGAAAACTTCGTTTAGAAAGGGATTCATCTAGAAAGGGTACTATTTATCAATTGACCTAGCAAAAGGCCCCCTTGGACACTTACTTAGAAATGATGCACACTTAGAATAATGCACCTCTACATCTTCTTTACAATCCATGCTATGGACCAGTTCCAACGTGCAAGTCATGAAAAGCCTTTGCCATCAAAGTACAGAACAATGCACAGTGCAATGAGTGGCTCAATTATCCATACATCATGTCATCGCAAGGACCACCTTCCATACCTTATATGATGGCCACAATATGCCAATGTATCCCTTAGTTAAAACCAATGCCAGATGTCATGGCATAGATTATGCAGAAGATTTTGGATATGATGCGAATTGTCTTCAAACGTTTTGTAATACACAAGCACCACAAGCCACTCTCTGATGCGTTACCAATGGAAATTATTATCTGGTGTACGACATGAGCATGACCGCAAGTATTAGAGTGGTATATGCTTGGCACACCCACATTAAATACCTCCCAGCCTACTACAAACAAACATTCAAAGATATGTTCATGATTGAGATTTGGAAGTGTCACTCTAAGTTATTCATGCCTAAACCAACTCACGTGCTTCACTTATTTGTGTGTGAGCAGGCCATGTATGCAGAGTATTACATGAGGCCACAACCAAATATCCCTAGTGCCATCAATTGGGATGTATTGCAATTCAATTTGGCAAAAGGATTAAGGCTCTGTGAACATGAGTTGGTTATCGATGTCCTCCAATATTACATTGATCACCCTCCAGAACAGAGGTCTATTAGGGGTGATAGATGCTACAATGGGGGAGTGTTACAAGGGTCAACAGAAAAGAAAGCCAAAGAAAGCAGCTATAAGGAGCAAGGAGATGGAAACATTATGCAGATCTGGCAAACAATAGGCCTAATCATTTTTTCATAAATTATTTTCAACCAAAAGTGATTTTCATCACTACACCAACATTGTAAATACTGTTTCTGATAGTTCCACATCCATTTTGCACAAGACAAGGAGTCCTAGAGCTTGAGGACTATTAGAAGTACCTACATATCAGTTTTTATAATTTTTAGACTCCATTTGAGCCCTCAGATAAGCCCTAGAACCTAATTTTTAACTAGGTCAAACACTAGGTCTGGATAGGGCCAAAGCTAGTCAAAACTATAAAAAGAGCTAGATAGCTCATTTTTTAGGTTGGCTTGGTAGAGATTAAAGCTTTTTTATTAGAGGTCTTTTGTAATAAAAAGCACTCCATTGTTCATCTCTTTGTTCTTGCCTTGTGTGCACATGTGTGTGTGTATGTTTGTGCACACTAGTGTGCTTCTCACTCATGCACTTTTGTGTTCACTTGCTCATGGTCATCATACCAATTCTCCCATCTCCATGGATTGAAATTTATGAGGTGGATCTACTCATGTTGGTACTTGCCATTAGTGCTAGAATGACAGCATATGAACCTAGGTTTTTTTCTAAGCATGCCTACAAAGTATCATAGTAATTGGAGTTGTAGATCTTGAGTTGTGAATAGACAAGGTGACTATGTCTGTGTATCTTCATCTTCCTAAAAGTTTGGGATTACCCCTCGATGTCTTATGCACACTCCCCTTAGTATAGTCCTCCTAAATTTATGAAGTAACTTGGTATAGCTCACTCAACACTTTAGTTGAAAGTGTGCAAAAGATCTTGGGTCAATTTCTACCTGGTTATGAGCTTTGAGTGAAATATTGAGTGCCTTTTTACAAAGATAAAAGGTTTTCTTAAAGTGTTTTGTACACACAAGTTATATGTTTGACATAGAGTTTTGAGAATGATGTTTTGGAGTACTATGGTGATCTAAATGCATATATTGAAAGCTTGGGGAGTCTATTAGGGTTCACAAGAGTTACTCTCGTTGTTTTAGAGTAGTTTTTTGCCAAAACTTCCTGATCTTTGTGCTTTTTTCATCATTCCTCATAGTGGTATCACAGCAAAAGTCATAGCTTGGACATTATGGGTGATGGATTCCCCTCATCAATTCACAAATTGGATCGATGCAACTACTCATCATGGTCTCTAAGGGAGGAGGCTTATTTTCAAGGGAGAAACTTGTATGGACACATCTCAAAACATAAGACAATGCCTATACTTAGAAACAAAGGTCAACCAAGCTAAGAGGATTAGGAAAGGCTAAATACATGGTGTGCAAAGGATGTTTTGGCAAGGTCATACATTCTAAACCTTATCTTTGATTTCTTACTTCCTCATATTAGGAACTCTAAGAACTCTCAAGAGACATGGAATGCTTTGGAAACATTCTTCTCCTTGTTGGAACATCAAGATTGCATCATGATTGAGGTGGATATGCTCTTCATCAAATCCATGATTTTGATGGTATGGCACCATCTACCAATATATGTACCTTGAAGAATAGCACTTATGTGCATATTATTTCTTTGTATTAATTGGTTGATCACTTACGATCATTTCTTGTAAGGTTCAAGGTATTTAACTTTGTAAAAGGAAAGAGTAAAAGGCCTAAAATCCACAAGTTAGAAGTGTTTGAGAATCATTCTCAATCAATCAATCAAGAAGTAGATATGACTTCACCTTTCTCTTTTCCTATATTGTAGGAAAAGATTCCAATCAATCTAAACTACCAAACTTGCCTAACTTTGAATTCAAATTCATGATGAAAAAACATGGTAATATCCTCAAGAGTCTATATAAAGACTCAATATCATTTGTACATTAAGTAGAGTATTGATTGGAAGCAATACATATACTCTTCGATCATTGCTTCGTGCCATTTCTATTCTCTGCAACTTCTTTCTTAGACTCATTCAGCTTGGAGAGCTTTTTGCTCTCTCTAAAAAGCTAGAAAGCATGTGTTTAAACATTCATTGGAAAGATATAATTGTCTTTATGTGCGCAAAGTTTCAAGTCATTTTTTTCATTATTTCGCAGAGAAATTGGAATTTTATAGTCTTAGGGTCATTCTACATGTCCCTGAAAAATTGGGATGACATCCAATCAGTGTTAAGTTGATTGATCCTTCATTGATTCATAAAAATTAGTGCTTTTATGCATTTTAGCAAGCCAACCTTATGTATGATGCTTCCTAAAGAGGAACGTTTCAAATTGTAACTATGTTGGTTGCGCCTAGTGTTTGAAGTCATAACTTCCATCCATTTTTAGAAGGTCTTTGTGAGCTAGTCAAGTGCAAGTTATCTGTTTTGCATCAACTTGTTCTTGTTCATGTTACGAAGTACCTATTGGGTTTTATTACACTAACCATAAGCCTACAAGATCTATGTTACATATCCAGAGAGGTAGGGTTGGTCCTATGTTGGTTCGCTAGACTAACTTCACCACTTGGCAACTCAACTTTCCAAGCCTCTCCAAGCTTCTCCAACTTCTTTAAGTGGTATCAGAGAAACTTGAAGATGGGAGACGGCTTTCCATCAATGATTAAGAAGCTTGATAGACACAATTATGCTACTTGGAAAATCATAATGGAGGCTTATTTCTAAGGAAGAAATCTATATGGGATTGGAATACGTGATGAAGCAATGCCTATTCCAAGATCCAAAGCGGACCTACTCAAGAGGAAACACATAAGCTCACACTTTGGTGTGCAAGGGATGCTCAAGCAAGATCATACATACTCAACTCTATCTCTGATTTTCTATTACCACATATTAGAGGATGCAAGACATCTCAAAAGACTTTGGATGCCCTAGAGACTTTCTTTTTTGCTAGTACAAAAGCAAGGAAGAACCTTCTTTCGAATGAGTTCAATCAGATAAAGAAGCCTCGAAAACAAACCATCACTGAGTTTGTTACAAAGGTCAAGAAGGTTGCTGATCAATTGGCATCCATTGGAGAGCTGTTTGAAGAAGAGGCCATCATGAGGTGAATTTTCAATGGGATTAGAAGTGACAAGCAATGGAAATCTTTCACCATAGCTTATGATCTCATCATGGATGTGCAAACTCTAGACTTCAACATCTTTCTTGAAAAATGCTTCAATCAAGAGGTCAACAATAGCATAAAGGAAGATAACTCCTATCACGGTAATTCAACTAGCGCTAAATATGCAAATGAGAAGGATAAGAAGTTGAAAGGCAAGAAGAAGGAAGAAGATGAAGAGGGCACTTCCCAAGCCAACATTGGAGGCAAGATCAAGTGGAAAGGGAGGAAGCAAGGATCAAATCATGAAAAGACCAAAGTCCACAATGTTCATGCTTGTGACATTTGTGATAAGGCCAATGTTGCAGAGGAAAGAAGCAAAGAAAAGCACGTCCCAAAAACTTTCAAATTATAGGCATAATTTTCTTCCTCAAGTCTCTATGAAAGACATCATGAGCCATGTAAATGCACTAGAGGAGCCCTCTAGATGCATAAATCCCAAATGTTATAACATAATCCTTATAAGATAGTAAGAATTTAGTATTTTCCAATAAAAGTGCTAGTCTCTTGTGTGAAAGCACCATTTTTAGGGTACATGTATATAAGTCACGTGATGACTGTTTGTAAGGACTTTTTGCCATTGTGATTAATCGAGCTAAATTTTTGAATTTGCCTCTTCCTTGCTGAGTATCTTCTCCAAGAGCTCGTATGTGTGCGTGATGCTTGAAATGTGTGTTTAGGACTATTGTCTACCCCTTCAGATCATGTTTGAGTTGTTGTAGTGCGTGTGTGAAGCTTGGACAGTTGTTGAGTGGGTGTTGGTGTTTTCTACCATTCACTATTTGGCTCATAACTAGAAACACATTTGTCAGATTAGGCTAAAAGTATATAGCATTAGATGAGTCTCATTGAGAGCTTCAAAATGAATCTACTATTCACTATATTGAGAGTTTAGAGTTGAGAGAAAAATCCTAATTTATGCTTATTGTTGTTACAAGTATCATGGCATGCATTTCCATTAGGTTAAGTGACTTGAAAGGTAGATTCACATAATACTCTTGCATTGGTAGCATTATCACTCATATACCATCATGTGTGCACATGTCCTCATACACGACATGTCCTCATACACTCATATACCATCATGTGTGCACATGTCCTCACGGATTGATAATTAAACGTGTATTAATCCACCACTATATGCATTAGTGGAACGATTGAGGTATAGTCACAATTGACACAAGTCCCTAAGGCTCTATGACTTAGGTACACACATTTTTGGTGTCGTTGCTGGGAACTAGTCCAATTAAGGTGCCTACATGATGGTGATAGCTACGTAGTGGACAACTCTTGTGAGTAGAGGTAATTTTAGCTAGTGGCAAGTCACAAAACACTTTTGCACTTGTTACTTCACGCTCTTTTGGTGTGTGTAATGAGTTGGTAGAGTTAGGAGTGAGGGAGTGAGAAAGAGTTAGGGTCTAAGGAAGAGAGAGAGGTAGGATTAGGATAGGTAGGTTACCACCAAAATTTTAAAAAATTAAGAAAAAAGTAGAAAAAATTGGTTTTCTTTTTAGTTCAAGCCCTTGGTCACCCAAGGCCCTGAAATACCAAATCATTTTAGTCTCCTGTCACTTGTTCTGAAGCAAGTATCATGGATGAGTAGCAAGTGGTATCGTGGGCATGGTATTCCAGAAAACACAGAGATTAGCAATCATTTGAGATCAAGAACTAGAAGATCTAATTCCAAAGGTGAATATTTTCATGGTTCAACCCTTTGAAAATCAGTAGAGCACTCACAAATGTGACATGACACACCAATGGTATCATGGGGTAGCATGAAGGGGTTGGAGTGAGAGTGGTCACCCATAGTGGGTTGATGGAGAAGAGGAGAGTGTGAGGCACATTCCACTAAAACCATCATCACCACTCAAACACCTAAACCCATCTTTCATACACCTCCCAATTCCCCACCCCATACCAAACCCATCGCTTCCACAACATCCTTCAACTTCTGTGTGTGATGAGATGATGAAAATATGTTCCAAAGATGAGTTGGTGTTGTAGAAAACATGCACCACACCTGCCAATCTTACTCCAGGAATGCTTATTATACATCTTTAGCTTCAAAATGATGCATTTAAAACCACCAAGTCCTTTGGAGCATCAATTTCAATTGTTTGCATCGAGACATATAACTAGAATATGTATGAAATGTGAAGAATCTTTTATTTTGGGAATAGAAGGTCTCTGTCTTATGCTCAGAGCTCACAATTTGATATGAATTGACCATAGAAATTTTACACACATCTATTTTAGGTGCATAGCTAACTCAAGCAAGTTATTTCATCAATTTGGCTATACCATGCACTGAGAAATGTATCTAACAAGTCAAAAGTAAAAGTAAGAGGTAAAAAAAATCTAATGACCATAGCTCACAATATGATATGAATTGACCATAGCTAACAAGCCAAGGGGATTATCCTAACTTTTCAAGATCTAGAAGGTGCATAAACACAATCAACTTCCTTACTTCATATCTCAAGATCTACTAAACCAAACTTGTTGCAATTTTATATGTAGGTACTAGGCACTCCAATCTAACTATCCCAAGTTAAAATATAGAAAAAAATGAGTATACATAGATAAATTGATTCCACAAGATCACTATAATGATGAAGATGCAGTAGTGAAGAGTAGACAGAAATGTATTAAAGAAATGTGTCAAAATGTAAATCCTAATGAACATATGGTACAAGGTAAGTGTAATGGAGTACACATAAAAGGTGTAAGCGCAATGTATGCTCAAGTTTCTAGCTCAATGCCTCTCAGAATGGCACTATCTACCCGCGATTTAAAAACATGTCTATTTATACTCATAGTTTGAGTTTGAACTTGAATTTTTCCCTCACCTAAAAGTGATCCTACACTTTACGGATGATTTGAATTGATCATTCATGTCACATGAGTCATGGGTTTAGCTCGTAAAATTCATGAGATTTCTTATCTTGTCTTTTATAATTATCCAAAGTAAAGACCATAAGATTGACAAACATGAGTTCACATGTGATTTTTCCATTTGAGATGATAAATAGTTGTGTAGTCCTGACTAATTAGCATAGCACTTAGGCTTGCTAATTGCACCAACAGCTCCCCCTCAAGCCTGAGATGCTTGAGTCTTCAATCCTTCATCATCTCATGGAATCCAATCATTGATTTGAACTGGTTCAATTTGCTTCCAATCCATCCAAAAATCTTGCAATGATTAAGGCCAAGTCATCTTCCATTCCATGCTTCATATACTATCATCCCATCCAATGCGTTTGATAGGAATCTATTGATCAAATATGTGGTTGTAGATACAGCTTCTGCCCATAGGTAATTTGGTAACTTCTTTTCATTTAGCATTGACCTTGCAGCCTCCACAACTGTCCTATTTCTTCTCTCTACCACTCCATTTTGCTCTGGAGTATACGTGGTAGTAATCTCTCTTTTGATTCCTCTCTCTTGAAGATAAGAATCAAAGTCATGGGAGAAATATTCTCCCCCTCCATTTGACCTTAGTCTCTTCAAGGTTTTACCTGTTTGATTCTCAACAAGCGCTAGGTATTTCTTGAAACATGAAAACACTTCATCTTTATGCTTCATAATGTATAATATTGTCCATCTGCTACAATCATCAATGAATCACACATAATACCTGGATCCACATATTGAAGGCTCCTTGCTTGGTCCCCATACATCTATGTTGACTAGCTCCAATAGGTTTCTATGAATGTATCCCTCCTTTGTGAATGGTTGTCTATGACACTTGCCAAATTGACGATAGATCATGTGTTATTTGGAGATATTTGGTAGACCAAGTGCACGCTGATCCCTATTGATTTTCTTCATAGCTCTTTCACCTATGTGAGTTAACCTCTTGTGTCAAATTTCCAACTCTAATAGAGATTGGCTACCAAATTGAACAATGTAATGTTTCTAGTATTTTGGAGTTCATATGTAAAAAATCTACCTAAATTTTCTCCTCTTGCTATTCTCTTGAATCCCTAATGTGGATCCTCAACAAATGCTCCATTCTTTGTGAATCTCACATGCAATCCTTTTTCATCAGTATGAGCTAGACTTATGAGGTTTTTTGTGATAGTTGGCACATACAATACCTTGCTCAATAGCTCATATTACCAAGTCTTCATATTGCCTATCTTCTCCATTGGATGCCTTGTGTCATATCCTATTTTGACTTCATGTCTACTATTTGGATCCTCCAATTCTGAGAGTAGAGCTACATTTCCTACTACATGATGTGAGCACCTTGAGTCTATATAGAATGCGTGTTCAACTGATTTACCTTGCTTCATGGTCATGTTCATCAGAGCAAGTGAATCTTCTTGTGCTTGATCATCTACATAATTGTTGTAGTCTCTCCTTCCTATGTATCCTCCTTGATAGTTGTTGTTATTGTATGAGTTTTTATTGTAACCATTGTTGTTGTTGTTGAATCTACCTCTTTAACTTCCACAGCCTCCTTTGTTGTAACCTCTTCCTCTTTGATTTCTAGGATTCTTGAAACAATTCTCAGTAATGTGATTATTTAGGCCATATATGGAAAATGGAGAGGAGATTTGAGTTCTCCCCCTACCTTGTCTTCCTCCTCTACCTCTTCCTCTTGAGCCTCTACCTCTACCTGCAAAGTTTGCTTGAGAGGTGCAGCCCTCATCATTAGACTTTTTGCCTTTGCCTTTGCTATCTTTCTTCTTGTTCTTATCTGTATAGAGAGTAGAGGATTGATTACCTTTTGATTTGTCCCCATTCTTTATAAGCTTTGCCTCATGTGTGAACAATTTTCCCATGAGGGTGTTGAATTCAAGAAAATGCATGTCCATGTAGAGGTCCATGGTTGTCGTAAAATCTTCTGATTTATCATCTACCTTTATTCCATTGATCATGTACCTTACTATCTGCTCTTCATCAATGATTTCTCCAATGCTTCCAAGTTTATCTGCTATTTCCATTTTGGTGACAAAGTCAGTCATACTTTGCTTGGGCATCTTCTTGAGGGTGGTGAATTCCATCCATAGTCGATTCTTTCTTGCCTTGGCACTTGATGAGAAGAATGCTTCAAGAACATTCTAAGTCTCTTGTGAAGTCTTGCAACTCCATATGTGTGGAAGCAAAAAATCAGAGCTTGAAGTAAGAATGTATGTCCTTGCCAAAGCATCCTTTGAACACCATGTGTTTAATCTCTCTTGTTCTTCTTGAGTTGGTTGGCCTTTGCTTCTGAGGATTGGCATCATCTCATCTCTAGATATGTAACCATAGTAGAGCTTTTACACACATCTAGTTGAGGTGCATAGAAAACTCAAGCGTCATATATGTCCACACATTTGGTCATGTTCTACATCACGACAAGCATGGGACACTCTTGCTTCTTTGTATGCCGTGCGTAATGAAGCACGTGTTGCATACTTGAGGAAGCAACTTGAGGATGTATGTATGGCTGAAAATGAGTCGATGGATGTGTATGTGACATGCATCAAGGACTTGAAAGAGTTGTTGGCAAACATTGATGAGATCATTCCGGATGCATCACTCATTTCTACATTGTTGAAAGGATTATCCAACTCTTTTCAAAGCTTTGCTACTACACTCCATTTGGTTGCAAAAGGAAATCCTAATATGTATGCATTTGATGAGGTTGTGTCTATTCTTTTGCAAGAAGAGCAATCTAGAGTGAATAGGAGTGTTTGATTGAGGGAACGCAAGCACTTGCTATCTCACAAAAGGGGAAAACCAAGTATGGTTCAGATTTGGGTTCATCAAAACCAAAGCCTCAATCTTCCTCTTCCACTCATTCCTCTAATGATGGAGATTTGCAAAAGAAGAAGATATGCAAATATTGCCAGAAGGCTTGTCATACTATTAATGAGTGTAGAAATCTTGATAAATGCAATGAAAAGAAGGAGGAATCTGGCATGTTTATTGCTAAAAATTCAGCAAATCTAAAGAATGATGAAGCTAACATGGCTCAAGATTTTTGGGCATGTGTTGCTACATGTGATTATGATACTTCTTTGCATTCTAAATGTATGGTTGTGAGTGAGGCTGATTCGGATTGGTTCTTTGATAGTGGTGCTTCAAAGCACATAACATCATGCAAAAGATTTTTTGCCTCTTTGAAAGATGCACCCAAAGGAGGACATGTGGTGTGTGCAAACAATGCCTCTTATCCTATCATTGGAGTAGGAGAAATTGAGATTATGAGTGCAAATGGAGGTGTGATTCTCTTGAAAAATGCATTATATGTGCCAGGTATCAAGAAGAACTTAATTTCAGTTTTGTTGATTGCCAAAGCTAGACTTCATGTACACTTTGTTGATGATAAGTGTATGGTTCCTGATTTCAGCAATGGCGATATTATCATGATGTCCGGTACATTATGTAATGGTTTGTATTGCATGGATACATATAAGAGGGATGCCTCGAATGCCTTGGTTCCTCGTACTTCTTCCATGGCTGAAATGGAGCTTTGGCATGCTCATTTTGGTCACTTGAACTTCAATAGTTTGCTTTACTTGCAAAAGAAGGACATGGTTATTGGTTTGCCTACACTTGAGTCCATTGAAAAGCATGCATGTGAAGGTTGCATTCTTGGAAAAATGCATCGTGCTTCTTTTCCAAAAGATATTCATACACACACTACAAGAAAATTGCAGCTTGTTCATAGTGATATATGTCGTCCCATCAAGACTCCATCTTTTGGGAAGCATGTATATTTTGTTACCTTCATTGATGATGCTACTCGCCATACATGGGTGTATCCTATGAAAGCAAAGAATGAGGTATTTTCTTGCTTCAAAGCATTTTTAGCTATGGCTGAAAATTTTTCTTCACAAAAGCTTTTGACTCTATGCACGAATCGTGGTGGTGAATACATGTCACATGAGTTTAATGCTTTTCTTCATGAAAGAGGTCTATGTGAAGCAACCTCCTGGATTTGCTATGAAAGGGAACGAGCATATGGTTTATTGCTTGCATAAAGCCTTGTATGGTCTCAAGCAAGCTCCACGTGCATGGTATGACAAAATAAATAAGCACTTGGTTGCTCTTAGCTTCACATGTAGTTCAATTGAAAGCACACTCTATGTACGCAAAGATGGGGCTGATCTTACAGTGCTTGTTCTTTATGTCAATGACATACTCTTGACTAGGTCATGTGATGCAAAACTTGACATTATTATGGCTGATTTGCAGCATACTTTTGATGTCACTTATCTTGGTCTTTTGAGCTACTATCTTGGCATCCAGTTTGTATCCGTTGAGAGGAGAATTGTTATGCATCAAGCAAAGTATGTTGAAAAACTACTTCAGCGTTTTGACTTTGAGGATTGCAAGCCATTTTCCACACCAGTTGAGACAGGATTCAGGTTCTCCGTTGAGGATTCCAGTGATGCATTTGACACTTCTCTTTATCAGCAAGATGTGGATGTCTTATATATGCATGCAACACAAGACCGGATATACAGTATGCAGTTTCCCAGTTGAGTTGATTCATGCATAGCCCTGGCACTAAGCATTAGCAAGCGGTGGAACGTGTGTTTAGATATCTCAGAGGCACTTTGAGCTTAGGTCTCTTTTATGGCAGAGATGTTCAGCCATGCTTGCATGCTTTTACAGATAGTGATTGGGCTCGTTGTTATGATACTCGCGTGTCCACTAGTGGTAATTGCTTTTTCCTTGGAGACTCATGCATATCTTGGTTTAGTAAGAAGCAACCTACAGTGGCAACATCGAGTTGTGAAGCTGAGTAGAGGGAAGTTTTCACAGCTATAGTGGAGTGTATATGGTTGACATGCCTATTGATGGATCTTTGCATGGAGATTGATGTTTGTGGCTCAAGCATAAGCACCACCTCCTTTACTTGTCAATCCGTAGAGATGTGAGGACCGGTATGAAGACCATGAGCGAGTGAAGGCAGAAGTGTATGAGTGAAAGCACACAAGCATGCACACACATACACACACACGGTAAGAGCAAAGAGAGGAACAATGGAAAGCTTCTATTACAAAGATTTCTTGTAGAAAAGCTCAAATCTACAACAAGCTAACCTCAAAAATGATCTCTTTAGCTCTTTTTATAGTTTTTTTTACTAGTTTTGGCCCTGTCCAAACCTAGTGTCTGGCCTAGTTAAAAATTAGGTTCTAGGGCTTATTTGAGGGCTCAAACGGAGTCTAAAAATTATGAAAATTTGTAGGATGATACTTCTAATACTCCTCAAGCTCAAGGACTCCTCAGCTTGAACAAAATGGAGTTACAAAAAGGTGAAATGATATTTACAATGGTTTGAGTGATCAACATCACTATCACTATTTTTGTAGGGGATTTTTCTGAACATTTGGCATACACTTTTTGGAGCTCCCTACTTGCTCCTCTTCTTGTGTGTCCACTTCTTTGTTGCATTCCTTTGCCTTGTGCTTGACCTTGAGTTCCCACACTCCGCCCCCCCTCTCGAGTCTATCGTCCCTAAGAGACCCTTGTTGTAATGGTTGTTCTAGGTAGTGCTTTGAGATGTAGTGTCCATTCTGTATGAACAAGAGTCGTCTATCTTCCAAATGTGGCAGGGTTGGTTGTCCTATTCTTCATTTGTCATTGCGAGCCTTGCAAGTCGTAGTCCCTTGGTATGTGCTTCTTCCTTGGATTCCAACATGATTGTGTCATTGTTAGTCTCCATTGATGTCCTCTAGATCTTCCAAAGATGATGTTCATAGTAGTCATGCTAAGAACTCGTTACGTATAGTGAAGGATGGGTAAGTGTGTTCGTGCATGGGTTGAGGAAAATATGTGCCTTGTGCACAGCCTTGTAATGTAGCCCTATGCATTCTTACTTGGGGAATGCATTAAAAAAACATGGTGCAAAAAATTAGGTCTTGAGCGACAAGAGGTTTCCTAATCTATCAGCGTTGTTGGGACACCCATGTAGAGGATTCTTACCATGAAAGGTCGATCGATATTCCGCTCATCGTGTTGTACTCCCATCATAGTGATTGACCAATAGTACATCTTTCGTGGTTGATGAATGTCCCTATTGATGATTCACAGATGAGATTCTTCGAGCACCTGGTCCTGTCCCCTCTCGTCAAAGCAACATTTGCCAAATACTAAGGATTGAATTTCTTTATATTCCTTGACAAATAGCATTGGGTAACTACACTGAGCTTAGTTTCACATATTCTCATTAGCTCACCATAAGCAAGTCTCTTCTCACCCAGTATACATACAAGGATTTGCAGGGTACCAAAACTACCCCTTGCAGATATCCCCTTGGATGCTCTCGTACATACAATAGTTAAGCATTGCTCAAGTTGCGGACCTTCAAGCTCTTCCCTCCGACCATGGAAAGGGGGAACAATAGTTGTGGATACCATGTTCATGCCAAGTTATGGACATCTACTAGATAAGGCAGCAATAATATCATCTGCTAGCCGAGACACTTCTATCAAAACTGATAAATGCCCACTTATCAATGGTTCCATTTTCAACTAAGCATGACTCATTCATGGTCCATGAGCCAAACCTGGGAACAAGCTCTCTCTCTTTTTTTTTTGGAGGAACAATGTCACAAAACAAGAAGACAGATGTTAGTATCAAAAAAATAGTTAATATATGTCAATGTGCTCTTGTGCATGGGACACTCAAACGTATCTATGCACGGCCATGTAATGTAGCCCTATATTAATGCATACTTTGGAAATGCATGACCTGAGTGGTGCAAAAGACAGGGTTGTGTAAGGAGCACATGGTTCTCGCTCATCGAGTCTTTCGATGTTACTTGCAGATGTTGATGCCATCTTTCTTGGAGGTATCCATTGGATCTCGAGATGACAACTGATCATTCCTCCTTATAGGGATCCATTTGAGAAGCATGTTTGGTTGCGTCGAGATCACCTTGGGCTTCTTCATCTCTGTATGGTTTCTTAAATTTTGTATCCCACATGGTTGGTTCTTTGGTTCTACAGGGGCTACTAGTGCTTTTGGCTTCCATACCCATACCATTGTTGCTGGTCTCCTGAGTCTTGTTGAAAAGGTGAGGTGGTCTGCTTTTGGTCTTGGTGTTTGGTTCCGATCCTTACCTCGCCTTGGCTTCATTGTTGTGAGTTTTCTCATGTGGGAGAGCATAGGGTGTTGTGTATGTAAGAGCTTCTTGGGTAACCATATTTGTACTTGTCCTTGTTGAGCTGCAGCTAATTTTTGAGGCACCCAAACTTTTAGGATACCTTGTGGTTGAGCTTGGCCTAGTTTCTTCGTTCATCTTCTGGCCTTGTTGGCTTTCCTGGATGGGAACTGTGGGGGCAAGGTTGGTGGTTGTCCTCCTTTTTGGACCCAGATCTTCTTGATGCCCGGAAGTGCTTCCTTGTTGAATGGTGTCTTTCTATTTGATATAGCAGTTGTCTTGAACTGTTGTGCTTGCCTTTGTGGTGGAACTACTGTGGCTGCATTATTCTTTGAAGAAGAGAGATCCACTTGCCTTCGAGCCTATCCTTCCATGATTGACTCTGTCTGCATCATAGAGCTTTGGACACATACAACAACTTCTTCACTAAGATTAGTCTTAGAAGAACTAGGAGAATGTGTGATTCCTGGATTTGTGACCATGCACTCCTCTAATTCTATTGTAATGAATTGGTCATGTACCCAAACTTGAATAAGTTGATTTCTTAGGTTTAAGCCATGGTCATAGATCCAATCTTGACCCAAGGCAAGTGGTTTTGTAAGATCCTCATCTTGACACACTAGCATTTTGACTCTCATTGGGACATCTTGAAGGTACATGGGAAGCTCCACCTCACCCAAAAAAGGGGTTTCCACACCCCCCAATCCTATAAGATAGGCTTATATGGGATTGATGTTCAAGTGAAGATCTTGGCAGTATGAGAGTCTGACTCCGCTATTTGCTGAACCTGAGTCAATCAATGCTCTCACAGTCCTGGCACATGGCCATGTGATATTTTAGGGCTTCTAACATCCTTCGTCTTGGCAACTCTGCTATGGCTCGTACTTTGTCTTCATCTGTTGAGATTCTATTCTTAGAAACAATATGACTTAAGATCTTACCTTGTCATACCATGAACACACATTTCTCTGGGTTTAGACACACTTGATATTCTCTACACTTGTTGAAGATCTGTCTGAGCTTAGGGATGTGGTATCTTTGTTCTTGGGAATGATCTTATAAATCATCCACATTAATGGGTGTAACCTTGGGCACACTAGAGGGGTTTCTTGGACAATGTCTGGGGAGATGGTCTTTGCCACACTCAGGACGAAAGGCTTGTATTTTGATGGCCTACCACATTAATGGGTGTAACCTTGGGTGCACTAGAGGGGTTTCTTGGACAATCTCTGGGGAGATGGTCTTTGCCACACTCAGGGCAAAAGGCTTGTATTGTGATGGCCTATCCTTGACCCTGAGACGGTGGGTGGGGACATTCACAAATGAAATGGCCGCCCTGATATCTAAAACATGGTCCTCTAGGGGCTTGTGGTCTCATTTGTCTCAATTGGGGCCTAGGGTTAGGATTCGTATACATGACATCAGAGTATTCAGGCTCCCAGTTTTGTTCCAAAGGCGGTGCCTCGTAGTGACAAGGATAAGTCTCACTATGCTCAAGTGACTCTGTGTAATAAGCTTGTGGACCATCTTCATAGGAGTAGTCATAACTTTGAGCATGATGGTCATTCTCTAAGACCAGTGGGGTTACGTGCACCAATGTTCTATTAAGGTTCTCTTTTGCCACTGCATACTTAACTGGAATTACATTGGAAGGAGCTTGTGGTTGGTTTCCTAGGACTGGTTGTGGCCTATATGGTGCCTGATATTGTTGTTGTGGTCTATAATATGGTTGTTGGTATTGGTTTTGGTACCTACCCTGATGATAAGGTTGCTGATAAGTTTGCCTAGCAGCCTACCTATTGTAGGGACAATCTTGAGCTATGTGGTTTGTGTATTTCCTCTCAATTGTGCAATATGGGGCATTCCTTTCTCTCATGTTCTCGTTTTGCATTGGGCAAACATTAGCCATGTGGTCCCCTCCGCAAGTATAGCATCAATTCAATGAGGTCACTCTTGGTGTTTGTCTATTTTGGACTTCTAGCTTCTTGGCAACTTGCTCAAGTATCTCATCTATTTTCGTGGAGATTCTCAAAGTATGACTAGTAGAACTATCAGAATCCTTATAGAGTTTGTACAGTCCTAACTCCTCACCCAAATTGTCTTCCATATCTATGCACATTCGCACACACTCTTCTATGGATATTGGCTCTTTCAAGTACATGTAGGATCTTAATTTGGTGCTTAGTAAGCCATCTAAAAACAAGTCCACTTGTTTGGCCAGTGTGGGTAATTCAGGAATAGGGCATCTTTCTAAGTACTGGCTGAACCATCTTCCTTCAAGTTGCACTGTTGCTTGGGGTGTCTGCTTGAAGCTGTGGATCAAGGATGATGTATTATGCCTGATGCCACTCTTGGAAAACTCTACAATGAATGCTTCTAGTAGTTGTCCTACAAATAGGTGGCAGGCCTATGGTTCAAAGCCCTTGGGGCTTGCTTTAGACCATATAAGACCTTTCTTAACCTACATACATGATCTCAGAATGATGAACCTTCAAACCCAAGAAGTTGAGTCATATATACATCTTCCAATATCCAACCATTTAGAAATGCATTCTTTACATCCATTTGTGTAAATATTCCAATCCTTCGGAGTTGTAATGCTCGAGATGTAATGCTCATAAGCATGTTGATAGCTAGCACCTTTGCCACAAATTAAAACTTCTCTTTATATCAATCCCTAGTGTTTGTGCATACCCTTTGGCCACAAGTCTTGCTTTATACCTCTTGATGGTTCCATGAGATTTCTTCTTCACTTTGTATATC
Organism: Ceratopteris richardii; assembly: GCA_020310875.1. Lineage (NCBI taxonomy): Eukaryota > Viridiplantae > Streptophyta > Polypodiopsida > Polypodiales > Pteridaceae > Ceratopteris > Ceratopteris richardii. The sequence goes on from CM035444.1 coordinate 79,353,405, forward strand.
CACCTAGATCCAATGATCTTCATAGATGAGATCTTAGGTACTAGCTCCCAAGTATGGTTTTCCTTCAATGGTTCAATCTCTTCCTCCATGGCATTCCTCCATTTTGGTTTCTTCTTTGCCTCCTCATAAGATGAGGGCTCCTCATATTTCATGTCCTATGCTAAATAGATAGAGTTTTTAGTGACCAATGATGTATCATAGCCATACCTTTCTGGCTTCTTCTTCTCTCTAGTTGACCTTCTGATGGTTTGTTGAGAGGATTCTGCTACGTCCCTCAACTCTTGCACTTTTTTGTTGCATTTGGAGTTCCATGAGTTAACTTCTCTCATTGGAGTCTTCTGATCATCTCTAGAGTCACTTGATGCATCAAATGTGTGTGCATTCTTGCTTGATAGAGTTGGAAAGTATTATAAATTATGGAATATAATGCATTTTTGGAGTGTTAATTTATTAATGTATTAATGTGTTTTGGTGTTTTTGATATAGAAGCTGAAGGTTCGTGAGGGCGTGAAAGCGTGAAAGAGTGTACATCAATAATCCGACTTTAGGGTGGACATCAATAAATCTGATTTATAATTTAGTTTGTAAATAAACCCGTGTAGAAGGTTCTATTGTTAGAAATAGTTATAAAAGTAGTGGTTAGAATAAGGGTCATTGTAGACCGCAATTTCTGATATTAAAAGCAGAGGCTTTCTACAAAAGTCACCAACCTTTACTTTCACGCATGCTTTTCAAAGTCGCTCTCATGTAACCACTCTTTTTTATGTAATCAAAAATTCCTATAAATGCATGCACTCTGTGGACTATCGAAACAGAGTGCATGGGGGGAGATTGCACCCAATATTGCGTTCGGTCTCGTCTCTTGACGTCTCTATTTTTTTGTGTGTTTTCTGTGTTTGCAACCTCTGTGTGTGTGTTGGCAAGATCCTGATAATAGTGGTATCAGAGTCTTGCACCCATCACTACAGAGCGATCTGTTTCTGTTCATTTTGGCGAATTGATCTCTGTTTTGCAATTCTCTGTTCACGATCTGATTTCGATTCCGATTTCGATTTCGGTTTTGGTTTCTGTTTCCGTTTCTGTTTCCGTATTCCGATTTCGATTCAATTCTAGTTCCAATTCCTATTTCCATTTCCGTTTCTGTTTTTGTTTCCATTTTTGTTATCGTTATCGATTTTGTTTTCAGTTTCAATTTTTTGCTTTTGTTCCAGTTCTAGAACCAAAACCTACATTTACACCTACGTTTACTCTAAGGCATCAACTAAGGCATAAAACTTAGGCATAACTTAAGGCATAACTAAGGCACTACTTTGGCATCTTTGGCACCCAAGGCTCCCTTGGCGATCATTGGCTACACGCGAACCATTGCCAGAACCGCTCCGTGTAGGTAGTAACCGTATCACCCTCCTTCCATGTAAGGGTCATCCATGCACGTCGAACATGTAGATGGTATTGAGGAGGAAGAAAAGAATCCTTCACTTTATCTTGGAAAGCCTTCCATATTGTTGGACGCTCGGTACTGTGCCGTATGACATTCCACCAGAGTTGAGCTTTTCCTACTAAATAGTTAGTGGCAAATTTGACTTTTTCACTTTCAGCATATGTTTCATCAGTATAAAAATCATCAAACTGTGACAGCTGCCATCCTTACGACCATCAAACCGTAAAAATTGGTAATTCTTAAGGGCAATCTTGGAATGCGTGCCATCCGATTGGGCAGAAACAATAGCTTTGACCACCCTTATAAGGTTGTCTTCATCAATTTGCATCTTTTCGAGTATTTTGTCGCATTGTCGGATCTCGTTCTGAGTGCCTCGTAGTTCGTGCCACAAGAGCTCAAGTTGTTGCTAGAGTGTTACCTCCGGTAGAGGTGACTCACCGAAATCTTCCATGTTTTTCATAGGGTCCATGAGGATGTAGAGAACAAAACCCTCTTGCTAGATATGTAAAACAATTTTTGAGATTGTTTGAGTTAAAATGTAAAAGGAAGGGTTGTTCTTGGGAATTGAAAACGTAAGAAAGAGATGAAAGTTGTGTTAAATATAAGAAAAGAGAAGTAGAGTGACAACACAAAGAGATAGTATAGTGGTAAAACACTTCCCTTGTGTGGGTGAGGTTGTGGGTTCAAATCCTCCCACCTTGGTGATTATAAAACTCCTTATTGCCACTCATAAACTTCATTTCACATTTATTAGTACAAGAACTCAAATAATAAATGATTCCTTCATTGTATAAAGTAAAAGCTGCATTTCAAGGTAACCGTTATAATGTAACACGAGAAGTGCAAGATGTTACGATTAGCATAGGTCCATATGTTGATTCACAAACATTTTTAATTGCACCTTTGCAATCTTACGATGTTATACTAGGTATGCCTTTTTTTCATCACTATAACCCACACATTGACTACTATACACATACCTTTAACTTTGAATTTAAAGGTCAAACCATTACTTTGTCTGCATGACATGATTTTTAGCCATTTCCATTGATTAGTCATACTCAAGTAAAATATGCATTTAGGAAAGGATTCAATTCATGGATTGTTTTTGTCAATGTCATCAATGATTATACTCATACACTCCCTGATGCACATAAACCTTTTATGACTACTTATAAGGATTGTTTTATGTCTGAGTATCCCTCTGAACTACCACCATCTCGAGGATCCTTTGACCATAGCATAGACTTATTCCTTGGTAGTTATCCTCCTCATAAAGCACCTTATAGACATGGCCCACTACACCAAAAGAAAATAGAAAACCAAGTAAAAGACCTACTACAGAAAGGATTTATAAGGCCTAGTTCTTCCCCATTTGGAGCCCCAGTTCTCTTAGTAGAGAAGAAGAATAAAAGTTATTGAATGTGCATTGATTATAGAGCCCTTAACAAGATCACAATAAAGAATAGATACCCTACTCCTCAAATAGATAACCTTTTAGATAAATTACGAGGAGCTCGTGTCTTTAGTAAAATTGATCTAAAATCGGGATACCATCAGATTCATATGATGCAAAGTGATATTTTTAAGACTGTGTTTAGAACTCAAACAGGCCATTATGAATTTATGGTAATGCCCTTTGGACTTACTAATTCCCCTGCTACATTTGCACAGATGATGAACAACATTTTTCTTGATTACCAAGCTTTTGTTCTTGTATTTTTTTATGATATACTTGTTTACAATAAGAATGATAGTGAGCATGAGATGCATCTTAAAACAGTTTTTCATTTACTATGAGAGAACACACTTTATGCTAATCCTGAAAAGAGTTACTTCTTTCAACATAAGCTAGAATATCTAGGACATATTATTTGAAGTGAAGGTGTGCATGTGGATCCAAAAAAGATTAAAGTTATAGTAGAATGGCCTACACCACAATGAGTCAATGATGTTCGTTCTTTTCTTGGGTTGGCTAGTTTTTATAGGAGGTTTGTTCAAAAATTTTCTTATTTAGCATTGCCCCTTACCTTGTTATTGAAAAAGAAAATAAAATTTGCATGGGGACTTACCCAACAACAATCCTTTGAAAAACTCAAACATGCACTTTCACATGCACATGTTTTACACTTACCTGATTTTTCACAACCTTTTCATGTTGTTACTGATGCTAGCGGTTCAAGGATAGGTGCTGTTTTAATGCAAAATGATCATCCCATTGCATTTGAGAGTAGAAAACTTAAGCCCTCAAAAAAGAATTATAGTATATATGATAAAGAATTGTTAGTGATTGTGCATGCTTTGGGAATTTGGAAACACTATCTTATGGGCTCTGAGGTCTTAATCAAAACCAATCAATAGGATATTAAGCATTTATTAAATCAGCCCTTAATCTCTAATCGGCATCTTAAATGGGCATCATTCATTCAAAATTTCCAACCCATGATCCAATATCAGCTTGGTAAAGCTAATGTTGTAGCTGATGCTCTTAGCCGATTTCCTTCACATTCTGTTGTTTTGCATAATATTTATGCCATCCAAATCCATTCTTTTCAAGAAATGGTTTCCACTTATGCATCTGATTTGTATTTCTCACGTGCATGGCATGACTTCAACAATGCTGCATCTTTATCTGATGAACATTATACATTTCATAATGGTTTTCTTTATTTTCAACATAGATTATGCATAACTCAAGTTTTTAAAGATTTTGTCATCAAAGAAATGCATGAACCATCTTACATGGGTCATAAAGGCATACAAAGCACCATTTCTGCCTGCAAAAATTTCTTCTTTTGGCCATATATGGAAAAAGATATTGCACATTATGTTTCTCAATGCATTGTATGTCAATGTGTAAAACATCATCACGGTAAACCATTTAGATTATTAATGCCACTTCCCATTCTGAACGAACCATGGGAACAAATTTCTATGGATTTTATCACAGGTCTTCCCATCACTTCATCACATAATGCTATGATTTAGACAATAGTTGATAGGTTTAGTAAATTTGCATATTTCATTCCATGTAGAAAAAGTTTGCCTGCACCTCAGGCTGCAAAATTATTTATTAGATGCATTTTCCCACATCATGGATTTCCTAAAATAATGTTATCTGATCGTGATGTTAGATTTTGTAATCATTTTTGGCTTGCCTTATTTCAACATTTTGGTTCTAAAATAGATTTTATCTCTGGATTTCATCCCAAAAGTAATGGACAAAGTGAGTTTACAAATAGTACTATTCTTGATTTATTGCGTTGTTATTCATTAGATAGTCCCACCAACTGGGATGAAAAGTTGTCATTGCTTCAATTTGCTTACAATAACACCACACACACCACTAATAGTCGTGCACCTTTTGAAATTGTTTATGGTAAAAGGATTCCCACTCCCATGTCACTCACCCAAACAGACATTCCGATGGTTGATTCTATTGCTCAAGGTCACATTTCTATACTTCACGATGTTCACGAGCACATTAGGAAAAGTCAAGAGCGATACACACGTAATACCAATACAAAATGATTAGCTAAGGAATTCAAGGAAAATGATCTTGTGTGGTTGCGTATCATTAAAAGATTTCTCAAAAATATTTTGCAGCATCCTAAAATTAAACTTGCACCACGCTATTATGGACCGTTTCGCATTATACAAAAAATTAAAGATAATTCATTTAGATTAGATATACCATCTCATTGGAATATACAGAACTCTTTTCATATTATTTTACTTAAACCATTTAAAGGAACTTTACCACTCACTCCACTTCTTGATGACCCTCCTTTGATTGAAGAACAATCTAAAATCTTGGTTCTTGAGAAAATAATTGATTATGATGTCACTACTATGTGCATAGGTACTTAATATCATCGATATTTAGTTATGTACAAAAATCACTCTATTGAACAATGTCAATGGATACATAAAACACAATTAACACCGCATTATGACCACTTAATTTCTGCATATCATACACAAACACATTAATGTGATTCCTCCATGAACATTTCCATGTATGTTTTTTTTTTACATGGAACATGTTTATTTTCATTCAGTGATGGAACATGTGACTGGCCATCCATGTTTATTTTACTTTATCAACTGAGGTCAGTTGCTTTTTCAACTGAGGGGCATGTTATAAATTATGGAATATGTTGAACAATGCATTTTTGGAGTGTTAATTTATTAATGTATTAATGTGTTTTGGTGTTTTTGATATAGCAACTGAAGGTTTGTGAGGGCATGAAAGCATGTGAGAGCGGCTTCAAAAAGCATACGTGAAAGTAAAAGTTGGTGACTTTTGTAAAAAGCCTTTGCTTTTAATATCAAAAATTGCGGTCTACAATGACCCTTATTCTAACCACTCTTTTTGATGTAATCAAAAATTCCTATAAATACATGCACTCTGTGGATTGTCGAAACAGAGTGCATGGGGGGAGATTGCAACCAATACTGCATTTGGTCTCATCTCTTGGCGTCTCTATTTTTCTGGGTGTTTTCTGCGTTTTCAACCTCTGTGTGCATGTGAACAAGATCCTGATAACATGGAAATTCTTCCTCTAAGTCATAAGGTAGCTTGATTTTCCTACAATCATCTTCAAACCAAGACTTGTGTTTCATCCGCAACATCTCTACTTACTATGAAGCCTTGGTTGCTTGGGCTGTATAGCCTATAACCTTTTTCATTATGGTCATAGCCTATAAACACACACTTATTTGCCTTAGGATCCAATTTAAATCTTATCTTTGAAGGTATGTGTGCATATACAATGCACCCAAAGATCTTGCAATGATCCAAGCTAGGTCTTCTTCCATTCCATGCCTCATATGGATTCATGCCACATAGAGCTTTTGATGGTAACCTATTTATCAAATAGGTGGCAGTAGATACTGCCTCAGCCCACAAGTAGTTAGGTAGCTGCTTCTCATTGAGCATGGACCTTGCAACCTCCCCAATGGTCCTCTTTTTCTCTCTGCCACTCCATTCTCCTCAGCTATGTATCTTGTCGTTATTTCCCTTTTGATTCCTCTCTCTTGGATGTAGGATTCAAATTCATGGGAAAAGTATTCTCTCTCTCCATCTAACCTTGGTCTTTTTAGGGTTTTACCTGTTTGATTCTCCACAAGAGCTAAGTACTTTTTAGACCATGAAAATACTTCATCCTTATGCTTCATGAAATATAGGATAGTCCATCTACTACAATCGTCTATGAATGACACATAATACCTTCATCCAAAGATTGAAGGTTATTTGTTTGGTCCCCAAACATCTATGTGGACAAGCTCCAAAAGATCTGCATGTATGTAGCCCTTCTTGGTGAGTGGTTGCTTGTGGGACTTACCAAACTGATATGCGCTACATTTGTATATCATGATATGTTGGGTAGACCAAGTAAACTCTAATCTCTATTGATTTGTTTGAGGACTCTTTCCATGTGAGCTAGCCTCTTATGCCAAACCTCCAATTCTGATAGGGTTTGAGTGTCATAGTTGAAAAAGGCAATATTCTTGGTGTCTTGGAGTTCAAATATGAACAAGCTATTTTTCTTCTCTCCCTTTGCTATTTTGTTGAACCCTTGATATGCTTCCTCAAAATATGCTCCATGCTTGGTAAATCTCACCTGCAAACCTTTCTCAACAATCTGACCTACACTGATAAGTTTCTTTGTGATAGTAGATGCATAGGACTCTGCTTAGTAAGTTCATGTTACCATTAGATGTCTTCACATTACCTATCTTTCAACTAGATCTCTTGTCTCATCTCTTGTTTGGACTTCATGTTTGCTCTTTGGATCTTCCAAGTCTGAGACTAGAGCCACATTTCCTTCCACATGATTTGAGCATCCATAACATGCTCATCAGACTTACCTTCCTTCACTGTCATGTTCATGAGTAGAAGTGAATCCTCTTGAGCTTGACCATCTATATAGTTATTGTAGTCTTTCCTTCCTTTTATCCTCCTTGATAGTCATTGTTTTATGAGTTGTGTACTTCCACAGCCTCTTCAATTTACCTCTTGAACTTCCATAGGCTCCTTTGTTACATCCTCTTCCTCTTTGATTCCTTGGGTTCTTGAAAACAATTCTTTATAATGTGATTTGATAGACCACATATAGCATATGGTGATGAGCTTTGAGCTCTCCCCCTAACTTTTTCTACCTCCTCTACCTCTTCCTCTTCTTGCAAAGTAAGCTTGAGAGGTACTTCCTTCATCATAAGATTTCTTACCTTTGCCTTTGTCGTCTTTGACTTGATTCTTATCTGTATAGAGGGCAAAGGATTGGTTACCTTTCTAGTTCTAAACATTCTTCATAAGCTTTTCTTCATGTGTGAAAAGTTTTCCCATAAGTGTGTTGAAATCAAGTTTCTTGCACATCCATGTAGAGATCCATGGTTCTGGTGAAGGTGTCCCATTTATCATCAGCTTTGATCCCATTGATGACTTGCCTCACAAGTTTCTCTTCATCAGTGATCTCTCCAATGTTCCCAAGTTGATCTCCAATGCCCTTCATCTTGGTGAAAAAGTCAATCACACTTTATTTGTGCATCTTCTTGAGTGTTGTGAACTCCATCGATAGCTTATTCTTCCTGGCTTTGGAACTTGAGGAGCAGAATGCTTCCAAAGCATCCCATGTCGCTTGAGAGGTGTTAGAGTTCCTAATATGAGGGAGTAGAAAATCAAAGATAGAGTTAAGAATGTATGACCTTTCCCAAGCATCCTTTGAACATGCACTAGGACACCTAATTACTTTGGAGCATCAATCTCAAACTTCTATATTAAAATAGATGAGTTGTGAGTTCAAAATCCTTAAGAAACTTTTTACTTTTTGAAGAGAAGCTCTCAGTATCTTGTTCAGTGCTCACATCTTAGTAGCAATTCTCTAAGGAGCTTTTGTGCACCTTCAATTGAAGTGTTAAGCTAACTAAATAAAGTTATTTCATGAATTTAGACTCACCATGCACTAAGAAATAAATCTAAGATGTTTGGGGGGTCACCCTAACTTTTTAGGAACTAGGTGATCATAGACATATTCATATACAATCATTCATTATCTTGATTTCTATGACTCCAATGATGATGAAACTTTGTATGCATCCTCAAGATAGTCCTAGCTAAGTGAGCCAATTGATAGATTTGTCAGTGAGAACCTACACACTAAGATTGAACTCTAAAAAATTTGACAGTAGCATAAGGTATTGTAATAGTAAACAAAGATTGACAAATCACTAGAAATGAAACATAATGTAATGCTAATGAACATATGATCCAAAGGAGATGTGCAGGACTTGTCTCACTTCAATGTAGTGCAATCGCACTCAAGATGAGTGCAATGATCAGCTCTAATCACTTATCTATCTCATGACTCAAATGATGGTGTATATATACACCTTTTTATCCTCAATTTGGTTGGATATTCCACCTAAAAGTAATCCTTATTCTTAGGAGATGATTTGAATTTGAATTGAGATAGATTTTTGGATTTTGGATCTCATTAAGTCACAAGATTTTCTCCTTCTCTTATTTTTACCTTTGACTAAGATAAACTCAAGGCTTTAACCTTTGAAGTCTTCAATAAGTATAATGAACAAGATATATATTTATGCCAAACAATTAAGAGAGAAGTCCTATGGGCATTGATCAAGCTCTTTGGCTTGCTCCATGCACCAAAACTACTCACTACTCCTAATGAGAAGCATATTGCTGAATTTAAGGCTGATTTGCATGCCTCTTTTGAGATATCAAATTTGGGGAATTTGTATCATTATTTGGGCATTCATTTTATGCAAGTTAATGGGCGAATAGCTTTGTGAAAAAAAACATACATTGATACATTATTGCAGAGTTTTGGTCTTAACAATTTCAAACCTATTGCAAGTCCCATGCAAACATGTTTATGATTGAGTCTTCATGATGTTGGAGATGGTTGTTCTCTATCAGTAGGCTATTGTATGCTTGCTTTACTTATGCATAACTTGGTTTGATGTTCAATTTGTTGACTTCCAGATGAGCAGGCTATGTTTTTGGCCAATTTAGGTGTTGTTCAATCTTTTTCCTCCACCATCTTTACTGACAATCAGAGTGCATTGCAAATTGCAAGGAACCCTATGTTCCATGCTTGCACAAAGCACATTGAGCTACACTATCATTATGTTAGGGAGAGATTCTCTGTTCGAGAAATCAATTTGGCTTACATGCCCACATAAGATAATGTTGCAGACCTTTCCACAACAACTCTACACAGGGACAAGTTTGAAGCTTTTCACAAAACTTTGGGCCTACATCCAGATAGACGGTACACGCAGGGTGCTTTGGGCAACTTAAGAGGTAGAGTTCAAATATAGATGCTCACAAATAATCAGATGAGATCATAAATTAAATCATTCGTACAATTCATTAACATCATAAGAGAGTTTGGAAACGACAGAGATGCGAGGAAATTGGTGAGTCAATTAATTCATAATAATGTGTTTGTACAAATATAATGCAGATACTGGAAACAGATACAAGTTACCAAAACATCATAGATCATGACGTCCTTCTCAATCATGTGAGTAGAACCTTGGTACACCAAGATGTGGACCAACACTCCTCCAAGAGTGTGAGAACTCCTCGTCCAACTCCTCCTCCAAAGTGTCCTCCAAGAGCTTCAGAACTCAAGCTTGAGATCTCTCTGAGTTGATGTTTAACAATGAAGCCAAGATCTGTTTATATAGTATCCATAATCCCTCCCAAAAGCTCTTGCGATCCATAAAGCTGCTTTTCATACATTCAAAAATAACGAACGCTATTTCCCATCTTTGTTTTTCGGAAATCTTCATCGCAATTGTTGAGTTTGCTTTACGTTTGAAAATAACGATTGTAGAAGTTGCTTTTAGTTTGAAATAACGATTGCAGATTGTTTTATTTAGCTTTTGAATAAAGATTGGTTTCACACTATAGTTTTGGGTTCACATGGAACATATAATCATGGTTTTCATATGGGTGCTAATCACATAAAATATGATGAATCAAATGATCTGTTGACTTGACAATTGACTCCAACAATCCTCCTTTCAATAATGGTACAATCTTCAGTAATCTGCAAATCTTCTCATGACTATTTCTAGCCAATGCTTCGGTAAAATATCTTCGCAAATATATCTGTAACATTCTCAGTAGAGAGTTATTCTTTAGATTGAATTAATCAAACACTCGATACGTAGGGATGTAGATACGTAGAGATGTAAATCTCTACGACATTCGCCCCTACTAGACTTGCACATCATTCTTGATGGGCCAATCTTCAAATCTTCTTTTTGCTTCAAAGATAATCTGACATTTCATAGAATATTGAATCTTGAAATCATGTGTCAAGTGCATGGGAAAATAAAAAATGTGCCTATGCAAGGCCATATAATGTAGCCCTATCAATTGCATACTTTGGAAATGCATGGTTAAAATATGGTGCAAAAGATAAAGTATTTGGCATTCGTTGACGAGGTATGTACACTCTCTTTCATACATTTCATGTTTTTATACATAAATCCTTTTCGTCACTCAAAGTGCATGGGTAAAGCTCAAAAATGTGCCTTGATGCAAAGTCATGTAATGAGACCCTATCATGCATACTTTAGGTGCATAAGTAAACAAACATGGTGCAAGTATCAGGGTAAAAGGCATTTGATGATGAAGCTTGTGCGCTCACTCACATACATATCAATGTGTATATACATCAATCCTTACAATCACTCAAAGTGCATGGGTAAATCTCAATACGTGCCTAAATGCAAGGTCATGTAGTGAGACCCTAGCATGCATACTTTAAGTGCATTGTTCCAAAAATCATGGTGCAAAAGGGGTAAGAGGATGTTGACGATGAAGTACTTCATAATTTTTAATATCTGTTTTTTAAATTGGATGTCACCTTTTTTATTTGTTTACAAGTGCAAGTAGACTGTGCAGGCTAAACAAATAAACATATGTGAATATACATTGGTTTATGCATACTCTAAATGCAAAATAGAATCAATATGGTGCAAATAATGGAGAGTAAGAAAAGAAGACTAAAATGCATTAAACTCAACACTCAATTCTCACTCCTCAATCAAATAATTCTCTCAATTCACTCAAACACTCTCACTAATCTCGAGCATCATTATCATCAAAGATAATTTTGAAGAAGCGTGTTTCTGTCTCATGAAAAACATCAAAGTTAGTATCAAAAAACATGCTTTACAATTCATCCTTACTACAATTTCTCTCATCATATTTTATCTATGGATCTCTTCATGGTTCATCTTCAATCATAAGAACCTCTTCATCATGGATCATCTTCAACCTGTTCTTTTCTGCAAAGATAAAGGTTTAGAAGACTTTGATGAATTTTTAATATTTTGTTCGATTTGTTTGATAGCATTTTCAATCCATTGTTTTTCCTTTTCTTTAATATTTTGAGCATTGCTTGTACTCTCATCAATTTCATTGATATCGTCATGTTCACTTTGACTATTTTGTTCCTCGTTAATCTCATGGCTCAATTGAACTTTCAAATTCTTAACCTTTTCTTGATCAAATAATTTGTCATTTTCTAGAAACTTTGGATCACATAGTACATAATATTTGTCATGTTTCTATTTCAATTGTATAGACTTTTCAAATTCTTGCTCATTCTCTTCCAATCTTTCTTGTAAAATTTGTTGAACTTTTTGTTTATCCAACTTTATTTGTTCACTTTTCTTTTCTTCAAATCATTTAACTTGATTCTTATTTTCTATCATAGATTCTTGTTCAGAAGATTTTGTATCATCATATTTCTTTGGTTTCCATTGTTTTCTAAATGATATTGGCTTAGATTTTGTTCGATCAAAATATTCTTTAATTCCACCTCTTCCTAAGTTCAAGTGCAAAGTCGAATGATCATGGTCTTTACAAATTTTCTTATCAACTTTAGTGACCAATTTAAGTCTACAAGCATTCTCAAACGCATAACAATTCCAAAACATATGGCCAAATTGATCACACCAAAAGCATCTTATAGGTCTATTTAATCTTCTATATGTGGCCTTAGGGGTAGATCTTCTATGGTCAGATGAATGCCTTTTATCAAAAACTTGAGTAGGCAAACTTTGTACTTGATGATCATATTTACACTTACATGTGGTAATTTCTTTTACTTGATTGGTTAGAATTTCAATATTTTCTTTCAGACTTGAAATTTCAGAGCTAATACTTTCTGATGTTGCAAGTTCTCTCACATGATTAGATAGATTTTCCATACTCTCTATCAAATTTGAAAGTTCATATTGAATAGCTCCTTCTAAATTCACAAATCCTTGATTAAATTGTGTATTTAATGATTTAATAACATCAATAGTTTTTCCCAATATTGAAGTCATCATTGAGATATATGAAGTTAATGGCTCGAGTTTTTCATTTATGGATGCAATTATTTGTGACTCCATATCTTTGAATTGTTCATCATATTCTAGAAACTTCTTTTCAATTAATGCTTCCACACTAGAACCTATGTCTTGTGTGGTGTATTTTGCAACACCCTTTTTGCCCATTGTTCACTAATATAATCAACGTAAAAGTAAAATATGCGTACCTAGAATTGAGCTTGATATCGTACCTCCTAATTGCCAAATGCCATGGAACAATTTCACGTCGGGTTCATTTGTCATGGAACAAGTTCACGTCGGGTTCACTTGTCGTGGAACACTTTCACGTCAGGTTCACTTGTCGTGGAACAATTTCACGTCGGGTTCACTTGTCATGGAACAATTTCACATCGGGTTCACTTGTCGTGGAACAATTTCACGTCGGGTTCACTTGTCGTGAAGGGCTCAGTTGGGTGGATTAGGCCAACTACTAGTGTTCCAGATAGACGGTACACGCAGGGTGCTTTGGGCAACTTAAGAGGTAGAGTTCAAATATAGATGCTCACAAATAATCGGATGAGATCATAAATTAAATCATTCGTACAATTCATTAACATCATAAGAGAGTTTGGAAACGACAGAGATGCGAGGAAATTGGTGAGTCAATTAATTCATAATAATGTGTTTGTACAAATATAATGCAGATAACAGAAACAGATACAAGTTACCAAAACATCATAGATCATGATGTCCTTCTCAATCATGTGAGCAGAACCTTGGTACACCAAGATGTGGACCAACACTCTTCCAAGAGTGTGAGAACTCCTCCTCCAACTCCTCCTCCAAAGTGTCCTCCAAGAACTCCTCCAAGAGCTTCAGAACTCAAGCTTGAGATGTCTCTGAGTTGATGTTTAAAATGAACCTAAGATTGTTTATATAGTATCCATAATCCCTCCCAAAAGCTCTTGCGATCCATAAAGCTGCTTTTCATACATTCAAAAATAGTGAACGCTATTTCCCATCTTTGTTTTTCGGAAATCTTCATCGCAATTGTTGAGTTTGCTTTACGTTTGAAAATAACGATCGCAGAAGTTGCTTTTAGTTTGAAATAACGATTGCAGATTGTTTTATTTAGCTTTTGAATAAAGATTGGTTTCACACTATAGTTTTGGGTTCACAAGGAACATATAATCATGGTTTTCATATGGGTGCTAATCACATAAAATATGATGAATCAAATGATCTATTGACTTGACAATTGACTCCAACAATCCTCCCTTCAAAAATGGTACAATCTTCAGTATCTGCAAATCTTCTCATGACTATTTCTAGCCAATGCTTCGGTAAAATATCTTCACAAATATATTTGTAACATTCTCAGTAGAGAGTTATTCTTTAGATTGAATTAATCAAACACTGGATACGTATGGATGTGGATATGTAGAGATGTAAATCTCTACGACAGCGTACGTGTACGTGTACGCGTACGTACGCGTACGCGTACGTGTACGTGTACATGTATGTGTACGTGTACGTGTATGCTTACGCATATGCATATGTGTATGCGTATGCATATGCATATGTGTATGCGTATGCATATGTGTATGTGTATGTGTTGTATGTGTATGTGTATGTGTATGTGTATGTGTATGTGTATGTGTATGTGTATGTGTATGTGTATGTGTACGTGTATGTGTATGTGTATGTGTATGTGTATGTGTATGTGTATGTGTATGTGTATGTGTATGTGTATGTGTATGTGTATGTGTATGTGTATGTGTATGTGTATGTGTATGTGTATGTGTATGTGTATGTGTATGTGTATGTGTATGTGTATGTGTATGTGTATGTGTATGTGTATGTGTATGTGTATGTGTATGTGTATGTGTATGTGTATGTGTATGTGTATGTGCATGTGCATGTGCATGTGCATGTGTATGTGCATGTGTATGTGCATGCATATGTGTATGTCTATGTGTGTGTATGTGTGTGTATGTATGTATTGTTGGATATAGACGTCTGCGGAAGCACGCGAACAGCACAAGGAAGAAGAAGAAGCTTGGAGCACAAACACACAATACTGAATGTATTACTTGAGAATGTACAAAGATAAGTAGCCCATTAGGGCAATAGGCGTATATACAAGCCGGGGAAAAAAAAACTCCTAAAGAGGGAAAAAAGTGCCCCAGCAGTCCTAGAGTGTTCACACACATCACTACCTAAATATATCAACAAATCCCCCCTGGGAGTGATGCGGTGAACAAGGAGCTGGCACTCATGTATAAGGAAGTGCCAAGCTATGTGGAAATCACTCCACAAAAGGAAGTAAGCCCAAATCTTTGCGGAAAGCTTCAAACTTCTCCCTAGGTAGAGCCTTCGTGAAAAGGTCTGCAATGTTCTCCTGCGTGGGCACATATGCCAAGCTGATCTCCCCAGCAGAGAACCTCTCCCTGACATAGTGATAATGCACCTCAATGTGCTTAGTGCGAGCATGGAACACAGGGTTCCTCACAACTGCCAATGCGCTCTGACTGTCAATGAAGATGGTGGTGGCAGAAGACTGGCCAACACCCAAATCAGCCATAAGGCGTCTGAGCCACACACACTCAACAGTCGCTATGAAAGCTGCCCTATACTCAGCCTCACAAATGGAAGTGGCCACAGTAGGCTGCTTCTTGCTCAACCAAGATATACATGAGCTACCAAGCATGAAGCAAAAACCACTGGTGGACACACGAGTGTCATAGCAACCAGCCCAATCTGAGTCAGAAAAAGCATGCAAATCTGGCGGTAGTGATCCCCCCTTGGGATAAAACAACCCAAGTAGCCGAGTACCACTCAAGTAGCGAAAGATGCGCTTAACCGCTTTCCAATGCGTGACTCCTGGGCAATGCATAAACCTGCTCATTTGTGAGACAGCAAACTGAATATCTGGCCGAGTAATGCATAAGTAAATCAAGCATCCAACAGCCTACTGATAGAGAACAACATCAAATGCATCTCCAGCATCATGAAGACTCAATCGTAAACCTGTCTCCATAGGAGTGGCAATAGGCTTACAGTCTTCAAGGCCAAAACGCTGCAATAATGTGTCAATATATTTCGTTTGACACAAAGCCATTCCACCATCAACGTGCATAAACTGAATGCCCAAATAGTGATGCAAATGCCCCAAATCAGACATCTCAAATGAGGCATGCAAATCAGCCTTAAAATCAGCAATATGTGTCTCAATAGGACCAGTGAGCAACATGTCATCAACATAGACAACAATGATCAGAAGCACATCATTAGCACGTTTAACATATAAGGTGCTTTCAGTTGGACTGTTCTCAAAACCATGTGCAATCAGATAGGCATGTATCTTCTCATACCAAGCACGTGGTGCTTGCTTTAAACCATATAATTCCTTCTTTAACCTGCAAACCTGGTTTTCATGCCCTTTCTGCACAAAGCCACGGGGCTGAAAAACATACACTTCTTCATGCAAGTCACCATTCAGAAATGTTGTTTTAATGTCCAACTGATGTACATTCCAACCATGATGGGCTGCAAGTGCACAAATGCTCCGAACAGTAGTCGTACGGCATGTAGGTGCAAAGGTCTCATCAAAATCAATGCCTCTTTCCTGTGCATAACCCTTTGCAACAAGCCTAGCCTTATACCTGTCAACTGTACCATCAAGTTTACGCTTCAGCTTGTATACCCACTTAGTGCCAATGGCCTTCTTGCCAGGAGGCAAGTCACATAAAGACCATGTACCATTCTTCATTATAACATCATATTCAGATTGCATAGTAGCCATCCAATTTTCTGAATTTTGTGCTTCATCAAAAGAAACAGGCTCATTCTCATCACAGAGACTAGATGCAGCCATAGCATAGCAATCTGATGCAAAGGAGGCACTATGAGAGCCTGAACGAGTACGATATGACAAAGGTGCATCTAATTTGTTGTCACGTAGAGTCTGCACCAGCCATTTTGGCATAGTTTTTGCTTGATCAATATCAGCTCTCTCATCAACAAGTGCATCATGTAAATCTGCATCAGAAATGGAATGATCTGCATCACCATATGAAACCTGCAAAGGCTACGAAGTTGCCTCATTAGGACCAGCACTAGCCTGTCCACCTGTAAAAAGAGGCATCAAAGTATCATACATGTCTTTGGAGCTAACAGATGTCTCCTTAGTACATGAAAGCAATGGCTGAATAGCATCTTCCACAAAGACAACATCACGGCTAACCAGAATGCGTTTATTCTGTGGATGATACAGAGGATAGCCTTTACTTTCAGAACTGTACCCAACAAAAATACATTTTACTGCCTTATCATCCAATTTTGTGCGATGTTGTTCAGGCACTAATGCATATGCCAAACAACCAAAAACACGCAGATGAGCAACAGATGGCTTGCGGTCATGCCAAGCCTCATATGGAGTGATAGACTGCAACGCTTTAGTGGGACACCTGTTCAGTACATATGTTGCACACATGACAGCCTCAAGCCAGAAACTATGTGGTAAAGCCTGACTTTTGACCATGCACCTCGCCATCTCCATGAGTGACATGTTCTTTCGTTCAGCAACTCCATTATGTTGAGGTGTATACGGCACTGTACACTGGTGTTTTATCCCACGTTCAGCCAGAAATGCATTAAAATCTGAAGACATATATTCCCCCCCTCGATCAAAACGGAGGGTGCCCATTTTACATGCTGACAGATTTTCAGCCAAAACCAAAAATTGTTTGAAGCACATGAACACTTCGGACTTTGCTTTGAGTGGATATACCCATGCATGCCTAGAAAAATCATCAATGAAAGTCACAAAGTAAAGGTAATTTCCAAAAGAGGGTGTCTGCATAGGACCACAGACATCACTATGTACAAGCTGCAATTTCTGCGTAGCCCGAACTGAACCATCTTTTGGAAAGGAAGAACGCCGCATTTTGCCCAAAATACAGCCTTCACAAACATGTTTTCCAGGTGCCTCAAGTTTGGGCAAAGAGGATACCATTTCAGATTTCTGCAGGCGTAACAAACTAGCAAAATTCAGATGACCAAAGCGTGCATGCCAAAGCTTTGCATCTGACATAGCCTGAGAATCATGAACTACACATGCCAAATCATTCACAGATCTTTCATACTCTATGATCTTATACAGCCCACGACATAAAATGCCAGAAGCAATAATCACATCGCCATTTGAGAGATCATGGACTGTACACCTGTCATCAACGAATTTCACAACCAAGCCAATCTTGGCTAATGCAGAAACTGATAACAGGTTCTTTTTGATCCCTGGCACAAATAAAGCATCTGACAAAGTGAAAGAACTACCATCAGCAGTAGTCAGAATGATCTTACCAACTCCCATAACAGGATAAGAGGAGTTATTGGCACATGTGACAGTATTCCCTGTAGGGGCAGGCTCGAGTGAAGAGAAGAAACTGCGCTGCGAGGTAATATGTTTGGTCGCCCCACTGTCAAAGTACCAAACATCTGAGTCTACTACAGACATGCACTGATCATGAGAAGATGGGTCAAAACTGCAGACAGTAGTAAACGCCCATTCTTCTTCCTGCACAAGATTTGCAGACTCTGTTTTTGGTGTAGAGGCCTCTGCAACAACCATTCCAGCCTCTTTCTTCTTTGCCTCTTTTGCAGCCAGTTTTGGATAGTTCTTTATAATATGATCATTTCCTTTACAGTACTTGCAGAACAATTTCTGCTTTTCTGATTTCTTCTCATCTTTATCCTGGTTCTTCGATTGTGCAGCATTTGCAGATTTCTGCTTACTAGTAGAAGAGCTCCATTTTCCTTTGCCCTTCTTACTAGCCAGGAAAGCTTGATTTGCAACACGCATAATGGACCTGTTCTGCCTGGACTGATCTTCTTGCAACAGAACAGAGACTAATTCCTCAAATGACAAGGCATTCAGATTGCCTTTCATCATCAACCGAAGAGTAGAGGCAAAACTTTGATATGAATCAGGAAGACCATTCAGAACGGTCTACACAAGTGAGCTATCTGGTATAACCTCATCAGCAGAAATCAATTGTTCCTTCAGGTCTTTGATCTTTGTAAGAAAACTGTCCATAGAATCACCTTCATTCATGTGCTCACTCTCCAACTGTTTTTGGAGGTAAGCAACACGAGCCTCATTCCTAGCCTGGTACAAAGTGGTAAGTGTATCCCAAGCATCCTTTGTTGTTCTGCAAGAGCGAATGTGAGGAATAATGGCACGTTTGACAGACAAAGCTATCAATGCATGTGCCTGGGCATCTCTACCATCCCAACGAATCTGCTCTGCAATAGGTGCAACAAAAACAGCAGCACGAACAGGAATCTGCGGAATATCATCTTCGACACCATCTTCATCAGCTCCAACACCTGTATTTGCAGTACCTGTCGTTACAGGTGTAACAGGACGTCTTTCAACACCCTGCACAATGTTCCACAATCCTTTTGCAACCAGTACATGTCGCATCTTATAAGCCCATAATGGGTAGTTGGTACCATCCAACTTATCCTCAACAGCCAACATACGGAATACATCACTGCTTTCAGCCATGGCCGGTGACTAAAATACCTTGATGCAGAAAATTGACTGTATCTCAAAAAGTTGAACGGAACTGCCCAGACTGCTAGACCTGTAGCAGACTTCGAGACGCTTAAATTGGCGAACAAAAACTGGTATATACCTTTGGCACAAAAGGACGAATAAGCCTGCACAAGCGCTGCGATAGTGCGTTCGAAAGGCCGAAACGAGCTCAGATCGCGATTTCGGCACCACATAGCGAAGCTGTTTTGATCTCGGAAACACCCTGAGTATGCTCACCAAATTTCGTGCAAATCTGAGACTACAAACGGAGGAGTGTCGACGGCACCCTAGAAGAAGCGACGACCTGCTCTGATACCAATTGTGGATATAGACGTCTGCGGAAGCACGCGAACAACACAAGGAAGAAGAAGAAGCTTGGAGCACAAACACACAATACTGAATGTATTACTTGAGAATGTACAAAGATAAGTAGCCCATTAGGGCAATAGGCATATATACAAGCCGGGGAAAAAAACCTCCTAAAGAGGGAAAGCCCCGGCAGTCCTAGAGTGTTCACACACATCACTACCTAAATATATCAACATGTATGTATGTATGTGTACATGTGTGTGTATGTGTATGTGGATGTGTGTGTATCTTTGTGCATGTATATGTGTGTGTGCATGTATGTGTGTGTATGTGTATGTTTATGTGTGGATATGTGTATGTGTGTATGTATATGTGTTTATATGTGTGTGTATGTGTATGTATATTTGTGTGTATGTGTGTATATGCATGTATGTGTGTATGTGTGTATGTGTGTATGTGTGTATGTGTGTATGTGTGTATGTGTATTTAGGTATGTGTGTGTGTGTATGTTTGTGTGTTATGTATGTGTGTGTGTTATGTATATGTGTGTGTATGTGTATGTTTGTGTGTGTATGTATGTGTGTGTGTGTGTTATGTATTTGTATGTATGTGTGCATGGATGTGTATGTATGCGTGGATGTGTGTGTGTGTCTATGTGTGTGTGTATTTGTGTGAGTATGTGTATGTGTGTGTTTGTGTGCATATGTGTATGCGTTATATATATATATATATATATATATATATATATATATATATATATATATATATATATATATATATATATATATATGTGTGTGTGTGTGTGTGTGTGTGTGTGTGTGTATGTATGTGTGTGTATCTATGTGTGTGAATGTGTGTGTATGGTATGTACATGTGTGCATATGTGTATGTGTATGTGTTTGTATGTGTGTATGTGTATATGTGTTATGTATGTGTGTGTATGTGTATGTATATGTGTGTGTATGTGTTTGTATCTGTATGTATGTGTGTGTACGTATGTGTGTATGTCTGTGTATGTGTGTGTATGCATGTCTATAAATTTAATTTCTTTTTTGTATACTCAGCCTTTCTTTTTAGAAATTTAAACTATAGAAAATATTGCATGATAGAAACAAATAAGAGAAGGCCTGACATACCATATGAGACGTGGCAATATTTTCACAAAAAGATACATCTATAAGGAATGTTTCCTTAGTAGAAGGTATGAAAATAGGTAATATTAATGTGAGTTGCAATTCTAATATGTCTCACAAATATTTACATTTAATCAATGTACTTTTGTTTCATTAAATAAATACAAGCCACTACAAAAAAAAAATAAAAATTTGAGTCAGGTCATACGTTGCATTTAGGCTATGTGGGGGCATGACACTTTTGTTGGTACATTTGAAAGTATATGTATTATTGAAATATTTTTTTAATTTTATGTAGAACACTAATCATTAACTTTTTTACATTTATTTCAATGAAGTTAAGGATTATGGTTGTAATCCTATAAAAGACAAAATTGGGTACACTACTTATTTTGGATATCATCATTTGAGTGGGAACTTAGCTGATCATACAAATTATTTTGTGAATATTATTAAATTTGATCTAGTTTATTTTATTTTGATTCATGTTTTATATAATTTTATATGTTTCTGTTTGTTATATGTAATACATGAGTATTATGGAGAGGACAATATGGAAGATGTGGACAGACAGACACAGGGGGGATGATATCCATCATCATAGGCTACTGACCCCTCGAGCCATGCCTCTTTAGATACATCACATGAGAGTGATGATCATGATGATGATTCTTTTGATGATTGAAATTATATACATTCAATGTATTATATGCATTGATACACATACATGCATACATACATGCACACACACACACACACACACACACATATATATATATATATATATATATATATATATTCTCAAATCAGTTATGTTTTTAATTGTGTGTATGGTGTGATTTCATAAATTTTGATAGTTTTTTAGTGTTTATTAAATCAAATTATTTTATTGAGGTTAAATATATGACTAGAATTTACTAATGCTTTTTATTATAGTTTATCTTTAAGATGTGATTTATTACTTTTAGTGTATCATTCATAGGTATGTATGTATGTATGTATGTATGTGTATGCTTGTTTATGTATGTGCATATGTATGTATGTATGTATGTATGTATGTATGTATATAGGTATGTAGGTATGTATGTATATTTTTGTATATGTACATATGTATGTGCATGTGTATGTGCATGTAAATATGTTTGTGCATGTGCATGTGTATGTGTATTTCTATAAATATGTGTGTGTATGTGTATGTGTATGTGTATGTGTATGTGTATGTGTATGTGTATGTGTATGTGTATGTGTATGTGTATGTGTATGTGTATGTGTATGTGTATGTGTATGTGTATGTGTATGTGTATGTGTATGTGTATGTGTATGTGTATGTGTATGTGTATGTGTATGTGTGTGATGTGTATAAGTATGTGTGTGTATGTGTATGTGTATGTGTATATGTGTGTGTGTGTCTATGGGGGAGTTAAACATGGAAACTAAGGATAAATAACCATTAGAACATGCTTCCCCACCTAAGGAACAAAATCTAGAGGAACTGGATCATAGGATGGAAGAGGTCGAGCAAGAGGAAGAGTATTCCTACACTAATCTCCATGATGAGTTTATGACTCACAAACAATTCTTTGAGCTTAAAGAGCAAACCCTTAGGATGGAGGTAGTTATTGGTAGCATGACCTCTCTTATGAGCAACTTAAGACTCAAGTGGTCTCTTTAGAAACTCAGTTCACCTCTTTCCTAGCTAGGAAGGAAAGAGAAATTCTTACTCTTCATATATATGAGATGGCTAGGAAGGAGATTCTCCAATCTAGTAAACATGAAGGAGAGGGATCTAGGGAGAATCCCCTCCTGAAAGACCTCAAACCACCAACATTTACGGGGGATGAATGAGATCTACACGTTTTGCCAAAGTGTAATGAATTGCATCAATTGAAGGGCACCCCACTTTGAGTATCACATGCTTGAAGCGAGTCTCTCACTTGACCCACGAGCTTAAAAGTGGTGGATGAGTCTCAAGAGGCAAACTCCATGCCTACTGGTTGGACTCAGTTTTAAGCTCTTTTCTTGAAAGAGATTCTTCCTAAGAATGAGGAAGAGAGGAATTGGGATGAGTGGGATAGGATTACATAGGGAGGTAGACCATTATCAGTCTACATATCCCGCTAGAAAGAGATCATTTTGAAAGGACGGTATGAATTTTAGAAGACCATGAGGTTTGTAAGAGGTTTAGATAAGGCCATAAAGAGATAAGTAAGAAGGAATACACCAAAAATCTTTGAGAAGGTGATCAAATATGCACAAATCTATGAGGGATGATAACCATCCTCAATATACTCCTATGGATACAGAATAGCCCCTCAAACCTATTAGTACCACTAATTATAAGAAGAAAATAATTATGGGGAAAAACAAACTTTTCATTAAGAAAAAAAGATAACAAGGGCCCAAGTCACCAGCTGAACAATATGAGAGGGCCAAGAGGGAAAACCTATGCTTTAGTGCTTGTCCCCTAATCATTCATAATGGAATTTTCCAATTCGTAAGGGGCATGAAAAGAACGGAGAACGAGGGACTAGTATGGCCCTTGATAAGGGCAAAAAGGTGATCCACCTAGTGAAGACACTTCCAATACATGACAACTCCAATTGCAAGGAGGTGCAAGTGATGCACAAGGACATAGAGCATACTTTTTGTTTGACTCAGACATTGTGGTCACCATAGTTTGGATCACATGACTTGGTTAAGCTTCATGGTAGTGTTTACGAGACTAGGGTGAGAGTCAAGATAGATGAATTTGCCACATATAATTTCATAAACCATGCTCTAGTTAAGTAAATTGAAGATTCTCAACAACCTAGTGCACATAAATACGTAGTATTTATGATGCAGGGTGAAGATAAGAGGATATGGGATACTATGGCATCCATTTCAAAAGTCCAAATATAGGGATATGCACACTATGTAGGCTTCCAAATAGTGGATATGGAGAGGATAGACCTTGATAGGCAAAGTGGCTATTGGGGTTTGGAGACACACTTAAACATGCTATCAAAACAACACTCTTGAATTTGTGAAAAATAGAAGTAAATTTTGTATTAAGGGAGAGAGATATGTACCTAGTGCACCTCTCATCCCACCTTTAGAATTACATAGTTTGTCTCATTCTGAGCACGTACATTAGAATTTTTTATTATATAGTCATTTTGAGCATTCTATAGGCACCTCATCTTATGTATATTTTCATGGAAATAATATAAATAAGGACATGAATTTTTTTAATTCATTTTTTCAAGAGTGTGTAGTTAAAAGTTTTAAGGATTTAATGTTTGAATTCAAAGATGTTTTCCCATTAGCTTACCTAAAGGGCTACCACTTGAGAGAGGGGATATTGACCATATCATTGAGGTAGTTACTAAGACTAACCCTACTTCTAAACCATCTTATAGGCTTAGTGTATCCCAACATGAGGAGGTAGAGAAGCAACTTCATGACTATTTAGATAAAGGCTTCATTACACCTAGTAACTCACCTCGAGCATCACCAATGCCCCTAGTTAAAAAGAAAGATGGATTTATCAAAATTTGTATAGATTATAGGGCATTAAATAAGGTAACAATAAAAAACTAGTTTCCAATGCCTAGGTTGGAAGACCTATTTGATCAGTTACATCGAGCTAGGTACTTCACCAAGCTTGATCTTAGGTTAGGATATCATCATCATCATATTGTGGAATGCCCAAATCCAAAGAACCTAGGGAAGCTTCATATCTTCCTAGGTTATCAAAAGTCTATCAAAGATTCATTAAGAATTATGCCAGAATTGTTGTTCCATCTGTTTCAATGATGGAATATCTTAAAGGAAAAGGGAGAAGTTGAAGGTAGCAATTACTACAACTCCACTTTTACATGTAATAGATCCCATAAACTCTTTGTGGTTAAGATTGACATGGGTTATTTTGCGATCGGAGTGATTTTAGTTCAGGATGGCTGACTAGTGGCTTTTGAGAGCAGAAATCTAGAACGCATTCAAAAAAATTACTCTATCTATGAGAAAGAGTTGTACATAGTTTTCCATGCTTTGAAGAAGTGGCATCATTACTTATATGGTGCCGAAGTTACGATAGTATTTGATCAAGAGAGCATTAAGTGGCTCTCTAATCAAATAGACCTAAAAGGTTGTAAGGCCCCCTAAGTAGAGACCCTTTAGGGGTTTGATTATGAGCTTACGTATATGAAGGAAAAGTTTAATGTGATGGCTGATTCACTTAGCCGTATGCCTATTCTCAATGGACAGAGTTTTACTTAGATCACTAGTGAGTACTTGAGTCTATTAGAGGGAAATGTAGGCTTGATCCTGCATATACTGAGATTTGGGAAGCCATAGAGAAAGAGGATCTTGATACATAGGTTTCCAATGAGGATGGACTATCAAAGGCTGCTCAAGAAGCACTCAAAGGGAAGAATTACAATATTCCATGATGGATATCTATTATACAAAGGTAATTTGAGATGAGACGGCATATATTGTATGTGTGTCATGACACACCTAATGCAGGACACCCAAGAGTTAACAAGACTTCGTTGGGTGTGTGTAGAAGTGCGAGAGACATGCGAGAAGCACAAACAAGGAGCACAAACGAAGCAAGACACATGGAGAAGATGGATGGTTGGAATAGCTTACTCTATTGATAATGAACTAAATTGAAGTAAGAGCTAAATAATATCCCTAAGTACAAAGTACCACCACATATGAGTGAATCATGTATGTGGTAACATGGGGAAAAACCTCTAGTACTAAAAGTGCTCATGTATAGGGAAAAGGTTCACATCAAAGCTACTCGAGGAACACATAAGTGTAACAAACCCCCCTAGAGTGAATGATGTGAACACATATAGGAGTGATAAATCATCCCCACAAGGTAATAAGCCTAAAGCTTTGCGAAAAGCTTCAAACTTTTCCCGTGGAAGAGCTTTGGTGAATATGTCTGCCACATTATCTTGTGTAGGAACAAATATCAAATCAATGTCTCTTGCATGAAGGTGCTCTTGCACATAGTGATAATGCACCTCAATATTTTTGGTTTATTCATAAAACATTAGGTTTTGTGCAACAACCAATGCGCTCTAACTATCAATGAGAATATGCATAGCAACATGAATCTCCATGGAAAGCATGCAAGCATGTCTGAATATCTCTTCCATAAAAGAAACCTAAGTTTAAAGTGCCTTTGAGATATATAAACACACGTTTCACTGCTTGCCAATGCTTAGTGCCAGGGCTATGCATGAATTGACTCAACTGGGAAACTACATATTGTATATCCGGCTTTGTGTTGCATGCATATATAAGACATCCCACAGCTTGCTGATAAAGAGAAGTGTCAAATGCATCACTAGAATCCTCAAATGAGAACCTAAATTGTGTCTCAATTGATGTGGAAACTAGCTTGCAATCCTCAAAGTCTAAATGTTGAAGTAGTTTTTCAACATACTTTTCTTGATGCATAACAATTCCCCCTTCAATGGATACAAATTGGATGCCAAGATACTAGCTCAAAAGACCAAGATGAATGACATCAAAAGTATGCTACAATTAAGCCATAAGAATGTCAAGTTTTGCATCACATGACCCAGTCAAGAGTATCTCATCGACATAAAGAACAAGCACTATAAGATCAGCCCCATCTTTGCATACGTAGAGTGTGCTTTCAATTGGACTACATGTGAAGCCAAGAGCAATCAAATGCTTATGGATTTTTTCATAGCATGCATGTGGAGCTTGCTTGAGACAATACAAAGCTTTATGCAAGTGACAAACCATATGCTCTTGCCCTTTCATGGCAAATCCAGGAGGTTGCTTCACATAGACCTCTTCTTGCAAATCACCATTCAAGAAAGTTCTTTTTATGTCCAACTGATGTACTTTCCAACCTTGATGGGTAGCCAATGCAACCACGGTATGAATGGTAGTCATGTGTGAAGTAGGTGCAAAATTTTCCTCATAGTAAATGCCATATTGTTGTGCATATCCTTTGGCAACCAATCTAGCTTTGTATCGATCAATGCTACCATCAGACTTTCTCTTAATCTTGTAAACCCACTTTGTACCAATGTCATTTTTTCCTTTTGGCAATTCACATAACTCCCAAGTACCATTCCTATGTATGGAATCCATTTATGATTGCATAGCACTCATCCATTGTGGATCATCACATGCACCTTCAAAAGTAAGTGGCTCTTCATTACACGTTGTTGCAATAAGAGAATAATCCACAAAATTACTTGATGCATGGTGAGAGCTTGATCATGTTCTACCAAGTAAATGTGCACTCAATTTGTTGTCTTGCAAAGTTTTTTTCGGCCACTCTGGCATAGTTTGTGCACTCTTGATAGACATGCATCAATTATGTAATACATCATCAACATGTGTATCATGTATGAGCTAAATTTCATGCTCATTTTTAGCCATATTTTGATGCAAATGTTCAGCCATATGGGCCTAGAAATTGATATCCCTTAATTTTAGCACTATAACCAACAAATATACATTTCTTTGCCTTTTCATCAAGTTTGTGACGTTGTTGTGATGGCACAAGAACATATGTCAAACAACCAAACACGTGCATATGACTAACCATAGGCTTATGTCCATTCCAAGCCTCATAAGGAGTGATGACTCTCAATGCTTTTGTAGGGTGGCGATTCAACACATAGTTTGCACACATGACAAATTCCATCCAAAATTTATCAGGAAGGTGCTTTCCTTTAACCATACATTGTGCCATTTCAAGAAGAGTTCTATTTTTACGCTCGACAACACCATTTTTCTGAGGTGTATATGGCATCGTACATTGGTGTGAAATACCTCTTTCCCAAAGAAAAGCATTGAAATCATGTGATATGTATTCACCATCATGATCCGTGTGTAGAGTCAAAAGCTTGTTTGAAGAAAAATTTTCGGCCATAGCCAAAAATTCTTTGAAGCAAGAAAATGCCTCATTCTTTGACTTTCATAGGATACACCCATGTATGGTGAGTAGCATCATCAATGAAGGTAACAAAATATACATGCTTCCCAAAAGATGAAGTCTTGATAGGACCACATACATCACTATGAACAAGCTGCAATTTTCTTGTAGTGTGTGTATGACTATCTTTTGGAAAAGAAGCACAATGCACTTTTCCAAGAATGTAACCTTCACATGCATGCTTTTCAATGGACTCAAGTGTAGGCAAACTAATAACCATGTTCTTCTTTTGCAAGTAAAGCAAACTATTGAAGTTCAAGTGACCCAAACGAGCATGAAAAAGCTTCAGTTCAGCCATGGAAGAAGTATGAGTAGCCAAGGCATTCAAGATAGCCCTCTTGTATGTATCCATGCGATACAAACCATTGCATAATGTATTGGACATCACGATAATATCACCATTTTTGAACTCATGAACCATACACTTATCATCAACAAAGTGTACATGAAGTTCCACTTTGGCAATCAATGGAACTGAAATTAAGTTCTTCTTTATACTGAGTACATACAATGCATTTTTCAAGAGAATCACACCTCCATTTGTAGTGGTAAGCTCAGTTTCTCCTACTCCAATGATAGGATAAGAGGCATTGTTTGCACACACCACATGTCCTCCTTTGGGAGCATCTTTCAAAAATGCAAAAAACCTTTTGCATGAAGTTATGTGCTTTGAAACACCACTATCAAAGAACCAATCCAAATCAACCTCACTTACAACCATACATTTAGAATGCAAAAAATGCATCATAATGGCATGTAACACCACATGCTCAAAAATTTTGAGCCATGGTAGCTTTACACTCATCAATAGTATGACCAGCCTTTCGGCAATATTTGCATCTCCTCTTCTTCTTTTGCAAATCAGCATAATTAAGAGGAATGAGTGGAAGAGGAAGGTTGAGGCTTTGGTTTTGATGAAGCCAAAGTTGAACCATACTTGTTTTTCCCCTTTTGTGAGATAGCAAGTGCTTGCGTTCCCTCAATCAAACCACTCTTTTTCACTCTAGATTGCTCTTCTTACAAAAGAAGAGACACAAACTCATCAAATGCATACATATTGGGATTCCCTTTTGCAACCAAACGAAGTGTAGTAGTAAAGCTTTGAATGTAAAGATGAGTGATGCATCCAAAATAATCTCATATATGTTCACCAATTGCTCTTTCAAGTCCTTGATGCATGTCACATACACATCCACAAACTCATTCTTAGCCATACATACATCCTCAAGTTGCTTCCTCAAGTATCCAACACATGCTCCATTACGCATGGCATACAAAGAAGTAAGAGTGTCCCATGCATGTCTTAATGTAGAACATGACCAAATGTGTGGAACTGTATGACGCTTCATAGAAAGCGCAATCAATGCATGAGCTTGAGCATCTTTTCCATCCCATCTAAGCTTCTCTTGTGTAGGTGGAGAAGAAGTAACCATTGTACTTGAAGAAGAAGCTCCATCTGTGATAGTAGACTATGAAGTAGAAGAACTTGCAGGTCTTCGATCTATATCTAGCACTACATTCCAATGTTGTTTTGCAATAAGAACATGCTTCATCATGTAAGATCACATTGGATAGTTGGTCCCATCAATCTTATCTTTAGCTTGAAGCATGCCAAACAAGTCATTGCTGCCCGCCATTTCGCCAAAGAACAAGAATGTGACAAAATCTTTACTTCAATGAAAGCTGAAATGAATGTTGAAATTTTAGCTCACAAAATGTCACTCTAGTAGTGATTTTGAGTGCATGAATGGCTTTGAAATGGGGGTAAAACCCCAGTGCAACTAGTGGAAATCTTTCTTGGCTATTGGAATTCATTGTTCCATGCTCCGAAGTCGATTTGCACTATTAAAAGTATATGTGCACCGTGACACGAAAAAGCAAAACTTGAGAAGGAGCTCAACTTGCTCTGATACCACTGTTGGGTGTGTGTAGAAGTGTGAGAGACATGTGAGAAGCACACACAATGAGCACAAACATAGTAAGACACACAGAGAAGACGGATGGCTACACTATTGGGTGTGTGTAGAAGTCCGAGAGACACACAAGAAGCACACACAAGGAACACAAACGCAGTAAGACACACAGAGAAGACGGATGGCTTGAATAGCTTACTCTATTGACAATGAACAAAACTGAAGTGAGAGCTGAATAATATCCCTAAGTACAAAGTATCACCACATATGAGTGAATCATGTATGTGGTAACATGGGGAAAAAACCTCTAGACAACACTAGAGTAAAAAGTGTCCATGTATAAGGAAAAGGTTCACATCAAAGCTACTCGAGGAACACATAAGTGTAACAAACTTATGCTTAAGTTGTTAAGAGGCAATTTGAATGGCCCAAAATTCATAAGGACATCCTAAAGCATGTGCTTCAATGCACTAAATGCCATGTCAATAAAGTTGAGAGGTTGAGGATTGGAGGACCACTCTACCCATTGGATATTCCCAATGGGGAATGGGAGAGTATCTCCATGGATTTTATAGTGGAATTACCTAAGGCACAGAGAGGATCATGGATAGGTTAAACAAAATGGCTATGTTTATTCTGACACATAGTACAATGAAGACACATGAGTTGGCTAGGTTATTTGTTGAGAACTATACCGGTTATATGGTCTTCCTTTAGACATTGAGTCTGATTGGGATATGAAGTTTACTAGCCACTTTTTGGAGAGCAATCTTTGAGAGGTTGGATACTAAACTTAGCAAGAGTATAGCACAGCATCCACAAATGGATGGGCAAATAGAAGGGTGAACCGAATCCTAGAAGATAGGCTTCAGGCATATGTGAATGAAAGGCAAACTAATTGGGAAGCGTACTTACCTATAGTAGAGTTTTCATATAATAATGCCAAGTACTCTTTGACTGGGTGTAGTCCATTTATGCTTATGTATGGGTTTCAACCAAGAGCTCCTTATGTAGTAGGATCATAGCATGATAAAGTCCAAGATGCAAAGGACTTCTTAGAAGAGATGAATGACATGCTTAGGTTTGCTAAGGACAACATTAAGAGATCTCACGACAAGGCTAGACCTATGATTACCCTTAAAGGAGAGAAATCAATTTTTAGGTGGGTGAGCAAGTTTATGTTAGAGTTCCCTTAAGTTTTATTCTTTTTCGTAAATTATAATAAGATCTATTCAATATACCTTTTTTTCATATCAAGTGGTGGAATAGACTCTTTCTTCTTTTGTGCAAGTTCCTTTTGTGAGAAGACAAACAATAGAACAATCAATCTGTGTTTTGTTCTGCCCTCTTTTGTGAACATATGGTTAGTGAAATATATAGTTTCTCAACTTTCGAACCTTTAATTTTCCCATCTTCTTGATGTTGGAGTTCGAGGTTTGCGGAAGCACACAAAGAGCACAAGGAAGGAGAAGAAGCTTGGAGTACACCACACAATATTGAATGTATTACCAAAGAATGTACAAAGATAAGTTACCCAATAGGGCAATAGGCATATATACAAGCCAAGGAAAAAAAAACCTCATAAACAGGGAAAAAAGTGCCCCGACGGTCCTAGTGTGTTCACACACATCACTACCTAAATATATCAACAAATCCCCCTTGGCAGTGATGCGGTGAACAAGGAGCTATCACTCGTGTATAAGGAAGTGCCAAGCTATGTGGAATCAATCCACAAAAGGAAGTAAGCCCAAAGCTTTGCTGAAAGCTTCGAAATTCTCCCTAGGCAATGCCTTCTTGAAAAGGTTTGCAATGTTCTCCTGTGTGGGCACATATGCCAAGCTGATCTCTCCAGACATAGAACCTCTCCTTGACATAGTGATAATGCATCTCAATGTGCTAAGTGTGAGCATGGAACATAGGGTTCTTCATAACTACCAATGCGCTGACTATTAGTGAAGATGGTGGTGGCAAAAGATTGATCAGCACCCAGATCAACCATAAGGCATCTGAGCCACGAACACTCAACAATCGATGTGAAAGTTGCCCTATACTCAGCCTCACAAGTGGAAGTGGCCATAGTAGGCTCTTCTTGCTCAACCAAGGTATGCATGAGCTACCAAGCATGAAGCAAAAACCACTAGTGGACACACAAGTGTCATAACAATCAGCCCAGTTAGAGTCAGAAAAAGCATGTAAATCTAGCAGTAGTGATCCCCCCTTGGGATAAAACAATCCAAGTAGTCATGTACCACTCAAGTAGCAAAAGATGTGCTTAACTGCCTGTCAATGCTTAACACCTAGGCAATGCATAAGCTTGCTCATCTGTGAGACAACAAATTGAATATTTGGCCGAGTAATGCATAAGTAAATCAAGCATCCTACAGCCTGCTGATAGAGAACAACATCAAATGCATCTCCAACATCATGAAGACTCAATCGTAAACCTCTCTCCATAGGAATGTCAATAGGTTTAGAGTCTTCAAGGCCAAAGCGCTGCAATAATGTGTCAATATATTTCGTTTGACACAAAGCTATTCTACCATCAACTTGCATAAGCTGAATGCCCAAATAATGATGCAAACACCCCAAATCTGACATCTCAAATGAGGCATGCAAATCAACCTTAAAATCAGCAATATGCTTCTCATGAGGGCCAATGAGAAGCATGTCATCCACATACATAACAATGATAAGAAGCATATCATTTGCACGCTTAACATATAAGGTGCTTTAAGTTGGACTATTCTCAAAACAATGTGCAATCAGATAGGCATGTATCTTTTCATACCAAGCACGTGGTGCTTGTTTTAAACCATATAATGCCTTCTTTAACCTGCACACTTAGTTTTCATGCCCTTTCTACACAAAGCCACGGGGCTGAAAAACATACACTTCTTCATGCAAATCACCATTCAGAACAATTGTCATTCGATAAGTAGGAGCAAAGGTCTCATCAAAATCGATGCCTCTTTCCTGAGCATAACCCTTTGCAACAATCCTACCCTTATACCTGTCAACTGTTCCATCAGGCTTACGCTTAAGCTTGTATACCCACTTAGTGCCAATGACCTTCTTTCTAGGAGGCAAGTCACATAAAGGCGAGGTACCATTTTTCATTATAGCATCATATTCAGATTGCATAGCAGCCATCGAGTTTTTGAATTTTGTGCTTCATCCAATGAGACAGACTCATTGTCATCATAGAGACTAGAGGAAGCCATAGCATAGCAATCTGATGCAAAAAGAGGCACTATGAGAGCCTGAACGAGTACGATATGATAGAGATGCATCTAATTTGCTATCATGCAAACTTTGCACTAGCCATTTTGGCATAGGTTTTGCCTTGTCAATATCAATTCTCTCATCAACAAGTGGATCATGTAGATTTGCATTAGAAATGGAATGATCTGCAGCATCACATGAACCCTATAAAGGCTGAGAAGCCTCATTAGGACCAACGCTAGACTGTCCACTTGTAAAAAGAGATAGTAAAGTGTCATACATGTCTTTGGAGCTAATTGATGTCTCCTTAGTACATGAAAGTAATGGCTGAATAGCATCTTCCACAAAACAGCATCATGGCTAACCAAAATGCGTTTAGTCTGTGGATGATACAGATGATAGCCTTTGCTTTCAGAATTGTACCCAACAAAAATGCATTTCACTACTTTGTCATCCAATTTCTTGCGTTTTTGTTCAGGTACTAATGCATATGCCAAACAACCAAAAACACACATGTGAGCAATAGATGGCTTGCGACCATGCCAAGCCTCATATGGAGTGATAGAATACAATGCTTTAGTTCGACGCCTGTTAAGTACATATGCTGCACACGTAACATCCTCAAGCCAGAAACTATGGGGTAAAGCCTGACTCTTGACCATACACCTCGCCATCTCTATGAGTGACATGTTCTTCTGTTAAGCAATTCCATTCTATTGAGGTGTATAAGGCACTGTACACTGATGTTTTATCCCACGTTTAGCCAGAAATGCATTAAAATCAGAGGACATATATCCCCCCCTTATCAGAACGGAGGGTGCCCATTTTACATGTTGATAGATTTTCAGCCAAAACCAGAAACTGTTTGAAGCACATAAATACTTCCGACTTTGATTTCAATGGATATACCCATGCATGCCTAGAAAAATCATTGATGAAAGTCATGAAGTAAAGATATTTCCCGAAAGAGGGTGTCTGCATAGGACCACACACATCACTGTGAACAAGCTGCAATTTATGAATAGCTTGAACTGAATCATCTTTTGGGAATGAGGAATGTTGCATTTTGCCCAAAATACAGCCTTCACATACATATTTACCAGGTGTCTCAAGTTTGGACAAAGAGGACTTCGTTTCATATTTTCACAGGCGTAGAAAACTAGCAAAATTCAGATGAGTAAAGCATGTATGCCAAAACTTTGCATATGACATAGCCTGAGAATCATGTACTTCACATGCTAAATCATTTAGAGATTTTTCATAGCCTATGAGCTTATGCAGGCCACAACATAAAGTGCCAGAAGCAATAATCATGTCGCCATTTGATAGATCATGAATTGTACATCTGTCATCAACAAATTTCACAACCAAGCCAATATTGTCTAAAGCTGAAACTGATAACAAATTCTTCTTGATCCCTGGCACAAGTAGAACTACCATCAACAGTAGTCAGAATGATTTTACCAACTCCCATGAAAAAATAAGAGGAGTCGTTGGCACATGTCACAATATTCCCTGTAGTGGCAGGCTCAAGTGAAGCGAAGAAACTATGCTGCGAGGTAATATGTTTGGTTGCCCCACTATCAAAGTACCAAACATCTAAGTCTACTGTAGACATACACTGTTCACAAGAAGATGGGTCAAAACTGCAAATAGTAGTAAACACCCATTCTTCATTCTATACTAGATTAGCAGACTCTATTTTTGATGTAGAGGTCTCTACAACAACCATTCCAACCTCTTTCTTCTTTGCCTCTTTTGCAACCAATTTTGGACAACTTTTTATGACATGATCATTTGCTTTACAATACTTGCAAAACAATTTCTGCTTTTCTGTTTGCTTCTCGTCTCTGTCATCCTTCTTTGATTGTGCAGAATTAGCAGATTTTTGTTTACTACTAGAAGAGCTCCATTTACCTTTGCCCTTCTGACTAGCAAGGAAAGCTTAATCTGCAACACACATAATGGACCTATTCTTCCTAGACTGATCTTGTTGCAGTAGAGCAGAGTCTAACTCCTCAAATGCCAAGGAATTTGGATTACCTTTCATCATCAAATGAAGATCACAAGCAAAACTTTGATATGAATCGGGAAGACCATTCAGAACAGTCCGCACAAGTGAACTGTCAGGTAAGACTTCATCAACAGAAATCAATTATTCCTTCAAATCTTTGATCTTTGTCAAAAAATTGTCCATGGAATCACCTTCATTCATGTGCTCACTCTCCACCTGTTTTTGGAGGTAAGCAACACGAGCCTCATTCCTTGCTTGGTATTAAGTGATAAATGTATCCCACGCATCCTTAGCTATTATGCAAGAGCGAATGTGAGGAATAATGACACTTTTGAGAGATAAGGCTATCAATCCATGTGCCTGAGCATCTATGCCATCTCAATGAATTTGCTCTACAATAGGTGCAACAAAAACCACAACACGAACATGAATTTGCAGAATATCACCATCTTTGATGCCATCTGCATCAGCTTTGGTACTTGTATTTGCAAGTATGAGAGGACCTTTTTCAACACCCTGCACGATATTCCACAGTCCTTTTGTGACCAATACATGATGCATCATATAAGCCTATAATGGGTAATTGGTACTGTCCTACTTATCCTCAACAACCAACATATGGAATACATCATTGCTTTCAGCCATGGTCACTGATTAAAATACCTTGATGCAAAAAATTGATTGTATCTCAAAAAGTTGAACAGAACTACCTTGTCGAGTTCTGCTAAACCTATAGTAGACTTTGATATGCTTATACTGGCGAACCAAAACATGTACATATCTCTGGCACAAAAAGATGAAATAGCCTACATAAGCACTATGATAGTGCATTCATAAGCCGAAACAAGCTCATATCACGATTTCGGCACCAATGTGAAGCTGTTTTGATCTTCTAATCACCCTGACTATGCTCACCAAATTTCGTGGATTCTGAGACTGTGATCAGAGGGGTGTCAATGACGCCCTAGATGAAGCAACAACTTGCTCTAATACCAATTGTTGGAGTTCGAGGTCTGTGGAAGCACGCAAACAACACAACGAAGGAGAAGAATCTTGGAGTGCAACACACAATACTGGATGTATTACTAGAGAATATACAAAGATAAGTTACTTGTTAGGGCAATAGACATATATACAAACCGAGGGAAAAATACCTCCTAAATAGGGAAAAAAGTGCCCTGATGGTCCTAGTGTGTTCACATACATCACAACCTAAATATATCAACACTTGAATGTTCCACCATTCCTATGTGAATTGTTGAAAGGAACCTAGCATCCACACACATACGAGAATGGGCTATGACTCTCCACTCAACTTGCCATTATATAGATTTGGGAACTAACCTTGACCTCTAGAATAACTGGAGTCCACATATGCATGTGCAATGTCCACCACTTCTTTTATACCTTTCACTAGAGTTTACTAGTGGTAGGTGTACTAATCTTTTGAGTTAAATGTCTTTGAACTTAAGTTAACTCATGTTAACTTGAGTGGATGCTTCTAGAAGGCCCTAGAGAGTCTCTGAGCAAAATACTCTTCCCAAAGCAATTGTGAGGATTGAACCCAAGACCTCCTCCTCCCCATCCAATGGACTTAAAACACTAGGCTAAGTAGTTATCTTGTTTAATACACCAAAGGTATATAATGTTAACATTAACTTGAGCCTTGTCAAACTACTTTATAACATTACTCTCCCCTTCCCCAACTTTTGAAGAACATTTTCATCCTCAAAAATATACTTCAAGATATAACTACTTGATATGTTTTGCCCCAAGGCCATGGTCCAAACTGAAAAACATGGTTATCATCTCTGTGATTCACCTTTTTACCGAGAAGGGGATCCTATCCCAGTCTGGATTTGAAAAGAGGGGAATCCATGCATGGTTTCAGCCTTGCCCAAATCATTCTAAGTACCATCTATCTTTGCACTTGATAAGTTGAATCTAGTACAAAGTATGGATAAAATGACAAGGGTGGACTAAATATCCTTGCCTAATGCACTGTTTTTCTATGCACAATCTGATCGTCCATAGCACAAACATGTGAATTAGGTGGATCTTAAATATCCTATCCATAGTGCAGTCTTTGATCCATTTTCTTTGATCCATTTCTATGCACCACTTGTGCATGGATCTAGCAAAAAGTATATATACTCTCTCAAGACTTTGAGAATTCTTCTGAAATTCATTTGAACTTGCTTTAGATGGATGAAGCTTTACTAAAGTTGATCAAAACATGTGGTCCACTTCCAACCAACATCCACTAATCTTTTTTGCAACTAGATAACTACTGTGTCCAATCTTAGCTTCAATGATTATAATAAGATTTTTTTTGATCAAACTTTGTATTCATACCAAATGGTGGAATAAAAAATGATTTTTCATGTGTTGAAGTAAGATGAAAGATGAAACATGTGAAGAGGGAGGAAAGGAGCGTTAAAATAAATTTCATCTCAATGGTGCATGAGTTGGATATTAATGTGCAATGATACAACCATCCACTGATACAACCATCCACTCTGAAGAGGGTAGCCATATGTCAATGTTCAATTGATGTTCATAGTTGAAGGCGAAGTGTTGCTATTCAGTGTGAACTGGGCTTGAGGAAAACCCAGAAACTAACATGAAAGACTTCACCAAATGGGCCAGTGTGTGTCCATTGTAAAACTTGTCCACCTCTCAACCCATTTGAGGCTAGCTTCTTTTGGCACCCCCTTTCTTCCAAGACCAATCATTATAATTAGACTCAAATATTTAAATCTTAGATAATTCCTTAGACCTATCGGCACCCTCTTCCTTGCATGTGAGTTTCATAGTGACCCAACGATAAAAAGTTTTTTTATTGTCCAATCTAAATTTTGTATTTTTCGTACATATTATAATAATCGTTTCTTGAGGACTTTCAATGTGAACTCTAAATGCGAAAGATAGAGAACAAAATACTCTTTTCTTGAAAATTCCACCTGCGAATAGTCTCTTTTAGCTCTATATTCTCTGCTTCATTGTGAGCACTGAGCAGACCCATACAGATGACCTGTCCTCGACTCCTCACCTCTTGTGTGAGCTGAAGTACAACCTGAAAGTCTTCCCACATGATATCGCTTTCTGAGCTAACCAACCCAGTGAGGTACGCCATCCAAGTTTCCAACCCCAGCCGGTCACGCTTTCATCTCCTATAGGCTATGGTCCTATTCCTTGCCATAGTATCCTGCACCTGAACTGCGGGCCATCTCCAAAGTCCAGACTTCAGACTCCAGAGTCCACGAGGTCGAGCGGACATTCATCGATGATCGCCATAT
Organism: Ceratopteris richardii; assembly: GCA_020310875.1. Classification (NCBI taxonomy): domain Eukaryota; kingdom Viridiplantae; phylum Streptophyta; class Polypodiopsida; order Polypodiales; family Pteridaceae; genus Ceratopteris; species Ceratopteris richardii. The sequence continues at coordinate 79,391,689 of CM035444.1, forward strand.
CCTGGATCGCGGGGATTCTTTTTATCGTGCACTTTTATATACGTCGCAAGGCTGGGCGGCCATGACGCATGTCGTAAGCTTTGGCGGTCACGAGGCGATCCTTTATCCCAGCTCTGGTGAGTGGTGTAGCTTAATTCCTACTTGCGACAGGCCGACTGAGACAATAGCAACGCCCTGTGCAGAAACAAGTTGCAAATTTGTATCTCTTTCTCTTTCTTTCTCTCCTGATCTTTTTCTCCCTTTCTCTTTCTTTCTCTCCTTTTCTTTCTATAATCTATATGAAGAATAAGATCTCGCTTTCTCTCTCTATCCAGTTGCCATGGTGCCGTAAATCCATTTGTTTCATAAATACGCTCCTTCCTGCATTCACAGAGTTTTCCATGTACATATTCCTTGCAAGAGGCACTATATTCCGACTTTCCGACGGTTTACCTTCTCATTTCTCGTAGCATGTTCGTGTTGCGATGCAGCAGCTCTTCTTATTATCATACCTTTAAACCTGAAGCATCAGCAGCAGCATCCATGCGCGCATCCGCGTATTTATGAACATATAAGCCCTCGTACAGACGCACAGATAGCGTTCTGGCTCAGTGTGAATCGATATAATGACTAGTTCCTCTCTGTTCTCCTCTCTAGGGGCAGCTCTGCAGAATTTCTCCTCCCCTAGATTTAGCTTCAAACTTTCGAGTCCTACTTTCAGGAGCAACCCCGGCCTCGATGCGTTTGAAAAAGAGCTTGCGAAGCGCTTAGAGAGTCTTAAATCGACCGACGAGGGTGGTTATCTTTGTATTGTCTGGCTTTGCCAAGCCATGGAGGTGGTTCTGTCCACTCACGCTGGTGTGGAAGCTTTCGTGCCTGCTCTTCAGCAGGCCCTTGCAGATGGGGATTTTAAGTGGCTCGACGAATATCTGGATGACAGTGTTAAACTTCTTGATATTTGTCGTGCGCTTGGTGATGCGATTTCAGAAATAAAGAACTATTGTGTTTATGTTGAGCTTGCCCTTCATACACTAGAGAAAGGAGTGATAAAGGACGCGCAGCTTCACAGATGTAAGAATGCTCTCATCAAATGTATGGAAACACTTAAGCGGAAAGACGATGATGTAAACCAGTTGGGGCAGCGGCGTTCTAAGCTTGAGAATTGTAGTTCTATGTTAAGGAGAATGGGGGAGAAGCTCAATATGGAGGATGCGTCGAAGGGAAATTTCTTCATGGTGATCTATGCTGCACAGGTTACCACTATCTTCATATGCGGTGTCTTGACTAGTGCCCTTTCTTTCAAACCTCGCCGTGCCTTCTCTACAATGTCCGTGGGAGGTCAGTCTGCTTGGTCCTTCTCATTGACAAGCTTGCAACAGAGGGTGAGAGATCAAATTGAGAGGAGAAAATCCAAAGGTGCGAATGTTTTACTAGAGGAACTTGACAAAACAGATATGGGAGTGCATACTCTATACGATAAAGTGGAGAAATTGCTGCATGCAAGTAACTTCCCACCTCCGGAAGATCAAGTTTATGAAATCAAGCAGGCTGTTAGAACGTTAGAGGATTGCACTTTAGATCTCCGGGAAGGTTTAGTTCAATTAGAAGTTCATGTTTCTGAGGTCTTCAAGGTTCTTATTGCAAGCAGAGTTGCCCTTCTTGATATATGCAGCCATGCTTGATGTTTTTCTTCTCTATTGGGAACAGGGATGCAGTATTCCGCATTTCAATTGTATTTATCATGTCCCCATGTTGGCTGCATCAATCATTGTACCCAACTCGTTTGTATTCCTCAACTTGTTCCCACTGGTTCGAAGGCTCTCTGTCTACAGTTTACTTCATCAGCTTGTTGTTCTGGCCCTGAAGCAGCCCCTTCCTAATGGTTTTACTGATGATGTCACCAATGGGACTAAGGTGATCGAAGTGGCCATTTTATGTTTTGTATATTTCTCCTTGTCTATGTTCCAGAGAAGCTCTTTAACTTCCAGAGGAACAGTGCTTGGTATGTGAATATAGACTTTATGCTTGTAAAGTTTTCACCTTTTGTTTACTCGAGGTCATCTGTAACATACGAGATTTGACAGGAATAAAGCTATCCAGGTTAACCTGTGTATGTATTTTGCTTCCCCCTCTAGCAAGAACCAGTATTGGGTTGTGTGTCTACTTAGCAACGCATATGTCAGATTTTGTAGCTTGCTTAATTTTTTAGCTTTTTGTGTAATTTTTAGGCCCCTCTTGGTTATTAAGGTTTGCTTTTGCCTGTTTGGTGCTCTGTGCTCTCTCGGGCGTGTGAATTTATGTTTCGCATCATTTGTCGGACCATTTTCCCTTCTAGGCTTGGGTGCTGCCAAGTATTGTTTGCAGTACTGTTAAGATTGTGGTCAGGATTGACATGAACTACCAATTTACTACCAATTATTGCTATTTACCTCTATGGTCGCAACATAGGTGCCTTGCTGATTGCTAGGTTATGAGTTGGAGCACCATTTCTTGTGGTCTTTAGAATCACATAATGCGTATGAGATGTGCAAAAATGTTCTGTTTTTCATGTTGCATTTATCCTGCTCCAAAGTCTATAAATATTTGATTTCCATCAGTCGGTTGTCAGATACAAATCTGCATGAAGCATGGAAGATACTCTGAAGCTAGAGGAGTCGAGAGTATGAGATTTGCTCTGTTAAGGGCATAAGTAACATTATCCTTTTTTTTTCATGTAATCAAGTGCCTCCTGGTGGATGGAACAATTATGACGAGTTTGTGATCAGTGCCTAATGCTCATCCTCACAGAACTTTATCTTTCTCAGTCTGTAGATGCTTGCATTATAACAATGGTACTGCAGTAATATATCTTGCGACCAGTTAGTGATTAGTATGTCTGCATCTGATATTTGGATGCATTTGCATTTTATATATTATTGTGTGTTCATTGTGTCGTCTGCTGTTTTTATATCAGGAAATGTCTTGTTGCAAAATTTTGGACATAAAGAAAGTAGTTGCTTCAATGGAAGAAATAAACTCATATTATACTAGATGGTTACTGAACAACATTTTTTATGGCTAACATCCACATTAATTAGCAAAGTGAGATAGATGATGTCTCTAACCATGCTGTTATTTGAATTGTGTGGAATCTATTTGAATTGTGTGGAATCTGGAGTTGCTTTTATGCATCGGATATTACTGTGCCTCAGATGGAGTTATTTGTTCTAAAGCCCAATCATTTTGCTAAACAAGTTTTGTGCAAATAAAATCTTTTCCACCTCATGTTTTCTTTCGAAGTTTAAGTACAAAAAATATTTGTATTTAAGATGAAGGGAGGGAAGATCAAACAGCTTCTGCTGCTTCAATCCTTAGCTCATGTATCTGCTGTCTGAATCTTTTAGCTATGTATCTCCTTCTTGTTTATACATACAATGCTTCACATCATGCATCCTTGCTTGAAGAAGGAGGCTTCATAAAATTGGATGCTTGTGACAATCTGCTGAACAAAGTTCATCCATGTGCTGAAGGAAAGCCGTGAGGCTGTGACATTATTGGAGCCCCTCGTTGGAGCCTATACAAAGGCCTATGCACTGAAGTCTTCAGACATGATCAACATTCTGCTTTGTCCTCATTACTTGATTGCTGCATTAGAAAATCTACCTTCATCTGTATGCACTGAGGAGCCCAAAAAAGAACAAGAAATTTCTTTTCTCTCAGCCATTATCTTGTACCTTGATTTCTCTGTTTGTTGACCAAGCTGTCTTCTTGGCAGTGCAAGATCAAGAGTTTGATCTCTTGTGATTGCAGTCATAGCATAAGGTTTTTGGTCCCAATTTTTTCAATTGCTGCTTCATGCTGTTGTCTGGTTGCAGACTACTGCTGCATCTTCATTTTTCTTCAATGTAAAACATCTGCCCCGTATGCACATTGATTGATGTATCAGGCCCTGCCATATCCATGTCGTTGAGCCACAAGTTATTCATGAGTATATATCTACCTATATTCACGACAATGTGAGAATATACACACTTGCAAGTTGCAGGTATGATCCATTCCATGTCATAACAGTTTTGAATGTGTGCTTATATAGTGCATAAGTGCCCTGCCTGCATGTGTGCACCCCCCCCCCCCCCCCCCCCCCCAAACACACACACACACACACACACACACACACACACACACACACACACACACACACACACACACAAGCATAATTCCTTTTGCTAAATATTTGGCATGTAGGCAAATCATGCGCCACTATGTATGCTCATATTTATCCCTGAAACTTTATAATACTGGTGTCACATATGCGTGCCATCTTGCATTTGGTCTACCTGAATATATCATAGTTCAGATACATATGGACATAAATTAAAGTAGGATAAATGTGCTTCATAGGCCATGTACGTTAACTTTGTGCATGTGTCTAGGAAATCGATGTAACTGAGTAAAGCTCCATATACATGCATGATTTTTTATTTTAGTGTTTTGTTCCTTTATTATGATAATTATTATTTTTACTGTTATTATTAATTTAACTATTTATATATTTATTTTTAAAAATTATTTTTAAATTTCAGATTATAAATTTAATTTAATTCAATTTTATGTTTTATTTTAAATTATTTTAATTTTTGTTTCTCTTTTTATTTATTTTCATTTCTTTATATGTATTGGGATTTTAATACTAATTTTAATTTTCCTTACTTTCATTATTTGATGTGTATTATTATTATAATTTTGTTAAGCTTTATTTATTTATTGTTATTTTGTCTTTTTTTGTTATCTGCTTATTATTTTTATTATTATTTGTTTGTTCTTTGTGCAAGAGTTATCATGGCTGAGTTTGCCCTTCACTTCCGGAAGTGATAGAAATTCAGCTCGTTGACTTTGTTAGAGGCCTTTATTTGGAAAGTCTCTTTATTAAAGTCTTCACCTACTCTAGGGTAGTGATGATGTGAGTAGGAATATCATAGCTATTTGTCCAAGCTATGCACAATAAAGTTTAATTCTTGTTTACGTGTATGTGTTTGTGCTCTCTATCTTGGGTTCGTAAGTTTGGACTCTGAACTTATGAAGGTGAGAGAGAGAGAGAGAGAGAGAGAGAGAGAGAGAGAGAGAGAGAGAGAGAGAGAGAGAGAGAGAGAGAGAGAGAGAGAGAGAGAGAGAGAGAGAGAGAGAGAGAGAGAGAGAGAGAGAGAGAGAGAGAGAGAGAGAGAGAGAGAGAGACGTCTTTCAAAAGGCAAAACTTGGTCTATGAGACAAAAGTATGTACAACAGTGGTCATCTGTGTGTAGAAATGAAAAGGAAAACGCTCCCTACACAAAATTGTGTAGGGTGAAAAGAACAAAATGGTGGTGTACCTAGTAACGAGTGTGTAGTGGGGATAGAGTAGTGGCGCGTGCGGGGGAGCATGGCTCTGACTCTGCAGACAATGGCCACCTAGTAAGGGGGACCCATGCGGGAGTGAATGTGTATACCCTAACTGCCAATGATGGGTGGATGTGGGTGGAGTATGGGGTACATTGGCGGTGGACTAAGTACCTCGTGCAAGGCGGCTGCCCAAGTGGTGGTGGTGCACCTTTGCTCCATCATGTGGTTGTGGGCTATCCTGAGCTGGAGTTGTGGTCGTCGATGCCCAACAGTATGTGATCTGCATCGCTCTCTGTGCCGTTGCCTGCCCAAGCGTGAGCCCTATGCCTTTGGAAGGCAAGTCCATATGATGTGGCTGTGGAAGGCAAGTCTGTAAGATGTGGCTCAGCTCGTTGAAAGAACTGAGTAATAGTCGGACATGGTACCCATCCATGGCTGATGTGTGAGCTGGAGCATCTGTACCTCTCTCTCGTATGCCGTCGTGACCAAGCGCCCCATCCTCTCTCGTGTGCTCATGCACCATTGGAGTGACTCTTCAATATGGAACTGTGCTCGTAGGTATGAGTATGCTCGGCATTTAGTAATCAAGTGCTTCTCACTGTCTATCTCTGTATGGCCTACTAGGCACCACACCTCTTCTCTCGGGGGACTCCTCAGGACCCCTCTTGATCTCGAGCTTATGTGATGAAACTCGAAGCTTCCCAATGACGACACGGAGGTGGTGTGGTAGGTATGTTCGCATGTAGCACGGAGTCTCAATGAAGCCCGGATCTGAGATTTGTAAGAAATGCTTATGGTAGTAGAGCATTTTCGGTGGCAATGTAATAATGTATCCCTTGGGCTGACCCATGTCCTCTGTATGTGCGTATGCCATATCTCCTGAGGAATGATCCTATTCCTCTCCTGGTGGGAGAGCAAGTAGGTGGGGGCATTAGAGTCATACTGTACTGGTGGTAGTTTGTCTATGTCAAGTCCATGGTGGGCCAGCCAATCTCGTGTCAGTGCGTACCACGAGGAGGTGTCTCCTTCCAATGCCATGTTGCGTGATGCTTGAAAAACTCTGTAAGTGATGCGCTCTCTGTCCATGCTTTGGATCGTGTGTAATAAGCATACTATCTAGAAGGGTGCCTCTACTAGCATTGGTGGTGCGGCGAGCTCTTCCTTGATGGTATCATGGGGTGCCGAGGGCTTGCTGCGGATGAGTTTGGCAATCATGAGAGCTTGCGGCCTCTCCATCACTGTCCATATTGATGCAACTAATCCTAGTCCCCATATGGCTACTCCGACTAAATGGATCTTTGACAGTGGAGCCACATCCCACATGTGCAAAGATTGAGCATCTTTCCAAGAGATCGAGGATTATAATGGCGAACTTTACCTAGGCAACAACAAGAGTCTACCCATTGAAGGGAAAGGAAAAGTACAAATCACCAATGATCGAGGGGAGTGCAAATCATTATTCAATGTATTATTTGTCCCTAACTTTTGCATGAATTTACTATTAGTTAAGGCCATCACCAACCCAAGGTGGTACGGCACGTTTGGTACGGCACGTACGGTACGCGTACGGAACGCGGTGCCGTACCAAACGTCAAGGGGCTTCACAAATACCATGCTTCACAATAGAGAATTGCCCTTCAAGTTTTGGGTAGAAAAAGTACACACTGCAGTGCACATACTCAATCGAGGCTTCACTAGTGCATTGAACAAGACACCCTTTGAAGCCTACTATGGAAGAAAGCCCAATGTCAATTACTTTACAGTATTTGGAAGTGAAGCATTTATCCATGTGCCAAAAGTAGATCAAAGTAAGCTACAGTCCAAGTCCAAGTCCAAGAAGCATATCTTCATCGCTATAGTGAACAATCTAAAGCTTATATATTATATGATCTTGAGAACCACTCCATCACAATCTCAAAAGATGTAATATTTAATGAAGCTTCAATATACTCAACTAAAGATCCAAGTACAAGCCTTAGTCCACCCATCTACACTTCATAGAGGACACAATCTTTTCCAAACACAACTCAAAGGCAAGGCAAGTACTTCAAACTAGCGCTCTCTGTTAGCGCATCCAAGAAAATGAGGTGAATCCAACTTGTGGAGAAAAACGTGGAGTATGCTCCTTCTCAATCGGATCCTCTAAAACTCTATGCACCCTTATCTCACTATGTTGAGCTTGCGTTTGGAGTGTTCAATAGGTGCATTGCCTTCCCGCATTACGTGCTTGCTAAGCTCGTTTAAAGGAAGAGACTATAGTAGAAATGGTGATGCACAATCTCCGGTTGTGTCTGTCAAAACTGTAGCGGTTGTTGCAGCCCCGTCAGCTTTGTCATGGAGCTGTGCCAGTGGTTACACTTGCGTGATTGAACACTTCCATTCCGTAAGTGCGTCCTCCATGAATGTCTCACCTCACCTATGGTTTGCTTTGCATCCTTATCAATGGCTGTATGGCTTTGCCAGAGCAACAACTCTTGAAGCTTGTTGAGGTTTGCCGAAATTCTTTTCTCGATAAGTTCTCTGTGCATGGAGCGAGCACAGTCAATCGATTATGATTGGGAACGCCCATGACTCGTTCAAACTCCAGCAGTGCAGTTGTTATGTGCAGAGTGCAGTTGTTATGTGCAGAGATGGTTCGCTCTGGGTCGTCTGTAGTGGATCGCTTCTTTTAGAAACTAGATAGCCAGTGCCTGATCATGAAATTAGCGCTTGATCATGGAATTAGTGTTGAATCAAGTGATCGACTCCTTCCCGCCAAATTAGTGCTTAATGACGTGATTTCCCTGCAAATCACTAGACTAAAATGGCGATGTCGGCTCCGGAATGATCAATGGAAAGGGAAAGCGGGAGGCTAAGAGAGAAAACTCTTGATATAAGATAGAAAGGGAAAGGACTGAGTAGGAGAAAATTAAGGGGATGTGAGAGAAGAACAGGAAAAAGGGGATAAGAATTATTGCATCGATGACATTACCCTCAACTTCAAAACGATGAGTTTTTGCACAACATAAGATAGAGATACACATCCCTTCTGGGTAATAGACTAAGAAAGAGATGGCTGAAGCATAGATACAAAGATGATATGCTGAGAGATATTCTAGACCATGATTAAATTCGTAGCCATCAAACAAATATACAGAGAAGTACTACTCCGTTTTGAAAGAATGAACTCAAATACCGATGAACTAATACGTAAAAGAGTGTTGAAAAACTCTTGAAAATGAGAGATCCTCTCAACAAATCCACGCAAGAGATGTTAATGAATCATGAAGCCCTTCGATAATTGCCACTATAAAAGGGTGGGAGGGTGGGAAAATAGGGTAAAACAAAATGGGTTGGGGGGGGTGGGCAAATGGGCAGAATATGTCCCAAAGAGAGCACAAAATGATGGCAAAAAGACCTTGCAATGATTGGAGAGCCAGACCACCAAGCTTTAGTAGCACCACCATAAAAATAACCAGTAAATGCACCACCAAGTCCTCCATCTAACGCTCTGATACCATGTAAAGAGTACACGCGTCGAAGCAAAATAAAAAGAAGAGTGTACTCACAAAAGAAAGAGTGTGAGAGACTCAAAGCGAGTAGAACAAGAAATGGGTAAACTCACATGGATTAGAAATGAGCTTGCCAAGAGCATGGAGTAGCTCTTAAAACTTCTAACCAAGTACAAATGGGGGAGAGGCCCTCCTTATATAGATTTGTGAGGGGCTCTCCAAAGTACATTTAATGTGGGATAATTCTCCTCGAAGGAGAATGAATACAATGGTAGAAGCAAATGACAAGGTACCCAAATACATAAGAGATATAATATAAAATGCAAATAAACAGGAAATAGAGTGCCTCTTAGATACAAAGTGGAGATGCACTCATGCGGATATGAATGTAAATGATGTAGGAGCAATCATGTCGTCAACAAGCTCTTCCTTCTTCACGTCCTCGTTGGTGTCGTGGATGGATTCTACCTCTATCTTGATTTCTTTCTTTATTTCTTCTTTGAGTGTCTCTACATCTGAGATCTCACCTTCTTCTTTGATCATCCAAGTGACGCTTGCTTTGAGGCGCTCGTGGACTTCTCACCATGCGTCCTGGTCTTCACTTGTTCTTTGAGTCCTCTGACGTTTTCCATCATTTTGCGTAAGTCTTCTGTGATGGTCTTCACATGTTCTTTGAGTCCTCTAATTTTGTCCATCATTTTGCGTATCTTTATGTTGAGGGTGCGGTCTTCCTCCTTTTTGTCTTCTTTGATGGCTTTGGAGACAAGCTCCTCGACCTCCCTCTGGTCCATGGGAGCTATCTCAGTTCTCAAGTGTGTGTGTGTGTGTGTGTGTGTGTGTGTGAGAGAGAGAGAGAGAGAGAGAGAGAGAGAGAGAGAGAGAGAGAGAGAGAGAGAGAGAGAGAGAGAGAGAGAGAGAGAGAGAGAGAGAGAGAGAGAGAGAGAGAGATGTGTGTGTATATATATATATATATATGTATATATATATATATATATATATATATATATATATATATGTGTATATATATATATATATATATATATATATATATATATATATATATATATATATATATATATATATGTATATATATATATATATATATATATATATATATATATATATATATATATATATATATATATACATATATATATATATATACATATACATATATGTGTGTGTGTGTGTACATATATATATATATATATATATATATATATATATATATGTATGTATGTATGTATGTATGTATGTATGTATGTATGTATGTATGTATGTATGTATGTATGTATGTATGTATGTATGTATGTATGTATGTATGTATGTATGTATGTATGTATGTATGTATATATATATATGTGTGTGTGCGTGTACATATATATATAGACACACACACACACATGTGTGTGTGTGTGTGCACACATACATACATACATAATTTTAGAAGCTCTAAGGAGTTTTACAAAGCAGCCTTGCCTAGGGAATTATTTTGGATGCGAACTTTGCATAGCTTCTTTCCTAAAGGAGTCAATTTGGATGGAAAATCTAACCTTCGTAAGAGTAGATCTATCAATAAGGAAACTCCTATGATGTGACATAAATATCCAAAACATTCCTCAATCATTCAGTCTTCTTGACGTACAGAATTTTGGGTTCTAAATTGTATTATTATTGTTTCTGTTTCATCTTCCCATTGACAATGTACATATTTTATAGAAAAGAGAGAGTAAAAAATTTCATAATGACAATGTACATATATTTTATATTTTATAATATACAAGTTGAAGCCTCATAGAGCTGAGTATATTATAGTTACCAACTTACTAGAATACTATAGTCTATATGTATGATATAAATTTATAATCATGATTCATATATCCACATTCCATTGACAACATCAAATATGTAATATAATGACATATAATATGTCATATAACTTTATGAATTTATTATGTCTTTTAGTCTCAAGTATGTAGAAAGTAGATTGTATATATGATATATATCATATAATGATAATGTCTATAGTTTGAGTTTTGTAGATGCTAGACATTATATCATATAATCATATGACATTTGAGAATATTATATAATAAATGAAATGTTAAATGATATAAGTTATAATCACGATTTCCTTGAAAAATATAACAAAAGTGTCCTCTTTAAACTTCTTTATACCCTAGAAATTTTTCCCCATAAGGATTTAAGTCTTAGAAAATCCCATAGTTTTTGGTTTCTAATTCTCATATCCAAATCTCTAAAATCCTCTTGCGTTTCTCATAATCCGTTGATCTCAAGAAGAGTTTTACTAATTACGATCTTTACTTCTCTAGATATAGATAAAGTTGGTTTGAACTCTATTTTGAAATCAAAAGAAGTGATATAATCTCTTCCTTCTTATGTTAGAAAGCTTTGGGTCCATCCTTTGGTTACATACAAATATATGAAAACTTTGTGTCAAGAAGCTTTCAATCACAATGATATTGGAAGAAATATGAAAGGGAAAGATAGATTGTTGATTTCTAGACGAACCTTTTGTTGCAATAATGATTTCTTTTCCTCTTTCGTAAACAAGGATTTGGTCCATATAGTTTCTGCTGATTGTTCTATTCTTCCTAGTAGTAGTTTGAAAGAACTTTTTTCAAGAGGAACAAAATTTAGATTCATACCTTTAAGGATGCTTGTATCCTTAAAGATATAGAAAAGGGCATTGATAATTTCATTCTAAAATTTGAAGAATCTTTAGGTATTTGTGGAATTTTTATACATTGAAAATGAGTAGTAATGAAGTAAGTTTCTATGAAGGTTGATTTAGCTTTAGAGAGGAATTCTCCTTCATTAGATAGCTTATTAGTAAGTGATTTGACTTCATATTTTTTTTTATCGAAACTTTATAATTGCTTATGTGGATAAATGTCTTAATAATTTTGTTTTTACTTGTAAAAAGTTTTATGTAGAGCTCCTTATGAAAGAAATTTACTCTTCTACATACCAATTTTGTAGTGTTTCTTATGGAGAAGTTGTTTCAAATCATCAAGATTTTTGTAAATCTTATGGTTTCAAGTTTGGAAATTCCATAAGAACCCAATCAAACCGAGATTTATAGTTGCATCTTGTAATACATCTCTCACAGATGTTTCCGAATGGTTAAGCAATTGTTTTAAAGCCAGTTTATCTACTATTCATGATATTTGGAAGGAATTACTCAAAGAAGCAAATGTGCCAGCTTTCTCTAGTTGGATCTTAGATAATTCTCTAGCTCTAGGTGTTATCGCTTCAGTAAAGTCTCTCGACTCTTAACTTGTAAGAGCAATTGATATCACACACACACTTGTAAGTTGTAGACAAGAGTATGAAATAAACCTATCAAAAGTCACATTAGAATTTAGACTTCAAATTCAGATTCTAGTTAACCATGATTCATAAATATGTAGCATCATACATGTGCCATGGAGCATGCATAATGCATGATAAATAAAAACTATTTCCATTGACATTCAAACTTTGAAGAGAATCTTCATCATCATCATGCTTCTCCTCCTCCTCGTCATCATCATCAATAATATCATCATCCTCAAGAAAGGCATCATAATTATGAATTGAAGATGATGTCTCAATATTGTTACTAGGTGTGTCTTTCCTCAATGATTGTGCATCAAAATTGGTAGCTTCATTAGGTCCATCATCCATAGGACCAATTTCAGCTTCTCATATTTTGCAAAGCAAGAAGATGATTTTTTCCTTGTTGAGCATGTCCAATGTAATCTCCATTCTTTCAAATCCCCTTTCTTTCACCTTTGACAATAGCCTCAAATTAGTATGTATGTAAACAAGTTTATTAGCATTACAAGGTAGCAATCTATTTCGCCTCTGTGTATATGAGTGAATAAGTACTCCAATTCCTCTCACATGGAGAGGCACATGATCCTTGAGATAAAACTCTAATGGCAAGTGATTTCAATTTAGGTGTGCAGCCCCCAAACATCTCCCACCACTTTACACTTTCTTGAGTTCTTCTAGGATCATGAACAACGGGTGAAGCAAATGAACCATAATCATTTTTGTACTTGTCATAATCTCCATCAAGTCGCCCATCAATTGCACATTTCCATGACAATACTTCTCCAAAAAATTTATCCAA